>JAVIWC010001591.1:0-600000 GCA_031894815.1 Creontiades dilutus
AAATCTAAGATCTTCAAGTTTTTGACAGGTATTAACGTTCAAAAATAGTTTATGGTATTCACAAAATACGAATTTGTACCTAGTCTGTGTGTTATAACTGTATGTTCACTTTTGGAAGTTTGTTTTTAATCGTTTGTTGGAAAGTTTCTCTCGAAAACTCTAGGTGCCTAAATTTGACAAAAGAGAAATAACTAAGCCACCTTCTTCTTTTCCTTAACACCTCAGATTTCTGAACATTTAACAAACACTAAAATAATTCCTTAATTAACATTTGGTCAAGATACGAGCGAGTGGAAGGCTGATGCTAAGTAGGGACCATCTCGCCTTCCAAGTTTAGACCTCGGCGTTGCTTTTAGGTCACTTCCATTACAGGAACCAACTTTCCGGCTTTCTTTATGGCTTCGTTCCCTCCTTCTTAGCCTAGAGCGGATTCCCTTTACTCCAATTGAACCTGAACTTTTCAATCAAGCATCTTCAACAGTTTCTTCAGAGGTTACCCCAGCTTTTCTTTATCTTCTGGACCAAATTAGTTCCATCATTACGTTTTTACTGCAAATGTTGTTTAAGAATCCAACTTCAAACGTTTCAACAGAAGGGACCATTAATATTTCGAACCCTGCTAGATATCTAGTATTTGAATTTTTATGGATTGTGGTTTTGATTGACTCAAAATTTTAGTAGAATTGAAACTGTCCTCATTTTTGCCCACCTTTTAATTCCGGAATAATAACATTTATCTCAAATAACAGAGCTCAAACTCAGAAGGCTTGATGTTAACACGGTTCGGAAACATATATAGTTTATTTGAATGTAATTCTTGTTTACTCTTTTGGGTGATTGGATGGTTTAAAATGTGGGATAATTCTCCTTCATTTTTTCTACATGTGGAGAGGATTAGGGGTGAGCTACTTCCGGGGATAGGTGCGTACATTACCAATTCCCTACCTCATTTCCCGTTATAGGTAGTGAGTTATTAAATGCCTTAAAATATATCCAATAATCAAATCCGATCTTAAAAAATTCAATAATTTTGTTTCACAATTTATGGGTTCCAGATCCAAGAATAGCTCTTGTCTCGCTCTCTCACAGAAATGTACGCACAATGGCAACAAAGCAATTAATATAAGCAACATAACCTGAGGAAACGTCTCCCTTATTTTTGAAAACATCAGATTTACGATCTCTGGCAAGGCATCACACAGGCCAGCCACTGCTCTAAAGGCTAATAGTGGTGTGTGTAATCCGAAGGAATCAAATACCAGCTAAGTGCCGGTTCGAACCACGGTGAATTAAAGAGCGTTCGGAATGGTCAGAAATTGGTTAATCGATACAGTTTCGCTCGTATTTGTGGGTCGGTCTAATGACGTCTCTAGCAAAAATAGGTAGTTGTTTACTCGCCAATTGCCCTTGCTGTTTAGGTGCCTCTCAGTCTTACAAAAAAAGTAACGACTGCGCGATTGATTCAGAAATTTTTAAGTAATAACGATTTTCAATTCAAATAGGGATTCGGTTCGTCGTCAGGAATCTTTGATCGTCATCAGTTAAAAGTTGCAGTGATCGTTCAATTCATTCAATGAACCAACAAAAATCATCATATTGAAAGCAAGTGCCGGGTGAAATGAAACAATAAACAATTAGAACTCAAGAAGCTTGTCTTTGGTATACCTGTTTTTCTTAGGCATAGAACTTACAGGGTTGCGGCGACTGGACATCAATTGGAATAACAACTGTCCAAATTCCTTTTTCATTCTGTGTTACTGGTATTTGGACTTCCATCAGCAGTTTCCAGGCAATATAAAAGTCTACTGAACATTTTTGTTGTGAGGAAAATTAAAAAATTTTTTTTTCCAAAACATCTTTTTGGGCACCGGTTTATATTCCCTTTACCTGTGAGACTGCGATCTTTCTATTGTATTTTCCGTTGTAATTTGTGATTGATGATGACCTAACCGTCGAAATCGGTTCACAATTTCAACTCAATAGTTCACAGAAATTGGTATTCTGCATTTTCACTATAGAAACATTGAAATTCGCGAATAGGAAGTTAATTAACTGTCGGATGAATGATGTTTGGATTGAGTCGATTTTACATCCGTGAAATACTAGCAATCACCGTCTACAGTTAGCGTGATATTCCATTCATGTGCACCTCGGCTTGATTAGGTGGCGCAATTTCCATTTCTTTCTTTTTCCCCCTCTCCGCTCCCTCGACTGAGATTTATTTGAATAGGTCCCGACGGAAGAGGGCTCCGCGGAACTCTTTTGTGCCGTTCCCTTTTAACCTAATAAAGCCTTGAATAAGGCTCCTTGAGACTGTGTACTTATCCTACTTCGACGGCCCGGTGAATCGAATTACTCCAACCCCCTCCACTAACAATAGTGCCTTCAACTCGGCGTATTATTAGGCGAGCACCCTGCATTCCTGACACGGGTAACCCTCGGAATAAATTTCCATACATTCCCTCTTATTTTATCAGAATAGTTCTTTGCCGCGGTCTCCAATCAGACCCTCTTTCCCTTTTGTTTGGCACGAGATTATCCCCCTTCCCTCCCCCATGAGGAATGATATTTTGATAGAATACTAAATTTTATATTTAATCGACTACCAATATTTAATAAGAACGATATTTTGGAGAATACCTTAAATGAAAGGCTAATGGTTGCAGAATGTCTGCTTTGGTGGTAATATCAATATTTATGTAATAAGTACGTCAAGTAAGTGAAGTTTAAGGGAAGTCGGAGGTGAATTTCGGAGTCCAAGGCTCATTATTATTTTTTTCTAACCTACATGTACAGAAGGTCATTTTGCAACAAGTATTTCTGAACTCGAACATCCGAAGTGTGCAAAAAACTAATTTGAAATGGCTACAGGTGCTCGAATCGCTGTAGTCACCAAAGAGAACGGTTTTGCATCACGACAGTGCCCGACAAGGTTATTATGCGTTTATTCAATGCAGTTAGAATCATCAATTTTTCATTAGAGTTAGCTGTGGTACGGTGTCAGGGGTTGTATTGTTCCAGTTTCTCTTTTAAAATTATGCTCCTCTGCAACATGACAATTTTTTATTTTTTGTTACACTTTTCCTCGAAACCCTTTACCGATTTCGCCAAACTTTTGTCTGTACACTTACTACTCTATAATGAATTGCATTGATGGAAAGGTTTCAGGAAAAAAAGTCAAGAAGCTTTGCTGGAAAACATAATATTCCCGCAAATACTCTGTTTGATGAAAAATGATATAAAAATTCAGTCAGTTTTGAAAATTATCCGTGAGTTCCGAGTATTCAGATGAGGTCAGTACTGCCTAAAATTTGGAATGAATTGTTGAAGTGATTATGATGAAAATTGCACCAATGAACTCGAACTCGAAATTCGGACACCCAGAACATTTAACACCGTAATGGTATAAATTTGTAATTTATTCTAATTTTTCAAGTGTAAATGTTGAGTAGATACACAAAGTTTCAAATAAATTGTTAAAGAGAGTAAATTCGGTAAGGTGACGAGAGGAGGAGGGCTGGGAGGGGTGCAGTCGAAAATATACCCTTCAAGATTGGGCTATTGCCTTGTAGATTGTTGGTTGACCAACGTTGATGGTCCTTCTGAAGATAGTTTGAGGTGAAACAACTGCTGGCTCAGGCACTACGGTTTTGGAAGCCGCTTCTATCAAGCTCGTCAGCCTTTTCGTTACCAGTTAAGCCTCAGAGATTCAGCACCTACTCCAGACGAAATATGTTTGGCTAGGTTGTTGAGCGTTTGCATGCAGCGTCATACCACTAGCGATGAGATTATTAAAGCTGTTAGTGCCTTTATCAGCACTTGGCCGTCAGAGCGGAAACAGACGTGGATTCTTCTTTGTCTCCCCCTAAGGCACTCCTCAACTACTGCCACGATTTCTGGTTGGAATGGAAAGGTGTGTTCCCCTAGTAGACTAATGACAGTCCACCAGGGTTCGGCCCCCTGTATTCTTCCTCCAGTACCTAATTCAACCTAGCCGTGAACCAAATGATGTCGTTGGAGCAGCTTTGGTGCTCCCGATTACTGTTTTGTAGTAATTGAACTCCAATGGTACTTGGAATTCAATACAACTTAGAGACCCAGCCAATGGTGCTCATTAATTTTATTACTGCCAGGAACGATCCCAAATTCCACATTTTAGCTCCTAACTGGAGACGTTCATGGTTCCCAAAATCCTCGCACCAAGATATATAGGTACATTCAAATGCACCTTACCAAAAACATCATGAAGTATTGTAACCGACTGGTCAATTTTAAATTCAATTTATATTGCAAGCATAAAACAACTATACGTACAACCAGCTGGACATTGGATGCGTTACACACAAGTTGCTAATCGTTGAAACCCACACGGCACATTTCTCCACGAAGGATTACGGATTACTTTGCAGTTTATCCAGTTATTACACTGCCGTTTTTGAAAGCTAAATCCTGACAATAGACTAACTGCTCTCTATAACTCTGTAGCGGTAATCCCTTAGTTTATCATTCGAATGTCTCTCAAGCCAAGAAGACTACAAATGTAGCTTACTACGAAAAGACTTTCGTGCGAAAGACATTTAATGTTGATATTTGCAAGATCGACATATTTCATATTATGAATGAAGTTGAGTTATTTGAGTGAATATAAGATCGAAATGTCAGAGCCATACCAATTTTTCATCTCTCACGTCAGTATTGAGTGAAATTCGCCCTTCTAGTTCGGACGAGTTGGGTTTTAGGAGTTTAGCCGCCACTGCTCCTCCTCCAGAGGCAATGCATAAATCCTCATTCCGTGACATTTATACTCTATAGCAAAACTGGGTTATCCCTCGCTGGCAGTAGTTCTCTTTCCTGACCTAATATCATTCAATATTTGGAAAGTCGCGTTCGCCCTTGTATCGCATTTATAATGTAAATATAATTCCTAATGGAATTACAATTACCTGCTCCTGTGCGAGTATGTGAGTACACCTATTAAGGGGCCCTTGAAGTATCGAGAAAGTAGAAAACAAGGCCTTGTTCGATATTTAGATTTAAATTTTGCATGGTTAAGAGCCTTTATTCAATGCTGAAGCAAGATTGAAATCCACTCGGTACATCTAATGTACCGCCATTAACATTCTCAACATATTCTCAACTCCGCGTCTGTACCAAAATGTTAGATTTCGATGAAATTTGAAATATCAAAATTCGCTTCTCCCTAGAGTAATCCTTTCTGATCTCGTGTTTTCCTTTAGAATTTTTAAAAATTATGATATCACAGCTCTTGGGCGAAGTGGCACAATTTCGAATTTGAATATGTAACAAGTTTCAAGCAAGTAAAAGTATTCGTTATCGGCTGAATGCTAACTATTAATCTATCAGATTCAAGTTTCGTGGGTAAACTACCAATTTAATGTTGACGCATGAAGACACAGTGGTTACTATAAAAAACAGATACGAGATTCACGGGATTTCACCTCGAAAATTGCTAATCAAGTTCCCTCCAAATTCGAACGAAAATGGACCAATAAACGATCATGAGAAATCAATGGTTCAGGAATTCATTTTTGAGCATTGATAGAGGCAGTAAAATTTATATGGAAACACCTAGGTCTAATCCATATAACCCCCTTTAGGGAACTACAAAAAACCTAATTACCATTTATGTTGAACTTATTATTTACAATAAGTCTACTCGTACTGGTCGTGATTTTTTAATTACCCAACATAGAGGGCCGGCTTCACCAACAATCCCTGACCATAGTTAAAGTTGATCATACATTGTTTCATGGAATTATTAAACGGATTATTAAACTGAGTCAATTAATTATTAGACGGAGGTATTAAACGGTCGGGATTTACCACTGTAATCAATTGTTACAATTGTCAGTAAACATCGATCTACAGTGGATCCATGAAACGTTGATTCAACGTTTAAACGTTGGTTTTTACGATATCAACATGACATTGCTAACGTAACCAACGATCGTTCTTGTTTTCTCTTTACTCCCGTTTGATTGCTGCTGACTTATTTCACTACTTCATTTGCTTACTGTTTTTATTAATAGCGCTGTTTACGTTCTTCAGTTAATATTGTTGTAGTTATATTATGATACATATATATTGATACTATATCGCCTGGTCATGTATGGGGAAGAGGGTGTTTCACATAAACGAAAACGAGAGTCGAAGTTTGATAATCGCAAAAAAATACTAGTGCATTTTGCGTAGTAAACAACATTCTTACTCCCCCTGTATGCTTTGTGGGATTTCATCATACAAATATTTACAGGTAACTTATGTGTAAGCCCCACTTTTGATTTTCTCACTTCATGCACCATTCGGTTAATCTTTCACTTCTTACTTCATTAAGAGAAAAAATAAATAAAACCAGAGAAAGTGACCATGCGATGGGATTTTGTCAATATATTTAATGTCACAATATCAATATCTTCGATCTTGAAATCCGTTCCCTCTTAATTACATCGTTGTCATCGAATCGTAATACTTTGTCCTACTGAAAATTTGTCTTCAAGTACCAAATCCCTAATCAAGCCTCACTGGCCTAACCAAGAGTTATATAACTCAACAGGTCCAGAAATGGGAGAACGAGACTCGAACAACATATTGGCAAGATACTCCTTAGTGGAGACAAGCCAAGCGGTTTCTTACAATCTCACTGAAACGCGCACATTCCCTGAGTCACTGTGGCGTACAGACCTTCGCAAACTTGTGGGACTACTGTAAGGCAATGTTAGAGTATGATTGTTAGGTGATTAACCGTAGTCTGCTACCATATAACGAATAGGTCTCGGAGGGGGCTAGTTGACCATTCCGAGAGACGAGGCGATACGCCTACAAACCCAGAGGGTACCACTTGACGCCAACCAAACAGTAGCCCTCCTCCCCTCCACTAATAGATCTCCCTAAGGAGAGACGCAATTGGAGATGGTCCAACAACTCCAAAAAGACAATGGCCACCCCCGAGCCTACAGGCGCGACTGTTGAAATGTGCGATACAAAACATTTAGTTGTGGGGAGATCCAGTGAACGACAATCGTAAAAACTTCAGGTTTCAGCTCAGGGGTGGCAATTTTAAGAAACGACAAGGGAGGAACCATCCCTTTCCGTCACATTGCTTTCCAGACGAGTGATCTGGAAATAAATTGAGGCTTGTGAGGTTCTGAGAATCGGTTTATAAACAAGCGTGTGCGAAGTAACGGGAGGTGAAGATCATACGAAGTGAATCGAGGAACTAATACGGTTCGTTCTTGGTTGTCCCCCTCTTCTACTATTGTTAGACCCGGCATTAGTCATGAAGTTGGCACAGCACTAGAAGATGATGCCGAAAGCGCTCCAGCCATAATACACCACGTATCGATATGTATACCGATGTATGTAAATATTTTATTAGCAGCATTAAAAGTACTATTGTGTGCATTTCTCATCTTATAGTTAGCTTTATTACTCCAGACTAGGAAATACAAAAAGAGGATTGAGCGACAACCTCTCAGTACAAGACAGGAATATAGCACCATGTAGTCTAACATGTATATTAATTCATAATATTAATGATAATAAATTTAATATGTTAATCATATTTAATATTGAATTGTCAGGTATTTTTGTTCTCCTCGAACGATTATAATTTACGGTTAAAACCTAACTACTGCTGCTACCATATCAATGCTGCAAAGTTAAGTCACCTGCCAACTGGAAAGTATGTAGAACGTGAGATAAAAAACAAAAACATAACACGCTATATCAGTCCACAGAATGGAGTAAATGGCAAAAATTATTATAGATTCGATTTCTTGAACATAAAATTCCATTACGATAAGCTGACAGGTTGGGCAACATTTAGAGAGCGATTTTCACTATGTTCACAACAGACCTCATTCACATACAAATTTATGTTCTTTTTTCCTGCAAAGTTCTAACAAATGATGAAACGTAAGGGGTTCCGGGTGGGCTCATTCGATTTAGTGAAATTATGTGTGCCAAACGAAAATCTTCAAATTAACTCAGGAGTTTATTATTTCTGTATTAGGAACTTCTACGTAAGTCACTCATTTTTGTTCATTATACATAATATACGTTCAAAACATATCAAAATGGTAGATTTATTACGGAAATAAATCAGCTCATCACTAAGCGTCAATAAAACTCCATTATTACCAATCCTTATTAGTCCCTCTGTACGAAACAAAAGCTGATGTTAAAATACCTACAACTTTTGAGGAGGGGTCACACTGTTTTTTTATGGTCGATTACGAAGGTTGATTATTGATCATGATAAACCAAAATAGCAATCTGGAATAACAATAAAAACATGATTTTGTACAGACGTATGTGTATTACAGTTCAGTATGGAGGACGGACGATTTTTGGTTTATTATTCAATAATAAACCATTGTAATCGCTGTTGAAAAAAAAAAAAAAAATTCTAACCCCCCTGAAAATTTCAAGGTTTACGTTTCAAAGGGTGTAGAATCCGAATCTGCAATAAAAAAATTTCCGTCCGTCCGCTGTACGGCTGGAGCAAAAGATCTGAAATTTTCAGGAAAAATCAATGTTGGTCCAACAACGGCCCAATTCTTGAGCCAGCTCTCTCACTTTATTTAAAGTTTCCTTTAAGGGTTGTCAGAGTTTTGTAAAATCCCTAAAAACCTCAAAAAAATTCTCGTTATTTTGGTTTATTATGGTTTTTGTTTTGATATCAGCAACCTGGTGACGTAGTAATGTGGATAGTGGAGTGAACTCCTACAAGGCTTTGTAGCCGATACACGGGTTGAAGCATTTCCGTAAATGTAGGTGAAACGCTACAAATTCTTTCACTGGGGTTTATTATTCAATTTTATTAATTTGGCTTGCATTCATGATTTGAATTTCTACTAAGCTAAGTTTAATTCAATAATCGCTCTATTACCTGTGAAACACGCACACTAAAAAGCTTAGTAGAAATTCAAATCATGAACGCAAGCCAATAATTGGTTTGAATTCAATTGGCTTAAACTATTGAATAATAAACCCCAGTGAAAGAACTTGCAGCGTTTTTTTTTTTTTTTTTTTTCATTCGATTTTCGGATTCCACACATTTATAGAGAAGGAGTTACTTTTTTTCCGAGTTAATTTCAAGTTTTCGTTATTGAAAACAATAATTGAAAACAATGTACCTACGTTGATAAGAAAGCAAATTTCGAAGATGGGCCCTTTCCATCGCAGATTCTCGAGATGCAACGTGGATGATTAAATCGCAGTGTTTTGGCGGCGTTTCAGAAATCTTTCCATTTCTATTTCTATGCACCATAAAACTGGGTACTATAATACCTACCTCGGCTGTACCATTCTATTGAGTCCGGCCCGTAGCGGGAATATAGTTGCAGAAGCGTAGGGAGCGTTGCATTCGAGTCAAAAGTGGCGGTAAATATTTTAATCGACCGATATCGGTGTGTGCTCCACCGTTCGTTGCTTTTATCGGTGAATGTTTCACGTGCTTATAATCCAGAAATATAACGAGGGCCAGTGAATAACCGAAATAGTTTCAGCATTAACTGGAGCACATTATATCTGAGGTAACTGGATTATTTTTTGAATCTTTCTTAAAATCATAATACCTAATGTTCTAATGACCTATATGTCATGTTTCTAGATGACTTACCACATATTTTGACTGTAACGGGAACACCATCGTTTCAGCATGTGACTTTATTTGTTAAAATATTTTTAAACTTTACTAATTTATAAAACTGCGCTGTAATGCATTTTAATCAAGTAACTATTTACTGAATTTTTAATAATCAAGTAACTATTTACTGAATTATTAATAATCAAGTAACTATTCACTGAATTATTAATCATCAAGTAACTATTTACTGAATTATTTGAGTCCATAATATATGTCCACATTTCACGCAATTTTACAATTCATTATCAAGTTTACTTGTTTTCTACACGTTCTGAGTACACGAGACCTTTTCAATGTTACTACGGTTTTTCAGTTGCTGCAGAAATTGCACGTAGTTAAACCTTTGTCAACATGTACCCTTCAACCCTGACACAGCATTGAGCGGTATTAGACGTGTGCACATAATAAAAGTTTTATACTCGGAGTTGGTTTAGAAGTCAACATGATAATCAAGTTGATAGGGAAACAAGAATATTCTTGTAACCAGTTGATAATATTCTATAATCACTCGTACCATCGTAAACATAGTAACGTGTGAACAGAATTAAGTGGAGGTTGACGTCAACGGAAACTATTAAAATACTTGGGCTGCCACCGACTCCGCAGTCTAGCTCAGATCTCCCGTCGAACGGACCTGCAGGCCGACCGCCTACCTGAACGATTTTTCAAATGGAGAGCAAACGGATGGTCTTATATCATCTAATTTTTATCTGAAACATACAACACATGGTCTAGCCCAGAGGTCTTGTCAAACGGGCTCTGCACCCCCGGCTCTCCTGCGCGACCGTATACCTGACTTTAGACGACTGATTTTTTTACCCAAAGGAAGTTTTTCAAATGCTGAGAAAACGGATGATTGTAAATAATCCGAGTGGTCTCGGACTAATTGGAATCTGACTAGAACTAAAAAACCCTTTTATACCAAAGTATTTGAGATTCCGATTTTTTAATGTTTAATCCTTAATTATAATTCCTTAGGATCGATTCATCAAGTTGCTGAGATTACCAATCTTGGTTTTGTGATCCAAATTTTGTAAAATCGTTAAGAAAAGCTTCGGATGGCTCATGGCAGACGGTCGGATTTGTTTATATTCGATTTTTGAAATCTACTTGTGTTGAAACGTAAACCAACAACTTTTGAGGCGATTGAGAAACATTTTTTTCCGTCTTCGGTTACAAAGGTTCATTATTGAAGATAAAAAACCAAAAGTGTAGATGAGTTTTCAACGGATGAATCGCTGAATCTACAGTTATTCACGCTTATAAGCAACATTTACCCAATTTACCCTCATCTCACTTAGCGTCGAAGGAGTTTTCGAGAGTCCAATCGAGTTCATAACTTCATTTATCCTTCAACGGGTTGATGTACTTCTCGAAGCTGGTGGGAGGAACTTTGTAGGTCATTGGGTTACGCAAGTTTCGTACTGCAAATTGAACATGGATGATTGTTAATAATTAAGTGCGCTTTAATTGTAACAGTGACAGCTTCATATTTGACCAAATCAGATCCGCCTATCTTTCTTCCAAAATGTACGTGTGTAACCATTATAGGTACCTATAATTTCTTCTAAATCTGAAATTTGGTTATTTTTTCCAAAACCTTACATAATTTTATAAAATGTGGATTTACGATTTTTTTTCATCTGATTAAGAATCATACCCATTATACCTACACATTCATTTCTTGAGTACGTCGGTACATACTTCCAAATGCTGGATTAGTAAGCTCGTATTTGTTGTCGTTGAGATCATCGCATCGTGGCATAACTAGGGAAGTTGTTTATTAATTCTTAGTTTATTAATAATGCCACTGACTCCTAGAGGAAAGCCTCTTTTGATGACAAATCAATCCATGGGGACCTTCAAACTATGGCTGTGTTCACACTAAACTACGGCCTGCTCATCAATCTTTATTCAGTAATTCTGAATTGGAGGTATTGGATTAGTTCAGCCGAGAATTGATCTCACACGTCAACGTACTCAAAACGAGGCTATCAGAGCAGGAGAGAAACATTGAGCTTACGTAGCTAGCTCAAAGCGATGTCGAATCACTAACTGGCTGATAGACAACCGTTGTAAAAAATGCAAGCTTCGAGATAGCTTGATCAATTGTAGCCTAGATTCGCTGCAGAATGCATCTCTTCCATCAACCTAATCGAGGTAGAGGTCAAAGTTCTTTCTGACAAGAGAAATGATTTGGCTCCTGAGTCATGTGGCTAACGAATCAGCTGAGATGGAGGCCATGGGTTAACTGAGCGAATGGATGATACTCGTACTTTAGGTAAGTTAAACCTAAGGTGGATTCCTCTGACAAGCTGAATCCAAACCCGGGCTTCCGAATCAGCAAAGGTCTCCATAGGATCAGTTGAATAAATGGATGATAATAAAATCCGCATATTTTATGAGAGAAGCTCTGATTTACATCTCTCTCATCTGTGAGTGAAACCCAATCCCCAGTGGCGGATGTGTCCCCAAAATCAAGGCAGGCTTGACGGGGTACGACAAGGCAGTCAACAGTGAAATGCATTTGGGTATTAGGTAAAAAATATGTACACTTCAATATCTCTCCGTTACTGACGCCATTTCAATGTTGCTGCTCCCTAAATTACTTAAAAGTAATTTAAAATCCACCTTGGAAAAAAAATTGCTACGTCTTCGATATGGAGCCCGCTATTTCATTCTTTCGTCAATGTCAAAAAGGTGCTTGCTATTTAATTTGAACTTTGGAAAAATAAAGAATTTAATTAGTGTCCTCAAATAAAACTCCATTCAACAGTTTGTACAGAAGGAATTGGTAAGGGAAGAAATTGGCAGCATTTAAACGTTTAATAAGTTAAGTGCATACTAAAGAGAGGGAATGACTTTTGTGGAGTGAAAACAAGTGTTAAAACTCCGTAGGAATAAATTTTTTTTAATTTATCTTAATTACAATCTAGTCAGTTTCAACAACTTATTAGTAACTTATTTCTAGTATCATAATTTATTATGCAGTCCTCTTGTACATAACAGGAGTTTCTTTTGTTCTAATAATAATAATAGTTTGTTCGCACTTCACTGGCGATAAGTTACTTTATACGTCAAGTGTCAGTTCGAACGGCTTCTTTCTCTTTAGTCTTTGAAAAAGGTGGTCAACGTCAAGGAGATGGACGGCCTCGGCGTTGACGTGGCCCTTCAGCCGTTCAGTGTGTTTAACGGCGAATTTTCTTATTGTGGCAGTGACGCTCACGATCTTCAAATCATTATGAAGGTTGTCGTTCCGAATGTACCAAGGTGCACCGATGAATTCCTCAATACTTGGTTCTGGAATGTTTGTACAATCTTGATGTTGCTATTAGCAGTGCAGCCCCATAGATGCACATCATAGATCCACACAGGTTTTATGACCTGCTTGTACAACATAAGCTTATTAGACTTTGACAGCTGAGAGTGTCTGCCCCTAAACCAGTACATTTTTCGATACCTAATAAAAAGCTCGTTCTGCTTTTTTTTGACATGCTCTTTCCATTTCAATTTCTCATCAAGCGTCATCCCAAGGTACTTTGCTTGCTTAGAGTAAGGGATGGTCTTTCCGTCCAGTATGACAGGTATGTATTTAACCTTTTTATAGGTAAAGTCTACATGTATTGACTTCGCCTCGTTCACTTTAATTTAAGGAATAAATGGTTGAATGTTTTGGAAATTTCGAGCCAAATTATATAAACTCACTCCAGTATAATTGGAGAAAAAGTTGGTTTTTTAGTTTATTGGATTTGGTGCATATTAAAACGTAAATCAATTAATTTTTCCTTCATAAATTAGGTGATTTCCCTATTGATAATAAACCACATCCTATTCAATTAACAAAACGAGATGACGTTTGAAGTGATCGGATAATTCTTGTGGTTCGTTATCTACGACGTCTTCGATAAGCCTTCATTCAATCAGTCACAAAAGCTCATACCGATACCCACATTTAAGCAGCTTTTTCCCAAATAAAGACGAGTGATCCCTGATAAACCGAATTCCCGTCTCATCACATCCGAGGTCTGCGAATCTAAACTCTACTTTATATAGAGCCCCTAACAAAAGAGGACGCGCGAGGCAATTTTATAGAGGATAAGAACGCCTCAGTAAAGGGATTGAATAGTAAAGTTGAAAATGGAGTTTGAAGAAGGAAGCCCCAAGTCGGGTTTGGAGAGGGCAGAGTTATATCCCTTCCGAGGCCGCCCAACTTCCAATTGCCATTTGCCTAATGCACTTGGAAGGAGTAGGTACCCCCTACCCCTTACCCTTTCTGTTAATGCACTATTCACGACGAGCAAGTCTTTCTTGGGAGGCCCAAGACCGTTCCCATGATTGGATAGAAAATACCAGACGTGAGTCCTTTACACATTCAGTATTATTTGTACCATTGGCAACTTCTCAACTCGAATTTCTTTTCCAATGTTGATACTGAAGCATTCAGCAAGATTGAACGTATATGCCTCAACACACAGGGGTTTTGCCTCAACTGATTCTCTCGAAATATTGGTCACATTTTTTGAGGACCTGAATAGATGTGAATAACCGATCTGCGAGTAACATTCTATCCAAAAAGACCTTTCCCCCCTAAAAATAACCATTTCTGTGGAAAATCAATCAAATTGCAGTAACGCCAAAAAACGTGTTTTCGGCAATAAATTTTGTCTACGTTACGAAAATCCTCAACCGATTTTCGTTTTTCTTATTTTTTAGATTCCGATTCTAATCTAGTTGCGCAACGAATCTCAAAAAGTATGCTTCGGCTGTTTTGTTTGGCTTGAAATTAACCAAACGTGGCATCTGGGAAAGAGCCCTACAGAGCTCCACTATCAACGAACGGAATCGAAAAATGAAGGAAACTATAATAAGTGTTCTTATTAAAAACAAAGTCAAAGAAGAAGGATCTGACCAGAGTTCTGATGGTGAGATAAGTGGTGGAAGAAGTGTGGGAGAGGGTTCTCGTCGGGGAATGAACCGGGGGGGATGTACCCGTAAAGGTAGCCGCCGGAGTTGTTGATTGCTGATACCAGAAAGTCACTGGATGAGTCGCACTGGCTTCCAAAAGAGGGCGGTAATGTCGTAGAAGAGAAGACAGTTCGGCGTTTTGCTGTTTTACGGTGCCCTGGATCTGAGAAAAATGAAGCGCAAACGTAAAGCATCCCAGCATTTCTCAGGGAACAATGAAGGGATGGATGGAGAGTAATTAACACCCTCGAGGACCCTAAACAATTTAAATACACATTATAACACCGATCAGTTTAAGGACATCAATATTAGACTTGAGTGTCAAGGCCCAAAAGCTTACTCGGATAATTTCCGTTTCCTGACTGTCATGGTGTACGACTATAATGAAGTCATTTGTCAATGAGTCTCATGAAATCATAAAATATTGCAGTGAACACAATGAGAGACGGCTACGATATGGATTTAACTGGATTCCCTTCCCGTTTCTTGAAACAGCCTCCCCTGGGCCTATATTTTGAGGTTTCTAACTTCCAGGTTGTCCTCAGAATGTTGCTGGCTAATCGTATGAACCCTTGGAAGGGGTAGCAACTCCATTCCTCGTCTCACCGACATACTTATATGCTTTCATGGGCGTAGTAAATCATCTGCTCTCCAATCAAGTCTTATAAATCTAATATTAAGTTTTGCTGTGATTTTCTACTTCAAGAATGCAGTTGAACTTGTTCCATTATCAGTCCCAATAACGAGTGGTTTCTGCTCTTCCAGTTAGTAAGCACGTAGTTCCTAACCTCCAGTTGAGAGAACACGTATCAATCACTCAATGTGAGTTTTAGCTCTACTGGGATTCATCAAAATTCGTCCAAGAACCCCTTCCCCACCGACAAACCAACAAAAGTATTCTGCAAAATCAGTTTTGAGCTGTCTTGAATCTTCCCTTCAATGCAAAAATGACCCGACCGTAATATCCAACTCAACGATTCAATTAAACATAGGTTCTTCAAGCCTTTATCGATCTGCAGCAGGAAACGTAAGTAATCGAATAACATACGAAATTCGTCACCCAAGATTAATGCAGCACTCCAAGCCGGAAAAAGAATGAAGTTATAAAGTTGATCTCTCTCCACTTTCAGTTTTAAGGATTTGCAGAAGACCTTTCCTTTGACAACGAGCGTGAGGTCGACGCTTAAGGCGAAAGTTCCCAACATGCGTAGGTATACATTTAACGTTTCATCCAACTTTTCGCCATTTATATTCCTCTTTTGAATTCACAGCGGAAAATTCTACATCCATTATTACTCCAACTTAGCGACGAAAAAGAAGTCTCACAGGTCCTGAGGATTATTTTTCAACGAAAAAATTCTGGCAAAACTTGGTAACTTGTAACTAATGCTGAAGAATACACCCACTCCTATTAGCTACCATTAAGGTCAATATTAATTTGCCCCAACAAAGCTCAAGATTAAATACTTTTCAAGGTTATCAAAAAGGTCATTGTAGCTCAGACCTTTTCTCATTGGCTCGCTGACAGAATGAAGCCCTGTATCGGGATGATTGATAACGTAAAGTGTCACAAAACTCGTCAGTCACATTGTAAATCATTAAATTGAAATCATTACAAATTTTGTAAATTGTATGAACTCACGTTAGTTCTCTGAAAACGTTGGAGAGTATTGAACCCTGAGTAGAATGATCTTTGGCAGATCCTAATCGGAACAATATAAAGCTTGTTAGGGGATTTTGAAAGAGAAAGTCCTACTTGAGAAGGAGGGGGGGGGGGGTTATGTAATGGGATGAGACACTCAAAGGTTCCTCTTATCTTTTAATGTTTTGTAGCTTCCCTATTTCAAGAGTTTTTGGTTTGTTAATCTAAAAATAAACTTTGTAATCGGCCCAGAACAATTTTTAATCCTTGTCCAAACTTGTTCTGTTATGTTTCAAAATGCCTAGAATCTGAAAATCGAATTTTCAAACATTCATCCCTCCGTCTTATATTTTGTCAATGAATCGAATGAAACTCTGTGTGTTTTGAACGTTCTTGCACATTGTAAACATCGCCTATTAAATTGTGGTTAAAACTGCAGCAATTGCAATGGAATCTTGTTTTCTAGAATTTCTGTTGAAATCGAGTTTTTAACAAACTGCGTCACACATTTGTTGACAAGTGAAGGATAGTTTAATTTACTTCGTTAAATTTTACGTAGCAAGGGCTTAAAGAGTTATGCATGTGATGAAATCATCTTTGGCATATCTAGAAGTGAATTACAAGGTTGTGATGGTTATGGTTATTGGCCCTTTCCGATTCTTGAATCCGACGCCTTCAAGCGTCTGTCTCATCCTCTGAGCGTGGCGGACATAACTGCATTCAGCTCAATGGAAGGGGCAACTATACCATACCATCATCAGGTACACACTGTTCAGCTGAAGCACCATTGTGGAGAACTTAAATAAGTTAAGAATTAGGAAACCCTAATCGATCTATGGAAGTGAGAAATGAATGGAGCTCTTTCTAAGGCATCTAGAATACAATCACAAGGTATGTGATAGTCAAGTTTAGATAATGTGAACCGGATCAACAGATCAGTGATTTACCTACAAGCGAATACATAATCTACAATTTCTGGTACCCTTAAAATTGTTATAAGCACGGTTTAAAAATTTTATGATAAAAAATGTTGAAAATGTGCTCTGGAAACACTGTAACACGGTGTTCTGTTCTCATCAAACTGAAATTTTAATGGCAGTAACTTGATTCCGGGTACATCGAAGGATTTCCAATGCAACATGTTAAATTAGAAAGGTATGGCGAAGGGAAATCTTTATGATCTATAGGTTTTGACATCTACTTTTGTTCCTACCGAAGGGATTAGTGGAAGGTGTTCAGGGATTTATATTCAAGAAGGCAGAAGTCATCCATATTTTGATCACTAGAAGTAAATTACAAGCATTAGGCTTCACTCGCCTCCACACTTTGTAGCACAGTACAAATTCAATATGTTCGTTACCAGCAATATATTTTTCTCGTAACAATCATGACAATTGTTTTCACTGGCTTCCTGAACTTGCTAGCGAAATATATAGGTTCACAGTTAACATTCAAAAGAACTTGTCAATAATTCTCACCTACTGCGATAAACTCTAAATTCAATAACAAGGTGTGGAGATCAGTGATCAGCTGTAATCACGCCCTCGTGGCTAATTTCGTTCCTTATCGATCTTATGTGCTGAAAAATAAGTAGGCTTTGTGGCATCTAGAGGAGACAGCACAAGATATGGCGCTGCGAGGCGGTCCAATTTAAATAATGCACCAGTGACTACGTCTAATTTATATTGATCAGTTATTTACGTAAAAGGATTATTTAAATTTAGAAATAACAAACTTCTGTGTAATAATCGTTTTTGTACTTGGGTGCCGTTAGGGTGTGAAGGGCACCTAACTTCAAGTTGGTACCTAAACGGCGGGCTGGATGAAAAATATTTACTGCGTTGTTCCTCCCTGTGAACGAGAGACGAAGACTTGAACGTTGGCCAATTTTACGAGGGCGGAGGAGGAAATATTATTAAATCGTTCCTAATCCAGTTGCGAGACGAATCGTTAGAAGCAAAAGCTCCTTTCTCATCCTCGAAGCAACGCCGCCATCCCCAAGTCATCCCGCTCGCGTAGGAGCTTAGATGAGGTAATTTTCATAATCCAATCTCACGTTCCACCCAGTTAATACGGAACTTCCGCGTGGGCCTAGTTTATGATACGTTCATTTGCTGACGATGTATACTCCGTATTATGCATTCACCTCCGTCAATCTTGCTGTAGCAGTAATCGAGGCGTCACTGATATCAACAGTTTCCTGTCGTGCTCCTCGGCTTTATAATCCAAATGTTGTCTTTTCCACTATTAGTGAGACAGAAAGATAGATATATTGGTTGATTATTTTCAATAGTGAACCTTTCTAATCAAACAAGAAACAACATTTTTAACCCCGTTTCAAAATATGTAGAATCCGAAAATAGAATACAACGAAATCCATCCCTCCGCCGTCCAAATCTTTTCTACGAAGCCACTGGACAAAAGTTATGAAACTTTTGGTTTGTATCAAAACCCACATTTGGGATCTAGTTGGAATCCAATTCTCAACATTGATCTCAGTCATTCCTGAATGGTGACAAATGAGGGCTCAAATTTAAAAAATCCGAATATCAAAAACTTTTGAAATAACACCATTGTTTTCATGTTCCCCAGCCGACCTGGATTGAGTTACATTTATCAATGCTCTCTCTAAGGGGGACTTTTTCGGAACGCCGTGAACCGTCATGTGTGAACGTGTTTGGACATAGTAAAAATCGCATAGTATCATGTGAAATAGTGTTGGAATTATTTATGATAACTAACACTTATTTCTATCCCAAAAACCTAATTTACTATTTCAATAATTTAAACTTGAATATAGAAATTAATGGTGAATGGGGTATTTTTTTTTAAATAACAATCGGATTGGAGTTTATATAGATTTATTGAATCTGATATAGGTCCGATATGGAATCAAGAGAGAATTTGGGTTATGTTAACGGAACCTCAAATATGGAAAAAGGGACTTACCAGTTATAAGACGGCTAGGGATCAACTGCTCTCACAACGCGCCTCTTGGGGGAGCGCCCGCGGAGGCGGAGCCGATGAAGTATCGGTCCGCGTTCGCGTAGCAGTTCCAGGAACTATTACACATGTGAGAATCTCATCAGCTAATACAATTAAAGCGGAATTTTGTTTCAAGAGTTCGTTTTGAAATCGTGCACATGTGAAATGCAGGTTGGTGTTTTATTTTACCTTGCTATAATTCAGTTGTTCTATACCTGGGTTTTTACGTCATGTCTACATATTTGTGCAGTATGTTATATCATTGTAAGTATTGGCATTTCATGAACTTACATACACCTACCGTCCTGCGAAAGATTGGCTTGTGCGACATCTAAAACTATAATGGCTATTTTCTGCAATAACCATCCTAGAAAGCTGAAGTTTCAAAGGTAGCATAATGATTTGGGAAAATAGAGTGATTCCCGACGTAAAATGTTAGAGGAACGGAATGAAACATGCTCTCGTGTACAGAGCTTCGTGAGCTATAAGTTTTGACATCAGCTTTTGTTTCGTACAAAGAGACTACTGAAGGATGGTATTCACGGAGCTAAATTTAATATAATATCATCCAAATATCAGTAGAGAACATCTAAAAGTCAATCACAAGGTAAGTAGATCAGAGATCAGATGAATGTACTTGTTGGTCATTTCGTTCCTAATCGATCTTACGGGCTGAAATACAAAAGGAGATCCTTCTATGACACCTAGAGTGGACAGTACAAGATTTGAAGGCACGAGGCACATAGATTAGAGATTTATAAATAATTGTTATTCTAATATAGGAATAGTAAACCTTTGTGACACTTTGCAACGTTCTTTTTTGCTTTCGTGCATAGTGCATGGTAATTGCCAAGAACTAAGTAACAATGTCAAAATTTATTTATACATGCAACAATGAAGCAAAAATCGTAGTTGAATAGTAAAAGAATGGCCTCCCTAGAGTGCTCAGTAAATACTGGACGGGCACCTCTGATCGCTATCATTCATCAACTCATCATTAACAATTAGCGGAGGCGACCGCTCCCTGGACGACCGTGACACCTGAGAAGAGAAAAATAATCAAAAATACATACAGGAAGACATTCAATAAATCACGAGCGCATATCGCGTTCGCCCACACCATTCAACCATCGAAAATTAACACTTCATACTTAGCAACTCATGTACATATTTAAAAATTCTAACATTTCGAAATTAGAAATCCTATATTCTGGATGAACCAATGGCAAGTACTATAGAAACAGTGCTTTTATGAAACGTGTTCAAATGCCGACATAAAACTGTCAATAGAATAGATACAGAACGATTTTAAAAGAATGAATACAAGAATAAAGTTTAAAAAATGCAAGTCAAAAGATCCGATGACTATCAATGACATGAGTCGTATAAACACAAACTAATATCACAAACAAAATCAAACGAAATCAACAATTAATACGTTTAGCCGAAATTAATTTCATCAAATTTGCTTTTCCATTTAACGCTCTTTCTAGTACATAGCAATTAATTATATATAAAAATCAACTAAACAGAACTTTTAGCAAATATTCTTAGAAAATGAGGATGTTGCATTCGCTTTTCAATTTATTTCATGGAAACCTTCGCAGAATTTTGGAAAATGATTGAAATTTGATACATAATCCGTAATTCCCTATTCTTCTGTTGTTCTATTGGGATAGTAGAAGACCTAAAATGGAACCAAACGCCAGTAACCGAACTTTTTCATCCCAACCCGCAATTTAGCTGAAGGTTTATTCTTCTTCTTTTTTTTTTTTTTTTTTTTTTTCAAGAAAACAACGTTAGTGCCATGAAAACAATGTATCTCCGCTTAAAAATAATTTTGGAACACATTTTCGGTATTAGCTTGAATTTCATAAAGAAATTCCAGTTTGAAGGCCGAAAAACGTTGACCGCGTTCTAAACCAGCTGACGAGAAACCCCAAGGTTTCAAGAAGGAGCACATGTTCAAACCGTATAAATTAGGAATACGATAAAATCTTGGACTTTTTTTATTGTCAAAAGTCTATTATAAACCGCACTAATCATAAACGTGGCAATTCCATATCGATTTCATGGGGGAGATTCGAGTTTTCGGGAAAAAAAAACGTTAAGCATCTTGTACTATGAAAGTTAAGCATCTTGTACTATATACTTATAGGGCCTGCTGCTACAACTCGAAGGCAGGATATGAGCATTATATACAAATGATTTGTACTGTTCACAAACCGTTTCACGCTTTAGAAACAGTTTTCCGGATTCAAAAATTTTCCCAATTGATGCTGTTCGAACTTTTGCTACTTTTGTTCTTGGAAAACCTCCTTTGATGCCTTAAAAGGTGTACAACACTTTTGAACCTCCAAACTGGAATTTCTCCATGAAATAGATTTGGAATCTCAAAGTTAATATTTTAAACAAGTCCGGTTTTCCGCAAAATTGATGTTTTTTTGTGTTTTTTTTTTTTACGTCAAGTGAACTGTATGAATACTATTATTCTCAATAATCGTCGTAGATTTTATAAGTAACTATAGTTTCGGAAGAACGTTACAAAATTTAAGTTAGCTTTTGGTAAAAAAAATGGAATGAAATATCCTCAAATGTGCTAAAAATCGAACAAAATTGAAAATGTGCTGTTGAATGTCGAAACATTCAGTTAAAACAGTTTTTCGGATGACATCGGTAATTTTAAGATGTCAACACTATTGAACACCAACAAAGTAAGACTGCACACGCACGAATATAATTCTTATACAGCTTATAATCGATTGATCATGCTCGAATTCGGAGAATAGTTGTGGTAAGGAGGATCTGATCACCCCATTTGAGTTTCATATAAAAAGAAGAAAAAGAATGAGTGGATTCTAGCTGTGCATTCTAAGTGTGCTCCCTGAAATTTCGCGCGCTTTAATTCAGGGAGCTCTCATCAGTTCTTTTTTTGGGGCTGGATCGAATCAAACGCTGTGTTCTAAGTCCAAGCTCCTCCCGTGCGGAGCATGTCTGACTTGTGTCCCTAACCTCCCTCACCAAACTCACAACTCCACCGTCCTCCCACCCATTCTGAGGCTCTGTTTGGCGCTTGAATTAGAAACTCTTCTGCTCTTCAATGTGGATTCATGGGGAAACATTGGAAAACAGTATGATAATATTATACTGTCAATATTATTTTTATCAGGTATCTTTTTCATTTCGGCCGTGGGGTGCAGATGCGCCTGTGCTCCTGTCAGCAGCCGCCCGTGGGACCTACCGAAATGCGTTTCACAGAAGTAACTATGGAAATGTTATTTATGAAGCCTAAATAACTTAAACTCGATTTTTTTCCAGTTTCTGGACGTTTCAGCAGTATGTTTACGGCATAGGTTCATTCGGCATCACTTCTCATCTAAAACTGTATTTGCCCCTCAATGCTTGACCTCTAAACGGAGTCGCTCCAGAATTCCGCGAATGAGTTTCACTTGCACGGTTTCATCCCTTTGGTATCCTCTTGCGGTTTTAATTAAACTGGGATCCCGTTCGGGGCTTCCTCCCCCGCGTAGAGGGGTCAAATCCTGAGCGCTGACAACCGATGGCTCAAAAGTGACTGAATTTTCTCCTTAACTGAAACCCCCTCGAGAACCGTGTTAGAGAACTCCGGCCTGTAATGCGTGAGCAGCTGCACTTACATTGTACGCCGGAGTTTCACTCACATTTCACCATAAAATGAAGTAGGAGGGGCTAACTCGACTTCACAGTTTATCGGCTTTCACTTGTAGTTGCCTAGTGTCAGAGTTACATATTGTGATATCAGTTTACAAGTGCGAATTTACAAATTTTGGGGCTCAAACCTTCTAGGTGCATTTGGAGTTCTTCCACCTTGATTTGAATTTGTTGTGATAATAATAAGAATTGCATACTCATCCCCTTATCTCCCCTTTACTCCTCTCCTTTGCAAACTGGACGAACAAATGGAAAATAGAACTCAATGCTATTAGGACGGGAATGGTATGCTTCACCTACAAACGTTATGTCACTGTGCCTGACTTGATTCTAAATGGAGAACTAGTGTGCAGGGAACAGTCCATAAGATATCTCGGTGTCACACTGGACAGAGGATTGCGCTGGAATCCTCATATTAGTACGATTTTGGGAACAATCCGAGGAAAAATCCAAAAGTTAAGATACCTGTTGACCAGTGATGACATATCGCTCTATTTAAAGCGACTCCCGTATCTATCACTACTCATTCCCGTCTGGCAGTACGCATGTGGCTGCTCCGCCGCTGATACACAAATTAAAAGAGACACTCTAAAATTGCATTACGCCTAATTGCAGGGGCCCCATGGTATGCCCGTAATTCAGCGTTACATACTTACCTAAATATTCCCTACATTACCAAAGTACAGAACAGATCCTACAATTGCTTTGCAAGTCGCACTGCCAACCACAGGAATCCACTAGTCAGCTCAATCTTCGAAAAACCTCGAACACACATTAACCAATGTAGGCTAAAGAGAAAACGGCACAGTCACCTTCAAAATACGAACTCTTCCTAAGCCTAACTTATTGTACTTAATAAGTGTGCTTAATAAGTACAATAAGATAGGCTTAGGAAGAGTACCACCATGGTACCGTTTGAATTTCATTGCTCACAAACCGAAATCTCCTAATAAATGGAATCTTTGTGATCAGGTCAAGGAAGTTGGTTAACACTTCACCACTCCAGCTTCATGTATCTGCCTTGTCCAGTTCCAGTTCCAGTATGATGTCCTGAACACAGCCACTAGGAAGACAACTTCACTCAATCTACGTTTCTTACCCCACTTCAAGGAAGAAATTAATTCTAGGAAAAACTCCCATGCGAGCGACGACCTGTTGATGCAATTTCAACGGAATTCGTAGATTTCCAAGTAGTATCCCCATAACGCATATTTTACCGTATTTTAATACCGTCACTCATTTTGCTCTTGATCACCTGAGTCAGCCGAAGATCTATTTTCTGTTCTAACCAATCTAGGAAATCTAGAAAATCTTTCTAGTTGGATTAGGGCCAAAAAATACCGTTTGAGTAAAATACTGATCAGAAGCGACCTCGCCTGAACACTAAAAACTGCGTGAGTTCATTTTTCACAGGTGATAGGTGAAAAATAGTAACGTAGATGCTGGCCGAGGGTGTTGTACGGAGATTTTACTAAATAGAAGTTCAACATTGACTTGCTTCAAGTGGTTCAGTTTACCTTGTCTACGGGGCAGTTCCTATCCAACCAATGGATGCAACAAATTCCACAGTAATCACCTTCTTTGCTCAAAATTCTCAAAAGGACACTCTTCGTACGGTAAATTCATTACAGATTCCGAATAGGCTTTATTTTCGTCTGAAACCTCCTTAAACCATCAAAACCCTCAATCAACTGAACATAAATTATCAACATCCCGTTCGTCACAGTTCTATTCTTGCATGGTTTTCTCTACTCACTCTACAAAATCTAGGGAAAATATTCCAAGGTGAATTTTTTAAAGGTTATACTTTTCCGAACCGAATGACACCAACGCCGACTGTTGAATATGGATACTAAGAGAGCTTTAATTTCTCCAAGTTATGCAACTTGCAATCGGGAATTCGAGAATCTATACACGAAACTTACTCTACCGACTACCCTAAGAGTATAATCAACTTTAAAGTTGATCGCCTGATCAACGTGTTTTCCCATCTTCCTTTCAATCAACTTCACTTCATACAACACTCCTACTCCTACTCCTTACCGTTTCATAACTCTACCCAGGGTCCATTCTTTGGCAGATGGCAAGTTAGCCCAACCTTCTAATCCCTCTCTAAATGTTTGTTTTCATTCCTGGTTGTTTGACAGGAGAATTCCTGTTTCATCAATTGAACGACTCGAGTAGATCAATAAAAGTTGGAACAATTTGCTCTTGATAATCTGAGCTTCAATCCAAGCACCGTCCAAACAAGAGAGAACTCCAAGCACCAGTGCCTAATTGTACGAGACGGCGAAGTGGGTATACAGTACCCGCACGACCGCCAGGTCTTGAAGGTGGGGTAGGTCTTGCCCCTTGATGTCCCCCCCAATAGCCAAACCTAGTCCGTGGGTGGTATGAACCTAACTTCACGGGAAGTAATGTTTTCAAATTCAGGAGACAAACTTTCTTGCACGGAGTCAAAATTTCCATTAACAAACGGAGATTCAAACCATTCTGAATACCTTTCGGTATGATCAAGTGAGGACGTGTCCACTGATCCTTGCAATAAACTGTATTTTTACGGCTTCCATTGGATTTTGATGAAATTTTCAAGAAATATGCGTGTTGGAATGTAGATGGTACTAGGGATGTCAATATCGGCAAGTAATATGGATATTATTAAAAAGTATCGTTTAAGTAAATCGATATATCCAAGGAAAATATCAATATTTTGAAATATCGGTCATCAATATTTTCTTCAAACTTTCATCCGAATTACGTATGAGTCCAGTGAATAATAATTCATTATTAAATTTCACTCCACCACAGATAAATAATTCAACCACTCAAAAATACGATGAAACTTTATTTATGATAATAATTATGTACAGGATCCAGGGAAGTAAATTATCAATATTATGTAGTGTTGTAAAATCAATGTAAGTGAAGTAAGAAGGAAAACTGAAAAAAATTCAATCAAACCAATATTGGTTGGGGATAGAGGTGAGAAGAACCCTTTGATTGATGTGCTCTCCAGTTAGGGTCGAACTGGCTAGAATCCAAGTGTCCAAAATGTTCCTACCTTTTTTACCTACGATTCGCCTGCCTCATCTGATATAATTCCCCTATTCTTCGATGGAAATTATAAAATTTTTTGTGCAATAAGATGTAAAACATGGTTGATATGATCATTTACTGCTGAAAAATAGGTCCGATAGTGTGCATTTAATGTCGATATACGGATATATCGGAAAAGAAATATGTCGATATATCGACGGGAGAATATCGATAGGTATTTTGATACATCGATATTTTCTCGACATCCCTAGTACTTATTCCTAGGATAATTAGATCACAAATATTTACATCTTGTTCACTCGTTATCATCAAAATTTTTTGTTATTTTTATTGTTCACTGGAGTTACGTTGTACTTAAATAATCCCTAGACTTATTTTGTTAGCTTTCAATTACTCCAAGTACACTGTATTCTTACAAACGCATTAGTCCCAGTTGCCCAAAGCTCTATGGGTTTTGTATAACTCGTCTTATGTATCACACTTGATAGTGGTAACCACAATAAAGTAACTAATAAAAAAAAAAACCTCCGTCACATTTCTTTGCTCAGTATTGCAGAATGTCCTCTTTGAAAATTCCTGTCTAAGAGCTAACAGTCAAAAGATTATACATGACTCTTTTGTAGTAGTGGACGCTCTACTTGGTACGTCATTAAGCTACGATTGCAATGCCAGCTATCTGGGTTGATCAGGATAGATATAAACATTGGGCCCACTCAGTTTATTAAAAGCGCCTT
This sequence comes from Creontiades dilutus, assembly GCA_031894815.1. Classification (NCBI taxonomy): domain Eukaryota; kingdom Metazoa; phylum Arthropoda; class Insecta; order Hemiptera; family Miridae; genus Creontiades; species Creontiades dilutus. Next base: position 26,744 of record JAVIWC010001591.1, read on the forward strand.
CACACAGTACCTCCGAATTGTAGAATTTTTTACGTAGGCAGGCGAGGGAATCTTTTAGTTTCTCCTTGGAAATCGGATCTCTTAAGATACCCAAGAGGGACCGCTTTTCGGGTTATGTAGGATTCAAACCCGAAAAATTTAGCTTTCCTTTTCCCACGTTGGAACTCACTGTAACTGTTCAAAACTTTACTTCAGGCCAAGTCTTTGGAATGTATTTAGTTCTCTCGGTCCATAGGTAGAATCCTCTGCCTCCCGTTCTTGGTTGATATTCCTCTGCATGATGCCTTCGACATAGACAACTACAGAGGTCCAACGCTCCTCTCCTCCAAGCATTTTGTCAACTGTATTCTCCGGTGTCATATCCTGAAATGACATTTCCATGTCATCCTGCAGTCATATTCTTCATGTTTCCCATGCGAAGTAAAGTAAAACACCCACCCACGCTCCATTTCCCTACGATTATTCAAGTTATTGTTCTGTTACCGGTGATGACCTAGCCGACGAAATCGATTTAACGCTGTAACTGTTCAAGTTTTTGTGGAGATGGACTATGTTTCCTCTACAAACTCTGATTTTCTTGCCATGGGTATCCTCAATGTCGTCGCGAATGTTTATTGCGTAACAGTGCTCTCCATACAACATTTCGTTACACTCCAGGTCTGCAATGAGGATACTTAACGCCAAGCCTAGTTTGCCATGTCTGAGGTTTCATTTCTGGCGGAGTTGCTGATTCTTAATTTCCAATCCAGGTTTTTTCAGGTAAGGGTAAAGTCCAAGAGCTTGGTATGTTTTACGTTGTTGTCTACGATCTATTGTGAAGGATATTCAATCATATCTGCTCTTAGAGCCCATTCATTCAGGACCCCATCCGATTTGGAATCTTGAAAACTACAGTGGAAATCTATTTCATTCTATCACCTGATGGGTTTTGGACATCCTAAAAACTGTGGAAATACAAGCATTCCATTTTATCGGATCCTCAACACCCCTGCAGCTTGTTTGATAGTTGTGAAATTCCGAGATTATTCTGATTCTTGGGAATTCCAACTGTTCAACGTTCCTCCAGGATTATCGAAGCTGATGACCAATTTTTCAAATCATTCCAAGCTGTCATATAATGACACTTATGTTTTGCCATATTTTCGTAAAATTCATGATAGGCCGTAAAAATTGTGAATAGTTTTTTTGTTACCCTCCAGGCTGAACTTCCATTTATGAATAGCAGTCTGGTACCTAAGTCCTACATAATAAAACTGTTGTTTAATGGGTTTACCTAATAAAAGGAAAATACCCTGCACCGTACAGTATACGGGTTACGAAAGTTGTTAAAAAAATACTGCAGTGAAAAAGCAGTTTTTCTCATGATAGCAACTCACGTTTATTGAGTTTCGTTACTTACTTTTGAAATGTCGTGACAAAGTCGTAACTAAACTGAGGAACGCCAGTTTCTCGTCTTTTGTTACTGAGGTTTTCTGCGCTGCCAGCTTTCCAACTCACCCTTCATAAAGTTTTGTAACTCGATACTTCCTTCTGTAAAACAATGCAGTCTTGATTACACACAATTGACGAATGGAGACAGTTCGTTTAAACTCGCAACGTTTTGAATGAAGATTTATTTTATTATTTTATTTTTATAGTCGCTGGAAATCTTACTATCTCTAAGGGTGCCTGATAAAGGTTTTTTATTATACTCGTTACCAATATAGCACCATGATCGGCTAAACCAAAACTCAAAATACTTGGGTGTTTAGGATCTGGGAATTGACATTGGAAAAAAATTGTGATTATAGGATCACTCGTCTGAATTCCGGCACTGTATCAGGAACAGCGAGAAAAAATTCCTTCCGGCTCAAGCATGGAACTTGAGATTTTTAAGCCGGAATGAAAGCAAACTAGAACAAAAGAAAGTTTCCATAGTGCGAAGTGACCATGGAAGAAGTTTAGTTATGGTTCTAGCGGAAATTAGCTCTTGGTTAGGATTAGTGCTAGTTCTAGGATAAATTAGGTTACAATTTTGCATATCGCAGTACCGAAACGGACCATTTTCTCCTCTTTCTCAAACAGGCTAGGGACATGATATAACGAAGTCAATGCAAATGAAATTGCCTCCTCAGAAATTGATTCGGATCCAATTTTCGTTGTGCGTAGCACATACCACCCTGCTTTATACACTGATTATAGTACTCCTAACAATTTCCATGCAGTTTATAAACAATATACCTAAATACAGCCATTTTGGCAAATTTTTAAGGGCTGCTTCGTGCGTCACAAAAACATAGAAGTCCAGAAATCATATCAGACTGCTCCGGAACTGATTAAGTTGTGAAAATATTTTTTTTTCATTGTTCGCCATTGCAAAAGTTGAACTTATGTAATAATGTACTGAAAACAGATTTCCTAGAATTGAAATTTCAAAAATACCAATTCTAATCAAATTATTACTAACAAACACGATCAACTCTGAAGAAATTTACATGATGACAATTATTTCTGTGATCTAATCCTGTCCTCTAGCCTTTCAAAAGCGGAAGACGAGTACATTTAGATATCATCAATAATAATAATATATCAATAATCAATTTATAATAAATATATCAATAATCGGATTTTTGTCACTCAGAGGTTTGTTTTTCCTGTATTAGTTTCTACCCCCTTGTTCCGCGTATATTAGGCGTTCTCCGTGGTACATTGTCAAAACTCGACACCTCGCGTCTTCATATCTTGTAATGGCATTCAACATGAAAATACTTGTGCTGCCTCCAGCCGCGGTTTCTAGCTCTGACCGGCTCTCCGGCAACGCGGAGGTCATTTTTTGTAGACCAGTGTAATTATATAAACGAAGGTTGTACTACATCGTAATAAAACAGAATTACTTCATATCGTAAGGAAAGTGTACATGGACAGGTTGCAGACAATTCAAGTTCTACTTTTCTGTGTTTGAATTCTGTATAACAACAAGGCAACAATGCAGTTGCTACTAAATCCACTAGAGCGAAAATACAATCATCATCTATACCCCGTTTTATGTTCTAAGTTATATCATTTCTCTCGAAGGATATAAACTTGAAAAAAAAAACTGTTTTAATTATAAGTCGAACGCAGAAAAAGCTTTTATTCGAACATTAACGCAAACTTTTTGTTTCTGGAACGGAATGGGAATCGTTGATATACGGCAAAGTTGGCTGTTCGGGCTTTGGTCTTTGTTCTAATCAAATAAAACTTCGGAAACAAGAAAATACTGGTTTCATGGGGCCGCTCTACCGTGGAATGAGAAGAGATAGGTCGCGGCCTGTGAAACCCCAACTGTCATTTCCTGCCCGCTCGCTTTCTTTGTTTCGCACGTACATTTCTCTCGTAGCAGAAGGTTTTTTTGTTTTGTTTTTACAAAGAAGTTTTCTTTTTAGTTTACTCCAACCGATTTTCCGGTGGACGAGCTGACGGGCTTTGTGTAGAAGGAAATGAGATCAACAGTTGTAATGATATCAACAGGTACGGTTTAAAACATAAATCATCCCGACAACACTAAATAGAGAAACTCGAGACAAAACCCCAAAAAAGAGTGGTGAAATATGCTGTGGTATATTTCAGCGAACCTTCTTCGAAATTGAAGTTACTAATTTAGTATTATATTTTTTAGGATACATATTTTAATAATGAACTCTTGTAATTAACCTAGAAAATACAGATCGACTTCCCTCAAAATTTGTTGGTTTGGGTTTTTAAGATGCGTATAATACAAAAACGCTAAAAATTTAAAATAACACAAAGTTTTTCTTTATTTCTGTTGTACAACCCTTCTATAAAGATCGCAATTCTATGTTTATTGGATGTAGTCTGTGGTACATTTTGTAAGCTCGGTATTCACATACGTTGCCCTACGTACTTTGTAATTGTATTCAGACGCCTCAAAAAGAGTGAATATATTTCAGCATGGTAAATAGATTGGGAAATAAATCCAAGTGGGGAACTTCAGATGAACAGTGTCTCTCCATAACCTGTGCTTGATATCTTGATGCCCTAGTGACGGCAGGATGACTTCGCCATTAATGTAACTCCTTACACACCACTTTAGTACTATCTCAGTGCGTAACAAAAGCTGATACAGATACACCAAATCTAAATCATACACTTACCTAACCACGCTTCGCTTGTCCGCAAATATACGTATAACAAAAATTATGGAAAACCATATTTCAATAGGAACTCTCGATCAAATATTGACATACAATTAAAACGGTGATTCGATCGTCACAATTTACGAGGCGGTTTTTAAAATGTTAAGACACGTTAACTTCGCATACATGTAGACGAAATGGTTTTCTGTTGAAGCCCTTAGGGAGTGCGGACGGATGAATTTATACCGTTCCGAATCGGCTCATTCAAACCATTGGGTTATTGGTGGATTCAATTAGTTCATTACTGAAAATAATGAAGCAAAAGTGTCATTTTAAATTCGAATGAATTGAATGTTCGAATTCGTCATCGGTATAACTGCCAGCTCTCAACAATAAAAACGAACATTCGAAACAAAAGGAGGGTTTTTTCATACTGTCACTGCTGCTGTTTTAAAAAATAAAAATGAGACAGTTGAAATGGTTCAACTATAGAGAATCTTCACTGGATGCCAAGGACTGTTGTTGAGAGGCAGCTTGATTGTAAATGTAGGTATGTAGGTTGCCGATTGCAGTGTTGAATTTCTTGATGTGATTTTTCTGATCAGTTGCTTTAGAAATATTATTATTTGCAAAGGAATAGGTATTGAGTTGGTAGTAGGTATAGGCATGATTGGTCTTCAAATTTCATATTTTTAACATTAAAAAACAGGTTTAAATATTAGGTGCGTTGTGTATATAGGTGAATAGTGGAGTAAATGAACTTGCGTACCCGTTTTGGTTATTATTTCCAAAAGTGAATCTCTTTTATCGACCGTAGCAAAGTTGTCTTGCGTTAGACAATCCTGTGACTCGTCATTAGATTTACAGAACCTATATCTATCTGAATCAGACAAAAAACTACCCTCCAACATTTCAAATTTCTGAGATTTTGATTTTTTAGGATTTCTAGCGCTAAAAATTACCCCTTACGGTTGATTGATCAAGATGCCGAGATTGCCATCACGTACCGGTTCGGTAGTGGTTTGAGCCGGATTTTGTGAACTTTCTTGCTGAGGGTTAGGGCGAACGGTCATCTCTGAAGGCCGGACGGCTTATAAAAATCACGAAATAGAGTGTAAAGTGATCGCTCCTTCAGTGTATTACGATGGTTGGAGAGGGGTCAACTTACTTACGTTCGACTGCGGCTCGGTGTCTATTCCACTTCGGGCGAGACTTCTCCTTCCTCTCCACTACACACTTACATGTCCACAACAAGGTCGAAAATGGAAGATATCTATGTTTAGTTTTATCAGGCCCCGTCCTATGTCAGCTCTGTTCGCAATACCTGTGATTTATGCGAGTGGAAGCGTTTACAGCGGGGAAACGTCACTAGTGTCTCTGTGCGGAGACAATGGAGGAGAGGGCGTTTAAGTTAGGTTGGATTCGTACCTACCTTGTCAATCAATACTTTGAGTATTTTTTCTGAATTTATAACACAGAAACGATATTTGTTGACCTCTAGTTGTCCAGATCTTCTCAATCAATTTCCAATAGACGATCGCAGAGACAGCTCATGACAGTCACATGAAATTTATCAATCGAGGACCAAATTCGGGGAATTCATGACTCATCAGCCTATTCTTGAAGTGCAGATTTTCTTAACCCCATAAAGACGGACATTTACCTATTTTGTTGATAAGAAGCGCAAAATCGTTTTAACCAACCTTGCAAGCACTCGAGAAACGATTTCGACTCCATCAGACTTGGAGAACTCCAATAACCTTGACAACAGATGTGAACGCACGAGCGAAAAACAACGCTGCAAATTCTTTCACTGGGGTTTATTATTCAATTGGCTTGCGTTCATGATTTGAATTTCTACTAAGCTTTGGAGTTTGCGTGTTTCACAGGATAGAGCGATTATTGAATTTCAGGAGGCACACAAATATGATCAACTGATCAATCCAAATAGGTATTTTGGTTGAGAACAGATTTAAGTGCTCCATTTATATCTCCTGAAATTCAATAATCGCTCCATCCTATGAAACACGCACACTCCAAAGCTTAGTAGAAATTCAAATCATGAACGCAAGCCAATTGAATAATAAACCCCAGTGAAAGAATTTGCAGCGTTTCATGCGTATCAGGATGCTTCAACCTGTGTATCGGCTACAAAGCCTTCTAGGAGTTCACTCCAGTATCCACATTACTACATCACTACATTACTAGGTTACTGCGATGAAAAAATAAACAATTAGAAACAAAAAAACGCAAACGTTGGCACCATAAATCGGGCCTTATATCGGGAATGGTTTGAGCTAAGAACCTGGGAAAGGGCTCATTCGATTCCTCATGGAAAGTTCTTCAAAAAGAGTCCAAATTTAGACCGCTTCGACTTTTTTTGAGGTTTTTAGGGATTTGATTGACAGTTGATGATGTTTTTTATGAGCTCAAAAAAATTGCTAGTACTAACTTATAGTGTTGGGTAAAATTACTCACCTTATTTTCACACTTATTTTCACCTTATTTTCACATTTTCAGCTGATGCCATGACCACAGGGGAATACAAATTACTTAGCATAGAGATGGTTTTGTAAGAGACCATTTATAAATAATTGAATTGAGGATTCACTCTGGCAATCTCCAACCCATCTGCAACGTAAGAACTTTCCTTCGTCTTGCGATCAGTGGGTCGATTCAATGCCCTGGAGATGGACAGCTCTCTTGACAGATTTTCCCTTAACCTCAGAAGAACCGCTCAATCAACAATGCGATCTGCCATCGGCGAGATAGCTGTCAGGCGACTCTGTGTCAACGATTCCATTTCCAAACCGCTCGCGAATTGAACCGTCAGTCATTATTCACCAAATCGGCGGAGTTCCCATCGGCTTTAATTGTCTATTCATACACGTGTTAGGTTTTCAGGAAATTTGTGCCATTTCCATTTAAACATTTTCTATAGCATCATTGCACCCACAAATCAAGAGACTTGACGTTGATGGGAGTAGTAACATGGGTTTCCCTACAAAGGCTGTCGAACGTTTCCGAATGAAATGTTTCAATCGCCTTCATCCGCGCTGGTTTCCATGTTTGCGAAATGCCATCTTTCTTCGTATGTGCTTAGTTTTTCCTTTCTTAGCAACCTTTTGTGCTCTGTCTGGTTGGGTGGCTTGGATGATGGCTACTGTCAAATCTCCAAAAGAAATAAAAAATACCTAAATCAATCCTTCTGTACTAATCGATCCAAATTAAAACTTGTCTGAGGCTTGGTCTAAAAACCTGCTTTATGTTGGTAAAATGCGTGATCTTACTACAATACAACAAAATTACTGACACCATACTGGATTCGTAATTACAGTTAGTTTCAAACGACGTTTTTGAGAGTGTGAGGGTTGCCCCTTTGATAATTTTCTAAAGAAAGATATAGATGACATTGAGTCAGACATAACTTCTTGTTTAAAGTCTACCTGCGGGTAGCGGAGCCTAGATTCTCATTTATGGGAGATGCATTTTTTTCCCTCTCTATGTAAATTTTCAATCACATTTCACGTGTTATATCACGCTGAACAACTTTCGTTTCGTGTTTCCTCAGAAGGTTGTAACAATCTTAATGTATGGAGTTTTCATCCGATTTTAATGCAGATTTTTGCATGCGTGGGATAGTTTCTCATGGGTTTCAGCATTGCACTTTGGGCGTCAGCAAAACGAAATCCGTCAAGCATGATTTCCTCACTTCCTAGTCGTCCGATTTAGCTATTTTTTATGTTTAGTGGGGGAATGGTTTGTGCCTCTCATATCAATTTTGTAACACGCTAGAACGGTAGAAGGCGTCTGGTATATCTCCCGAGGCGGCGGATTCAAGAATCGGGAAGGACAAACTAACCATATCCGTCGTAATTTCAATGTCGACTGTAGCACAGAATGGACCATCTTTCATACGATCAGCGCCACGGTTGAAGAACCAAAACCGTACTGTGGCAAAACCGTACACAAAAATCATGTCAACATACTCACTTGTGGTATAGCTACTCAACTGAAAGCAACTCATCGCAGTCAATCGTAAATGAACACGAACAATAGCCGTCTCTCGGCTCTTCGATTATCCTGACTTTGGCTGGACAGCTTAGGAATGCCGTAGACGCTGTTCACAAACGAACGTTTCCATTCAGAAAATTCTTTTTCAATTTTAAATATTTATTTTTTGGGTTATATCTTAACAATCTTGTTTAAACTCTAACTCTTTCTATGAACTCGATTTAAACCCCAAAATCTTACCATTGTCCTACAACTGGATGTTTGAGTCAACACACATTTCACTAAAACTGAATTTAGTCAGAAACAACAAATTATCGACATTGCAACCCAATGCTCAAATCGGATTGTAGTTGCTAATACACGGCGCACAAAGCAACCCCTCCTTCAAGACCGGGGGGTTGTGCGGGTCATTGCATATCCGCCCCCGACCAAGACAATGCCTCCTCCGTAGCTTTCCCAATTTTCAAACATTAAGTAGGTCTTTTTTAGTTATACTGGGTGTCCTAGGAGTTATGCACAATCCGACTCCTACGTGTTTACAACTCATTTCCGGACGAATTCGCGGTTTAAGATTTTATTCGCGTTTTCGATCTTTTGTCATTAAAACTGCCATATCTCCCTCAATTTCGGAGATAGAATTTCTGTGCTTCATTTTTTAGTCTTAAGAACTAGATCTAATGTTTAAAAAATATTTGTAAGTGTTCAGAATTATGTTAATAAGTGTGATCATAAAAAACGGGACATAGAGATATATCTGTATGCATTACTTACCAGTATGTTTTGTCTACTCATCTTCTTTGAAACCAGAAATAAAAAAAGCCAAAAATAAAATAAGGCTTTATCAGTTTGAATGTTTGAGAATATGCGCTAGCCTAAATGGCACAGGAGAGTACGAGTGCACACAGTAAATATACATTATACCATTGTATAAAGCGAGTTGTTCTACAGTAAATCTAATTCCCAACCGCTGGCTCACCATCAAAACAGGAGGATGTGAATTAAATTGACCGTGCGAGTTGGAGCCTGACGTCCTTTATACCCGGAGACAAGGGTTAAATGAACACGTTCTGAAGCACAGATGTTCCAACAGCAAGTCCTCAGTCGCTGTTCCTCACACTGGCTCGACGCTTCCCCTTAATTTCTCCGCTCATCGATTCGAGTCGATAGAGGCCGCCCCAAAGCCCTGGGGACTCCCGGGCCGAAAGTTTTGAAAACTGAAGAGGAAGAGGGGGGTATTGTGGGACCGACAGTGAGCCTGCTAATGAATACCGTCCCGAGGATAGACTAAGGGAACCCTCACTCCGTAAAAAAAACCGGTGGAAACCGCGGAGGCGGAATTAATTTCCGCTGGTAAGGGCGAGTGTATCAATTCCCAAACGAATTGCAGCTTAGCTACAAAGAAAAAGTACTAACCTCAGGATGAAAATGGATAGTATACGTGTATCACGTATCTATCCTTAATTAGATGTCCATCTAAAACTCACTCCGTAAAAGCCTGCCGAAACTCTGAACTCAGAGCACAATTATTGTGAGTACAAGTGTTTCAATTTCCAAGTTCACTGCAAGTTTGCTATCCCGAAATGAGTACTGAATCATTTGTCAATGCACAATTATTTTGCAGATAGATAATAATTACCTTCAGGATCGCCCGTTGTGCCGCATGCCTCGTTTAGCTAACTGCCTCGTTCATTTAAACCCTGAGTTGGACTTTTTCAACAGTTCTGTTAGTTTATTGAAGTCGTTAATTTTGTCTTCTCCAACATATTGATTTTTGCATTTATATTCCTACATCCAGTTTCAAATCTTCACCATAGTTGTATTTCTTTTATATTTCCAGTGACTCTAAACTTTATTTTCATAAGTCTATTTTGCTGTAATTGGGTTCGCCCGTTCTTATAAATAAATAAATAAGTATTGTCATCATACGTTCATGCAATAAAACCCTACACTTGACTTTATACTACTACAAAGAGACCGTTCGACAGAACTATAAAACTACGAGTTTTGGGTAACCCCGTCGCTCGTTCCGAGTTTGGAGTTTACACAAAATGCGTTCGACTAAACCGATGTCGGAGGTCATCCTGTATTATCGATTATTCGATTATTAGTAAAAATCTACTTCTGTCCATCTGCATCAAGGAAGTTGAGATTTTTCTCATGAGCTAAGGAAAAACGATCAGCACAAGGATTTCACTAATGAAAAATTCTGCATCTCCTTCGTGTACCTCGTACATTTTTTTGAAGTCATACATGATTTGAATCTGAGACTTCAAGATGGAAAGGCAACCGTGATCTCTGATTCAGATTCCATAACAGGTGTTTTGGGAAAGATCCGTTTGTGGAAGCAACGCCTCCAGGGCTCAACGCCTTATTTCTCGTCATTCTGTCGCCTGAATGGACTTTCGGATGGTAAACCACAAAAAAAAATTGCTCAAGAAATGCAAAGAAACCATATGTGAATATTTCGATGGGTTGCGAGACGAACTTAATAAACACAACTGGGAGGGCAATCCGTGTTGGCAGCCTCGCCGTTCACCGTTAATGTGGAGTCATTTCCAGTCAAAATTTTGGAAGAAGCGATAGATTTGCAGCGCGATTCGACTTCGAAAATTGCCTTTGAAGCAGCAAAGTTTGAGACATTCTGGATAGAATACCTTCCCAACATACCCAAATATTTCTTCGGTGGCGTTTAAAATTATTGTGCTACCTACCACTACCTATAGGGATTTTCACACATACTGGCATTAAAACCTAAATCCCAAAGCCGCCTTAATTTCGAAAGTTATCCAAGGTATGCGCTGTAGAAAATTCCTTAAACACATCCAACTCCAGCTGGTACAGTCAGTAAGACCAAAAGTTTCAGTCATGTAGAATCCACTCCCATAATTAATAGCGAATAAAGTTCCGGTTTTACTGGACTTTATTGAATGATGCAAGTTATGCAATAAGAAAAAGTAGCTTAAATGAATATTTGAATCACAAATATGCAAGTTAGCCGATATTAAAAGCCTGTAAACGCTAGATTCCAACATATTTTATACAATTCATATCCACCGTATTTTTATTTATATTTTCCTCATCGCAGTTTTGATGAGGTAATTTATTTTTATGCAATGAAGGTGCACCTTATTTTGATTCGATAGTGCCAGTTGTCAGTTTCGATTCGATAGTGACTTGTGGAACTTATCTCTGACGAGATGCACTTATCATCGGTTGATAATCTTTCAATTCATTCAAGGACAAAAATATCTTCATCGTTTCATCGTCGTTCATTCAGAACGATCAAATTTATGGTCTAGATCTAGATTCTCCATCACCACGATTGATAAAACCAAAACAAAAGCAATAACAACGAACACGAAATAACACATAGACCCCTATGTTTTTACACTCGGGGTATTACTGATGATAGACGTTTACTGAAGCAGAAAGAGGTATCAACTATCCCGCGGCAAATCGTTTAACTCTGCGCTTCTTTCTGAACCAGTAGGAAACGAGGCAATGCCTTAGAGTCAGAAACACAAACTGGGATGTCACGTAAATTTATCTATATTCGGCTGAAAGCGAGAAAAATGGATTGTCACGTTTTGAGGAACGACACATTAGGAGTTTAGAGTCTCTCGAATTGTCCCTAAATGTATTGTCGCCAAAACTAGTCTGTGGAACTTCAGACCACAAAATGGACAGCGAGTTTAGAGATGTGGATGCGAAAATCTCATCAGAGAAGGTGAGAAAACAGTTGCCAAAGTTCTTAGTTTTAACTTTATTATTCTTTTTCTATTTAGTTCCGAATGTCGGATATATTGTGTCCATCTGTAGACCAGGAGCAACAAGCAGAAAAGTAATTACACTTAGTTAGGTGACAGTTTCCCAGTAGCACATCGTCTATTTGCATTTCACCCTCTTCCTTTTTCATTTTAATTAAATCTCGTTTTACCATGGGGCAATACCAGTGCCTCCATCCTCTCAACTTACCTGTTTGACAATCCCTAACAATTGATGTCAATGATTTACCTTCTGGCTAAAACACAAGTCTAACAGCTAACAGGTTTCATCGTACAGTTTTTCGAATTTTTTCTCTCTACCCACTACCACTAGAACACTTTCTCCAATCAATCCAAAACATTCACGGCCATTTGCAGAGTGGAGACCGTAGGACCCTGAAGTTCACTTCAGATAAAGCGCTCCGATTGAATGGCATTATTTATCTCGGCTCGGCCCAAATATTTCTGAAGGAGGGGAAAAAACTCGGTTCGGTGATATATGCAAGAGAGCAACTGCTAGTTGGAGTGTCAGGGCCCGGATTAACTTTAAAATTCATGAGTGCTCAATCTGCATCAAGTTGACAGTGGATGTGAAAAGTTGAAACAGTGTGATCCCTCTGGGAAAGGGCGTCCCATCCATCAACAGTCTGATTTTCTTCTGCCGTTTTTTTTTTTTTTTTTTTTTTTTTTTTAAGAACCCGAATTGTACTGTTCCCTTCTTCTTTCCGCACATAGAGCGTTCCATCAAATTATAATCTAGGCACCCAGGTAAATTATTGTATCTCATACAATATAAACACTAAAAGAACATTTTTCTACACTAAAGGCTGTTTGTTTGTACAAAAGGACATTTCAATGATCACAGAATTTCATTTCGACATATTTAAATGGTCTTTTCGTATTTAAAAAACCGATAATGAAAGAGTATCACAATAGGTAGATTGACAATCGAAGATTCACCCAGTTAGATTGTGATTGTGATTCTTCAACCTGCTTTCTGTCAGTTGGAAGGCTTTTACCCCTTTCTATTCCAGTTAAAAACCTACCTTTAAACATTTCTCTATATCAAGTAAAAGAAAGTGCAGAACGATGTCTTTCATCATAGCTATATAATCATCCAAAACGTGCTGTTGGTTTATTATTCAATAATGAACCATTGTAATCGCTCTTGAAAAAAATAGCTAACCCCCCCCTGAAAATTTCATAGTTTACGTTTCAAAGGGTGTAGAATCCGAATCTGCAATAACAATTTTTTTCCGTCCGTCCGCCGCGATTTCTCCCAAACGAATGGAGCAAAAGATCTAAAATTTTCAGGAAAAATCCATGTTGGTCCGGCGACGCCCCAATTCTTGAGCCAGCTCTCTCACTTAATTTAAAGTGCCCTTTAAGGGTTGTCAACCAATGTCTGAAAACTAAAAAAAAATCAAAAGCGGCCTAAATTTGTACTCTTTTTGAAGAACACTCCACGAGGAATCGAATGAGTCCGTAGGTCAAACCATTCCCGATCTATGGCCCGATTTATGGTGCCAACATTCGCTGTATTTTGGTTTATTATTGTTTTTGTGTTGATATCAGAAACCTAGTCACGTAGTGGTGTAGTAATGTGGATACTGGAGTGAACTCCTAAAACGCTTTGTAGCCGATACACGGGTTGAAGCATTCTGACAACCATAAAAAACGCTGCAAATTCTTTCACTGGGGTTTATTATTCAATTGGTTTGCGTTCATGATTTGAATTTCTACAAAGCTTTGGAGTGTGCATGTTTCACAGGTGATAGGGCGATTATTGAATTTCAGGAGGCACACAAATATGATCAACTGATCAATCCAAATAGGTATTTTGGTTGAGAACAGATTTACGTGCTCTATGCTTATCTCCTGCATATTATGAACGCAAACCAATTGAATGATAAGCCCCAGTGAAAGAATTTGCAGCGTTTTGCGTATTATTAGTTGTCAAACAAATGAATGTACGGAATCAAACTGATTTTTTCATGTTTCACCCAGCCAACAGCTTTTGTGAGTGAGGCCCTTGCTTATATCCAATGCCCCGTTTACACTGCTCGAGCATTTGCCGTAATGTAAACAGTCGCATCAGCCAAATTGTTGCTCGTGCTCGAGGCAGTTCCACCCGATGTCGGTTTCCCGACGAATCATCAAAGCGATGCTCGTTCGTTGGCGAGCGATGTTCGTCTAGTCGAATCTAGTTCCAGCCAATTGTTGAAGGTGGCACATGTCTCTCATTTTGAAGTTCACTTTTGTCATTTTTAAATTGTTCTAGATTTGATTTCGACAGTTTCGCGATGGATGAGAATGTGAAAAACGAGAAGTGTCTGACGTTAATTTCTTTGAATGAGGGTTGCCCAGAGCTGATGCAGCCCAACTACAAACTTCATTTTAAAAAAATAAAGAAAATTTACGCCTGGGAAGCCGTTACTGCGCAGCTTCAAACATCTTCTGACACTGTAAAAAACAAAATTACTTCCACACTGGCTTCTTACAGGAGGGTGAAGAACAGGGAAGAAACTGCTGCCGGAACGCTCTTTGGTGTAGATTTTGTTGATGATTCCTTCTATTTTTGTACTATGAAATCTTGTGGCATGTGACCAAAATTGTAGAACACCCACAGCCATCCTCTTTCAAATCCTTCAGCAATGTAGAATAATCTCTTCCTCGTAGAATCGACGACTCCCACATGCGGCGCCTTTTTTTGCGCTTTTCCTTTTTTAATCGATTATCCAGAACCTCAATTGATGCAGCTATAACCGCAGCTCTCGATAATAACACGGGTATCATCTGATGGCAGGAAATGCTCGGGCAATGTCAACAGTAGTGCTTGTTGCAATTGTGCTCATTGAAAATCGGCAAATGCTCAATTCTAGAGGATGCTCGAGCAGTGTAAATGGGGCTCAACAAAAAGCCACAGAGATAATTTGCATCAAGAAATTTAAGCAGTCGCAACTATGCTACATTGAGGATCGTTCGAACAGGACAACATAGTGTTTAATGTCACGGTCTAGAGCTTAACGATAGAGTTGCAGCTACTCTTTACATTGCCGCTGTTCAAGATGTATGAGGACTAAAACCACAAGATGCTTCGCCAAATGTTCTCTCAAATAGCTGATTACTGTATTCCCGTCACAGTGAATGTACCCTTACGTTCGGATGTTCCTCTATTTCTTTTCTATAACCTTGGCTTGTTGAAGACCCCAGTAGCTCGCTCGTGCTAAACCTTTCAGACCAAGCTCCTTGGAAAAAAGGCAAGCATGAGTTCATTAAGTGCTTTTGTTTCAATCACCAAAGATCTTATCGTATAAAGCAATTTGTTGAGGAAGAATCAACTTGTTACAGAAGGATGTCAGAAACTGGATGGCAATGGTTATGCTCCGATACAGCCTATCTGTACTTATTCAAAGGCCGTTACAAATTATCTCTCATGACAACTGATTTCCCGAATGTTCTTCAAAATTTCATACATTTCGTTCCATACGAATTTAGTTCAAGAGCACAGTTGTCTGATCCCGTGAATGAATGCTTTACTAGGACCAGGCCGCCAAAATGGCAAAAATGGAGTCCCATTTTGAAATTCTGAAAATTGGATTCCAATTCCTCCATAATTCGCCTATAGTTTAGGTCGGCCCAATCAACAAGTTCACTTTCTCAAATCAAACATTCAAGTACACAATTTTAAGCTCTCCTTCATGCGGTACAAGGCAATTCCCTAATGGACAAGATCCTCCTAAGACTACAAGGTTCACAGTTACGTAAGCCGAGATTGTTGACAAGGCCAAAGGTAAATTTGCCCGTGCCATTTAGGCAAAGACAACAGCAAACACCAAGGTTCATCTCCTGACGGAAATTACACTCGGTAAAGAGCAGGGGATCTGGGAACTCTGCCATATATTTGCGCATAAATTGCTCCAAAGCCGCTTTCTCTATTCCTTTCTTCGAAATGCCCGCCTCCTTAGTTTGCTACGTGCTTGGAATCTGCGAACGCGTGTTATGGCGAGTCTATTCCTCGACTACCCGATCCATTCATCTCGACCGTAAAAATGTTTAATGAACGAGGATTGCATCCATAATAGGCAACAAACGGAGTCTTACGTATACATCCGTAGTACCGGTATTATTATTCTAATCGTAAAGTCCACACTACGATAAGAGCAATAAAGCTATAAGGATAGATCGAGAATTTATCGCATAGGAATGATGTATTTCAGCAATTTACCGTTATGAAATTGTATCGCTACTGAACGTGTAGAAGTGTGCTGTTTCGTCCAATGCTGTTATGCATCATTGAATGCATACCAGTTCCAGTCTTAAATGTTTTCAGTATTTATGATAACTGTCGCAACCTGTTCATTTAGGTTCTTGTCTTGCCAGTTATAAACAGAGATGCAGGTGGAGGCTCTGTTTCGTACAGCTCGCACAATCAGTGTGGTACTCATCAAATATCTGGTACGGAAATGAGTGCTGACAACTCTCATTCGCTGAGACAGTAAACTATCCACTATCAATGTTATGCGTTCCGTTTGCGTATCGCACTAACTTGCTTCTAAAAATGCTTAAACTATGGGCGTAAACAGTCCCCCCCCTCTGGCTACAAATACGAAAAAAAGTCATTAAATTTTGATGCTGGAATGTAATATAAGCCTTTAACTATGACATCATTGTTATTTTATTGTAATAAAACTTTTACTGAGATGGCAAAGAGAGACGCATTTTTTTTTCCAGATCAACAATTTGTATGATGTATGTACCTCCTTGAAATTTTCGTGATCATTAATTCTCAGAAGCACTCACAACTGATGTGATTTTATATGGTATGGTTCGGTTATCAATTTGGTACCTACGGAAATTCAAGCTGGAATGAGGAGAAATGTGGTCTGGGTTAAAAAAGTGGGGTGAAAGAGTTTTATCATGTTCTCATTGATTTTAAGCTCTTGAGCCCCTTCGAATAAACACCGAACCGGTCACCCTTGTTAAATGAATTTTATTGAACTGGGGCCATTCCACACGCATAAATGTGAAATCTCTGTCCCACGCATGAATCTGTGAATACTAATGCTCCCGTCGGTGGTTTTTCTTACTTGGAAATGCATTATTAGAACACTAGGCCTCAATTCTCAGCTTGTGGTCGATATGGTTAAACGTAGATAGTTTCCAACGAATAGCGATGCATTCAACAGTGAAGATGATTATGTAGCAAGCACTCTCTAAATTTTTATAGAACGAAGTGCTCCTTCTTCATATTTATCGTACTTGGACCCAATCAAGCTCACCCGACCTGTTTTTCTTCCTACTGAAATTGAATGTTCAAAAATTATTGTTTTAATTATTTATTATTATTATTTCTTTTTATAATTAGTAACAATTACAATTAGGTCAAACACTGAACTTCATATAATCGTGCAAAATCTTGTAATCGAAGACGCAGGGATACGTGAAGAATAAAAATAAAACCCTGCAATGAAAGAAGATCAAACAGCAACAGAAATGTTCGAAGATACTGATTGATGATGGCAAGATCGGGTATACAGTGAAAATGAGAAATCCTGATCAAATTGTGAGACATAAGCCGTTGGACTTTGAACACGAACCCCCACAAGCAGTGGAAGCTATTGTTAATAAACATAATTTTGGAGGTAACGTGGATTCCATAGTGCCTGAGGAAATGGCAGTCCAAGAAGACAACCCACCAAATTATTACCAATCAGAAAAAAGAACGATTTGAAATACGTGGAAGGCCGTCAAACTCTAGAAAAGTGAAGAAACTCAAAGGAACGACGTGCCGTAAATATTTCCATTGCGGTTGAATCAAAGTTCTTGGTATGATCTGGACATTGATGATGATAACTTCACAGCATGCGATTCGTGAGAGCGTGGCATTGTTCACACTTTGAAGAAGACGGACATGTCAATCTGGGCCCCACAAGGGTTTTTGACTTAGCTTTCGCTGATGCTGATGCAAGATAAATGGAAGGAAAAGAAAATGTTGGACACACCCATATCAAAACAGCAAGAGTGGCTGCAGTCGTTGAACGCAGTAAGTCGCTGCATATGCTCGGGGGATGTTATCGATTGAGCACAAATATGCCTCCAATATTACTCAACCTTATCATATCAATTTGTTTGTTTAATGAAACATATCCTTGATGAATAATATCATTATTTCTTAGAAACTTGGAATTCTAATTGTGTTCTTAAATTATATTTTCTATAGTTTGAGGGAACTTAAGTGGGCAATCGCCACGTATTGTTACAATCTATGTAATACAAATTCAAACCTTCACTAATCAACTACGCACACTCAATATTTATATTGATGTTATGAACAATTTTCGTAATATCTATCCGAATTCTACGGACTAATGTACGGCCCTTTTACTCATATAGGACTCGCACAGTCTTTTTCACAGTTCAAAACGTAATTCATCAAGGTTTAATCCTCAATAATCTAAGTTCTTCATTATAATTCCCGGAAACAGGAAATCTAAAATTAGAAGGAAGACTCCAAGGTGCAAATCATCTTCTAGGTCGCCAAGGAGTCGTTTGAGATGAAAAGTGGGGAAAATTAAAATGAATTGTGATTACGGTTTCTCAAACAACGACAAAAGATTCCGTCTTTTGAAGGAGGGATCTCTCCCCAAACTTACCAACAGTAGGGGGTCTTCAAGCGTCATTTCCATTGTGCTTTACCTGCTAATGCCATCGTTTGTTAACTGGGTTAATTTGTTTTCCCTACTCATTCATTTGGAAGTTCTCCCCGACCTTTGGAGTTTTCAACGTTTCTTTCTGCTGGGCTGAGAACGTTTCTGGTTCAGTTCTTAATTACGTAACGTTGCGACAATAAAGATATTATATTCGTACACCTGCTATTTAAAAATTACTTTTCTCAAAATAACATTCAAGCTAATTTCTGTCGAGGTCGAGACGATGCAAAGTTGTTCGCATTACATCATTCAGTTGTTGAAATGCTGCAAATTCTTTCACTGGGGTTTATTATTCAATTGGCTTGCGTTCATGATTTGAATTTCTACTAAGCTTTGGAGTGTGCGTGTTTCACAGGTGATAGAGTGATTATTGAATTTCAGGAGGCACACAAATATGATCAAATCAAATAGGTATTTTGGTTGAGAACAGATTTACGTGCTCTATGCATATCTCCTGAAATTCAATAATCGCTCTATCACCTGTGAAACACGCACACTCCAAAGCTTAGTAGAAATTCAAATCATGAACGCAAGCCAATTGAATACTAAACCCCAGTGAAAGAATTCGCAGCATTTTTATTAGGCTTTAGAAATTTACGTACCTTGAAACGAAACCAACAACTTTTGAAGGGTGATTAAACATTTCTTTCTTACTCGGTTACAAAGGTCCATTATTGAAAAATATCAAACCAAGAACCGTTCTTTCTCACATCGACCACTTCGGATCTAGGTAGTTGGTCCTAACTTCTAGCCAGCTCGATCACCTAACACACATACAATCTGGATGAGCTGTTACGGGTCCAAAACGTGGTTTTTCGAGGTTTTTACTGACATACTTAAGTGGCGTGACATTTTCTAGTAATTTTGGACTCAAAATCTACAGTGAAAGATTTCAGATCCGTAGAAATCCACCCATAACAAATAATCGTTATTTCCGAGCCTAAAAGTGGCCTTCCTAACCTCACAATGAAAAGCAATCATGCATTGTTCAAAAAATAATAAACCCATGAGTTACAATCGGCCACGTTCTATCAGAATAACACAACTCACAGTTGTTGGGATCTTGACACATTTTTTCACTCTCCTGAAATAGTGGTAAATTTAAGATTTGTCATGATCGTTCCTGTGTAAAACTGTGCACTGACATGTTCATTGAACGTTTGGAAGCATTGTTTTACAACTACGTTTAATAAGCCTTACAAATTGGAGGAAGGCAGGTACACTAGTCACAGCGTTAAAGGCCCAAAATAACCCCATAAGTTATTCACCCTCTAAGTTAATTTATTGTACCACGAAAAGCGGTCAGATAAGTCTGTCGGCGGTAAAAGCCTTTTGCATACCTAATTGATAAAGACGGTCTCAGCCGCTGTTCCCTTTACAATCTATGATGAATTTTGGTTTCAGGTCAAAGATGCCGAGGGGTAAAGGATTACTGGCTCCCCAAAATACGTTCCTCGACACGATTGCCACCAGGTTCGATGGCACCCGTGAGTATTGAAATGAAAATATTATCAATATAAGTACATGTATCTGTCGAGTTCACCATTACCATATTTTTACGTAACGTAAAAGTATTTGAATAGTATTTTCAAGTAATGAAATCCTGTCCAAACCAAATCAATCTTTTTCCAAGGCAAATGAAATCTTTTCCAAACAAAGTGCATTTCTATAGAATCAACAAATTTGTTACTATCATAAATAGCAAGATCTTTTGAAATCATGCAAAAATCTGGGAATATTTTCAGGGGATAAGCCGCATAGAACGTATTAGTGGCAACGATATAGTAATTCTCATCGGTATGTCACACTACAGTTACAGTTAGACATTTCTCATATTAACGTGTTTTCTATTGTACCAAGAGAAGAAATACTTAAGAAACTAGTGTTTAAAGTTCATATAATTTTCATTTGGTACACTGGGATTTCAAAGGTTTCACCAATTTTGGCTCATGTTCGCAATAGAATTCATTTTGTTTGGAAATGGTTTCATTTGAATAGTAAATTCTGTACAACGTGATCGACTTAAATTTTCACTGGGTAAGTATTGTGTTGTGTCGTGTACGTAAACATTTTTTCATATTTATCATGTTATACTTAGTAGTAATTATACAAGAATTTAAGTGGAACATTACTTAGATAGAACGGGAAGTTCAAATAAGAAGTCCTAAATATTCCAATATGACTTTAATACATTTTATGCAAAGCAAGGAGGTGTTCGTGAGAGAACAGACTCAAAATTAGAAGTAAAGCCTTCAGTGAAGTTTCATTTTGGGGTCAAGTACCTACGTAACTTGTGATGGATATGGTTAGTTGGCCCCTTCCCGATTTTAGAATCTGTCGCCTTGGGAGATGAACCGGACGCCTGCAAGCGTCTGATTCATCCTCTGAGCGTGGCGGAGCATCTATGCATCCACCTGCTCTGAAGGGGCAACCATACCATTCCACCACCCTCACAAACTACTCCAAAAATAAAAATTTTACATCAGTTTAACAATTTGAAAGGTAAGTACCTACTAGGTTCCCTACAAGTGTCGATACTCCAAACGTTTTGAAAAGAGCAGATCTCCTTCCAACAGGCAGTTGGCCCCCTGGCGGTAGACTGCAGAACCAGGTTTTGGCTTTTACGGTCGAGTCATCAGAACAGTCAATATTAGAGAACGAGTGGTTCGTAGCTATTCTCTGCTTCACATAACAGCTGATTATGAAATTGACTAGTTTCTCCTTCAAACAGCTAAGGTAATAAGCCTGAAACATTCAGACACCCAAATCTACGCTCAGGAGTGACAGTTTCAAGAAACGGGAGAGAGACTAACTATTTATATCCATCAATATCTCGGTTATTTCAAAAAGTATGAAGGAGGGGGTGGGAGAAGTTACAGTCCGGGCAAGGGTAAATATGTAATTTACAAGAGTTAATATTTGCCTATGGGGGCAGTGCGAGCAAAAGAGGTGTCGGGACAGTCAATATCCGAGGGTGAGTGGTTTGTTCGTAGACTCTGCTAACATACAACAAGAAGATGATGAAATGGACAAGTTGCCTCTTTCAAGGGTTGACGCGATTACCCTGTAACATCCAGAGGATACCCTGAAGTAGGAAAACCTTCAGGTTTAAGCTCAGAAGTATCAGTTTCATGCTCTTAAGTGAGTAAAGTTCAAATCCAACACAGGGACATAACATTATTGCATGTATAACTATACAAGTGTGTAAGAAGGTGCAATTGAATAGGTACCTTTGTCACCTAGACGTTGGAGCTACTGTGGCCTGTCGCATATCTTGCCGTACACTGCAAATCTAAAAACAAATAAAAATGAATGAAAATTAATTTTATTCCGAAGGCAATATCGAATTGTATAAAATTTACCAAATCCTCGAGTATGAATATGAAACTTCAATACAGGAATCTTTACAAAAAAAATCTTTTTCTTTTGTAGTAAATGGAAAGGATCTTAGCAGACGTGATTCAGTAATGTTGGCATAGCCCTTTGTAGAATATATGAATCTTTTTGTAAATGGCGGATACGAAACGGCATAGTGAAGAATATATGTTTGGTGGTACTCCACAGTCGTGTTTTCGGTGCTGGAACTTGAATATCAAAGTTGAGCGGAAATTATGATTTGCTGTAGTTGTAGGAACATTAAAAAATTCAGGATGCCTGATCCGCCGATCCTGATCTCGATGGTCCCGTATTTTCACGACTTTTTCAATTTTCGTGAAACGTCAAGAAATAAAAAAATATTACTATTTCTTGATTTACAATGCATAATTGAGTTTATTAGTTGATAAAACTGAGTTGCTCATGCAGCTTCCAAGAACAACCGTATTTGTAGTTTGAAACATCAGTTCTGGAAGTGATAGGATTAGTTGCGTCATAGACTATATTGAAATCAGCTTTTAACGTGGAGTTTTACGCATCAACACCCTCAACCTGCTTCTACAGGGTGTACAGCGTATGATCCGAAAATCTTCGCACACGTATTCTACAACTAGTTTCCAACAAAAAGTGCCTCTTAGAGATTTTTTCTAGAGGCTTCGTTTTTGAGTTATTTCACTTTCAAGATTTTTTTCGTGTTTTCGAACTTACGTCACTAAAACGGCCGTAACTCCGGCGTTTTCAAAGTATTTGCAAATCTAAGTATGCCGTTGGAAAGACCATAAAATTATCTATCGTCTCAGTTTTTAATAATAATTTTTAAAAGGAACTAAGGGGTAAAAATGAGCCTGAAAAGTAAATTTTGTCAAATTTTGAAAAAAAAATATTTTTTAATGGCTCATTAGTCCCCCTTTAATTTTAATGATACGTTTGAGCCTGTAAGCTTAAAAAATGCTCAAAATTCTCAGCTTTCCAGTGGTATATTTAATTTTTAGGTTTTAGAGAGAACTTTTTTGAGGATATTGAGATTTCATGCAAGCACATTTTTTAGCACAAAAAGAGAATAAAACCTACATAACTAAAACTTTTTTTCTTTTTCTGGGTGTAGAATGTATCATGTCAACGGCATTACCTAAAAAATTCAAGTTTGAGTGAGAGCATCCGCGGAATGAATTGATGTAAATCAACTGTTAAATGTCTCCCGTTCTTGCTGATATCGTGAGGTTTGATCCCGTTGTTTGTTATGATTTCCTCTTCTTATCGTTGATAGAAACATCGTCACGAGCAAAATGTTGAGTATGATAATGTGATTAACGGTCAAAGGTAGATCCACACACCCGTTCGATCACATCAAATGTGCTTAAAAATACACGTTTTTTTGCATAAAATCTCAGTTTCCCAAAAAAGTTCCCTCTAAAACCTAAAAATTAAATATACCATTGGAAAGCTGAGACTTTTGCGCATTTTTTAAGCTTACAGACTCAAACGTATCATTAAAATTAAGGGGGACTAATGAGGTATCAAAAAAATAATTTTTTTCAAAATTCGACAAAATTTACTTTTCAGGCTCATTTTTACCCCTTAGTTCCTTTTAAAAAATTATTATTAAAGACTGAGACGATAGATAATTTTATGCTCTTTCCAATGGCATACTTAGATTTGCAAATACTTTGAAAACGGCGGAGTTACGGCTGTTTTAGTGACGTAAGTTGGAAAACACGAAAAAAATCTTAAAATTGAAATAACTCAAGAACGAAGCCTCTAAAAAAAAATCTCTATGAGGCACTTTTTGTTGGAAACTAGTTGTAGAATACGTGTGGGAAGATTTTCGGATCATACGCTGTACACCCTGTGTATGTGGCCTGTAATAATGTGAGCTGTAATGCATAGTTCAGCCTCACTACACGTACCGATTAATACAATTCTGATTAAAAATGACGTCAGAAATCGAAACTGTCCTTTCACTTACGAACGTCGACGGGGGTGGTAAACTTCCGAGAGGAGAGGCTAGTTTCTGGTTGAATAACCCCGGGGCCCTTTACCAGCCGAATGGGAACCTCATACTGATTTCCATAAAAGCAGCTTCACTGCTAAAGGGACCAATTTGCTTTGGAATCCCAGCACTGGCCCACTTTCCCTTACATTCTCGTATCTACTCTCTGCTTCTACATGAGCGCATCCAATCCGAACGTTCAATCTTATTGGTGTTTTACCGTCAACTTTAAACAGGGCTGGTACGTAAATAATTCGCAAAGGCAAATTGAATTTTCCTTGAATTGATTACTTTATCTAAGAATTTATTGTCCAATAAAAAATAGAAACGTAGCTCTTTCTAGTTCTGGATCGTTTATATTTACATCCAGTTGCGACTTGAAAATACTTCAAACAAACAATTTGGCGCGACTTTGTTTTGGAAAAACTCTTGTTACATGCAGCATGATGGATGAAAAAACGCTGCAAATTCTTTCACTGGGGTTTATTATTCAATGATTCATGATTTGAATTTCTACTAAGCTTTGGAGTGTGCGTGTTTCACAGGTGATAGAGCGATTATTGAATTTCAGGAGATATGCATACAGCATTTAAATCGGTTCTCAACCAAAATACCTATTTGGAGAGATCAGTTGATCATATTTGTGTGCCTCCTGAAATTCAATAATCGCTCTATCACCTGTGAAACGCGCACACTCCAAAGCTTAGTAGAAATTCAAATCATGAATGCAATTGAAATGAATGAAATTGAATAATAAACCCCAGTGAAAGAATTTGCAGCGTTTCATGCATATCAGAATGCTTCAACCCGTGTATCGGCTATGAACCCTTTTAGGAGTTCACTCCAGTATCCACGTTCACTACATCACTAGGTTACTGCGATCAAAAAAGAAAACAAAAAATGTTGGATGGATGCATAAATTGGGCCATACATCGGGAATGGTTTGAGCTACCCAGGTTTGAGACCTGGGGAGAGGCTCATTCGATTCCTCATGGAAAGTTCTTCAAAAAAAGTCCACATCTACTTAGGCCGCCTTGCTTTTTTTGAGGTTTTTAGGGATTTTACAAAACTTTGACAACCCTTAAAGGGCACTTTAAATTAAGTGAGAGAGCTGGTTAAACAATTGGGAAGTTTTCGGACAAACATGGATTTTTCCTGAAAATTTCAGATTTTTTGCTCCAGCCGTTTGGGAGAAATCGTGCGTACGTCGTACGGCGGACGGACGGAAATTTTTTATTGCAGATTCGGATTCTACACCCTTTGAAATGTAAACCATGAAATTTTCAGGGGGGGGGGGGGGTTAGCATTTTTTTTTTCATGAGCGATTACAATGGTTTATTATTGAATAATAAACCAAAATGTGAATACCTACTTGGTTATTATAAATTGTAAAATGGAGGCATTAATTCTCGCTAAGAATTCATGATAAATATTGTTGGAAATGTATCTATTCAAGGTGACGGTAGATTATTAATTATTTTCGCGTACTACCGATATCAGATGGCGATATGTAACTTCTACAATCCAACAAACAGTGGTTTAACGTTCGTTGGAACACTCAGAATTTATCCAACAATGCACCAGGCACACGTGTAACTCCTGGTTTTTGTTAGACATTTCGTTTAGTATAAACATATTGTTCATCTCGAGATAGTAAGCTGTATATCCGTTGAAGTTCGTTTGAAGGACCTACAGAATTTGTACCTCGATCTGAATACAGATGTCCTAGGTTTCCACCCCGGCTGAGGAAATTACGATATCAAGCCAGAAAATCAGGAGTCGAAAGGGTCTATGCTACTTCGATCTGCACTGCCTTACTTGAAAAACAAAAACAAATAACTGAATAAACTTGAATGATTTTAGAATTTCTTAATCTTTGCTCCCAAGGTGTGGTTGGACACGAGAATTGTCCTGTTGAAGGATCGTAGGGTTTTGGCTTGATAGAGAAACATTTGTTACAGTGTGATATCACGTGTCGACCTGTACTTTTTCCATTGATTATCCAAACAATTCTTCTCTAATAAGTCAATGTTGGTGAATGGCCCGTGTGCAGGTGGAAAATGTGAGCTGTGACGTATCATCATCGTTGCGAAGGGGTGTTCGAAGGTAGCAACGCAGGATGTTGAGTTGTATATGGGCGATCCGATTTTACGGAACAATAAGCACAAGTACCCTTACCCTCCACGTACCTGCCTCTCTCCTATCCTCGACGTGATACCAGCGGTAAATTAGGACACTAGCATCCGGTCAAGCTTCTCTCGAAGGCAGTACAAAATTGACAACGAAGCAGTGTAAAACAACTTACTTGATGAACTTGGGATCCACATAACACAATAAGATGAATGTGCCTCTAACAACAGCTTATTTATTTCAATGCGAGCTCCATGCCTTTACAACTATTTCTTTTTCTAATAAAATTTGGATCAAGAGATCTTAAATGAAGACTCTTTTCACTGAAGGCAACGAGTGCACTGCCGGAATCCTCTGATAGTGTCTTGATAGTATTTACTGCCTAAGAAGAGTTTCATAAACACTGAAAAAACGCTGCGAAGTATTACACAGGGGTTCATTAATTCTATATTACAATAACCCTTTTATTTATTTATTTATTAATAGAGTTACAAGAAATACAGATTAAAAACGATAATAAACATCCAATAATGAAAACAATAATAAACATACAATAATGACAGAACATAAATGATAAAGATCAACAGCATACAAAGAAGGACTAAAAAGCATAAACAAATGTAGATATTAAATTGTCTAAATAGTTTTATGGTCACAGTAAGAACTTAATAGATGAGATGGGGTCGGCAAAAAAATCAACACACTACATTGGCCTCCCTAGGCATTCGGAGAAGAGGGCGGTTGAGGAGATAGTTCCTGCTAGCGAATGGGACGAAAAACAATGCAGGATTCCTCGTGCGGTGTCCTGAGGCTGAGAAACCGACAGTTGACAGGAGGTCAGGGCAGTCTATGTCTCCATTAACCAGCCGGTAATAAAATTTAATGTCCGCAGAGAGTCTCCGAGAGACCAGGGGAACCAAGCAACTACGCCGGTACAGCTAATCGTAGTTGACCATGTACCCATCTCGAGGCACTCCGATCCTGAATCCAAAGAAACGGAGGAAGCACCTCTGCACTCGCTCCAACCTATGGCGATGTATCTCGTAGTACGGGGACCAAACAATGCTGCAGTATTCGAGAATGGGGAGCACCATCGTCCGGTAAAGCAGCACCAACGCAGATGGGTCGCTGAAATCACGAAAAACACGCTTGAAAAAACCAAGTGCTCTCATCCCTTTGACACAGACCGCGTCAATGTGGGCAGAGAAACCCAGTTCCGGTTCGAGTACAATTTTTACTTGAACCACTGATCTATGTATATTAGACGCGGTCAGCGGTACACTATCTAACCTCGACTCCTTGCGCTTCAGTTTATTTACATGTGGGCAAGCCCAATTTACCGTCAACAATACATTCAAACGAGTGGAAAATAGCAGAAATTAAGAAAATACGATAAACTGGGTTACAAAAACATGCACCAAAGGAGTTTAAAATGAAAAAAATAATTGCGATTAACTTAATTTAAGGGGGGAAGAAGAAATTGAGGATTTTAGAGCCGATAGGAGACTGAAAATAGATCAAATTGGGAATTTGCAGAAAGAAGAAGATTTTGGTCAGAGGGGTTGCCAGTGAAGGGGGAGATGTCGATCATAGTTTGTAGCCGAAAACGGTACGCTGAACAGAACAGATGAACGGGGGATGTACGAGTGGTTGTAAAATGTATCCCTGAGAGCAGTCCAGGGGGTTGTTCAGGAACTTGTGGAGAAGCACGAGGTCAGTGGAGCTCCGTCTTCTCTCAAGGGTGACCATTTGGTTATATCCTTTGATTGCATTCTAAATGCCACGAAAAGATCCCCATTTATAGTTCAGCACGGTAGATCGATTAAGAACGAAATTAGCCCCAAGGGCCTTCAGCTGATCAGTGTGTCTCCATACCACGTAATTAGGATACAATTGAACGGAATAGAATATTTATTTATTGACATTCTTCTTACGAACTTGTGGGTGCTGGCCGAGTCACTTTCAACCAAAAGCAGGAACACATACCTAATAGTTAAAAAAAAACAGAACTAGGGTTGACAAAACCCAAACCTATCACTCAAAATCATTAAACATCGGGTGTAACTACAACTCTGATTCTTCAAAAAGCAAATTTTCTTGACCTAAACCAAACATCCCATTTAAAAATATTAAAACTCTCATAGATATCAGGGTTACTTTTACACGCATAAAAAACTAATGCCTTGTAATAAGCAGTTTTTCTCGATGCCTCAATGCTCAACTTAGGTAGAACATCGTTTGAGGACAGTGCAGTACTTGTGAATGAAGTACAACATCTATATTCTGAGCGAATGACAGTTTGAAGACAAAAGTGCTTGATTTCTAGCGTGCTTTAATTGACTTCTAGATGTTCAAAAGACACTGTTGAATTGGTGAACACAAGTGTTCATTGGTCCCATTGTACGAAACAAAAGCTGATACCAAACGCTGCATCCATTTCATGTAAATTACTGATCAATGTATGTTAGACGTGGTCTGTGGTACATTATCTAAGCAAGACCCCGCCTCCATGCTTCGTAATTGGATTCTAGTTGAAAATACTTGAGGTGTCGCCAGCCGCGGGATCTAGCCCAGACATCCCGCTCTCCAACCTCTCCGAGAAAGGCCGATTTGCATTACCCGATAATGAGGTTTTTCTAATCGTGAGCGAACACATACAGCTACCCGGGTAGTCTCTTTCGATTCAGGAAGACAATCCCTATCTGAGTCAAACAATAAATTACCCTCTCACGTCGACAGTGTATGAGTTTTCGTTCATTTGATAGATTAATACTGAAATACAATCCCTCAGGGTTAGTTGATCAGGATGCCGAGATTACTGAGTCAGTAATACTGACACATCCCGGATCAATGTTGGTTTTTAGGCAAAATCCCTTTAATTTGGCTCCAGTAGTATGTGGGAAAAGCCTCGAACGGCATAAGCGTGCGGGCGGGATTGTTTTATTCGATTTTTAAAAGCAACGTACCTTGAAATGTAAAACAACCAATTTTCTCCCACTTTTGGTCGATTAAAAGGTTCATTATTGAAAATGATAACCCAAAAAGTATTGTTTAGTTTCAAAGTGGCGGCGATGGATGGCTTGTTGTTTTGCCCCGTCCCCCCTAGCTCAGGAGGCTCTTCGGTGCCCCTCTTGCGCCTTCCTCTCATTCGCTCTGAAGTCTCGCGTCGACGTGCTTACCCTGGTCGGTTCAACGTCAAACGAACAGAAAACCCCAGGATTTACCACGATTATTGGCCATCGTGTTTCCCCCTCCAGCTGGAAGGACGAGTTTTCCCAACACAGCTCAGGTGAGGCACGAAGCTATTACTTTTTCGCCGGCTTATTTGATTCATGTGTAATTTGTAAAATCCTACAAGTGTGTAAAACCCCGCTTCTGTTTTTCTCATCTTACCCCTCATAATTCCCGCTGCTGCTTGACGGTGCCCAGGTCACAATTCAAAAAGGAAGTCAAAAACTGAGTTAATCATTCAGGCAGAGTACGGTAACCGTGGCGGGAATTCCACTGCTTGTTACTGTACAAACATTTCATTACAATACGACTGAAACCCTCGCAAGCAGATTACCAGAACGGGATATTTAGATATTCCTTTGTGGTCCACATAAGCTCTCCAAAAAGGGAGCAATAAATTACGAAGAACTTCTCATAAGGTTTCCTAATTCTAATTCTCTATATCTTTGCGTCTGAAAAAAAGTAGTACCGCAACAAAATTCTGGTTAAATAAATGAATTGGCTACTTATTCGTATTTAGCAGTGTACAGAAGACCTTCAACCAATTCTTTCAACATTGAGACTCTTGTAATTCATAAAAGTAATAATGTTTGTATTTTTTGAGTGAATTACCCTGATGAATAAGTATTAGGAGGAAAAACAAAACCGTGGACGCACTATCTTGAAGGATGGGACCTTTTTTCGGTTGCGGAGCTAACTTGTACCGAAAAACTCATTGGCAGCGTTGCAAAACTTGACACTCATTCGATTTTGAGAATTTTTTCATGTTTTGGTTTATTGTTTCCGAATGAACCTTTGTAATCGACCATGGGAAAACTATTAAAATGAATAATTACCGGCTGAGCTCATTCGATTTTTCCAATGCACGTCTATCAATAACGAACATAAAAACAATGGTGTTATTTTGGAAGTTTTTGATGTTCAGGTTTTTTAAATTTGAAGTTCGATTCGACCCTTTATGATTAACTGTCATCCTTGCTGAGAGTTCAGTCTCAACTAAGGCCCAAATGTGGTTTTTACCCAAGTTACAAGTTCAAAAAAGGGCTTTGAACCCAGTTGAAATTTCTTATTTTTCGCCCGTTGTTAGGTTTTCACTACAAGTAGTGTGAGAACTGTTACTGGCCATTCCTCGTTTTTCTCCCCGATTACCAGGTCAATTTTTTATTAATCCTTTTGCAGCTTAAACCAACTCCTTATCCTAACGATACAACTTGGAAATTCCTTGCATTCAGCCAAAGCCACTCTTTTCCCATTTCTTGGGAAACCTAATTCCAATGAACTCCGGGTGTTCCCCTGTAAAAATTAGCCAGATCTTGCCCTTGTACCTTGCGAGTTTATATTGGCTCCCCATTTTACCGTCAACTGCCTTCTCACCGGTACATTTTCGGACGCGTAACCAATAGTGAAGAGATAACTTGTGTGAAATATTGTTTAATTGACTTACTTCCTAGCTCTTCATGTAAACCGTTCTTCTTAAATCAATCCGTTGTAAATTCCTAGTTTCAATTCCTTAGTTAAGTTAGTCTGTGTAAAGTGCAAAGACAGTCCAATAGTTTGATATTTTGAATGAAGTATTCTTTTAAGTGTGTGTCTTCGAAAGAGGTGTTCAGTGGTTTCAGAGAACAAATCTGGAAGGCGGGTGGACAGATTTTGTTTAATTCGATTTCCGAATTCTTCTAACTTTGAAACGTTAAACGATAAATCTAGATGATAATGAATCATAATTATTTATAATTAAAATGTAGGTAATCTCTGTCATCTTCTTTACTCAGTTTCATAAATCATGGCATAGAGGTATGCACCACCACAACCCATAGTCACTTGGTAACAGGTATGAACCTAGAGGGATAACGATGTAGTTGCGGTAGGAGATGCATGAAGAATTCAATTTATCATCGGCCGAGTCGATTGGCGGGATGTTCAAAATTGGAAATCAATTAGCGTGAAACATCATACCGAAGAGGGCGTTAATTGGATAATAAATACATCATGTCAAACCATCCGAGACCTCGTTTTCTACCGGAATAAACTATCACTGTTCCCTTTTCACGTATGCTCGCACACGCCATAAATAATTTTAACATTCAAAATTGTATATTGCTTAACTAAGTGCCTTATTTATGGGGAATCCAATGAACCAATTGTGGACTTGATGTACGTGTTATGCGTCACAAGAATAATCATTATAAACAGTGTTATACAAAATCTAGGAGTTAAATTTGTTTGTTGGGAATTTTTCATATTCAATAGCTGCGATTGTTGTAGTTGTAACTTCAGACGAAATAATTGTGAGATCACGAAACTTTTAGATGTAGCAAACCTCTATAAGCACGAGAAAAATGTCAAGAGCACTATATAATTTATCCAACTTACATCGTATTGAATTTTTTAATTGTTAAGGACTTCTATACGGACTTTATTGAGTGGGAAGAAATAAAACAGGAATACCAACTTAAAGTTTCAAAACATTGGACAAGGACTGACAATGGCTGTGTTTCAATGTCGTTGGTCAGGGGAATCAAACAATTTCCAGCTGTTAATAGCTGGTACTCAGACTTTGTGTCCGATATTATGATGTCAATGCCTATCGATGGTTAAGGGGAGTTGGACTGTTTTGTTTCTATTTATAATAATTTATATGTAATTATGCATGATTTTTCTATGAACGTAATCACTGAAATGTTGAATAGCACGATTGCGCAAAAACAGGTTGAAACCTCGACAACAACTCACTCGGAACGTATCGTCAATAAGAGCTAGCGACAATCACGAATTACCTCTTCTGGCTTCAAGTGAACACGTTCAAATGCAAGCAGTTAAATCAATTTTAAGACAATAGAGGTAAATTCCGTTCACGGTTGAACCACAGTCCGATAGCTACCTACAATGTATTTGACAGCAACCGTGTACATTGCATAAGTGTTAGTAGAATAATATTTATTATTATTATTATTATTATTATTTTAATAAGATCTACATTTATGTAATGTGTTGAAATTGGTGAACCTACCCGTCAAAGATAACATTGATTACAAAGTTGGCTATGTCTAAGTTGGTAATATTTCGGTTCTAAAATGAATTCTTGGATTAGAAAGCAAACAAAAATTTATTTTAGAGTGGAAATTTACTTAACTTACTTATTTCAATCCCGTTGAAATGAGCTAAGACTCAATTATAACTCCTATCGATTTTTAGAATATTTTAAATGGAATTCAAGTAAATAGTTGACTACGATTTTGGCAGTACATTTTTTAACGCCCCAGTTCTTGTTTGATTTTACAAATACACATTTCGCCTATATTAGTGATTTTTTATTTTTAACATATTTATTGGAATTTTACCAACTTTAAAGTTCTCAAGAATGCTGTCTAGCATACATCCTTCCTTGGAAATTATTGGTTTTTAGTATAAAGTTAAACGTTTTTATGTCGATCCTGAAAACGGTTGTTCTGGAATGACATACGCCTACACACACACACACACACATTATTTATATGTATTCAATGAAATTCAGGAATTATTTCTGAGTTCCTGAAACCGGATGTCCACCAAGAAAATTTTCATTATAATATTTGGAGCCACTGCAATAGCTTAATTTTCTAAGAAAAGTTGGCAATATATTTTCAATTTGGCACTACCGTATGACAAAAATTATTTTCACTCAAGTCTACCTCGCGTTGGTTCCAACATCTATAGGTGGCGGAAGCATTCAATCACTCGTGACAGGTGGAATTTTTTATAGTCTAAAAAAAATTTCCGCCAGAAATTGACCTTCTTCACATAACTGAACAATATTGTTCCATCTTTGTGAGTCTGCATCTCCGTTAAACCATGTAACGGTCATTGATTTGACGGATATAAGTGGGACTTTTCTAACGATGAGCCAACATGCTGTGAATTTAATCGTAAAATATGTTTCTTTTCATTGTGAATATCTTTCACTCAACTTAAGTCAAGTGACCGCCTTACGTGAATTTCGAAAATACGAGCTCACCCAAGATTTTTTGGGGGATGGGAGGGGAATGTATTCTCTAGTTACACTTCCGACTGTATATTCCACCCCTGAGGTCAGTGTCTCGCCTCTTTGTTTACGCTCAGTACTGTTCCGAAGTTGATAGTATTGAGTCAGGCGGTCAAGAGACAGCCGCGCGACTCCTGACGGAATACTTTCGTGGACATCATAAAATGTAGGTAAGTAAATTATAATTCCGTTAATAGTGTATAACTAAAATCAATTTCATTCAAAAAATAAAAGCTTGTAACATGGGGGTACCTATCTAGTAAATTACAATTTTTTGCATAGTTATGCAACTTAATTTGCCTATCTTGCCTCTCTCGCCCTCCTCTTCTTTCACCAAGAAAAAACCGTATAACCCTTTTCCATTTTTTGTTCAGTTGCTTGAGGAAGAGGATAGCGAGATAGACTGAACAACCCCCCAAGAGTTGAATAATACTTACCTATATTACGTATTTTTCGATTTTTTTGTGTCTTGTCATTCGTCATTTTTCTGTATTTCGTAATTTTGGAACTACTAGCTAAGTTTTTTCTAGTTCCCATCTTATTAGACTGAAAAATGACATTTTTACAATAAAAAATTTGAAAAAATAATAGTTCAAGTGGCCTTTTTGATACATTGCGCTTTTGTGAGTTACCTGTTCATGTAAAATTCATACATGAGTTTAAATACCCAAGTGTAAGCAATTCTATACCTTATTATCTAGTTCAATTGAAATAAATAATCTAGTTTTTCAACAAAGAAAAAATTTGAACGAAAGTAATCATTTTCCAAGTGGCCTTTTGAAGCCAATTGCGTTTTTTCGGAAACAAGAGTTTATTTTTCGCCATTAACGACAATTAACGGCTATGTTATTTTGAATAATAAAGAATTTGTTGATGAAAAATGTGTTTTTTGAATTGTATTCTAGTTCTTTTGTATTTATTGCTATGGAAAGTAGAGAAACCAGAAGATAATCATTGAAAAAGCAAGGGCGGTCAACAGACAGCCGCGCGAGCGCCGGTGTAACTCATGTTGCATGAAGGTTAAAGGTAAGAAAGGTTCTTACTAGACCTATTTTTCCGCATTCTAAACTTCCGGGTTTTAAGAAATGGTCTCCACTCTCTAATTTGATTAATCGTTATCCCATCTCACGCAATGAGAGTTCGGTTCAGCGACTGCAAGTCAGCAACTGATTGGTGAGCCATACAATTAGTTTGTAGCGGATGAGCCGGTATAATTCAGACATCGTTTGGGAGAGCAAAACCTTCGGAGCTTCCTTCATCCTCAAACAAAATTAGAACTTAATCTATCCGGAGGCAATCAGGGTGAAAGGAAATCAATGGGCTCGTCGACTTTTTTTTCAATCTCTCTCTCTTCGTTTCTCTCTTTTTCTGGTTTCTTTTCTCATCGGCTTCCGCGGGCTTGAGGAAATGCCTTTATACAGTCTATTGAGCAGAAACCGCCCCATCCCTTGACCCCTGCGGGATCCGCCCCTTCCGCGATTTGAGATATCAATCTATCTAACGGAGGAGTTCGTATAGAAGAGAAAATAATACCGACTGGATCATCCTGGGAAATGGATGGAATCCGGGACTCCTATATTGCAGAGGACCGAGGGGTCATGTGGTACAGTAGCAAAAAGCAGAGATGAAGATTTTCCCTTAGCAAAGCCCTTCTGCTCGCCGAAGCCGAGGCCCAACGCGAGGTTCGACGATTCGAGTTCTTTCCCGTGATAACAGATGATGGATGCGTATTTGAAATCTCGAGGTCGATCTCCGGTATAATTTTATGGAACATGCTACGGTACAGCAAGAGATCGATCACGCCCTATGTATTATCGTTATTGACAAATAATCCCCCCCCCCCTCCTTCACCGGTTCCTTTCTTTCAACATATTTGACAAACGTACCTACACCAACTGTAGTTGTAAACCCGAATGTTTTGGAAGATGAAGACAGTCACTGATTAGAAAAATCTTGTTCTATGCAGAACATGTCATCAATTTTGAAGTTTGTACAGTTGACACTTAGAAATCCCGAAAACAATTTGGAATTGGAACGTAATTCATCATTGACCTAGGAAAAAATCTTAACCCCCTCCCTCAAAATTCGCTGATTTTATGTTTACAGATGAAACCGAAAATCGAATTTAAAAAAATCCATCCGTCCACCGTACGCCGTCCGGATCTTTTCTCCGAAACCATAGAACCAACGTTTATGAAACTTGGATCGAAAATCACTTTTGGCATCTAGTTTGGCTCGGCATGGATCTCAGTCGGACCTCAATTGTGAAATTGAAGGGCTGAAATTTCAAAAAACTGAATATTAAAAACTTTTGAAATAACAAAATGGTTTTTATGTTCATTATTGATAGACGTGCCTTCAAAAGAATCGAATGAACCCACCCAGACCGACTTAAATTCAAGGTGGGCCATTTTTCCTCGAATACATGGCTCGAAGATTATGTAAGAGAAAAGAGAGATATTGACGGGCAGAGAGGAATAAATTAAATTTATTGTGAACGCTTAACATTTAATATTGCAACATGAAAGGTGAGCACTTCAAAGTGAGGTTTAGCATTGTTTGTTGCTCGAATTATTTACGTAATCTCAAAATTAGGATCAAATTTAGTCGTTCGTATCAATTAACTCGACTCCAAATGTTCATCACTTGAGTTGGCAATGTATTCAAATTTGGTGAACTTCACTCAAGAAAAGGTTTGTTCCCAAAGATAGGTAGAACAGAAGAGCGAGAGCATTGAGCGCTATAAGCCTCGGAGGTTTGGAAAAGTTTTTCTCGGAGCGCAGCATAGAATTTTCGGATATCCTTATCCTGGAAGCTTGTCTTTGTAGATGTCATTCGATTGCAGTTCAATGACTTTCAATTGAAGACCAGGAGATAAGTCTTCAACTGTTGCAGTGAAATCCTGACGTTCGAAGATGGTTCCTTAAAATCTTGAAAACAGGTCTCAAACTAGTCTCGCAGGCACCTGATAAGATTTTCTGCAAAATTCACAATGAAACTCTTCATAATTTTCTGATTTAAGATTGTTGCAGGTTGGGAAATGGACCAGGTTTTTCATATCGTATGTGTCTCGGTAAGAGCCAGTTTCATTTTGGAAGCTTTGATATGGGAGGATAAATCAGAAATCAGGCTGTTCGTTCCATGAAGTTTCAAGTTCAAGTCATTCAGCATTTGAGTAACATGAACTAGAAAGGCCAATTTCCATAACCAAGAAGAATCCAACAGTTTTGGAGCACCGAGATTTTTCTTTCTATCAAGAAAATGTATATTTCTCCTCGGAGGTGGGAAAAGCATTGTAGAACTCCCCCCTGCTTAGTCAACACACTGTCGATATCAGCAAGGAATAACTTGAACTGTCGGTGGTCAGTATCCGAACCACGACTGTCAAGACATCACTGATTTCCGCGTAAAAATGGCATAAATGCTCAAAAAGCTGGGTGGGCCCGTAGGTTGGTGACCCCTGCCTTGAATCTATAGAGATAGAAAAAACAAAGTAAACCAGAATGTGAGAGAGAAATCTCCTAGCATCATGTGATATAATCATCAGCTGATATAATTGCTGTAAAATTTCATTTCAAGAGTTCCTTTTTCTCAAGTCTTATGTAACGGAATTGTGGTACAAGAGAAGAGTACATAATTGTTTTATCTTACATCGCCGAATTTCCTTTGTTCTTCTCCTGAATTTCAAAGTCGTGTCTGTGCACAGTACATTGCACCGTTGTAGGTATTGACATTTCATGTCCTAACTTTCAGCTGTCATTTGAACGGTAGAGTCTATGGAGCGTCTGGAATCAGATGATGGCGATCCTAATCATTAACAACATTGTCAACTTGTTGATTTAAAATCGTAATTACAGTACAGTCATTCCTTGTTTTGAATTAGTTATGATCGAATTGCGTGGTATTTTAACTCGATTTTCGAGTCGAAGTAAAACATTTGTAGGTCCAAGGGAAGGTTTACCGTCGGTTCATTTGTTTCCAACGAACTTTTCTGCTTTCCCCCCCTCTTTTTCCTATAGGACTTCGTTTTTTCTACGGAAGAAAGGAGTCTTACAAACTTCCGCCAAATTGGTTTGAGGTTGAATCGACATTGTAAGCTGAAGTCAGCAAACAACAAAGTAACCAACTTTCAAACAAAGAGGATTTCCTCTGAAATTCCAATGAATGATTTTCCCAATTTATGAAACTCTGAAAATTATTACACGAAGGTTCGATATTTCTGTATCACTTTTCTACTCAGCTTGCTCGGCTACCGAAACTAAACTGTGCGCCCAGAAACAATGGTTACTTTACCTGCAGAATGAATGAGATTCAGTTAAAAGACGTAAATTTTTAACAGCACATGCACAATGCATGAGTGTGTTTTTTTTCTTAAGTAGCAGGAGCAAACGCGAGCACCAAAATTGTTAGATAGGTACTTTAAGAAAATTTGCTCATATGATCGTGCTACCAGACTAGGACTGTTTTGAGGTGATTTATGTGTATTTAGTCTAATGTAACCCCACATTGGTGTTAGGTGTTTTTAAAACATTAAATATTGTTTACAAGATAATATCAATATAACCTTTATATGATAAAACGGTGTTACCCAGGAACTAGTACCTTGAATTGTTTGTTAGGTTTGTTCGGTATTTTTGACGATTAACCTTTGAAACCTTATTGGAAAATTTATTTTCAAACACTGGAAACAGTGGAAAACAATATTATGGTTGGGTATCACCAGTAAATTCTAAAACAGCAGCGGAGCAGATGTTGAAAATTTTTTTGAATTTGGGAAGAAGAGGGCGAAGTGGAGCGAGTGCGGACTAAGTCACTTGCGACGAAGTTGTGGAAACCCATTTCAATAAAAATGGAGTAAGAAAATTGTTATATTTCCACGAAAATAATGAGTTACACAGTTAAATCGATTTCGACGGTTAGGTCATCATCAGTAACAAACATGATTATTCCGTTTTTACTGGAGCGGATGATGGGCGGCAGGATACTAGTCTCTTATGGAACCATCTTGTACTTCCCGATATAATCAAGCCCTCACAAGTGTAAAGAAATACCGGAACTTCCTAAGACCTTCTACCGGATGGTATCCAGACTCAGGACTGGTCACTGTGTCACCAAGCTGCACCTCCATCGGATAGGAATAGCCGAATCACCAAGTTTCCATGGCTGTTCAGACGAGGGGGGTGCAGAGCACTCGATCATAGTCACCCTGGGCCCTCGTCTGCTTATCTTCAATCAAACTGATGAGTTCCTGCCGCGGTCATACAACCTGGATTTAGTGATCGCTTGTGAATTTGGGGAGCTCCATAACGCTCTAGTGAAGTTTATAGTCGAACAAGATATAGCAACATGACTGCAAAAGTCCCTTTCATAATTTTTAAGACATTTTGTTATTTTACACGGATATTCTTTTTTCTTCGGCTTTTTATACATTTTAAAATTTAAACGTATATTTATTTTACTTTGTCGGCAAAAGAGGTGCTGAATATTTGTTTCCTAAAGCCAATAACTAAATAAATGAAGTTAAAAAAAAGCCCCCACAACGATTCATGTCTCGCTCGGTTGTGTATTATCTGTTCCCGAATGGGGCGCGACATATTGTAATTTACTTGTACCTTCAAAACTTACTGACAGCACAATTTGTTCAGTCTAAACTTGACTTAATTCATGAACCCCCTTCGGCTCCTCCTTCAATCTAATCCAATTAGCTGATGGCGGTAACAGCACGAAAGAATTGAGAAGACGAGCCGGATCCACTCATTTAGCGTGCTGACCTACGACTTTGGTCAGTCTCAGTGCCCCTGAGCGTGATTCGAAGCTGTTTAAAGGAGCCACGGAAAGGGTTTTCTCCTGCCAAGTTCGTTTCGCTCCATTACTCTAATCCGGGAACCCCGCAGGATTTTCCCAACCTTGATGGGCCCGCAGGCTGGCTGCTGTTGAAAGCTGCTGAAGCGTTGAAAACCGAGAACTCGCTGAAACCTTGGCTATCTTATTCTCTTTTTCCGATGTAACTTGGTTCACCTTCTCTCGTTCCGTTCTCTTTCTATAGCAGTTTCTGGAAACTACCTGAGTAGGGGAATTCAGATCAACAGCTTTACTCGTCGCAAAGTTATCGGTTGCCTGCAGTAATGTGTTGAACAGTTCCAGGCCGAGTTTGAATGGGAAACGAAGCTGAGGTTTTAGAATCCTACAAAACCCGAAGAGCGGTCCCTTCTGGGTATCTTACGAGATCCGATTTCCACCTTAGAATCTTAAAGATTTTCTCACCTGGCTGCCGAAAAAAAGTAATTGGGTGTCGAATATGTCGAAAATGGATTTCAACCTTGGCAGTCAGTGACTCATAAACAAAATTGAATATTTGAAGTAAATGCTTGCATATTTATATGCAAATCACAGTGTAATATTTTCCTGTCGCTCCGCGGGCGTAGGCCTCCATGGACATGTCTTTGGTTTTAAGAATGAAATCTGACTTCGCGATTCAATGTATTCCTCCATGTCAACATTACTTGGCGTTGAAACCCACTTTTTATAAACTTATGCACTCCAACGATAGATGGTTTTCAAAATCACTGGAAAGTGTTTACACTAGATTTATCCTAACACCAAAATTATTATGTTGGATGACAATGCAATAAAATAAAGCATTGGAATCGGTAGGTGTGGAGCTTGGCGGGGTAAACATCATTCCTTATGTTGCTGATCATACCTTTGCTTTCTTTGAAAATTTCCCTTTTTTTCAAACATTAAAACGCTTTTCACCCCTGATTTCCAGATTAAAAGTAAAATTGAATATAGAGATGCAATTGTGATGCAATTTGAATGTTTTCTGCGCTTCAACGCAGTAATAAAATGATGGAGAGTGTCGTAACAAAGGTTTAGTTTAAAACTCGGTCCTTGCCCAGGGGCAAGCACCCTGGACCCCCGGATATTTTTTGCTTGGAGCCAACGACTAGGATTCAAGAAACGTGGAACATGCTTTAGCCGAGCTTTCCTATTCTGTTTAATTATATTTTTTTATTTGAAAGAATGCGATCAAATTATGTTATTTCGATAGCCTTTTAAAAAATCAGCCTTCAGATACTAAGTTATTTTACAGTTTTATTGAGATTACAAACATTATTTGCAACACAATAAACAACCCAGGACAGTTTTATTGAGATTAAAACATTATTTGAAACAACCCTATAAACATATGTTCAACTACATTTCAATTACTTACTCCGGGTTACACTATCCTTAATTCCATATTACCAACTAAGCCATATTTCGTGACTCGATACCGTTCCCAAAAAACGCAACACTTGTTGCTAAAGCTAAAAGCATGTTCCACGCTAAAATATACCAAAATTAGATATACCCAGCGACCTCTAAGCTTACGTGAAGAGAAGTGTCATAAAGAAGCAAACGCTCCCCTTGAAATAGAAAATCCAGATTGTCGATACTACAGTAAATTCTTGATAATGTAGTTGATTGCACCCCCTCTTCCTTCTTCCGCTCACGCCCATATATTAATTTCCCTACGTCGAACGGGGAAAATTTATTGTTGTCTTTCTCTCGGTGAAAAACGGAAGATCAAAAATTGAGGTCACGTAGCTGGCTTCTGCAAAAATCTTTTTCCTTTACTTTCTTTCCTTCGTCCCGTCAAAAGGTTCCTACCTTCCTGGAATTTCCCAAAGATTAATAACCGTTCAACACTAATCAACTTATCCTGTGTCTTTTAAACTTCGTTCCCCCGTCTTCCTTGATTGAGCCTCTTTTCGCGTAAAGCGCTGATAAAGACCCTGAAGATGAACCTTTGAACTTCACTTCACCTTATCTAAGCTCAAAGAGGTTCTATTATCTCGAGATTATGGCGTTCGTTTAAAAAACCTATTATAACACAATAGTTCATCATTTGTGTGAAGCTTACTAAAAACATAGCTTCATAAAATGCTGTAATTGTAGGGCTTATTAAACACTATATTACTCATTAGGTAGGTTTCATAGTATCCAGTAGATTTTTGAAAATAGTAGTACAGCTTCAACTCCATAA
Organism: Creontiades dilutus; assembly: GCA_031894815.1. Classification (NCBI taxonomy): domain Eukaryota; kingdom Metazoa; phylum Arthropoda; class Insecta; order Hemiptera; family Miridae; genus Creontiades; species Creontiades dilutus. Next base: position 68,126 of record JAVIWC010001591.1, read on the forward strand.
ACAGAGTAATTAATTTATCCGTGTGAAGATAATCGTCGATTTTGGACTAGATTTTTGTTGGACCACATTGTAAAAACAAGTAGGATGTGGCCCATAGCTTTCTCATTAAACATGTTTATAGATATTTTAGATAACACAAACGTATCTATAGATATTTTGAAATTTGTATATAATCTCAAAAGAGGTAGAATTTTGGATTCCTAAAACTATTCAGGGGACAGAAATGAAGTGGGACATTTATGCGGGACATAAATACCGCCTTTAAGAGTTCAGTCGACATTTACTCGTAGGTACTGCAGGTCTTTCGGGCTAATTCTATACAAGATAGAATAATGATAAAATTGTGTCGAAATTTATTTGCAATTATTGGGCAGTTCTTAAACATTTTAGCGAGATAGAACCTATAGACTTCAGAAAATGGCTGGTATATTTTCCGAATGCCCATGAGCAAAGTAACATTGATTTATGAGTATTGCAACTCATAGGAGACCACTTTCAGTGTAACCCTCAAAATTCCATGACAATTCAATCAAAGTTGGAGGAAAAGTAGGAATTATGCGTATTAAAAGGGTTTCGCGTTTGCGCGGTACTGATGATACCATGGCTTTGAAGGTTATATGAGATTGTCAGACCATTTTTTTCCGACTATCCTGTGAGTTTGTGCTTTATCGGACTACTTGAACATGAGAAAATGATATACATGATATGATAATATATGCGCAGGTGATGTATTGTTTGTGATAGATGATACTCCTGGGGGATCATCTAGAGCTAAACACGCACATTCCCTGAAAATGTCATCATGACTGAAAGAATTCGGCTCGTAACAAGGAGATACGGACACACGGACGCAGACACCCAAATACGAAATTTAAGCTGTTCATAAAGGCTTAAAATGCTAAAAGCTAACGTAAATTTTGATTCTGAAGAAAACAAATTGTTCACCCCCGACAATAAAAACTTAGCTTCCACTGCCTACATGCATTTGATTACAAACTAAACTGTGTACTTAACTAAAGACGCAGTGAAAAGTTTCTCAGCTCACACAAAAACCGGTATCAACTCTGTCATTATACTGCTGGATTCCCTAACTGAGTTTGCGATTTTCATTTCCATGTAATTTTAAATCTCAGGTAGAATATTTTGAAAACCAACTCGAAATCGGGAACCTCGATACAGTTGCAGGTCATGAAAATGATAAATCAGGGTTTCTCAACCATAAAAAACATGGAAATTATATTAGCTTCCGAGGGTTTTCTATTTGTCTATGCAGTGCTCAATAAATGTATGCAGGTGGAAGAGTTGACAGTCAGACGATTTTGAACGGTATATAGCTTTTCCAAGTCAGATTCACAAATTTCCAAACCTAGAATTTTCCTTGCAATTATACACGAATTTGCCCGTAGTTTGAGAATCAACCATCTACAGGATCATGTATTAGTTGTTGATATTCTCAGACGAATTACATGAGCGTAGGTGATTAATAATTTCTCATCATTTGATCTGAGTATCTAATTACGAAATAGTAAGCCTGTTTTAGAAAACACACGAACATACTGACTAAAACGAAACTAAAACTGACCAAGATGGTCTGAAATCCAAAATCCAAATGGAAATTTCGATTTGCGCGAAAAGTAATTCCTTTTCCATGAGGGGAACCGATTCTTCCGCGTAATACAGGTGGACTTGCAAACAGTAGCGACTAGGACGGCGCAATGGTTATACCATACCCGCAGGACCGTCAGGTCTTGAAGGAGGGGTAGGTCTAGCCCCTTGTTGGCCCAGATCTCCTAACATAGAAAATGGTACCTATATTCAGCGGAGGAAATTATTTCACTTTCGGGATCAATATTATTCTCCGAAACCTAACTCTCCATTCTCATTTTGTATTTTAAATATTCTGAACAACTTTCGTAACGTGGCTATGTGTATGTGTGAGCTTCATTTATACAGCTTTCATCTGTTTTGTATTAAATTTTGTAGGAACTATGCATGTTCTCCTACGAGTTCCATTGCTCATAGATCAAAATGCGAGGAGGGGGGGGGGGGGGGGGTAACCACATTTTTCCAGATTTTCCGTTTCTTAGATAAAACTAAGATATTTAGTGGTCGTTCTAAAATTGGGTGTTCGTTATTATTTCACTCAGCTTTTTCCGAAGTGTATATAAAAAGTGCCTTCTTTCTCTCAGGAGCCTTATCCACTCTAAATTGATCCTTCAGAACCATTCTACAACCAGACATATTGAAAGTTTTTGCCATTCAAACTTTTCCATTTACTACCTGCAAGTTGTGACCTGTTTTCTGGTTACAACTTCCATCTACTTCCGACAAAATCTCTATGTAATGTGCGGTTCAGGAAATATAAGGTCTCCTATGGGTTTCATTGCTCATAGATCGAAATGCTAATGGAAATCAAATCTTCATCAAATAGTCAAAAATCCCTTGTGAGTTACGACCCTCACACATCTTATGCTTCCGTCCGGAATTCCATTTCCAGGAATACGAAGCTGTAAAATCACCTTCTGAGGAAAACGTAATTGATAAATTTGACTCGACTAATAGTCTTCAATCCATTTTTCGACCAGTGTGTTCCCTCGAACTCACTACATCGTTGTGATTCGATTTGTTGAACTATTGTAGTTATAGGTTCATGTATTAGTAGTTGATGTTCCTAGACGAATCACTGGAGGGTAGGTGCTCTATCATTTCTCATAAATTTGATCTGAGTATCTAATGATGAAATGGTAAGCTTGTTTTGGATCCAAAACACACAGAAATACTGAGTAAAACGAACCTTAAAACTGTCAAAGATGGTCTGAAACCCAAGATCCAAATGGAAATTTCGATTTGCGCGAAAAGTGGTTTCCTTTCCCACGATTGGAACAAATTCTTCCGTGTAATACAGGTAGACTTAGAAACATTAGTGATTAGGACGGCGCAATGGTTATACCATACCCGCAGGACCGTCAGGTCTTGAAGGTGGGGTTGGTCTAGCCCCTTGTTGGCCCAGATCTCCAAACTTGGAAAATGGTACCTATATTCTACGGAGGTTATGTTTTCACTTTCGGGATTTCAATATTATTCTCCGAAACCTTACTCTCTATTCTTATTTTGTATTTTAAATTTTGTGAACAATTTTCGTAACGTGGCTCTGTTGTAGATAAATGAAAATCCTGCCTTCTTGCTCCAGAAGTATAGGATGTTGCTTTTAAACCTGTTCCACGTGAAAAAATCGTTAAAGATGATGATCTCGTTCACGCAATATACAACGACAAGCCACCAACAAGACTCCAGGAACTCCTAGAGATGCTGGGTCTGTGGTGGGTAGAATGGAAACTAAAAATGAATTCAATTAAATCCTGTGTTGTCACATACATGAACAGTCTGAAATACGAAGAGCCAGAACAAAACATCCTCGAAGCCGCAGGAGACAAATATCTCGGAGTATTTCTGGATGAGCGAATGATGTTTGACATACAAATCACTGAATTGATTAGCAGAGATTATAGCCGAGTATTCTTATCGAAAATCGTTGATAGACAGCCCAAATGTAACAGTGCTAATTAAAACCGTCAGCAAGACCTTGCAAAACTCATATTTCTCGCAAAATATGCAGACATGCAGTTCATTTTTAGCTTTCTCCTGAAAGTTTTTTGCCTAACTTCTTCAAGCAAAATCAATTTTGCTATATTCATTCAGTTTGCAATCATTTATGACGCTAGCGGCAGCTTAGTGTCATTAACCTTTAAGCAATTAACCAATTAGATTGTTGTTGAATAATGAACTTCCTCAAGGAGTTGTCAATTCGGTCAATACTTTTGAGGCTGTCCAAACTCAGAAAACGAGTGCTCAGAACTTTATGGAAATTTTGAATTTCTTTCAATGGTTGTGATGAGTTTATGTGAGACTCCAACATAAAATTCGTACAATACAAAAAATCTCCCAGCTGTACGATAAACACTCATGCAATTTGCTTGATACGGTCTATTGTAACCCAACGAACAGTCAATCGTTATTGCATCAATTTTCTCGAGGCAAAAACATCATTTGTTATATGAACAAATACACTTTCCAAAACACCTTCCAGAAGCGTACGAGCTGATATTCTGTTGAATATGAGCGTTAAAGATCGACTTGTTTTCGTCTTCCTTTCCGACCGTTTATCGCCCACTTTTGGAGAAAAAATACTTCAATTCTCGGATCCGCGAGATGTTTGCTTGACCCCGTTTGAATGTTGTTTTCGCGCTGATGGATGAATCGGTCCGATTTTACGAAGAGCACCCGAGAAGACAAACATCAGCGACTCCGGGAGCAATGGACGACATTGGAGGTAAAAAGATGGAGGTGTTCTCCACTTGTTGCAACTTAGGGTTGCCGACCTTCTAGGATTTTTATGTATTCAGGTTGTTTTCTTCGATGAGTAGCGTTAGTTTTCGAAAAAAAAATTTAACGCATAGAATCTTATTTTATCCTCCCTTGGCCTGTTCAGGAAGTCCATGTAGAATTTCCTGGAATTCAAGAAGAAATATTCAATCTGCAAGTGACTACGGTTTTACAATTTAATGCGAATATAAACACTAATGATTGTATATAACAACTAGTTTAAAGGCCCTGCTACGCAGGTTAAAAAGAAATAGGTGAATAACACAATGTGGGATTATAAAAACAATACGCAAAGTCAAAAAATCGTATATTCCAAGTCCCCGAGGAGGGGAGCACGTCGGGTTGGGGGAGGGGGAGAATCCATCCGCCCAGCGTCACAACCCCCTGAAAAACGGATATACCTACCTACCTACTCTGATAGTTTCGTCTTTATATGGAAGAAGATAATTGTTGGATGGAATGGCCAGGTAGAACAGGAGGGTAAGCGACATTTTAGAAGAGATGGAGTGAACGGATTATCGTACCAGACAACAAACCTGACAATGTGGGAATATTCTTTCCCCTTTAAATATCGTACAGGCAACACTGGGAAGTGTGGAACTTGGGAGAGGTACAGCCGGTATACGTGCCATATTCAGAACAAGGAGGTAACCACCGAAAATGGCGAATGGTTATCTGGATTTACCAATTTTATAACTCACCAGCTTGTTCTGCTTGGCCATTCTAATATATAATAATACTGGTGTAATAGCAATTATAAAATATACATCAAATTGAAAAATTGAGTTTTAAAAGTATATTTATTCTGCTAGCCAATTCCTTTTCTTGGAGTAGGGAGTAGAAACTCCGTTTTGTCGAAAATCAAGTCCATGTTAACCCAGCTGTTTTAAACAATAAATTGAATAAGAGCTTTATCATTCAGTTCTTCGAAAGCAAAATATGTACCAGTTTTTCTGCCGATATCTTTTGTAAACATTGTAATATACTTTGCTGAAAGTTTACTCATTGATGACACGAACCTGTAAAATACTTACATTGATTATAATCAATGATCATTTGATCATTACTTCTTATTCATTTAAATATATAAGATAAATTATAAATTAAAGCTTCCTCCAACCTCACTAGTCATGCCTTATGGTTGTGGAGTATATTCCTTATCTGCTACCTTTTGGAAATTCTTTGTATCATAAACGAAATAAATTCTCCAACCATTCATTCATTCCTAATACGGGTTGTTTTACTTTCCACAGGTAAGAATCAAACACTTCAGTGACTTATGTTTTTTGGGTTATTTTCTTCCAATAACAAAACTTTGTTAAGAAATTTAAAAAAATTATCTTTTACAAAATTTGATGGTTTTATCAAGATGCTTGGATTTAAAAATCGAATACGTACGGAATTTTTTCTCCTAAACGGTTTTCTCCCAAACTTCTGAACTGAGGTGTGTGCTATTTGTATTTTTTTAAATGATGTGTAGGTACTTGAAAGATCTTAAGTCTGCCATCACTTACAATGTACCCCAAATTTCGGTACATTCAAACGGTTGAATTCTCTACATTTTCGTAATATGAATAATCCTTTTTTGTTTGATATTGATAGATTTGATTGCACTAAAATAAATTGCAGTGCCCGGATCGCTGTATGTTCATCTATTCGACATCTCTATGGGCTTAGTGTTTGACAGAAAATGTCGTCAACATAAAAGTGAAAAACACATGTACTATAGTTGAAACTACCATCTACTCTCACCCAACTGATTTTTTCAAAAACCCAGATTTGTCAGAACTTATGAAATCAATCACCTGACTTGAGGAGCATACAAAGTTCTGTGTTACTGTATTTTTCTGACTAGTTGAACAACATCAATAATAAACAGAAAATCTCTGAGTAACAACAATCATTGATTTAATCGTGAGAGTGATATGGTCAAAAACAATTTGTACGCAGTGATATTTTAATTCCTCTGCTTCTTAATCATCGATCTCTAGAATTTTGTTTAATACAAACGTTACTTAAACATTTTCCTTGATTGTACCGCAGTCTAAAATGATTTTTTTCGCTGGTTGTGACTTTTCAATAAATAATATTTAAAGATAGTTTTCGCTTATAGTTACCCTAACTTGTATGTAAATCCCATCAAACGATGTATTAACTATTCAACAGAACTGATTTAAGCGCATCTATAACTCCTGAACAATACTCGAATAACAACACCTTATTTGAAAAGTAATGCTTTATGTTCATCTGCTAACCGAGGAATGAAGTATTAAAAAGTTTTTAGACATGCGAGAGACACGTTGTCTAGAATGCTTAGAAATGAATATTCATTTAAATGATAAATTCCATGGGAAGTATACGTTTTAATCCTGAGCTGACTATCGAATTTTGAAAAACGTTACTGAACGGGCTGACGAGGTTTTTACAAAACTGCGCTTATTCACATACCCTATGTGATGGATATGATTAGTTGGCCCCTCCCGATTCTTGAATCCGTCGCCTTGGGAAATGAATCAGACGCCTTCAAGCGACTGGATCATCCTCTGAAAGTGGGAAGAATTGCTGCATTCAGCTCAATGGAAGGGGCAACTATACCATTCCATCACCTTCACACCTTTTACCGCAAGGGGTTTGGTAGCTACCGAATCGAGTTGTTTTGGCGATTGTGAGCTTGGGAAAGAGTTTTTAGTGGGAGTTCATTTGCCGCCATTTTCTATAACAGCAATAATGACTGAAGAATACTACAAATTCGTTGTTTACAAAATTGTTTGGCGTTAGAAGATAGCATTCGAGTTCTATGACCTCAGTTGGCTTATGGAACGAAATATGTCTTCTTGGCAATACTTGCGTACTGAAGTGAAGAGTCATAAGTAAGGCTGAAGGCTTGCCATCCATTTACCAATTATTTCCAATATTTGAGACCCTCAGCTCTAAAATGTAAGTTTCTAAATCCCCTGCAATATGGAAGAGTGACGAATTCTGAAAGCCTTAGTCACCTCTCAACGGAAAATCCTCTTCAAGTCTTGATGAATGGGCTACGCTCCGTGAACTTCTCCCATAATCTTGATTAATCATTGAGGACGCCTACGCCAAGCTTAAAATATGACAGAGCAATACAATACTTTCATAACTGCGATAATACTGAGATCAGTTAATGTATTACCGTATGTTTGGGGTTTCTACCTCCCCTCCCATTTAAATACTTAAGTCATAACCACTTAACCGAGATCCTCTCTTAATCTTGAAATCCCATGAATATCAAAGTGGAACCTCGTGAACTGCTGACTTCTGGATTTGAATAATCAATCCTTTATCAACTCCTCTGTTACTAACTCCCCTAAGCTACTCCGTTTGGTTTTCATTGGTGTTTCAGTTTTGAAGAATTGGAGTTTCAAATTTCAATTCACGTTTATATAATTCGATAAATTCCTTCGGACTGAATAAACACCAGGCAATAATTTGGGAAACAAAAGTACATACATACAATATTTTCTAATTAATTATTTAGTAAAAAGAACTGCACGAAATGATGATTAATCAATTGTTAGTTCAAATCGGAAACCTTAAAGCAACATCGGAGTATATAGAAGAAAGTCGTGTCGGTCACACAATTTATAGGTAACTCAATAACAGCTAAAACTGATTTGAGTGGAAATTGGTGGGGAGTTAGCTTAGAATCAGGAGAAGGACATAGGGTATTTTTTATCACGTTCCCGGGGGACGTGACATAAAACGTGGTTCAACAAAACGCAACTACTATGGAATAAAAAAAAACGCTGCAAATTCTTTCACTGGGGTTTATTATTCAATTGGCTTGCGTTCATTATTTGAATTTCTACTAAGCTTTGGAGTGTGTGCGTTTCACAGGATAGAGCGATTATTTAATTTCAGGAGATATGCATGGAGCACGTAAAACTCTTCTCAACCAAAATACCTATTTGGATTGATCAGTTGATCATATTTGTGTGCCTCCTGAAATTCAATAATCGCCCTATCCTGTGAAACACGCACACTCCAAAGCTTAGTAGAAATTCAAATCATGAACGCAAGCCAATTTAATAATAAACCCCAGTGAAAGAATTTGCAGCGTTTTTTCCCCACAATACCCCCCCCCCCCCAAAATAAAAACATCTATAATTTATCAAGTCCTTTAGCACAGGTCTCGGACAAGTCATTTCAAATTCCCTGTACCTTCCCTTGACATTGACACCTTGACATGGTCTACATTTTCTTTCTTAGTAGATGCAATAACCAGGTATTTTACAAACGCAGCAATTAGTGTGGTCAGATTGACAAAATCTCTATTACAAATCAACTCTTATGATCAGATAGATGCTTCAACGAAATGATGTAGTACCAATTCCAATAAAATGTATCCTCTCAACATCAGTGGATTCACGATCCAAGATACACACAGCATTTCAATTTTGAGGTTTTTGAAGCAAAAAATCCGAATCAACGAAAAACGTTGGTCAAATGCATCATGGTTTTATTAACCTGTCCGACATTCATGCATTAAAATAAATTCCCTAAAATGTTCCATCGGAAGTTATATTCCGGAATTTGGACGGTACAAATTACCCTATTTCGCTTGGCTTTGGAGTTTGAATGCCAATTTTTAATTTCTAATTTTCTGTTTTATAGCTTGTACAGGAAGTCTAAAATTAGACTGAATGATATCAATATTTTCAGAATTCTGCCGAATAAGCGGGTCGAATATTATTCTTCATTACGGTTCCGGATTTTTCATGTTCACAAGGCGTTTTCACGTCCGTTGTTAGTTCATGACAAGACTTTCGATCCTCACAAAACCTCAATAAATATTGAGAAAAAATTGTAATATAACGGTGAGAATTAACCGTCCTTCCCATAAAATATTGAATAGAAGTGTTGAAACTTTATGTTGCTGTAAAGGGGCGAAGAGTGATGTTTCGCGTTGACAGAAGCTCGAACAGACGGGCGGAGCTCCTTTTTTTCCTCGCGGTAGTAAAAGCGGACGGCTGGCGAAGAAATGGGCGAGTAAATTGCGATGTCCGAATTTATGGGTTATCGACTACGTAATGCCGCAGCCTCCATCCATAAATCCCAGCCATTTCCCCCAACGAATCCGACTACTGGGGATCTAATATCGTTCCTAAAGACCATACAAGGATCAAAAGATGGGATGTTAGCTGTCTAAAATCGCTACATCTATCGCATATGTTTCACCAGTTCGCATTAATCATTATTAAATAGATGTAAACAGTTTGGAGTTCTCGAGTTCCTCCTGCGTTTACCTTTAGCTGTGCTCATGCAGGTAGTAGAAGAGCTTGGGGTCTGAGCAAATTTAGAATTCAATCCCCTAATGGATCTGTCCATTTTGAATAGCCCAACAACAGAAACAGCATGCGGCTGATGCACCAAGTTAAAGGTCTTCTGGAATTTCTGGATGTTGTTTCTGATCCCAAAACACTTTCCAAAACCGAATTTTATGGACTTAATTTTCGTAATTTACACTTGAAGGAATTATATCCTTCTCCTCAACTCAACGGACTTTGGACCTATAACAGGTGGTGAGACTACCACAGGAACTCCGGGACACCCTGCTTATCAAAGCCTACTGGAAATCTAATACCGTTCCTAAACAACATCCAAGGATCACAGAATGCTACCTGTTAAAAATCGCTACATGTATCGCATTTTTCACCCGTTTGTGATAATCATCATAAAACAGAAGTAAACAGTTTAAATTTCTCGTGTTTACCTAATCGATCAGTGTGGCACACCGTTGGCTGACAGGACAGGGCAACAAAAGCCATTCTCTCGACTTCTTTGATTGACTATAATATATTGTGATATCTCTAATTTTTAAGCTTTAAATGAAATTTCAAATTCAATAGAAATAACCAACAAAAAAGAATCAGAGCGTGGGGGCACACTTGCCTATCCGGAGCTTAAAGGTACAGATGAATAAATGGTACAGATATGATTCAATTTCAAAATTGATTTAATTGAGAAAAATGAAACCTCTGTTAAGCAAACAACATTAGTGTATGGCCTGATGGTATTTAATAAGAAGAAAATTTAAATTTATTACAATAATTTGCGAAGAGATAATTTTGAAGAATTCGTGATTTTCTAGTAAGAGGTTATTATTTCGAGAGGGTATTTTTTCGGAGAAATGTTGAATGTGATGAGGAATGCGAGAACTCACCGAGAATGCCCTCCCAACTCACGGGTAGGATATTTCCAAATTTGAGAGCGTGAATGGTGGTCGAGCACGTGGTCCTGGTGAAAATATTTGGGGCGTATGTCCTCCTCAACAAAGAAAGGATGCTGCAGCTTCGTTTCGTCACAGGGCGAGAGCAGATTCCTGAGACTCGATGGCGACTTCCCAAAGAATTAAAGGGAATTGTAGAGAGATGGAAAAGAAGGATGCACAGAGAGAGGAAGGATGCTCCTTCCTCGGGTCGACTAGTAGAATACCCTCTTCCGTCCTCCGTGCGCTTCTTCCAAGATGACCTCCCCGCCCCACGATCTCGCGGTTTTGTTTACTATTCATGTGATGTCCAAAGGATCATCACAATATATTATGTATTGATGACGAAGTCATCTTTAGTTTCTTAATGGATCACAAAATTTGTTTAACCAGAGATACAACGCCGACCTTGTACTTGAAATTCATCAACCCTTCCCGTTGACACTAGCGAATGAACATCCTATCCATCCTGAATACGAAATTCGCACAAGTCAATTTATAATATCCGACGGTAGCGAACCTGTATTTCACAGCTTTGTTACGAACTTCGTTTATCAGCCTCAACTTTTCAGAATGTCCCCCAGCCCTTACACAAGTCACGTAACGACTATGTGGTTGAAAACCTAGAATGGATCATATTTAAGGCGAACGAATTTTGTGCTCACCTAGAAACTTTGAATAACTGCATTTCCGAAAGAATCTTATGTACGGATCCTTTCATATTCCGTTTGTTTCATTCTGGACGGTTGCACAGTGCGTTGATGATGTGGTTGGATTGGACAAACTTCGGGTTTTTTGGATTCTTATAAGAGATTTCACGCTGATTACGAATGTACACCATGTTCCTAAACCAAAACTGAGTAAGTAGTTCGTATTTAAAAATTAAAAACACGAAAAATGCTCTGTTTTGTCATATTTTGCTCTGTAAAGCCTTTTACCACCATAGAAAACATTTTTGACACACAGCAAACTTCTAGGTTGTCAGATTGTGCGTCGATTTGCTCCTCAAATGTCTGAAAAGAGGACATTAACAAGAAGAGAATTAAGGAAGTTACGCTTTTCAAAGTTCTCATTCACAGAAATAGGAAGGTTTGTTTCCAGTTAATTATTCGTTTCAAACAACAAGGGTCTGGTTCACAAAGTTTACCCGTATTTCAACAAGCCCAGATTCAATTTCATCAAATTACACGCCGCGCTGGATGTCCGAAAACAAACTGGTTTCCAATCCAGGCAGGATATTATAGGCAGGTATTATTTGTAGGTGTTTCGCTATATAAAGGAGTAGTTAATACAGAAAGCTCACGCTTTATGAGACGCTTCAGGATCTTCTGGAGGAAAGTCCAATTGGTACATTGAACGCAGTTAAGATTCAACACCGTGATCGAGGAGACTGTCTGATAAAGTAATGCCACTGGCCTTGTCCACGTAAAGATCAATGATATCACATACAAATTGGAAAATGCATAAAGACCCCGAACGGGCATCTTAGGGTTGCTAATCCAGTGCTTCCGAGCTTCTATATCAGCTATTAAGTCGTACCTGAAAATTTCCTCCAAATTTGGATAGTTAAATTTTTCATTTTAGAACCTAAAAATTGAAGAAATGCTTATACTCCCTAAAGTGGCAGGTAGTCCAATGCTTCCAAGCTCCTTCATAAAACATTAAACGGTATCTGATAATTCGGAAGAACACATTTTTGGATGATTTCTTTTAGTTCCTCCAAATTTAGATGGTTGAATTTCCCATTTTATACCTACAAATTGAAGAAATGGTTACAGATCCTGGACGGACAGGCTAGAACAGTTTCCAAGCTTTGCCAATTCCAAGCTTCCAAGGAAACGTTAAAATCCAGCTGAAATGAATCAAAATTGCAAATTATCTCACCAAGGTTCATTATGTTTGGGCTTTCGAATTTTTGACTGCTTAATCCTAGAATATTATCCCTTGGGTTGATTGATGACACACCGAGGTTACTGGCACATCTCGGATCGATGACTTTTTTAGCCACATTTTTTTAACTACTCCAAAGTTTCGGAGAGCGGACGTATTTATTTATTCTATTCTTAAAATTAACATATCTTGAAACGAAAAGCAACAACTTTTGTTGGGGATGGGGGCATCAAATTATTTTTCTTGGTCGATTACAAAGGTTCATTATTGAAAATAATAAACGCGAACCGGTACTGAATTTCGGAGTGCAGTACCTGATGCTGAATCATATGAACTTGTAAGGTATCCGAATTTTATTGATGATTGATTACCACATTATTCGACTTTTGTGGGATGCTAATAAATCGACTTGATTGATCACTTTCGTACGAATCTCCTGTGGAACAGAGTTAATAGGTTGGAGTTGAGTGGACTCAAGAAGTCAAAGCCTCCTTTCCCATTTTCTGTAAATAATCAAGGAAATGTTTTGAAACCTCTTCAGATTGAACCGGTTTTTCATGCCCTGCCACGGAACTAAATCAAATCGGGTGAAGGAAATAACCTCGAAAAGTTTACGGGCCCTCCGGTCTTTTCATTATTCTTGATCTACTTTAAAAAAGAAGCGGCTCATTTAAAATTGTAATACTCTCGAGATTATTTCACTTATCTGAGCTACATTTTTCTTCATTTCGAACGGCGTTCCGTCAGTTCTTTTCAGGGGGCGTCTTCCCTTTCAGAGGCGAAAGTGCCTATGTCAATCTCACGTGGTAAACGGTTTGAGGAGGGCTGTGTAAACTGGTTGAGAAGGAAGGCTCGAACGGGGTGGAAGTGGGTGATGCATGTAAATTGTGTTTTCTCAGTCCCCTAATATAGAACAAAAAATAATGTTTTTACGGTAGGCTGGCCCTTTCTGAAATACCGGAATAGTTCGCTGTGAATCCGAAACGTGTATAAGCTGAATGCCAGAGAATGATTGTTTGTAAAATCATCGTTGGATCGTCGCTTCTCTGTAGCACATCAAAGCCAACTGATTGTTCAGTCAGATTATCTTGATTAAGGAAACATTTGATCCATCCTCTTCCGACAGCTGCTTTGTCGATTATTTGGAAAGTGAATAAAATATAAATTTCATTAAATCAAAACCTTCAATAAGTACTCAGTTCAAGCCATCACATTTGAAAAAATAGGTAATTTTTAAGAAATCTTCATATTCATCCTGCACGGATTCGGTACGGGGTGCTGGTAGGAGGGACAGTTTCTCAAGAACATCTCTAAACTAGAGTTCAAGCGTTTGTTGAATTTTGTATTGGTCTCTCTCTCTTTCACTATGGTGTTGTTACTCTCCAATACCCTATCACTAAGCATTCCACTCATTGAGCACTACCGAAACTAATGAGGGTGGTGGGCATTTTGCAAGTCATTTGCTGATCATCATTCTTAGAAAAAGTATTGTGATGCAGTTAATGATTATGATTATGCGGTTAATGATGGACAACATTGGGAGGATGAAAGGATGTAAGCCACCTATCAGCCGATAATGTAATCTTGGTATAACTACCCTTTTGCAGATATTACTATGAGTACATACTCTTTACTTACTGACTAACATACTAACTAACTAAGACTAACATTCAATGTTATGACCATAGGACTTTAAAACCTACAATTACTGGATGAGATACTCGCAACAATAATCCAAGTCTTGATCATGGGTGTAATATTTCTGGATTGACCATGTACACGAGACCAAATTTTCCGAGACACTCCCCAACCCTATTCGGATATGAAGTACCGCGCTTCCTGCGTTTTCGCATGAAAGCTCATGCTTTTAGCCATCTTTTTCGTCAATATCCTTTAGGTTTCTGTTCCTTTAACGCCAACTTACTGAAAATTTGATTGGATCGAAAGTTAAGAGCTATATAGCAACAAGAAAAGTACAGAAGGTGCCACAGGTCAAGTTCCGTATTACGTTAGGTTTAAGTAACAAGTTCAGTACGTATCAGGATTACCAATAGTTAAATATGAGGAACAGTTGGTCTCATTAGCTGTGGAATACATAAAACAATGTTCGGGCACTAAAAAAGTTCTCAGTGCTCTTATATGCTCAGATTTACACATGACACACATTAAAAACAATCAGTTTATTTTGGGGAAGTTATTGCTTTCCATCGGGGAGGTGGCCAATTTTACGCTCTTTCCAACCGTAAAACCTAATTTGAATTTGGAACTGAATTAAGGGAGTTGTAGCTGTTTTATTGAGGCAAAGGAAAAACACGACAAAATCTAAAAAGTGGAAAAAGTCAGAGATTTCAATAATATAAACAACTTTTGTTGAATACTAGTTGAAAATTCAGAGCAGTGACAACATTCTATGTACTATACATGTTTGTTCACTGAATCGGTTTTCAGTGAATTTGATTTCAGTGAGAATTTTAAAATGACCAGAAGTACAACAGATGCCTTAGTTTTTCCTTCATGAATAAGGTGTTGGACCCTGACAAAACCTCAGAAACTAGTCTCAGAAGGAAAGACGGACATCTGAAAGTGACAAACTAAATAAGCTCTTTGGGAATCAGTTTGAATCTTTTACAGTTCTTTGACTCTTTATCCAAAAATCAATTGCTTATCAGAAAACACTCGTCTTGTCACGATTAAGTTCTCCCTGGCCCTTAACTCTGGCCATGCGGGTAGTAGAAGAGCATGGCGTCTAAGCGAATTTAGACTTCAATGGATCTGTCATCCGTCACCCTAAATCAATTTGGATTAAAGCTGGATCTCATTCATTTGAAGTTTTGGGTAGCCAAGCAATTGCAAAAACAGCATGTGGCTGTGAGCCAAATGATTTCAGTTATTTCTAGACATTATTTCTAATCTCAAAACACTTTCCAAAACCGAAATTTTACTGGCTCAATTTTCCGAATTCATACTTAAAGTCAACTCAACGGATTTCGGAAGAAGTGGTGAGACTATCACAGGAACTCCTGGACACCCTGCTCACTGAAGCCGTTTTAGATGAATCCTCTGCATCTATGTTGGATAACTATTCAGGAAGCTTTAATAGAATGGCTTCTAGAATCTCTTGAATCAAGTATTGTAACGCCAAACAGCATATTACAAATGGTAAAGTAACTTGCCAGAGGACTCCATGTAGTACGAGGTGTGCTCTCCCCTTTTTTCGTAGAAATCACAAACAAAGATGCATTACTTCAGGCGAACAGGAATCTGATAAATGCCATAGGCGGTAACAGCAATGATACATTTTCCAGATTTCCCATCAATTTTTATCAAATGTGCTAATTAAAGCATAAATTAATATTAACCGTAAGTGGTACTGGCAAACGATTAACAACAGGGCCGTTTTATTTGAATCTCTTAGCGTGACTGCTCATCACCAGGTGAACAGATAATCAAGCAATAGACTCTAAGGATTTCTGAGAGAAGGGCACTTCAAACGAATGCCTCATTAATTCTGCCCCCACAAAGCGATCTGTGCCGCAACGGATGTTGCATAGACGTAACCTAATAACTTCCTGTGAAATGTTGGGATCTCTCTTCAAATTAATTTGAGAATCCTCGCCGCACAGGAATCTTGTTTATTACTCGATGAAACCGGATTCCCGCTCAACGACAAAAGGTGGTAGGTATACAGAACGGAGTGCGTAATGGATTTCGAAGCGTGAATGGATTCCCCTCGAGAGAGCTTCAGAACAGCACCGGGGAATCGACCTTGTCCAACAGATCCTTTTCACCTCGAAAATACTGTTTTCAGTCACCGAAAAAAAGGAAAAACCTTTCGTCTGGTTATTCCGATATATTCCTTTAATCCCCCCCATTCTGCGGGAATGGGTTTCCGTTTGCGGCTCTTTTCAGAGGAAGATTTATGGAAGCCTTTTTCTGTAAGGAGCGGAAATGAATCACGCACGCTCCTGATAAGAGAAGCCGAAGCGGTTTGTCGGAAGCACAATACTTGTATGACTGAATTCAGGACGATTTTAACAGATTTTAGGAGATCCTTCTGAAGCAAAGCTTTGCCAATAGAGGGAAGCCTATACGAATTACTCCAGGATGAATCTCATTCGTGATTCTTATTTTAAGCGCCATCTACACTTTTTTGCTTAATTGCAACGAGTACCACTGTTGACACTGCCCAAGCATTTCCGGCGATTAGTCGCAGGCGCGCATTTCCTGCGATCAAACGGTATCCGAGTTAATTTCGAGTGCTACGGTTTAAGTCGAAATCAAATTTAAAACAATTTAAAAATGAGAAAATTGAACGTCAAAATGAGAGAAATGTGACACCTACAACAAGTTGGCTGGAACTAGATTCGATTCGAAACATCGGTCCGGAGTGTTTACACGGGTGGCGAACATATCCCTTTGATGATTTGTCGGAAAACCGACATTGGGTGGATCAGCCTCGAACACGAGCAAGCCTTCTGCGCCGAAAATTGCTCGGCTAGAGCCCACTGTTTGCTCTACCTGAGCCCCAACGATTGCTCGCTCGAAACCCGTACTCTCCGCAAATGCTAGAGCATTGAAAACGGGGCTTTAGTCTAGTTGTGCAAAAAATGTTCTTTTGCTGGGGGAGGGGGTAACAGCCTATTGTATCTGTAAAGAATTCACCTATGTAAAACAGAATTATTCCCTAATGAAGGAGGGCCAAGCCGACCAGGTAGCGTTGTTCCTTAAAAACTCCTCCAAAGGGAGCAGGGTAATACCTATTCGTATAAGAACCTGGCCTGCGAGCTGGAAGGACACAGTCGGTGGAAGCCCTAGCAGCTTTAACCAAAACCCTGGGATTTCATTTCACTTTACCTAACCTTGCCTTGAGTACTTACTCGGTCAGTTAGGGCTATCTTTTTCCTTCCACTGAGGTGCCGCCGTCTTGAGAGACGGGTATCGCCTCAGCATCCAAGGACCTCTCCTCCGTAGCAAGCAAGTTGGTGCCGCAACCTCGAGAGGTTGGTATCGCCAATTTTGCGCACTACATCCCGCTCATTTTTTTCCTAGCAAACAACTTTGGTCCTTCGGACACTCGCCTCCGGCATCCCCGACGTTGCGAGCTAAAAACCTCAATTTTGATCAACTGACCGAAAGGGGTAAAAACTTAAGCGAATATCTCCCTTCAGGAGAGAAAGTTAAATCGTAGGCGAATTTCCCCTCAGAAAATTCACTACAGTATCAATTTCTACTCGAGCAAAAATACTCGGCCGATTCATGTTTTTTCTTCCAATTAGGTGAGAGTTTGGTTAATATTTAACCAGGTAGAAGGAGGAGGACGCAAATGGGGGAATAAAAGGCGACCCTAAAGTGTCCACAACTTTCCAATTCGATGGTGAGCGGAGGGGGTAATCGCGATAAATCGTTATATCTTCACTATTTTTATCCGAATCCATTGAATATTTCAATTTTTTTATTCGTCCCCAATGATAGTCTTGTTGAGCAACAAACCTCGGAAATTTTGAATTCAATGTTAATGGTCAATGGGCAATCTATTCTAGCACTGGTCATACACAGAGTAGATAGACCAAACCGTAGGTTACATGATTCTCCAATGATAGTGTGACCTATTCAGCCAGCTGAACTGTTTGATTCTATCATCTTCTGCTAGAGTAATTAGGCTGTTCGGTTCCAACATTTGCTGCTGGAGTGAGTTAGTGTCGTTCTTTACTCATTCCTAAGATCATTATAATGACAGGGCTGTGAAGAGAGAATCTGGGCCTAACGGCAAAATCTTGTTCCTCTAAAAAAAACCGTCTACGAACTGTAACCATACACCATAATAATAATGTGATTATAATCACTTTCTAGAGAGAGGAAAATGGTGGGGGTATATCGATGTTGCCTCTCCTCCCCTCTTTTTTACAAAATAATTATTTAAAAAATTTTCTAGAAAATCCGGGCCCCCTTACGAAGGTCAGGCCCGCGGGCATCAGGTCCAATACTCTCTCAACGGGGCTGCATGATGGTCAATAATAATGATTGTCCAATTTTTTAATCAGACACTGGCCGATTCCCCTGCGGTCAGATTTTATCTTATTTGTTATAAATGGTTGCGTTTTTTATTGTTCTTCAAAAACTTGAGTAAATCTACTTTCGATTTTCTAGCTTCTTATTTTGTTCGATGAAGAACGAAAACGTATTTCATAACCTTCAAATTTAATTATTTAATGGGCTGAGTGCACGGGGTAATACGGACTACCCTGAAATGCATGCTTTCTTTCCAACACGTTTTATTCATACATCTAAGTCTTCCTCTGAGGTTCCATTGAGTTTCGATACAATCTCATCCAGTGCACCCAACCTATTAAAATTAACCTTATTAATTAACCTTATTAAAATCGTTACTGCATGTTTATACAAAATTTCATTAAATTACTTGATTACTTAATTCAGTATTCCGTCGATGTTATTCAAAAATGATTAGCTTTATTAGCTACAATTTTCATTGATTTAATTATAATTTATTGCCTCCTTCTTCAACCACGCAAACATTAATTATTGGAAGTGAATCTGACCGAATTGTGTTGTTTTATTCCAGCCAGTCAAGAACTCTTCAAACTTAAGCTAGTATTGACAGATAATTCTGGCTAAAGAAAGTAGGAGTGTTCAATATTCGATTAATTTCACTTCTCTATGTAATAGTTTCAATTCAAATCATATAAATGTGGCAGAGAACAAGCAGTCCACATTGGCAAATTGAAAATTGAAACTGCTTTAATCCGCAAATACGGCCGTTTCCAAGGCACAAGTGGGCAGAATATTTTCCCCTACATGTGAATGAACTTGTTTCACAAAAATACTTAATGCTCTACAAAAACAATTTTTGTAATTTGACTCTCCACCGGGAACAAAAGTTCATCTGAACTTAAACCTTGGTGGACAAGAAGAAGAGTGTTATTTTTAAAGTTTTATCTTTTCCGTTTGTATCTTTTGTAGTTTTGTTTTGTATCTTTTCCTTAAAATTATTTTGTAATTGCACATGCAATTTTTTCTGGTTTTACTGTTTCTCTCTTTTCTTGTCAAAAATAAATAAATGAATGTTGAAATGCTGAACAGTCATTTTGTTTTTTTATACCAGCTTTTAACAATTCAGGAGTTTAAACCTACTTTCATTATTGTATACGTAAAATGAAGGTGTATATACGTACATTCGATGATGACAACTAACTGAAAGAAGACCAGTTGAAGTGGGAAAAGGTTTATAGGTTTCAAATATATTCGACTGATGAAAGATAGAAATTTTCTCAACAAGACCACTCACAGCTATTGTAATCCACCGAAATTAGCAATCTTTGAAACCAATCAGCCTCAGTTTCGGCGAAATCCCCTTCATCTAATCAAACGCCCGGGGATGTTTGACCGACAGTTCCCCTCCACTGAAGAGGTTGAAACGTTTCCCAAGGAAAACTCAATTAAACTCCGCCTGACAATAACGTCCCGGCAAGCTCCTAACTAACCTTCCGGCTCACGGAGAATATTCCCAACAGCTGACGGGGGCCCGTGGAATGATTCATAATTCAGTCAAACACCTGGTCGGGCAGTTAGGAAATCCGACAGTGAGAGAGTTTGGAGAACCCTAATGAACTATTCAACCCACACAACATTAAGCATCAAAAGTCGGTTGTAACTTTACGTTTTGCGTTGGGGATGAGAGAGAAAAAGTAACTGGATTACGAATAAACGTGTTGAACATTAATTTTTCGTCCTCTCAGTTGAGGATGTGTTTCGCTATGAACAATAATCACAACTTATTACTAAAAGGTTTATATATAAGAGTATGTATTTGGTAGCCTTTCAGGATGTCTCTCTGAAGCATCATCCGTTGAAGGACCCCTTTCAAAATTGATCCAAAGGGGTTTGAGACAAAAATAACTGAATACAAATCAGTTTCAGAGCGTTATAAGACCGAATCCATAGAAAAAACTATAAGTGTCTGACTGTCTGTGAGTGTAGGCTTTGGTAGGCTTACGGCAGGGACTCAGGAGAAGTTAGACCGTGAAGCTCTATTTGCTGAGCGCTCTTGGCTGGGCTTTCGACATGGTGTCCCAAGTGCCTATATAAATGCACAAGTCAAGGCCAGTGAGCTTAGTATTGTCTCTCTCAGCCAGTGTCCCTTCTCCCCGTCGTCAGTGCCTGCTAGTCCTTGGGGGCTCTAGCTGGGAGATCTCCCAAACTACTGCTGACCTTGATTTTGTCAGCAGCAGTTGTTGTGGTAAGATCGAGCAACTTCAACTGCTCCAAAACTCAGCGTATTGGCTGATGTTAAAGAACTCCGACAGTGCTCTGAGTCCCCCATTTTCACCCAATGGGTGTAGTGGGCTTCAGAGGGCAATGGGGCCCGCGACTTCTGACATTTTCATACCGTCCGGGTGTCTACTCTAGCCACCGCAGTGTTCCGGAGGTAGTCGTGGGGCAGTAGATGTGGACCTGTCATGTAATGCTGTAGTGTCCACGAACTAGCGGTGGCTGTATTTCCCGTCATGATGTGGTTGCCTAGCAGATAGCAGGTGTTTTGTCACCCAGTGGCTGAGTTGTGGAGAGAGTGAGAGACTGTAACAACCGACCAGGGCAAGAAGACACATATCGTTGCCAACAAGCTCGATGTGTCTGCCGCTATCCTGATTGTCCAAGTTGTCATCGTGGACATGGAGTAGATCTGGAATGCTAAGAAAAGTAAATATGATGGAAAAGACCTGCGACAGCGGTATCTGAACTAAAAGCAGTGGTGCCTTATCACATCAACATTATGGCTGCAACCGTGTTTTGGCGTGGAGTGTGGTGCGGGAAAGTCTAAAGTCAATTACTACTTGTAAGTTCTGATTTGATTTCTGATTAAAATTTTAATCTACTTCAGATTTTTATGTACTGTGCGGGTTAGGAAATAATAGGTCTCCTATGAGTTCCATTGCTCAAAGTTCGAAATGTCTACGGAAATGAAATATTCCTCAAATACTCATATTAAAAAGGAACCCTTGTGAATTACGACCTCCACACATCTAATGGTTTTCCACCAGAATTAAATTTTCGGGAATACGATGGCACTGTTGTAGATAGATCAAAATCCAAATTTTCGAACTTGGTTTCTATTTTGTTGTACCTTCAAGCTTGTGTGAGGCTTTGGTTTTTGCAGCAAATACATTCTTCCAATTTTCCGTTTCTTAGATCAGGTCACAAGTACATAGAAAACATTGGTTGTCAAACAAAATTCAAATATATTTGGTTGTAGAATGATTCTGGAGGATCAATTTAAAGCTGATGGGAGGAAAAAAATAACGCTGTAGAATATATCTGGGACTACAAAAAAAACATACACTGTGTACAAACATGTTATTACCGTACATTTTGATTTATGAGCAATGAAAGCCATAGGAGACCATCTACAAGCCATCCCACGCAGTTCCTAAAAATTTCATCCAAAACAGATGGAAGTTGTAGGAATGAAGCTCACATATGCACACACCCACATCATGAAAGTTGTTCAGATTTCTCGATATATACGGAAATGCTGACTGAAACGAAACTAAAACTGTCCAACATGGTCTCCAAAATAGATGGAAGCTGTAGAAATGAAGTTCACATAACATGTGTGCATATTATGTACACAGCCCCATCACGGAAGTTTTTCAGATTGCCTAAAATACATACCGTCATACTGACTAAAACGAAACTAAAACTGTCCAATATGGTCTGAAACCCAAAATCCAAATGGAAATTTTGATTAGCGCAAAAAGCAATTTCCTTTCCCAGGAGGCAAACCAACCCTTCCGCTTCCTACAGGTAGACCTGGAAACAATTTTCATTAGGACGGCGCACTGGTTATACCTGACCCGCAAGACCGCTAGGTCTTGAAGGAGGGGTTGGTCTGGCCCCTTTTTGACCCGGACCTCCAAGCCTGGAACATGGTACCAACGTATATTCAAGGGAGGCAATGTTTTCACTTTCGGGATTTCATAGTTATATTCCAAAAGATAATTATCCAGTCCCATTTCGTATTTTAGGCAATCTGAAATACTTTCGTTTGTATATGTGTGAGCTTCATTTCTACGGCTTTCATCTGTTTTGGATGAAATTTTTAGGAACTGTGCGGAATGGGTTGTAGATGGTCTCCTATGACCTTCATTGCACAAAGATCAAAATGTCTATGGGAATAAAATCTTTGTACACTGTATAATATACTATACTATAATATAATATACATATTATGTTTATTTTTTTCGAGGGAACCATATCCTTTCAGATTTTTCGTTTCTTACATAAAACTAGGGTGTTTAGTGCTAAAACTTCACTACCCGCGTCATCATGGGCTCACACTTAATCTGGTGGCCTTTCTATTGGGGCACTTCCTTCTATTCCTCCCCCCATGATTTTGATTTTATTCGATCCTAATTTTAATCTAGTTGTGTAACAGACCTCGGAAATGCTGCATCTGTTGACAGGAATGGAGGAATGAAGGGGGTGACAGCACATATTTTCAATCGCTGCATAAGCGAGATTTCTCTAGATTCGTGTCATTCTTTTTCTGTTCAGTCAAGATTTTGCTTTAATATTTAACTGCAGGCATTCATAATTTAACATTCATTACGAAAGAAGTGACTGGAGGGGACAGCAGTGATAAGGCGTTGATTCGTTACTATTTTCACTTGATTTTATTGATAATTCTTAAAAAACCCATATCCTAATTCAAAATCACTGAATCGGCGGGTATGTCTTTATACCTCCCAGTTATCGACATAACTTTTATTTTTTCTCGTTTCAATCGTAGCTCGGGAGGATAGTAATCAGATGAACATACAGTTATCCAGTTGGTCTTATTCGATTTGTTGAAACTATATCTATTTTTAAAAAATAAACAAAAACTGCGTCTTATTACTACAGTTTTCCACTGTATATTTTCAATACTCCTTTCGACATTCATTTGAACTCTTCCAGCCTTTGAGGATCATTTATGTTCGGGCCGAGTTCAGCCCCAGCTTTCTATATGAGACAATTAATCGAACTGTCAAAAAGTTTTATACACCATCGATATCTTTGTACACCATCGATTTTTGGATTCCACGCATCATATAATGAAAACATAAAATTTTGTGGGTGGTTGATTTTTGCTCTTTTCACCAATGAAAACAACAAGATAGGAACCATTTTCCTAAGGGAAGACAATTAGTTAAAACAGGTGATTTCTGCCCCCGGCTTGAAAAAAAAAATTATCTGCCACACGCAGATATTCGATTTTCAAACTGCTGAAGTTGTGAGTAGATGGTATTTGTGAGTTGAAAAAATGTGTCATCTAAATTCAAAATTCCTTGCTAGTTTTTGCGTTTCCAAGCTATTTGAACAATCTTGATTGTAAAAGATTATAATAGCATAAAGGACTGTTTGGGAGTTGATATACACCCACGACAATCCGAGAAAATTATCCACCAATAACAGAGTCCACTCCTCTTCAATGTTTTGAAACAAGGACTAAACTACAGGTCCGTGTTAAATGTTGAACTTAAGAACGTTTGTTCACTTTTTAAAACCTTGTAATCCTATTGATTCTTCTTCGGGAGTGGAAGAACAACGAAACCCCCAACACCAGGGATATTTCGGCCAATGTTTCAAACACGGCGGTTGACACGGTCAGATTCGTAGGGTCAGTTGCAGGCTCCGTAATGCGAATCCATTAATTCTATCTCCCTGACATCGGAGTTGTGCTGGACAAAAGGCTTTTGTGTCTCCTCCTCGCTTCGAATTTTTTTTCCATTACTCTTCCAGCGCTCTCGATTCGCCCCGTAGCTGTCCTACCTAAAGCTCCAAAGGAACTCAGTTTGTGCCTTAACGTTGCGCCATTATAATAGTTTGATCTAGAGGCGCTTCCGTTTTCACACAGGTTATTATTGTATTTTATTGATGACTCACACATCTGTGTTTTCCTTTAAACGAATCCGTTACATCCAGATGCATCCAATCTCATAAGGTCCTAGTAAATGGCAAGGGCCACTGTACATAATACCCGAAAGCACAGTATAATATTGATGAAACATGTCATATTATGAAGCACAATGTACTTGGAACTTGAAACAAAAATGCAAAAACAAAAGAATAAGCACGCATTAATATTAAAACTTTTTAAGACTGCATGAAGATTTACTTGTAAAACCGATTACTTCGTATCTTTAAGCTTAATTCGTTTCTTTTCTTACTCTGTGCGCCATTATTATTTTATTTTTAGACTCTGTTCCGAACAAATGTATGACGTTACCAGTAAATGGATCTCTACCATATACAACTTTGTGGCAAAAGGTGCCTTGTGATGGATATGCTTTGTTGTCCCCTCCCGATTCTTGAATCCGTCGCTTCGGGAGAAGAATCAGACGCCTTCAAGCGTCTGGGTCATCCTCTGAGCGTGGCGGGCACTACCGCATTCAGCTCAACAGAAGGGGCAACTATACCAATCCATAACCTCACAACCTCTTGGAAATATTCTTGTAGAGGCTTCGTTTCCGAGTTGTTCGTTCTAAGATTTGCTCGTGTTTTCGACTTTCCTCCACAAAAACAGCCATATCTTCATCATTCTCCAACGAATCTCAAATCTGTTGATACCGTTGGAAAGAGCATCAAATTACCTATCTTCCTGATGCCAAACCTAATTTGTATCATCATTCAGACGATTTTTAGAGCATTTTGGTTTCTACTCCTAATTTGACGGTAGTTATGGGAAATTCGGAACGGTTTTGTTCAGAAAGGATTAGATCTATGATTTTCCTGAAACTCATTAATATTTTTTGCAATTATATTCTTGAACACTCATAAATATTTGAATCATTCGCACGATTTTTGGAGAAGTTATGGGTATTTCAAATATTTCACATTTGCGCAAGCGCAGGCGACAATTATTGAACGATTTTGATGATATTCGAACTATACCTTTACACAATTCCAGGTTTTGCTCACAAGTTTACGGCACTTTTGAGAAATTTCCTTGATTACCGACTTTGACGAAAAAAGTAAGGTGAAACAACCACAGCTTTGGTCCAATCGAGCTGAAAACTTGCGAGCACCATGACTCCTGAGGAGTATTGATAGTGCAAATGAATCGAAATTTTGGTCAAAAGTTCAAAATCATTTGCGCCGTTTCTGAGGTATTTATGCGTGACATGGCGTACGGACATTGAATTTTTTGAATCTAGGCATCTTTAAAGTTTCAAAGTGAACCATAAAAAAATAAACAAAAACTAATATTAATAATTTTTGGCCTCGATTAATTGGTACATTTTGGTACGTTGGTACGATTTTGGTAGTTCGATTTGACTACCCTACCTACGTACTTTGCAATTGCAACTGACCCCTCTACAAGCACAAGTAGAATTGAAGCAGATTTGGAGATACCTCGTACCACGGTTCATCGCCTATTGAAAACAAACGGTTATTATCCGTTCCACTTGACCACATTATACGCTTGAATGTGAAAAAGTCACTGGGAGACAAGCTGGATCGTTAGTAGTACGGAATTTATAATATTTCGTCCTTAGTTCCAACTTGGACCAAGTCAGAGAACTGTTCAATGTGATATATTACGGGGAATGGACGGATCTATATAGGTCGTAGTTAATATTAGAGTGTCACAGTGGGATGCAGGTATATTCTACCGTCGAACGAGATGCGCTGAGTTTAAACTAGCTTCATTGATTCTCTCCCGGAGCTCCAACCTATTTCGCGGGAAAGGCGCGTGTAATCTCGAGGTGGCAGACGCTAATTCGCCTAATCCCGAATTCCCCGAGACAAACCCGGTTTATTACCACGAGCAGCGAATATTGATGTGTTCTGCTGCACTGCCTATAACGTATACAGTCATTGAGGGAGAGTGAGGGGAAAGTGGTTGAGAGGAGAGAGGAGAGAGAGAGAGAGAGGGAGACAGGGACGAGGGAGAGGTGAAGTGCTATCATAGAACCTGCGGTCGTTATACGAGCACGGAGGTAGTTGAGTATTACTGGCTATCCGTTCGTCGGGACATCATATCGTAACCCGGTTTCACGACCTCCTCCGGATACCTCTCACCCCGTAGAATCAATAAAACGCGGATCCTTCGAGTTATGACGGAACGTGACGGCGCATTACCGCAAATACGATTTTATACGGAAATTGCTGGTAGCCACGAAGATAATAAAATGTAAAAGATAATAAAACTCATTCCGTTCTAGCGTTTTAAGAGAGAAAATTCCAACGGTCGGCAGGTTTTTATCTTCAATCAGGTTTTATTCCTTACTGTACTTAATTAATGAGGTTCAGAAATTATTGCAACCAGCCTAATTGTTTTGCCAAATGAAGCTATCGCATTGGAAAGCGTCTTCATGGAATTCCGTTTTGAGATATTCCGAAAAGTTCCTCTGATTTCAACTTGGATATTTACTCACACAGGAAAAAGTTTTGCATCACCATGATTCAGTCAGAAATATCCAAAGTTCGGGTTTTGGATTTTTGAGAAAAATGCCTCACGATACTACAGAAACAACAAGAACAACTTTATTTGTACAAAATTCTCCATTTGGAATTTTTTTCTTCGTATAAAATGGAGAAAACTAAGTTTTCTCATAACTTTTACATTATTAGTCAAAAAACTAAAAAATAGCTTTGTCTGAATTACCTAATTAATCCCTTACAGGCTTCAATCAAACCAGGGGAGGTGGTACAAACTACCAAAGTGATTTTTTTAAAATTATTATTATTGATTTTTTAATTAATTAATTAATTTTTCTCTTAAAGTCATATTTCAGACTGAATGATGGAGATGCGAAACATTTTTTAATGTTTTAATGTGTGTTCAGTGTATTTGTGTGGGTTATTGTTGTTTTTGAGTGTTTTAACAGGAGTTTTGGTCTTATTATTGAAATAAAAAGCTCGTTATTTCGATAACAAATCAAGTATTCTAAAAGAAAGGATTAGTTCGTTTAGCAGCAGTTTTTCTTAACGGCGAATTGGTCAAATTTTGAACCATTTATAAATAATTGAAAAAAGCAAAAAAACGCTTAAAATTCATATTCTCAGCTGAATATTATCCGAAATAAGTCTGTCAGCTATGAAACAGGTGTGGGTATACTTGAATTAGACTAATATTTGCTTTAAAAAAATCTTTAAACATTGAAAAAAAATTAAGATTAAAAATTCTTTAATCCTACTAAACGAATTATGGTTATCTTATAAATGGACTAGTTAACCAATAAACGGTTAAACAATTATATGTTAAAGGTTAACGGTTAACAAATGAGATAACTGTATTTTCTGAGTATAATAACTGTTAACTTCTGTAGAATAGTTACTTGCTTAAAATTTACTTTTGTTTTCCGTGGAACACGATTTTGGCAATTTTGCCGTGAACCGCAGCAGTAAGACGTGTCCATTCCAAAATGGTAAGACCGACGTTCAAATTTCGCCGTAAAAGTACTAATTTGTACAATAGGGATTACAACCCGTACTTTCATAAATGAAACCAAGCCTTCTTCCTACGACAATGATTAATAGACAATCGGAGACAAATTGACTGGTTTATCAAAAATCCATTTGTTTAACTGGCTATTAAAGAGGGATTGCTTTACAGTTTTAATAATCTGTTTTTCTTCTTGTATATTTAAAAAAATGTTTACTAAATTTGAAACTTCTGAATAAGAGTGAGAGAAAATTAAAAAACACGTTCATCGTTTTAAAAATTTATTTTATTTCATGAAAACGTCATGTTTTAAGAAACTTATTTCTGTAGCGATATTTCTGTAGCGATATTTCTGTGTAGCTTTTGTACCGATATTCCTAGCGATATTAAAATTTTAATCAATCAAATCATATCGGTGACTTTGTCCTACGACAATGATTAATAGACAAGATTGACGCAAAAATCCATTTGTTTAACTCGGCTATTCGGTCATGCTAAGTTTGTCCCCCTTAACATTTTTCACGAATTTACCGAAATTTTTCACATATTGGTGTCAATTAATAATGTTCTGCGGGAAATTTTTATATTGGTTCCCCATGAGTTAAGCATATTCTTTCAACTAAAATTTGAAAATTTAGTATCCAGAAAATAGTTGAGGACAAAACCAACTTTTGTGATGAAATTACAATTGTTTTTTAAATTAGGAAACGAGAAAATTTACTTGAAATAGTCTTCTGTGTCTTTTAGTGAATGAAATACAGTGAAAAAACTTGTTTGTTAATTTTTCTTAAACGATGGTGGAACTGGAACAGTGGAGCGTTTTTTGGCTTTCCTGATGACTTTAATTCTAGTTTTTGCATTTAGATTGATTTTATATTTTCAAGGAAATAAAATAATTATATATTACAACCCCTGTTCAAAATGTTTCCCTCATCTATACACTCATCTTAAGGGCACGAAGAAGCTCGGGGCCACACCCATTTTTGATTTTTTTCGTGTAGGCTTTTAACTCTGCCGTTCCAAACAAAACGTGGATCTTTCGGGGGTTATCGAAACGGAATTGCTCTCAACGCCTCTTCCTCGAATTTGAAATAATAGACAGTTTCAATCCGACCCCCACAATGGTTGGAACTCGATGGTTATAGCTTGGAAGAATCGAGCCTTAATCAACGGAGGGCTCTCAATTTTGTCTTCTTTCGCCTCGTTATTCCATTTTTCATCTCGCTCGTTGAGGGTCGACCGCTAATTGGACTGAAACCAGAAATCAATCAGTGCCGGTCCTTTTCAACGCCCGGAGGCCCCATTGAAGGCCCCTTATTAACCATCCCTATTAAACAGCCCCTATCCTTCCAGCTATACTTTTTCCATGCTCACGTAAAAATGGAAAGGTACAGAAGAAATTAAATAACATCGTTCACTTTCCAACTTTCTAATATGCAGTTACTCCTTCGTGAAAAAATGGTGCGGTTAGTCCGTCGTTGGGCCTAACTCAATGAAAAATGCAGATATAAGATTAAAATACTACTTCAGAACTTGAAAAATGTCAATTATCCATGTAAACATTTCCTGCAATCAAGATAATTTGGGATGAGATGGCCTATATAAAAAATAATGAACTTTTGGCGAACAATTTGCCTTGTTTTTGTAGTCTACATATATTAAAACGTGAAACAACCAATTACGGGGAGGGCCTATAGCTGTTTTTGTTATCCGAGTGCGTTCATCACTGAATATAATAAATCAAAATTCTGAGTCCCTCGTTGAAGGGCGATGTCCCCAATGATAGAATCGTCATTAAAGATAACATAAATTAGGAATTTCGGCTACTTTTCTTTCACCAACACTATAAATCTTGAACATTCAAAACCACAAATTAACAGCGATTGTCCAGCGAAATAAACGATTATATCCATTTGCTTAGTCAGTGTGAATGTACCAGTCCAATACGTTCAATTTGCCGACGCCGAGAAGCAGTTAACCGGTAGGGAAGCAATTTAATGGAGTTGTGACATGCAGAACAGCGTTGTATTATTATCATAACGTAATACGTTGAGTTCGATGGTATGAGGACGGGTTTAATGTAACAGTCTCGACATGTAAACAATAGGGCGTAGAGTACAACCCCCGCGTGCGGCCCCGTATTGTAAACATGTTATTCGGTTTCCCATTAGGGTTAAGTATTGACTCAAGAGAATTTAATCAATCAGATCGTGAAGGAGGGAGCTAAAGCGGAGGCCCCTACAGGTGAAATGGATTTACCTCGGGGGCGATCTCCCTTATTGAGCAAGAGCAAGTGATTGCTCCTCGAGGATATCCAACCCTTCCACATTCGGTACGAATGTAACGTTAGACATTAGTATTAGACTGAGTTAATTTGGCCGGGTGTACCGTCAACCTTGGATATAAACCGATAAACCGCGGTGAGAGCCAGTCGTTCTCGAACAAGATTAATCGAGTTTCCCGGATGTATCTATTTCAACTCGCATTACCGTTGACCTAGAAGCAACATCAAGTACCTACCTTTTCACGCCACCTCATTGACTTTACTCAATTAATACCAACTGTGACTCACAATGTATGGGTTTCTACCATTAGCGACAGAGAAATTCAACTTTGAATGAAAACATACTGGTAGGTAACACATGTTTTACAGAGACATCAATCATCGCGGGTGATGGTAGTTTTTATTTACCCTCATAAACCCTCAGTGGTAAAATTTACGTACCGAAAAAGAAACCAAGCATCCTCTACCATCACCCTTAACAACACCAACATTCCACTCGTTCAAAACTCAAGGTATGTACACTTGGATCAAAAACTGACATGGTCTGAACATGGAAAGATGCTGGTATGAAAAGTGCAGACAAGAATTCGTTCCAAGAGTTCGTGTCCAAACTATTTGCCCAAAGGCCGTATCATAATGTGGAGGTGGTAGGGCGGGCTATCAGGGGAGAGTCTGGGGAAAATTTTGAAAATTAGACACTTGAAAACATTGTTTTTAGGCACTCCTAGACGAGTTTGACTAATTCAAAATCAAGCCTAATAACGGTTAAAAAATTAGTTTTTAGTGGTTGTATTTTCTCAACCAAAATACGTATTTGAATCGTTCAGTTGATTATATTTGTGTGCCTCCTGGAATTCAATAATCGCTCTATCACCTGTGAAACACGCACACTCCAATGCTTAGTAGAAATTCAAATCATGGACGCAAGCCAATTGAATAATAAACCCCAGCGAAAGAATTTGCAGCGTTTTTTATGGTTATCAGAATACTTCAACCCGTGTATCGGCTATTAACCCTTTTAGGAGTTCACACCAGTATCCACGTTCACTACATCACTAGGTCACTGCAATCAAAACAAAAACAATAATAAACCAAAATAACGCAAATGTTGGCAGCATAAATCGGGCCATACATCGGGAATGGTTTGAGCTACCGACCTGGGGAAGGGCTCATTCGATTCCTCATGAAAATCTCTTTAAAAAAAGTCCAAATTCAGGCTGCCTTGACTTTTTTTGAGGTTTCTACGGATTTTACAAAACTTTGACAACCCTTAAAGGGCACTTTAAATTAAGTGAGATTGCTGGCTAAAGAATCGGGGCATTGTAAGACCAATATTGATTTTTCCTGAGAATTTCAAATTTTTTTTGCTCCAGTCGTTTAGGAGAAATCGTGCGTACGGCCTACGGCGGACGGACGGAGAAATTTGTATTGCAGATTTGGATTCTACGCTCTTTGAAACGTAAACCATAAAATTTTCTGGGGGGATTAGTAATTTTTTTTTTTTTTTTTTCAAGAACGATTACAATGGTTTATTATTAAATAATAAACCAAAACGTTTGGCATTGGTACCTTCATTCTAGTCCTATGACTAATAAATGTGCCAGATTTTAGGTTTCTAGTACAACTACACAAGGAGGTATTAAGTTGTAACTGGTTTTGACGATTGTCTACCACTGTGCGGCGGGCCGGAGGAAATCATTCTGCGGGACGTATCCCGCCGGAGAATCCTGACCTAGACGAACGCTCGACAGTATATTTTTATTGTAATGCCTTCTTTCTTTAACACTGATCCGTCCTAGTTTGCTGTTTTCTTATGGTCTTGGGGATCAGCGGCAGACACCCACATTAATAGACTCCAAATTACACAAAACCGCGTATTATGGGTAATCCAGGGAAACGTCTGGTACATCAGGGACTTGGTCCTATACTCTGACCTGAATATCACCACCGTAAAGGACAGAATCGAAGGCAATCATGAAAAGCCCCTCACGGCAATGCTGAACCACACAAATCGCCTCACGAACCAGGTGGCTGAAAATCCACCCTCGCCTCTCATCGGACGACATACAATACGCCATACTACGAAGACAAGAAATAAACATTATCACTATTCAAAATAATCAATTGTACAGTTTTGTGTATTGTAAATGTTGTACCTTTTTATAACAATGCTGGAAGGGACAATCGCAGGATTGTATCCTTAATCATGCATCATGTTACCTGGTGTGTAATAAACTGCACAACTGTAATATTATAATGTAATAATCAAGTTTTTCTTAATTTTTTGATAATAAACCAAAATCTTATATGAACAGAATTAGAATGACACGAATCGGTCGAGAATTGTGACTTGTGCAGAGATTGAAAGGATTGGCTATTATCCCGTATATTCTCCCCCCTCCCCCCACTGTTCGTAAAAACAGAATTTCAAAGGTTTATTGGACAATAATTGTGAGAATAATTATTATTCTATAGTTGGGATCTAACAAAATAAGACTTATTAAAATCGATTGAGACTTGCAGGTTGGGAAGCGTAAACAAAAATTTGTCATGAAAAAAAAACTTTTTTTTACGACATTACTCCATTTATTTTTTTCTTCCGTAATGAAGAATGTCCGAAGAAAGAAACGAAGTTTTTGACATACCTTGTAAAATTGGAATTGAACCAAAAAAGAACATTGAAAATCGGTTAACATTGCTGGCTAGTCATCATCGTCAACACCCACAAAATTCGTCACACGTATCTCCCGTTTTTTGTTTTTTTTTTTCCACGTTTTTTGTCTCGAAAAAATGTGGTTGTATCCATCTTTACCTCCAGTTTCACTAGGTGATCAAGATTTTAGACCTCCAAGCATCTATTTCTCCGAAGAATTGAAATTTAATCGCAAAAGAGAGGGAACCATTGAAAAGCTTATTAAAAAAGGAAGCTTTTTTGAAATTCACACACCTCCGGGTGGAAAATAATTTTTTCTAGATGAAGATGGAATTTCAAGAAATGAAGACGGTTTAAAATTTCATAAAGTTACAATAATTTCAAAATTGTTATAAGTGAGTCTGGGAACATTTGAAGTACGTATTATTGATAGAAAAGTAATAAAGTTTGAAGTTGCTCTCCGAAATTTACTCCACGGTGGATCCACACAATCGCCAAATGAGGATTGGCACTCGATTCAGGTGTTGTGCGGAGATCAGTGTTTTGTTTAGTTTGGACGTCTTGATACAACTCTTAACTCTCAGAAATAAGGAGGAAGAAATATAATAAATGAATAGTTTCCGTAGCATACACATCAGTTGTACAAATAGATAAAAACCAGAGACAAAACTATGGCGGTGAAAAACTAGTGGCCTTTATGTTAACATCTAGTACGTCGCGGCCTTCGTTTAATACCCAATGCGAAATGGAAATAGAGCTAGTGCGCTTGCGATTATTGTGTGTACCCACCGTTGAGTCCGAAATTTGCTATGAGAACACTAAGGGACTTGACGAATTTTTTGATTATATTCTAGCAGTGGAATCGCTTTCCAAACTAGTGTATGTAGTCTACATCCCTGAATATCTACAGGATGTTAAATCCCTTCACTTTCAACAAAATGAATACGGGAATGACTCGTTTGGTGATCATGGTTTTTGTTCAATAGATTTTTTTATCGCCTTTCACAAAAAGTATGGCTAAATACAAACTTGCCATAAACAAACCTGTAAACATCACTCACAACGAACGTATTATTCAAAAAATAACAAACCAGTGTGTTAAAGTTGGAAGTATTTTGTCTTCGGATTCGTATTTTGGTTTATTACTCAATAATAAACCATTGTAATCGCTCTGGAAAAAAAAATTCTAACCTCAAAACTAGTCGAATCGGCCTAAATATTTACCTATTTGAAGAACATACCATGAGGAATCGAATGAGACCCTCCCCACGTCCGTAGGTCAATCCATTCCCGATGTATGGCCCGATTTATGGTGCCAACATTTGCGTTTTTTGGTTTATTATTGTTTGTTTGTTACCTAGTGATGCCGAAAGCGTCGAGTTGTAGTGCATGTGGATACTGGAGTGATAGCCGATGTTCATACTTGTAGAGTATAGCCGATACACGGGTTGGAGTATTCTGATATGCATGAAACGCTGATGATATATAGGTAAATATTATTCAACATTATTAGTGGGATAGATAGGTATTCTTTCTCTGGGGTTTATTATTCAATTGGCTTGCGTTCATGATTAGAATTTCTACTAAGCTTTGGAGTGTGCATGTTTCACAGGTGATAGAGCGATTATTGAATTTCAGGAGATATGCATAGAGCACGTAAATCTGTTCTCAACCAAAATACCTATTTGGATTGATCAGTTGATCATTTTTGTGTGTCTCCTGAAATTCAATAATCGTTCTATCCTGTGAAACACGCACACTCCAAAGCTTAGTAGAAATTCAAATCATGAATGCAATCCAATTGAATAATAAACCCCAGTGAAAGAATTTGCAGCGTTTTTTGAATTGTCTCAATCATAGCGCTTGTAGGTTTCTACATAGTAAATTGTGAGAGTTCCCTTCGCCAGTTTCCTCTTGTCGCGGACTAAATTCGTTTAATTTAACAGCATACTTGACATTGTAGCAATTGGATTTTCAGTTTACATCACTTTTATGTTCCAAGTTTATACATTATTTCACAACTTTTTTTAGCGGTTTTACAAAACCCTTGACCTTTCTATGGAGTTTCCTGAGGAAGAAAGAAAGTCAGAAACTTGAGTCGATCCCCAGAGAGTTGTTATTCAATTTCAGAGTCTGTGTTACAACGCATCGCTCTCTCCAAGTTGTGAAACGTCGAGTGGCTCGAAACTCGGTGGAAAGGAGAAAATATGAGGACGTCTCGTTTACAATGTTTGCACGTTAGCCCTCGACAGTTTTTTTTTAGCTTCGGAAACTGGGGGTTATAGCTACTTGTAAAACTCCAGGCTTCCTCGAATAATATCTCGCCCTGAGTAGCTGTAGACCGATTAACGTTCCAATCCCTTCAATAACTTTGTCGTCAAGTTGAGGTTCTACTTTTTTTTTTTCGAAAATCGGTTCAGAACTCAAGCCATAGGCTGAAGAATGTAAAAAAAAAAAAAAACAAGGTAAATGTAAAGTCAAAGTAGTTGTGGGGGAAAATGAAATACTAGTATTACGCTAGCAAGATTCACCTGAAAATTTTGAAGGACCATCGGACAATATCCAGAAATCCTAGAGAATAACACATAGTAGCGGCTTTTCTCCTGAGCCTCTGGGGGGGGGGGGGGGGGCACAGAGATCACCAGGAACTATAGCAAAGGGGATAAAAGGAGTACTTTTCTCAGCTAAATACAAATTTCAACTTGTCTCCTTCTTGTTTGGTCCCCCTCCATTTAAAACTGTATTGATATAGAAACGCATTAGACAGTAATAATAAAGATGCCAACACTTATAACCTCGAAAACTCCTGAATAATGCAGTAGATACCCCTGGCCATTCGTTCTCTCACCTGTGGTGGATATGGTTAGTTTGCACGTCCTGATTCTTGAATCCGCCACTTCGGGAGACATACCAGATACATACCAGCGTCTGGGACATCCTCTGAGTGTTGCGGGCACTGTCTGCTTACACCTCTTGTAGGAGCAACTGTACCATTCCGTCATACGTTACATGGTACAGGAGTGTGGCTATGACCACTGGCCTTCAATTATTGACTGTCCTGACGCCCTCATTCCCTCGCATTGCCCCACAGGCTAAATGCTTGATATATGTCGTCTTAAGTAACGATCATAACCCCTGCCCTGATTATGGCGAGCCAATCCTCTATGTAACGGAAATCACCTGGAAGACACATAATTATGCCAATAACCAGAGATACCACCGAGCCGGGACTTCACTTGATCAGTGAGCTCTCTCTTACCTAAAACCCTTGCCTTATTGCTGCTAAAATCCCCTAATAACCCTTCTTGCGAGTAGGTTATAGTAGGTACACCTTTTTCCTTGAGTAAAAACTCCTATTTACGCAGACGTTGCATTCTGGAAACACCGAGTCACCTGCTCAACCTCCTCTCTTCACCTCAGCGATTCGAAGTCTGACGCTGCAGACATAGGTTTGGAATCATCGACTTCCTACGCTTAGTATCTATCCTATTCCAAGTTAGAGTGACTGGTGCACTCGGACTATATGTCACGGAAACACCGTCACCCGTACCTTATCTTCCATCCTCACTGTCAGTTTGAGCCTGATGCTGAAGATAGACCGCCATCTGGAATCATCGGTTTACACTACAGAAACTTCCTAAATACTCCTTGCAAACCACTCTCATCCTTCAGAAAAGAAAGTGAAACAGCGAAGGAACCACGATATCAAGTTGCCTACGCTCGTCATCCCTCCTGCCATCCAGTGTGCGAAATTTAAGAAAAGTGTGAAAAACCCTTAAAAATAGGGTAATTTTTTTTAATTCGCAAGTTAGGTGTCATTAAACATACTTTCTTGTGTGCTGAGTCGCTTGGATCTAGGTTCAGCCTGATCCGCCACCACCCAGTGTGCTTATATGTATATAATTTCTTAACTCAATTAAAAAGTGTCTTAGTGGAACGAAAAAGGGTATATCAAAAACGGTGACGCGAGACCAATAAACATAAGAATATTTACACATTTCTGTTGTTCTTAACTCAATTATCGCCGTGCTGGTTCGATGATCATTTGAACGTTTTTATTTTTACGTTCCTATTTGTGGCAGTATATTTTTTTTTTTTAATTATTATTTTAGTGATTTAGTCGGATTCCAGACCTCCAAGCTATAGAACTGTGGAAAAAACTGCATGACTAAGCAATTCTTGCTGTGTTAATGAAACAGAACATCATCCGTTCGTTTGAGATATCTGGTACTTTATAGACAAAAAACGTCGCGGTGACCGCAGACGCAGAAAGACGCAAATGAAATTTTTAGGGAACAAAGTACAACGTGTCTACTACTGAAAATTCGCAAAACTGGGTTGGAGACTGTTGGAGCTTTTTTTTAAAACCAAAAAACATATGAAAAAACATATAAAAACGTATGAGAATGTATTGATAGCAAACAGTCAGTCGACTGAATTTTCAAATGAAACTGTACGCAGTTCCAGACCTAAATTCATATTACTCTAAATCCGCTAATTCTTCAAAATTTCAACTTTGAACGGGTAAAAATAGGTTCGCGCAATTTTTCAGTGAAAAACCATCATTATATCTTGATTTTACAGGATGTTAGCTACAGAAACGTGCTTCGAATCATTAAAATCTTGCATTTGGAAAATTGAGGTTTTCTCCGCGTTTCAACCACTGTACGCCGTCCGTTCATGTCTGCGGGAAGATGGGCCGAGGCATGTCTGTCCACTTAATCGTTGAAGCAAGCTTACACTGTACATATTTTTAGATAATTTAGAACATGTCAATGAGCTATAAATGTATGTGACCTATACCAGGTAGCTAGGCATCACTCCCAACTGGCTATACTTTTTTATGGTATTCTGTGCCCTCACGAGAAGAGATAAGATGTGCCCTTCGTGGGAAAGGGTTGGTCTTTTCACCAACTAGAGAGGAAACTTCCGCTGAACAGGATATGAGCAGCATTATTAGATACGTAATTAAAACTCCTTTAGGTTGTGGTATTAGTCACCACCATCTTGCCACGAATCAAATATTTGTTTGATAACTAAGGCTCAAATTGTCTGAGAAGACGAAGATCTACATTGTACGGTAAACAAATATTAACCTACCTTAATAATTAAGGTGGAACTTATGTTTGGCCGACCTCGTATAAACTTATTGTCGGTAGCCTTGGAAACCGGTGGTTTGAAATCGGAGAATTTCGTGTATTAAGCGCTCAAAGGGGATCTTCTTCATTTGCGAAGTGTCGTGGAGTGAACTATAACGCAAGAAATCGTGTGCCCATACAGAATGACCGATTGAGAACGCCTAATTTATTGAATCATATGACAACACACCATTCGACTCAAAACGGTTTCAACAACTCGCCTAAATCAGCATAAATTCAGTTTTAATCAATGTTCATGTTGAGCATAAACATTCGTGTTAAGATGATAAAAGATTGGATTTATTAGCAACATAATGTCTATGTAGAGAAGTGTAGACAATCAAAATCGCTGTTCCCTCCACGCATGTGTTCATAGGTTCTAACTGGAAAAACCATGTTCTAACCTTGACTTAGTGAAACCGTTACTTTTTACTCTAGTCATGGATTGTCTGGTGCTTAGTTGCGCCGTGTCGGATGCGCTCCCAGTGCAATGAGCGAACTTTGTTTCAATGAGAACGATTCCCTTGAAAATGTATTCATGTTTTGTCCAGTGCACACCCAAGCTAGAAAGTGAATGTTGGGTCTCTCAGTCGAGCATGTGGACAACCGTATCAAATTCCAGCAATTTTGCTTCCGTGTCTACCAAGGTAGCGGAAGCATTGTTTTCACTTTCGGAATGTGAAAATTTTTTTGTCTCCAAAATCAAAAATTCCACTCGCATTTTGCGTTTTAGACCTTTCTGAACAATTTTATTTCCGTGTCTGTCTGTGTGTCTGTCTGTCAGCAAATCCTTGTTACGGGCAAAACTACACGAAGTTATAGTCCGATTTTGATGAAATTTTCAGGGATTGTGCGGGTTGGGGCGTAGGTGGTCCCCTATAGGTTTCATGACCCCCGGATCAATAGTAGCCTCTGCGAATGCCCAAACGTGAAATCCTTGTTACGCGCATAACTCCGGGAGTTCTTGACGGATTTCGATGAAATTTTCAGGGATTGTTCGGACTGATGTAAAGATGGTCCTCGTGAGTAATAATGAGAAAATAAAGTTTTAGCCTCGGGCTTGATTGAACGAAGTTCTTTAGTCAATAATAATTTTCAATGATTTATACAGTCATGTTATGGATACGAGGAAGCTATGTGCCACACCCACTTGGCAGACGTTTTTTAGTTTACGGAGCAATACATTCATTTATTCGAGAAGTAGACAATAAGATTTAATTCCTTTGACTATGTACTTTCATTTGTTCATTTTAATGTGAAATTTTATAATTATCATTTAGTAACAATCAAATAGACAGAAGTATGTTAGAGCTTCACGAATAAACAACTTCATGGCCATGGCTTATAGCTAATGCCAATGGAAGAAGAAAAAAAACTTTATGCGCCACTTTGCAACTGTCATTTTTGTTACACTGTCTACCATTTTGCTTGAGTGTGGGATCTGTCATGTTCCGTACCAGAAGGTAAGAGATGTAACTGCTCACCTTTAATGCGAGATTTAATTAACTAATTGGGATGTGTAGCACAAAATATCCCTTGGGGTGTTTTTGGGAAACGTATTGAATCGAAAACTTTTAAATACACACTTGAGGTAGTTTCTGTTAGTTTTATTACCTCTTGTACTTTCCCTATAATGTTCCTAACTACATAATCCTTTCGAAATTAGAAATTATAACATCGATGAATTGTTGAAGCCCAAGGAAGGAGGTCGCGTTCTCCTGAAATTAAAGAAATCAAATAGGTAATTCAATTGATGAGCCTGAGCATTGGCAATGTTTCGAAAAGAAAGGTTTAAAGAATGAAGTACAAATTATATCAGAATTGTTTGAGATCCCAGAATTCAGCTTTAAAAATGAAACGAATGAGATGTCAAACGTATTTTTGGGCATTCATCGGTGTTTCAGGTTAAACCAAGGAATTATCATCAATGCGAAGTGTGGATACGAACTTACATGTTGTGGATGAGCAGAATGATATATTGATTTTTGAGAAACACAAATTGTCTATAGCCGAAATTCCCCTGAATATTTCATCAAAATGATAAGATCTGAGGACACACAGGCAGACAGACATATTGAAATGAAACAAAAATTTGTCTAAAACTCAAATTAATGTGGAATTTTTGATTTTTGAGAAAAAATGGCTGCATGTCCCAAAAGAGAAATGAAGTTTCCGTTACCTGTAGGTATTCTCGGAAGCAATTACGTGTTGGAGAATGAATTCTGGTTATTAGGTCAAGCAATTCAGGAAGGCCGTTGTTACTTCTTGTCAATCATGATGTTTTCCGTTTACATTTTACCAAATGTGGGAGAGGCGTTGGAAGCAGCCGTAAAAGATCTGTGATTGATTGCACAAAAGTTTCAAATGAGGTTAATCCGTTCCGGAAACCTCAATGGGGTCACAATTTACTTGAAAGCCATCCATCTTGGTCACCGTCATTCCTGATCGTTCGGGAAGTGTGGCAAGAAACGGGTCGTACATAGCTGATCAGATTAGGGCGCCACCACAATGTGTTCTAAACGTTCTGAAGCCCTGCTTCATCAAAACAACAAAAATGAAGAAATTCATGACCCAATATGTCCATTGACTTCCTAATTATTTTCATGCTCACTTACCATTCTTTGGTTTTTTCTTCCCAATTCCAATAATTAGCTTCCA
The DNA here is from genome assembly GCA_031894815.1 of Creontiades dilutus. Lineage (NCBI taxonomy): Eukaryota > Metazoa > Arthropoda > Insecta > Hemiptera > Miridae > Creontiades > Creontiades dilutus. The sequence continues at coordinate 108,815 of JAVIWC010001591.1, forward strand.
TCATCGTTGAATTTAAAATACATATATGAAAAACAAGACATATGTCTTCTTCGTTAGTAACATCCATTAAAAGATCTATTGTGCTTCGAGCTGTGAAAAACAACCAATTTGCTAAACATGGCGTTTTGCAAACTGCTGTCGGGAAAAGTAAACGAACCAATCGATCAGTGTATGAGTGGTTTTCAGTCATTTGTGGTTGATCGTCTATCTGTGAAGAATGAGATAGTTTTTCAAAATCCAGTGGGAATTGGCAAAAGAGTTATCGAATCCATTTAAGCACATGTGTACGGCCCCATGGGACCGTGAGATGTTGGAATTTTTGATGTGACCGATATTTTCAGGCACGAACACGATCTGGCATTTTTGGGAGGTCCTGCAGTACATAGCGGGAGAAGTATATACCTGTGTATACTACAGAAAGTAATTCCTGCTCGTCGATTATAATCGATTATATCAGTCTGCTCACCCACAAAACTGAAACCCTTTCAGCATCATTGTCTAATGCTGTAGCATAAATTCCCAGACAAGTCGAGGAAAACCCGTTTGACGATTTCATATCAATATGTACACGATATTATCATTAGTATGTTGGGAGTGCGCATGGGAGAAAGTAAAATCCTTCTAACAATTTAATCCCTACAGTTTCCATCCATTTTAGACGATATTCTCAGCGAATGTGCGATCACACTCACATGTGGAGAGTAGTCAAAAAAACGGGAAAGCGACGATACATGTCGACTAACCTTTGGAAATCGTTAATATCTGCGAGAACACGTCCTGTGGAATATTTGTGTTTGAGATTATACAATACATTTCAATGATCTACACCTAGCTACAGTTGAATATCTAGCATTCTTCTTGAGTCCAATCCTAAGGATAGTATTATGTGTAACTTTTCAGGGAATGAGCGAATAAGGATGTAGCTGGTCCTCCCGTGGGTTTCATCGCACACACATCAGTGTACCCATTCGAAAAATTTAAATGCACTCAGGAACACTTTACAAGGTTCTAGTGTTCCGATACCGATGAAATTGTCAGAGAATATGAGAATTTGACAATCTGCGCATTCGCATACTGATTTATAAGTGATGAAACTCATTGGGGTCCATCTACTGCCTATCCACCACATTCCTTGAAAATTGCACCATAACTTGATGAAAACGGTAAATATTTGACAAGTTGGAAGGATTCCACGTTTACGCAATATCAGAGGCTACTAATGAAACTAAATGTATTTTAGTAGTACCTATATAAAAGACCATGAACTGGTTGTCTACAAGAACCAAATAAATTTGAGGGGATAGGCCCAGTATATCCTGAGAAAATGGTGCGTGTATTTTACTTGTGCTCCCTCGTGGGGGACCATCTACAAAAATTTTTCAGAGTGATCTAAAACGCAAAATTCGAGTGGAAATTTCGGTTTTGGTGGGGAAACAAATTTTGTGCTTAAATTTTTCCAAGTTAGCTGTTAGCTAACCTTTCAACCATCAGCTAAATTAGCTTGAAACGTTGATATCAATCGATAGCTAACAGCTTTTTCATCTGAAATTAAAGTAAAATGGCTAAAAGTTAATTTAGCTATAAAATTACTACCGAGTAAATTAGTTAGCTAATGGCCTACTCTGCTAAAAGCACCGCAACTTAAACTCATTTATTCACACTTCGCTACTCCATTCTTTTCTTCCTAAAACACGCAGGTTCGAAATATTTGCCTAAAGATCAGTTTATTATGTATGTCTGACGGTATCAAACAGGGGAAATGGGGGCTACATCCCGTTACGTGCCCGTAGGGACCCACAAGCCGCTGTTTTCCCACTTTCTTCTTCTTTCTCTTCACGTTATCCCACGTAAGAACAAACGTTTATTCTTCTTGACTGACTCGAAGCCTCAAAAAGCTGACGGCTCCCCGACGGCTCTCTCGAAGTTGGGACAACTTGGAAATATGGGGGACACCTTCTCGTGAATACCTCGCTCTCGGAGCTCTTAAATAAATTACCTCTCCGCGCTATCGCGATGTTCCACGTTTTCAAACTCCAACATTTCACTTTTTTTTACGGTATCTCCTCCGCCGAACGGCAAATAGCCACCTCCCTCTGTGGCTATCTGAAGAAAACTCGACGTTCCACAGTTGTTTCTTCGGGACGAAAAGAAAATACAGCGAAAGAGTCGTAAATGTTATTCGTGGATCGTAATGACCAGTAATCCATTGTCCACGTAGCAAAACTAAACCGTATAACAAACGTTTCATGGTTTAGTCACTCGCTCTAAAAACTCACCCAAAACACATCCCCATTCTACCATAAGTCTTCTCTTAGTATGGATTTCGGGATTTCAATACCTTGTTACCAAATATTGGAATCCAACCCCAAATTTAAATTATAGTGCAAATTACATTGGTTTGTTTCTTACTAGGCTTCGAAAAGGTAATATTAGTAAAACTGAAATGACAACCTACCTCCAAGTTCGAGATATTTGTCGCTTTCAGGTTGGAGTTCTGCAAGAAACGGTGGCACTTTTTTTCTTGGCTTCTGTCAGAAGGTGCTGCAGGTCTAACAAAACACTAGCCATTGGCTTCATCGATGAAAGTGGTGGCAAGACCTGAAAACAAAACAAAAAAACAGTGTATTAGCTTAAATCTTACATATTATAAAGATGAATGGGTAGCCAATAGAAAAGCAGCAACGGGCTTTAGATTTCGGGAATCTTCAAATCTTTCTAAGTAAAACAAAAAATTTTGAGGTATTTAACATTTGTTTCTTACAAGTCATGATCGAAAATAATGAATCAAAAGTGATATCAGAAAAGTGGTTGTCAAACTAACAAAGATCATAAATATTGCCTTCAAGCCATGCCATGTACCCCAGCTAAATCGCGGTATCATGATTCCCAAGCCCGGAAAACCTGCTAATGAGTTGACGTCCTATAGGCCTATCTCACTCCTGCCAGTTCTGTCCAAGTTGTTCGAAAAACTTCTCCAAAAGAGACTGCACTGTATTAAAGAGGAACGGAATCTAAGTTTTAAGCATCAGTTCGGTTTCAGCACCATTCAATTATAGACCAAGTCCATAGAATAACCAGTATTATTGAGAGAGCGCTAGACGAGAAGAAGATCTGCTCTGCCATCTTCCTTGATGTGACTCAGGCATTTGACAAAGTTTGGCATGAAGGTCTTATTCACAAGCTTTGTAAAATGGTACCAGAACGTAGTGCTACATATCCAGCAGATATTTTTTTATAAAACAGGATGTTGCCTTTTCAGAGCCAAAAAAGATAGAAGCTGGAGTCCCGCAAGGCAGCGTACTGGGCCCACTGCTGTACCTGCTTCACACCTCTGACTTACCCGAAACTGAAGTTAATACCTTCTCTACGTTTGCGAATGAGTCTGGAAATATAGCGACTGGGGAAACAATCAATTAATCAGTTACCAAGATAAATCGTTATCGTTACCAAGTTATATCTCCCACATTCATGACTGTACAGTGAAATGGAGAGTCAGAATGAATGAGACAAAGTCAGTGCATGTCGATTTAACTAATAAAAGCCAACCAACTAACTAACTAACTATGCTAACTAGCTAACTATGTGCCAGCCTTTCTCCATAACAAGGCGATACCATATGCTAATGAAGCGAAATACCTTGGAATGACACTGGATGCCAAACTAAAGTGGAAGTCCCACGTCAAGGAAAAAAAAGCTGAGCTTGTGATCAAATTCAGAAAAATTTACAGGCTGATGGGCCGACGGTCAAAACTGTCAGTCCACAATTAGTTGATACTGTACAAGCAAGTCCCAGAGCCTTTCTGGACTTATGGTGCGCAACTGTGGGGGTGCACGGCCCAGAGCAACCGTGACATTATTCAGCGCTTTCAAAATAATGTCCTACGAGATTGCGTAGATGCATACACATATTTTATAAATGACAGACTTCACTACGCCCTGCAGATTGAATCTGTGAATGAGGTCATTCGAATTCAAGCCATGCATCACCTCTTGAGGCTACAAGATCATGTAAATGAGGATGTTTTCCAGCTTCTCAACACAGAGGATCTGCTTAGAAGACTGAAGAGAACAAGCCACTCGATTTAATTCACTTAGTGTGAGCATCATAAAGTGCAAATATCAGGACAATAAGGACTAAGTGATGTATCTTAGATTTCTTAATATACGCCAACTATATATCAGAATAATGTTGATTATAAGTTTATAACTTGGTGCAATAAAACAAATTTAAAAAACAAAGCGGAATGATGAATTAATAACGGTTATTGTTAGTTGTAGCAGTTCATTTTGAGAAGCGCTTGAGCCATGAGTAGTGTTATTGTTATGTTCTTGGCTGTGTTACTCTAAGTGGAACTTCGTCTTGATGAAGGCGTTGAAAGTAGAAACTGTTTAGTTGAAAAATCGTATTTCGTATAAGGAAAATTATGTTCATAAATCAAAAAAGAGCCGCCGAGGGCGGACCAACTTCTCATTCGGGCCTCGACCCACAAGCACTCATTACTATCGTGATGCTTCCCTTAAAATATCGCCGGCCATCTCGAAGGACAGGCCGTTATTTATAAGCGGAAGGCGTTCAGTTCGATCAATCATGAACCAACCTTAAGGATGTCGCCGGGGATCTTAAGGTCGTCCTTAGAGGTAAACTAATGGCCCTAGTGCCCTCTACAGCGAGCTGAGAAAAGTAGTAGGAGTTTAATGTTGAAATCTTAACAAATTGCTAGTTCAACGTATAATAGGTGAGCAGTTAGGTTTTGGAAGCCGTGAGTTTATTTAAATTATAAGAAGGAGATGATGGTGTGGGTGTTGGCCGCCTCCAGTGGCCAGATGCTAGGCAACAGTTGTTTAGGCTGACGTGTTCTTTTTGATAAGATTTGTTCTTTTATTACCTACTTTTTCTGTTGTTCCCGAAAGTCTTCTTTTTGTCGGTAAATTACCGAATAAATTATATTCGTTCTTGACTCGTTGTGTACGTCTATTTTACGTTAATGAACCTACATTGGTGACTCGGAAAGATTCTTTTTCCTTTGACGTTCGGGTAGGCCGCGATTTCCGCGCTTCGCGTTTCCCATCGTTCAGACGCGAATTTTCTCGTATTCCTCGGCAACATGGACACAGAAATATAACGATGACCTCTGAGCATCTTTTTGACTGTCCCTGACTTGGGGACATAAGAGACAATCATTCAAATCTGACGAGACCAAATGGTCGAAATTGTATTGGGCTACAAAAGGTATTTTGGCGGAAGCGCCATAACATATCGGCGTAGGGTAAAAAAACAAAAAAAAAGGGTACCGCCCAGCCCAACGACCATTGCAAGAATATCGTTTGAAGTTCCTCTTATGGAGTCAAAACGTTAAGGTTTGGCGAATTTGTGTCGATGCACAATTTTCAAACTTCGTTGCTCAAACCACCCTCAAGGACGCCCTACACCGACCTTATGAATCGAGTGAAGGCAGAATTTGAAATATCAGAGGGTCGTAAAGTCCACAAACCCCTGGCAGAACTTGATCTAGGGGATCATAAGCCATCACAGCTACTCAACGAGATAATTTTTCTGCCGGAACGCAAGTTCGGGATGTCTTCCTGAAAACAATATTTATACAACCCCTGCCACTGGCAGATGTTACTAACATCTACATTCCAACACGCAATTTTCATGAAAATGTAATCGAAATCATATGGAAGCTGTAAAAATACAGTTTATTACAAGGAGCAGTAGACACGTCCACACTTGCTCATACGGAAAGGTATTTAGAATGGTTTGAATCTCCGTTTGCGAGTCGAAATTTTGATTCCGTGCAAGAAAGTTTGTCTTCTGAATCAGAAAACATTACTTTCCTTAAAAATAGGTTCATACCACCCACGGGCTACGTTTGGCGATTGGGGACATCAAGGGGCAAGACCAACCCCTCCTTCAAGACCTGGCGGTCGTGCGGGTACTGTATACCCACAACGCCGTCCCGTACCAATTAGGTACAGGTGCTTGGAGTTCTCTCTTGGTTGGACGGTGCTGGGATTGAAACTCAGATTATCAAGAGCAAATGTTTTCAACTTTTATTGATCTACTTGAGTCGTTCAATTGATGAAACAGAAATTCACCTGTAAAACAAGCAGGAATGAAAACAAACATTTAGAGAGAGATTAGAAGTTTAGGCTAACTTGCCATCTGCCAAAGAGTAACCCTGGGCAGAGTTATGAAACGGTAAGGAGTAGTGTTGTATGAAATGAAGTTCAACCAACTTGGAAGATGGGAAAACACGTTGATCAGCCGATCAACTTTCAAGTTGATTATACTCTTGGGATGTTCTGTAAAGTAAGTTTCGGGTATGGATTATCGAATTCCCGATTTTAAGTTGCATAACTTAGAGAAATTAAAGCTCTCCTAGTTTCCATATTCAACAGTCGGGGTTGGTATCATTCGGTTCGGAATAGTATAACCTTTTAAAAATTCACGTTGGAATATTTTATATTAGTGAGTAGAGAAAACCATGCAAGAAAGAACTGTGGCGAAGGGGATATTGATGTAACCATCATGGTACCGCTTGACTTTCATTGCTCACAAACCGAAATAACTAAAGAAATGGAATCTTTGTGATCAGGTCAAGGAAGTTGGTTAACACTGACAGGCTACCAGTCCACATCCGCGCGATTCTCGCTTCCTCCTCCGATCCTCTCGACAGTTTTCATACATTGGTGACCTTCAATAATGATACTATGGAATAGACGAGGTGCCTCACCCAAGAGTTGAGGCGATTAGCCTGCAACACACAGAGGATACGCCTTATACACTCGGGAATCAGTTTTAGGAAACGGGAAGGATGAACTATTCATATCCATCACACTCGCTAGCCTTTGAAAAAGCCGAAATGCCTTTTTACCTCGAAATGGCAACGGGCAGAAAAAGGGAGTCAGGACCCTCGACCCCGAGTAGAGTATCTCGTTATCGTGATATTGCGGTTTACCAAGTAAAATGCATTCTTCCATAGAATCAGCCAACTTAGAACTGTGTTGTTGCTTGGAGTGGTCATTGTTGTTGTGATGTACACTTATTTTGCAGCCATCAACACTGGCTGAACTGTCTGCTCTAACAATGTCAGCTGTTAATGACTTGTGTCATGTTTTACGCTGGACTGTGTGCTCGGAAATTGAACGCAAGCCGTCATCAGTAGTCGTTTGCTTCGCTCCTTTTTATTGGTTGCAATATGACTTACTTTCCGAAACAAACTTTTTTTTTTAATCAGAGCGTTTATTTGTTAATATATCGAAATGTTAGTTACAACTGAGGTAATATATGTTAATTTCTTTATTCGTTGGAAGTTCACATGATAGACTGTTTAGTTTGAGGCGCGATTTCGAGTCCACTCTCCAACGGCATTGTAGCTTCTTGTAATGTTTCTGTTGATTCTTCAACCGTGTCAAGAATTGCTGTATCGTCATGTCTATAGTAGGGTGCAAGGTATATCATTTGTATATAATAAGTAGAGTAGGGCTCCTAGCACGCTTCCCTGCGGTACGCCTGCTTTTTTTGTTGAGATGTGAGTATTCATCTTCATTTTTAATTCTGAAGTATCTGTTGCTAAGATAAATTCTAGTATTTGGCGATTAAACCTCTTTTGCATTTTGTTAAATAACCCAACATGCCACACTTTATCAAAGGCTTGTGACACATCGGAAATACAGCGCTACACACTTGTTTATTTTCCAGTGCATTTTCGTTACATCCGGATCATTTGTGGACTTAATCAATTGTTGAATGTTTTGTTCAATAAATCCAACAGTTTGTTCCTTTGGTTCTATTTTTGTATGAGTCTTTTTTTTAATAGTTTCTCAAACAGTTTAGAGAGAATCGGAGTTCAGATTGGTCTATAGGACTTTACGTCCAGGTTCCTTCTGGAACATACATACAAGATCATGATCACTTCAGCTATTTTCCAGGATTGCGGGACATGTTTCAATCGAAACAAAAACTAGGAAACGACTTAGTCCACTACTTTCATAACCGGCTTTTCTATATTGATCAGAAAACAGTGCTTTCACAATCATACTTTTATGACAATGCCCATACCATGCGAACATGTTTGTTTTTATCAGTCTGACTGCGCTGTGGTGGATGATGTTAATTCCCCTTTCCCAAATCATCCGTTAGTTTTGGTTCCATGAATCTCTCGCCTTTATTTTTCTTTTTATTAATGAAACATGTAGGCTTGATCGAATCACACGATTAAACCTCGAGGATTAAATAATAATAACAACAACCTTTATTCGGCGATCTGCTCCACCAAGGTTCTTCAATGAATACATTTTACCGGATCGATGAACACGATACCCTATACACAGTTTATTAGTTGGTGGTTTTGAATAATTTTCGTCGGATTAACACTGACGGAGTTCAGTTCCATAGGCTCCATTCTAAGCGGAATTTGTTAGAAAAGCGGTAAATATGAGATGAAACTACAATGTAGTACTCAATCATTTTTTCACCTAATGAACAACATCACATTGTAGTTCTTACCACCCACCAGTTTTTGTTTATCGAATAGCCTAACATCGACTGCAGGTATGCAATCAAGAGTGTGTATGAAGATCTCCTAACAATAAAATCGTTGTATCCGTTTTGGTTAAATAGATTTGGATTGATACAGAGATGGATTGATTCATGGTCTGAGGCATATCCATATCAGAACCTTACATCCAAACGGGAAAAGCTTGAATTTGGCTTAATACCTTCATACCTTGGTACGTTTAAGTAAACAGAAGTCCGATACCCTGATCCCACTTACAGTAGTATCACCAGGTTGATTTTGGGAGGTGATAAGCTCCCTGATCTCAATTTTAATTGAAATAAAACTTGATTTTGTAGTGACTTCACAAATTATTCTGCTTCTGCTTTGAGTACCGAAATGAAGCATTGCTATAATCCAAAACTGGGTCAAAAATTTACCCAAATGCCGCCAAATTCATTTTTACATCCCACCCCGTCCCCGAAATATGATATGTGGAAGGTCTTTTCGAGAAAACCGCGTTTTGTGCCGTACTAACCTCACATTTCTCCAATTGAAAACAAATTTGTTCAACTTTCATCCATATTTCTGGATTCAGAAACATGTACTGTATTCTCAAAATCAAAAACTAACCTGTAAGCTGTTTAATTGTAGTTCAAACGTTGATCATTCAAAAAAAAAAAAAAAGAGAAAAAAAGGTTTCTGAATGTGGTGTAATCCCTTTTTTTACATCAGTTACGTGAGACCCCCTGTATATCCATGTATAAAGCATGCAAAGTACGGGAAATGGGAGGAGGAGAGACAGAGGGAGATGGAAAGAGAGAGGGAAATACAGAGAGAGAGAGAGAGAAAACCATCGGCAAACTGGGGCTGATTAAACGATCGAAGAAGTTTTAAAAGGGATTAAGGGGTTTGAACCTTTTCGCGTTGGAAAACCCAAGCGCCAGTTGGCGAAGGAGAAAATTAAAAGCTGGTTAAAAGCTCTCCGAGTGCTGAGGTCACTCGGAGAAGCACGTTGTTTGGTCGACTTAATTAATCTGCGAAGAGATGTAGGATTATAGTTAGTTGCAAGTCTTAATTACGCCATCTTCGTAAATGTTTTCTTGTGTAAATGTGTTTTGAAAAAACAAACGTGGTGAATATCACAATTTCGCTGTGTTGGGTGAAGACCATTCATCAGTAATTGTCTGTTAGGGAAACATGGACATTAGAAAAGAGTTAGTTTATCTTTGGGTGGTAAATACAGATTAATATATAGGTCGTAAAATACATTTAACGACCTGCCATAAGTGAATCAAGAATCTATGATTATCAAAACCGTTCCAATTCGTAAATGTTTTCTTTGAGTCCAAATTTTGAAAGGTGTCTCCATTGTGCGAGATATTAGTCTACACTTCCCAAAGGTACGCAAACGTTTGTGTTTTTAGATAGAGTTCTGCTAAATACGCAAAAAGAAAAAACAATATTGAACTTTATCCTTCAAAAGTTCTGAAAAATTGAATGATGGTTGAACTGAATTCAAATCAAGACACGATAAATCCGGAAACGCAGAACGGTCTGTCATGAAGCGCTGCCAAACAGCATTTCAATTTTGGCGCAATCTTAGCGTTGAGCTGATTACGCCTCCGAACATCGGGTGAATCAAATCAAAATTATGTAACAGTCATTAATCAATGAAACAAAAAAATAAATTAAAATGATGAAAATTACAATAAATAACTACAAAGTGCCATGTTTGGCCTTAGAAATAGGACCTGTCTCTTCTACTGTGGTACATCTTTGTTTACCATATTTATCACATGGGTTGTCACGTTGAACAGTACCAAATCCATGGCCGAGATAGGAAAAATAAAACCATGGCGACACACTAATTGAAGAGTGCAGGGGAAAACCAGGTTACTTGATTTTTCCTCGAAATTGAGTTAATGTTGGATTCATATCTTTTGAAGAGTGCTGGATCCGATGAGAATGCGAGAACAAGGTCTCGTAGCTTACCCTACTCCGTCCGCCAAGGCCCTTCCTTTCTCAAGTTCCCACTGTTTTCTTTATCATCGTATCAAAAAGCAATGACGAATATACCTGCCGAATGGAAGTATTCTCAAATCAGCAAGACGCAAGCCACATTCTTTCTAGGTGGAAAAAGTGGATATATCCATGTTGAGGGACTGGAGAACTTTTCTGACTTCAAGTTGCCCACAAAAGCTCCAACGAACACCTGGCCCATGAAGGAACTGAAAATCGAAGCTGCACACCCAAGAATCGTATTTCACCGTCTTACCTTCAAAGGGCATTCCACAGCTTTCTCAAGATCTCCAATTCTAATCATGAACCAATATGAAGTAGCGGAATTCAGTGGCCAAGAAGAACCGACGAGCAGTGGACCTTCAAGTAGCTGCTTCAACGCTTCGTCCAGGCGAATTCCATTTTCCCCCCCGAGCGCTTTTAACGCAAAACGTTCGATTTCGAAAGGATTTGTGATTGGAGTACCTATACGTTTTCTGATAAACAGATAAGATATTTCTTCGTTTCATATGTTTTCACTTCGGAAACAAATAGTACCTACTCAGGAAAAGGCTGTTTCCGTGATTATAATAGGGAAAATAAACCTACACTCTTCAAAAACCCACACATTTATAAATTCACAAAGAGATGACACAATTTTCCCAATGTTCATGATAGAAAAGAAATGAGATATTTTTTCGTTTCATTCATTGGACGTCTTTTCAAATTCACTAAATTTGAAGTGTCATTAGGAACAAAGAGTTCCTACTCAGCAAAAGGTTGTCACATTATTCAGTTATCCATGATAATAATGCGGAAAATACAACGCATAGAACAAAATCATTTATTAGTGTGAGATTTAATAATCATTGGCAACGATCATCGGCCTCCGTGAGCATTCCATCTCGGAATTGATGTAGTGTGCACCAGTGCAAATAAATTGAACGATCCCTCTGCCGACAAACAACACGAAAAATGTTGACGGGAAACGCGGAACGAGGTATTTCTTTTCGGGATGAGAATCGTTACGGCTCAACAGGTCCCTCTCCCCTGAGGCGCCCCTAACAATCTGGAAGGCTGAGAGCTACCTACCCATTCTCTCCCTTCATCTTCTCGTCTATTCCTCTTCTCCCGCCTCATTCCTCTCTTTTACTTTCGAGACAATTCCACTTGTCTACTTCAAGAGTCTCGAGCGGTCTGATTATATCTGAAATGTTTGGGAACTTCTCTCGTAAAACTTCCATCCGCAACACCGCTAACGAGGTCGGGGTTTCGAATTTCGCTCTCCTAGCTGGACGTTTATTTATTATATTTAATGAAACCTTAACTAGACACCAGACGTTCATTTAATTTCAGAGAATACCAGCCCAAAACAGACAGACTCATGTTCCAACGATCTTCGCTATCGGCACGCTATCTACTAAGTTTAATTAGCGTCCAAGGGGAAAATTTAACGGTCCCGCTGTATATTGAGTTTTTAATTACATTGCTCACAGAACCATCTCACTCAGAGGAAATATAAGTACCAATTATGAGGTAGTGTAAACTATAATAGATAAATAGGTACTAATTGATGAGGGCAGAGGTTACTCCTTTAAGTGCGTTTTGTTGGAAGGTGAATCACCAACAAGAATAGGGTTTTATTCTAATGATATAGTTTACATTATATAAATATCCACACTGGCTGCCTACCTAATAGTGGCCACTTGAAGGAGAGAAACAACCACATGTCTTGGTACTCATGTTCCAAGTTTTAATGTCCACCTATATGCACTTGTACAAACTTTATTGATTGACTGAATAATCTATTCATCTGAGCACTTGAATTGCAATGCCTTGCAATGAGCCCAATGAAATAACTTGTACAGTTTAAATTATAAAAGTATGATATAATGATGAAAAGGCTCATCTACTGTTATGTCGATGAACTCAATGATGATGGTAGTCATCGGTGTAAATCCAGCTCCAAAAAAGCAAAGCAACAAAAAGCGATTCTGTTCTGGGAGAGAACTTCATAAGTTTGAGCTCCAGCGTCGAAGATGATGATGACTCAGATAATAACGCAGGTCTCTAGTTGATGGGAGATATATCAGGTGGAAATGGATTTTGCAGTTTTAAATGCAAAACGCTGCAAACGATAAGACAGATGGCTATCATTTCTGTATTAGATAACCCTTCTGTATATATAACTTATCTATAGGTATTAGACGCACTCAGCCCTTCACAATATAAACTCGGCATCACGTGTCTCCATATCATGGAACTATATTCTAGGTGGAAATACTTGGGCTGCCGCTAGCTCAGACCTCGAGGTAATTAAGTCTACCTATTGTCTATCTCAGAAGTTGCTGCTAGTACATTATTCCGACAGTCAAAGCATAGGCACAAGCGAGGTTAGATCTAGGAATAAATTATGCATCGTATCTTCTAGTGCTCCTCCCTGACTTCCCAACTATGAATTACTCTTAAGAAAAAAAATCAAATATGTAACCTATTCAACGCCAAAATCAATTTTGAATTTGATAAAGATGAAGCTTTCCTACTCTTTAGGCGCCATTACACCGAGTTGTTCAATAAACAATTTATTGCCCTAGAATCAAGACGGTTTCAGCTTGCTTCAATACATCATAGATACAAAGTTTTTTAAAACTACAACTTCATTTGTACAAAATCAAATATAAGTCTAGTCAGCCTAAGCCGATTAGCCTCAAATATTCACTTAACTATGATTGCCTATCGTCATCATTCGCCAGTCGAAATTACTAAAGATGAAAACAGAAGTAGGACTCCCGTATTGAAGTTAGGATGGTTGAAAAGTTCCTTTCGACAAAGAAGATTACCCAAGGGTGAAATGAGGTGCACCATTCATTCCACCTCATCACCGCTAAGTCGATATTAACTGTGGTAAACTTTCAGGAGCTTATTCCCCTTATTATATCCTCTTGGAAGATATTTTCAAAATGAACTTTGCTCTTTACAACGATTTGCAGATGAGAAGATTACAGTAGTACTTCCAGAAGGTAACTCTCACAACTCTAATAGCAGGCATATATTCAATAGGGGAAGGGCTCTATATTTAGGATACTAATTCTTTAAACTAATATTCTTCTGACCTGCGCATCTTTATAAATTCCGCAATCGGCCTTTAACAAAGCTAAAGTATGAAGGGAACTATCCCTTTGGGAGCAACCAATCAGAGGAAGTTATGCCCGATTTTCTGAAAACTTTGATTTACAGGTCCTTGAAAATTGGCCACCTAATTTGGGATGTTTCGGGTCCAAAATTAGGATACTTCAAACTAGAGTAATCATCCCCTAATTTTGGACATTCCAAATTCGGGATCATCTTGCTTTCTAGATCAACTCGCGTAGAACAAGTCACCAAATTCGAAACCACACGCACTTTCTAGCAGTCTTGAGTTGACAAGATGAATTTACCAAAAGGTTCGTAAGACTTCAACGATAATTAAGCTTTAAAGAAGGAATTATGTGTGACTGAATTAAATTAACAAGATATTTTTTCAAACGTCTTTATTCTCTTAAAATGTGGGCATCATCTGCAAGAAACAAGGAAAGAGCTTGAAAAAGTTATTAATCAAATCAAAGTTTCTGGAGGAACAAAATTTAGGATATCCCATTGTCGGAACCCACTCAAAATCCAAATTAGAGAAAGCACTGCCAAACGAGCATTTCTGAACACGGTCATTTTGCAGTTGACAGACAGCAGAATCTAATAACATTAGTACAACCCTTAGAATTAGCACTTTTGAATGGTAAAATCTCAAATTACAAAAATGCTTACCTCAAAACGAACAAGTTGGAAAGGGGTGCTTCTTGAGTGACTCTAATAGCAGCTTTTTGGTAACACTGAAATGAGACCAACAAAGCATGGCCGATGGTGGCGATACTGTTATCTGTCCCCCAAAGCTCTAAAATGAATATGTTTCCCTCATCAGACGTCAGAAAGCAGATACAGGAGGATACAAACGCTGTTATCCCAAATTAGGAGCTGTCCCCAAATTAGGAGCCCTTCCCCTAAAATCATACTTCTTACAAAATCGAATCAAATATAAATTGAACCAGCTTTCGAGTATTGAATACTTTATCACATTAAAATTCCCAGTCATTCAGCTCCGTAGTATGACCGATTTTGCCTCAACATTAGTTCTTTGTTAAATTTTCCAAAGTTTATTTGTTTATTAGAAACGTAACATAACAACTGAGCATGGCCCATCAAGTTAATTTACTCTAATACAGTGGTTAACACTGTGTTGAGTTAATAGCTCAACGGCAACTACTCTTTAGGATCACTTTCACACACAAGTCACATTACGTCACAAGGTCGAAGGGTTTAGTTCTATTCAGACGCCGGATGACGCTGCTTTGTCTAGAAGACGTAAAGCTTCTGGGTTCATGTGCTCATGAAGCCTCTGCTTGTGTTTAGTTGCAAAGAGTTGAACCATTTCACTGACAGTTTCCATCTTGAGGTCTCGATGAAGGTCATCATTACGTACGTACCAAGGAGCGTTGACAATGCTCCTTAGAATCTTGTTTTGAACTATTTGGATTATCTTGATGTTCGTCTTTTTTGTACATCCCCACAACTGGATGCCATAAATCCAGACAGGTCCAAGAGTTTGCTTGTTGATAAGCAATTAGTTGTAACCAATAGATTTTTCTGAATTGATATTTAATTCATCTTTTTTTTTTTAATACATACTTTGTTAAATTGATTCTAAATTCGCTAAATTCGGGTTCCCATCGAATAACATCCAACTGCCCTCAGTTTGTTCTGTTCAAAAAGGAATCATTGAACCATTGTGATGCACCTGGAAAAATAATTTCGCTCCTTCAATTCTAGTTTACTTTCCCGGGTACGGAGTTTTCAACAAAAAATAGATTACGAAACAAATCTATTTCTCAGGAGATCGGATTGGACCGAAGCATGAACTTCAATAAAAATGATTTCTATCAATAACTAACGTAAACAAATTATTGTTCCTCTGAAAGTTTAAGATTTGTATCAACAGAAAAAGATTGAGAAAATTCAGACCTAACAACGTCCACATAAATTAGAAGTAGTCTTTTGCACACTATGTAAACTCTGCACCTAGTGCCTCTATTTTGAAGATGAAAATACTTCCGTTCATCATGCTAGACCGCTTACCGATCCGATTTTTCAAACAGTGTTCAAAGTTTTTTTATCACAAGTATTTTCATCTTGAAAAGAATGACAAGATACGTTCGCGGGAGGGCAGAGTTTACAATGTGCACGTACACACGTACACATTGGCCTAGTGTAGTTACGTTTTTCCGAACGAAATATTGAGCACTATCTATGTGCAATGCAGGACTTCAACAACGAGCTGCCCAGTGAATGGCGAGCTGAATTAATTCTGAACTGCGAAGAAGCTTAACGCCATCCATTATTCATCTAACATTTGAGTTAGGTATCAAGCCAACTCAACCCCCCGCACCTTATAATAAATTGAACTCTCTCCGCATCTATCCATCGGGTTTCAGATTAGGCAATTTCACTTCCCATTTCCAGCTCAAACCTGTCCTGGAAAGCGCAATAAAGGGCGACGCGAAATTTAATTAGGGCCCCCGAATACCCCTTGCTGAGGGGCAATATTTTTTCTCGGCGGGGAGAAAAGTTTAATAATACCTTTAAAAAAAGACCTCCTCCCGAACTTCAACGGGGTGTACGGTATGGGACAGATTGCAATATACCTCGCGAAAATCGGAGAACCCTTTCCCGGTTTTTCGGGAGATTCTGGGGGGAAGGGTGAATCTTCCGCAAATGAGGTATAAAACCTTTCAGTCAAGAAGCAACTTCACGAAGAAGCATAAAATCCATAGGAACAAGCATTTATATTCCGTGCACATAATTAAATATGCAAAAGAACAAGTAAAAACACGTCAATAATTTTTTGAAATGTCGGGAGTAACTTTTATGTGTTTTTAAGTGAGCTATCACCATGGACTAACCAGCCGAAAAATGTCACGCGGAAGTAGAAAGCGAGAGAGGAACGTGGGAGGGTGACGCGAGATCTTATGTTTATAATATATTATAGTTACATCATAAGATGAGAATAATATACTCGTACATCCTTCTATGGAAGTTATTGGTGAGTCATTATAAGCCCTATAATCCTTTATAGTTCTGCGAGAGCCTGAGCTGCGAGTCCTCATTTACATAATCAGTCTAATAGCATTATTGCGATAGATATAGTTTAGTATGTAGACCACGACGATCAGTAATATAGGGCACATTCATCACATAGGTAACGCCAAAATCGCAAATTGAAACCAGCAAAATGATAAGAAATTAGCGAAGGGGAAACCGCATCATATCACACCTTCTAGAACTGTCTGCGGATTTTCGTCCTTTATTTTGTTAAACCAAGAACTTGTTGCAGTTTTTGAAAATATTTGTGAGCGTTTATAATTGAGGGGTTTCTTTCAAGAACCTAAAAAGTCAAAAAATTTAAAAAAAAATAACAGAAAGAGGTGAAATTGTAGGTTCATTCATAAGTGTGAGATGTCAGAACCAATTTCCGATAATGAGAGTCGGCCGAAGAAGAGAAAAAAGGCCGAGAAGAAGGATTCAATAACCGGATAAACCTACGCAACCAGTTCATTAACGGTAAACGGTTTGAGTGCTTTAAAGAAATCAATGAAGATAATCTCGTTATTACTCCAGTCATTCAATGACATAGATCTGTGTCGATGACATTGATATCTGTATCAACCCCGCGAAACTCAAAGACTTGGAAAAACTTCTGCATTGCCTTGAAGAACCAGTCAATAAGGCGTTTTACGAAAACCTGCACTCCAAAGATGAGAAAGAAAATGTTGATTTGGCCAATGACGACAACAGCGACGGCTGTGAGGACTGATACATAGATAGCGACAAATGTATTACAATATATTTTCTTTTACCTTTAGTTGAGTCCTACAAAAGTGCAATTTTCTCCCAGTTGTAGGATTTTAATAAACCTTTGTCATCAGAAATGCGTTTATCTTGCATAACCGGTGTAATTGGCCAGGTACCAGGCCCTTGGCTCTCCCTTCAAATCTATCAAGCGCTGTGACCAGCAATCAATATAATACACATAAATACAAAAATGTTGAGCAAACCCTAACTAAATTAAACATCTGAAATTATGCAAGAACCCCAGAAAAACCAATTTAGCGGAGAGGCAGCTTTTTATGCGGATTTGGCATTTACAAATAGGTGATTTTACTCAGTTTGCGATTTTTGGACTTAATTGGTTCTTGGAAGAGACTTGTCAATTATGTTAAGAAATGTGATTATATAAAAACTGGACTTCAGGACGTCCCTGTAAAGCATCCATTAGTTACAAATATGGTTTCGTATTCACTGGGGATATCAGTATTTTATACGGATACTCAAGGTATTTTATTGTTGCAGTTATGTTGTTGGCATTTTTACTGGCAAAGTACCCATAATAACTTCACGTAAACCTTTGTGCGTCAATAGTGAGTGCGAACCCCTCACCTATTTCATTCCTCTAACCCGGGCAACGGCGGATAAACCAGCTATTCAAGGACAAAGAGAAAATGAGATGCCGTAATAAAAACATACAGTGCGGTCCTCGCATCGCTCGACGGAATTCTAAAAGGTAACACGAAGCTCGTCGGAGAGCAAAGGCGAGAGTACGGCGACAGAAGCAGGAAACAAAGGTAGTATCACCGCACGTCCCAACTCATCTTCATCAGGAGGGATGGCAGCGGCATTGTGTTTCCTAGTGTGAGCGTGTATTGCCTGTATATGCGAGTATATACGGCTACGAGTGGCAGAGTGTGTACGGAAGGGCGAAGATGATAGAGGGGGCACTGGGGAGCTAAACTGCGGTTTGGTGACAGACGGATGAGAGAGGTGGCGGCCCAACCGCTGCCCTTTCTCACTAGATGAAAAACGCTGCGAATTATTACGCAACGGTTTAAACATTTTCCTTGTTATAAACCAGATCAATACCAACTATCTTCGTAACCCAATATTCCTTTGACAAGTACTTACTTCGCTAATAAACAATGCATTTCACCGTCGAATTGTCTATATTCCTCTTAGTTTCATTTTGCTTCAAGTGTAACTGTAGGAAACGAGAAATTTATGGTTTCGGGAGATGAGAATATTTCTGATGCCAAAATCAAAACTTTAAATTTCATTTTAAGTTTTAGAACGTTTTCAGCGTTTTCAGCGTGTGTCTTAAATGCAGAAATTTGTAACAAACTTAGAGTTTCCATCCGATATTGATGACATTTTCAGGAAATCTGTTGGTTACGTTGAATAAAGGCCCGAATCAGTTTCATTCCTTTCAAATCTGATCTTTACATGATCTCTCATCTGATTTTCCCTCGGGATGTTCATACGGGAATCGGTGGAAGACGATACAGGCTGGATCTTGTGGAGAAACCAGCATCGATGTAGGATCATTGATGCCCAGGTTATGCTGAGGATCGAACATCAGCGAAAGCAGACGAACCGACGATTCTTAACAAGTTAGCAAGTTTTAAGGTAACAAAGTAAATTTATCTCTGTAATTACTATTCCCAATAGACATTTTTGTTCAGGGAGAAAATACAAAAGCATTTATTTAACTTTACTCTACCCAGTCCATATCTTTGTTAAACTCGCTTGCGACCATGACGGTAAGATAGGCGAGTAACCATGCTGCTTCAAAACCTCAACCCTCCCAAGCTGTTTGAAAGCGTTTGCTTTCAAATGGCAGCTTTACCCTCGAAATCGTCGTAAGGGTAAACCACAGAGCATTGAAAGGGTTAAGGCTATAAAGTGGAACGGCTTCAGAACGAAAAGAATGAACAGCCACCTCGTGTTCAACTCAGAAACGACCCCCGTAGCAATAATTTTGTCGGGTCGGAGTGGTTTTTATGTAACTAATACGACGGAAAACATTTTCTCAATGGCCCCTTTTCGTGAGCCCCTACCAACTCCTAGACATACCTGTATATCTGTGTCGTAAGTAGTAACATGTTATAATCCAAAATGATTTAAAATCGTATTCACTCTAACAGACTATAAACGTCAAATGAAGCAACGCTACGTTCGAACCCGTACATGATCGAAATACAAAATATTGAATGTGAGGCCATTTACTTGGTATCAGCGACTTCCTGGCCAGGTCATGGGCTCGGTTCAAATCCTCCCACAAAACAAAACAAAAATCCTAAACTGCGGAAAACCTAGCAGCGTCGTCCACGTAAACAACTCTATTTTGATGGTACAACTGATTGTTTGTTAATTATCAATTGCTAAAAACGCTTGGGGGGAGGGGGGTATGAATCCAGCAGCTATTATTTCGTTTGCATATAGTATTTCCAGAAAGAGCTAATCTTTTTTACAGATAAAATTAATCTTTTTAAATATATAGTTTATCTTTTTACAAATAAATGTAATCTTTTAACGAATGTATTTAAACTTTTTGCAAATAAATGTAAACCTTCCAGCTAGAGTATGTTTCACGATGATTTCCTCGCTCGTTCCTTCCTCTCAAGGGGAGCTGTTGTGACTGTTAGAGGTCGAAACGTGTGAAACAACATGGGAGTCATACACAGTAAAATTATATCGTCAGGTACTACAACTGCAACTTTTATCGAAACTTTGTCAAGAAGTGAAAAAGCGATTGATTACGTCAGCCGAAAATACAGTGTTAGTAATGTTTGAAATGAGCCACAAATTTCTACCACCTTATTCCCCTATGCTCAACCAGCAGAACAATCATTTGCACCAATTAAGAATGCGGCTCGAGGAATTATGAGCGTCTCTGGGGAACTGGAGATGCACCGAGATCGCAACGGAATACCACGAAGGGCACATGAGACAAAAATGGGCTTTTCTCAACCAAAAACAAATTTCAACTACCGATATGCAAAGAAAATCAATCTTCTCCGCATTCTCGGCTTCAAATCGTCAAACAAATTACTCAATCCTACCTTTTAAAGAACTTCATTAGTACGTACGTAAATTCCTAGAATGAAAGAAAAAAATGAAATTTTTGAAATGATTCAGAAAACCGTGTTTTGCAACAGTTGAAATTTCACATCTGCCCAGCAAGAACTATCGTGGAGGTGAAAGCTCGATTCCATCTTTAACTCAAAATCCATTCCTATAATTGCAGCGAAAAAGACAAGAGAAGCAGAAAAGTTCATTACTTACCCCACACATCCGCAGGGCCTATCAACCTTTTCGTGGTAATGAAGTTTGAACTTGCGAATCGTGGAACGATTTATGCTTGCCTTTGAGGTTTGTCTCAGTCCTGTCAATAGTGGCATTGGGCGCAAATAATCACTCTTTGCTCCACGGATAATTCGGCTAACTCACGTTTTATAGCACTTACTGTGTTCATCGCGTATTTACAGCTAACACAGTTCAGTCACGAGGTTTGGGGACAATCAACTGAAAATAGGATAAGTGTGTGCTTTAGCGATTAGATGCTCGCACTCTAGTGGGTGAGCGAACTACGTGTGATCCTGTGTAAGCTGTCAGGAATTTAGCGGGTTTTATTTCGGGCTCTCTCATTGGTTCATTCTTATTAGCCGGATCCAATCAACGCTGTTCTTTGGAGCACAGACAGGGTTTAGCTCCCGGACAGCGAACCCCTAACTCCCTTCACCAAACCCACAACTTCACCATCCACTCACCCATCCTGAAGCTCTGTTTGTCACGTGGATTTGAAACTCTTCTGCTCTTCAATGAGGATTCATGGGGAAAAGTTGGATAACAATATGATAATATTATACTTATAATAATATTATTATCCGGTATCATTTTCATAATGGCCACGGGGGTTAGATGCGCCTGTGCACCAGCCAGCAGCTGCCCCTGGCACATAACTTAGTGAAAGTTATATCCCGAAGTGTTGGAGAAGTTACACCGAACGACTGCTCAAACTATGTTGTGAAAATGTTCATCTATTTAACCCCAGCTGCAAGGGGACAACGTCTTCATTAGAATTTGTTGACCTCATAATTTGGAAGGAGATTGTTTTTGGAGATGTCTTTTTTTACTTATTTATCTAGGTGCTCCTGCAAAAAAAAAAGATAAAATTTATTTGTGAAATGTTCAAATTAATTGGTAAATTGGTAAAAAGATTCGCGCTATTTGTAAAAATATTAATTTTATTTTCAGAGAGATTCTATATCTGTTTTAAGACGCAACCTTGTGCTGCTATGTTTACAAAGGACGTAGTTACACACATAATATTTGTAATTATTATAATCGTTCTGTAGCTTTTTTCTGGTAACACAGATAAACGGCTAGCAACTTACGAAAGGCTCATATATGAAAGCTTTCTCGGACCCGTAACATGACAATGACTCATTGAAATTTTTAAAGAATCTTATAAGATTGAATGGCAGGAGTGTGAGGTTTTGTTGAGGAAAAAATCGTGTTATCGAACCTTCCTTCTCCGACTAGCTTTAAATTTGGCCGAGATCGGGCGGCTAGGATATGAGCAAACGATGTTTAACGGTTTCTACATTATTGCAAGTGAACTTAGTATTATTCAAACCAGGAAGTTTCAATTGCGTGTTATAATTCAACGAAAAATACTTCCGGTATTTGTGTGAGAGAAACACAATTACCTTTAATTTCACCTTAGCTCGAGAGCACACGTTGTTATTGTTGTGAGAGACCGTTTTGGTTCTGTTAATGCGTTCAATTCTTTAAAATTCCTTACAAATGACCTCGCAGCTTATTAACCTTCCGACCTGCTGCTTCAGGGCCAGCTATGGACTCTCCAAAGTGTTTTTCTCCTCGGATAAATATTTTCTCAGGATCGACGAGTCTGGTGACAAACAGAATGGGGTATCAACGGAAATGTCAACACAAGGTAACGGCTCTACGTCTACACTTCGATGAACTCCGGGGCTAGCGGAAAATTCGATACACCCATCAGATGGTCCGAGTAGTATTTTGACCCCGAGCTATATTTTTATAGCTTCTTCACTTTGGGAGGAAGAGGATAATAATTATCTGCGCAAACATAATTATTATGTTTGCGCAGAAAACTAGTAATAGATACCACAGTCACACAAGATGACTGCACGATCTAAACTTCATCTTTACTTCGTATTGTATTCTTTGTACAGTTTGGTGCACAAAGTTAGTTAGTTGACTTCAAGATTGATATCGCCTAATGACCTGAACGTTCTTCTGCACAATTCAATTTTACAATCACCAGTATTTTTTGTAATCTCATAATTTTTAAAAATTATTTTTTATAATAAGCCTTTGTAATTGTAAACCAAACATTTTCTAGAGCCCTCCACCCCCCCCCCCCCCTTCAAATGATGTCGTTTTATTTCAAAGTGCTTATATCGGTTTATCATTCAATAATAAACCATTGTAATCGCTCTTGAAAGAAAAATGTCTAACCCCCCCTGAACATTTTTACGGTTTACATTTCAAAGGGTGTAGAATCCAAATCTGCAATACAAATTTTTCGCTGTAAGCCGTACGCACGATTTCTCCCGAACGGCTTGAGCGAAAAATCTGATATTTTCAGGAAACTACAACGCCCCAATTCTTTAGCCAGCACTCTCACTTAATTTAAATTGCCCTTTAAGGGTTGTCAAAGTTTTGTAAAATCCCTAAAAACCTCAAAAAAAGTTAAGGCGGCCTAAATTTGGACTTTTTTTGAAGAACTTTCCATGAGGAATCGAATGACTCCCTCCCCAGGTCTGTAGCTCAAACCATTTCCGATGTATGGCCCGATTTATGGTGCCAAAATTTGCATCCACATTCACTACATCACTAGGTTACTGCGATCAAAACAAAAACTACAGCGTTTTTTTGTTGTTTTTTTGTTTTGATCGCAGTAACCTAGTGATGTAATGAATGTGGATACTGGAGTGAACTCCTAAAAGGGTTTACAGCCGATTCACGGGTTGAAGCATTCCGATATGCATGCTCCGTTTTACGAAATTTAAAATTTTAAAATAGGATATTTTTCCATTGTAATCGCTCTTGAAAAAAAAAACGCTGTAAATTCTTTCACTGGGGTTTGTTATTCAATAATTCATGATTTGAATTTCTACTAAGCTTTAGAGTGTGTGTGTTTTACAGGTGATAGAGCGATTATTGAATTTCAGGAGGCACACAAATATGATCAAATGATCAATCCAAATAGGTATTTTGGGTGAGAACCGATTTAAGTGCTGTATGCATAACTCTTGAAATTCAATAATCGCTCTATCACCTGTGAAACACACACAATCCAAAAGTAGAAATTCAAATCATGAATCATTGAATAATAAACCCTAGTGAATGCATTTGCTGCGTTTTTATCTTTGTATTTGCCTACCATACTATTCAACCCACGGGATAATTCGTAGTTTCTTGATGAAAACCAAGGGCACTGCATATTCATGATATCTGCAGCTGTGAATAATTTATTCGTAATAAGCGGTGTCAGGTAAATTCAAGGCACGTTGAGGTTTCAATGGTCCGTGTTGATTAGCGCCGTCGCCTCTCAAATGCACATGGGGGCCGAAAATGTATCAATTTACATCATTATTCATAATTGAAAGCTGTGGAATTACTCAATTACAAGAATTACTCAATCAATGGGATATATTGTCTGTATAAACAATAATATATTTTAAAAAGTCCATGTGAATTTTTTGAAATGAGAAAAAGTATGACGGTATACACTTTTTTCTTTGTCAATTTTAAAAGTAAATAAATTGTTATATTAACTCTATCTGAACAAAATGGAGTTGTGATTTCTAAAGCTCGTAATTGAATTCATTACTCGTTAATTCGAGGATAAGAGAACCTTGCTGTTCAGGAACCTACATAGCCTATAGATTGAATAACGTGTTAGCGATATGTATCTAGTAGAGCCAAGATATCATGCAAATATCCATGATCTGCGTAGGAGATATAATCCTAATTGGTATCTGTGGTAAGCCGTGTCGAGTAAATTCAATACATGCCAATCCGATGATATTGCATATAAGGTAATTAACAGGACGTCGCTAGGAGCGCGTCAACGTCGGGAATTTGTCAGAATCTGATTTAAAATTGAAAGCTCCGTTAAAAGTTCCGCAGAAGCCGCTTCGAATTAATATTCTCAACGTGAACCCTTGTTAAAGTTAGCTTTACATTTTGTTCTTCACCCTTCGGGAAAACGCCGCGCATGATTCGGGCCGAAGCAATTATTTCTGACTTGCTTGGAAACGGTGGGCAATTCCGCCGGCCCGACCTATCGGTTTATTAGCATATCATTTGTCGTGCGGGGGTGGCCTGTATAATGAAGACTTAATTATTGGGAACGACGTACGGCGATTGGTTGATTGGGAGTAATACTTGCCGGGAAGGTGGCAGGAAGGGAGGGCGGGGTTAACAAAGGAAATTGCTTTCCGCCGGTGGACTGGCCATTCCATTCCGCACGTGACACACTGAGAAAAACGGCCGGTCTAGCTGGTCTTTGTACCCGAATTTTATACAAACTTATCACAGAAAGAATTGTTATTCGCCGGCACCCTTACTTTAGCCTCGTCCCAAAAATAGACTAATTAATTTCGCCATTGATTTGCCACAAATCAATTTTAATATTTTTGGCATCCCAATTTAAACTTTCGGCGACTCAATTTCAACTTTTGGCGAACCACTTTGAGTTTTGGCATATCAATTCATACTTTTCACAAACCCAACTAATCCAACATTCCACCCCATATAATGATCAAGAAATGTTTTTGCTCTCTCTCTATTTCGCCATGATGTTTATATGGATTTTGAGATAGGTATATCCAAGTTTGAAAGCACTCACAAAACCTGTTTAAGACCTGTATGATCAGTTATATTAATAATTGTATGTGAAAAAGTGGTAAACCCCAGTTGTCGAGACGAAACCGCTATTTGGCACATTTTTACCCGGTTGTTGGAACACATCTTGCGAAGCTTTTGCTGCGAAATAAATCTCTTTAAGCTTGAAAAGTAATTTTCTTCAATGAATTCATACAAATGCACAATAAAGTAGTTCACGATAGATTATTGGGAAAGATATCCAAGAAATCTTGCTTTTACCCCTCAATCAAGGTAGGATCTCTGCATGCCTACAAACTTACTAAATCTGCGTCCATAAGGATGTTCCTCAGTTGCAAAGTTCAGTTGAATTTCGAATCAGGAAAATTTTGTCAGTTTCTCAAACCAAACTCTGGGAAGTCTAGATTGAGGCATGGCTAGGAGTTTACTCCACATAGAATAATAGTAATCAAGAATCTTGTGTGACTAATGCCCAGTTCACGTCTAACTATGTAATCTGGCGGGTTACGCGCTAAGCCCGTAAGTGACTTGAAGGCTCTTACCTGAACACGTTCCAAGATTTCCGCCTAATCAGTGGCCCACACTTCGGGGCAACAGAGCACAGCACTAACTATAGCCCCCGAGAAGAGCCCATACCAAGCTTCGGGAGATGCGGCTTGAGACTTAAAAATGACTGGCCAGACGTTCTTATACACAGCAGTTCCCTTGTTAACACCAAATTGAGCTGGCCGGAAAAATCCTCCTGCCTTGGAGAAGAGAACGGCCAAATAACTGTATGTAGAAACGGTCTCCGATTCGTCCGAACCACAACGAAATCTGCTTGAAGCCTGCGTTTAGTCAAACTACAGTATTCGCTCAAAGCTTCAGCTATCAGCGAATGAGACCTTATCATCTGCGTAAAACAGTTACCGCCATAAAGCAGTTAACGATGGGTCAAAACTACAAATATCTCTATAAAAAAAAAACTTCAAATTTAACTGGTTACTTTTTAGCTTTCAATTAGGTTACTTCCACTCTAAATCGTAGATTCAACCATTCAAATTTCAGATTTCTGGTACCATAATAAAGATGTTTCACTCTGAATCAGAGAATTGACTATTCAAATATAGTAGGCTAGCGGCTTCAAATCAGCACACACGCACCGTATATTTAATTGTTCAAGTAGTAGTTTTCTTGCTTTAAATCAGAGGTTTTTCGCTTTAAACTGGACATTTAACGATACTGATGGTCAGTTCCTGGCTTCAAATCAGAGGTGAACTGTTAATAACAGATTTAACGATTCAAATTGAAGATTTCGGGCTTCAAGTCAGATGTTTTCCATTCCAAATCGGGGATTCAACTATTCAAACACAAAGTTCTTGGTTGCAAGTCAGGAGTTTTTCATTCTGAATAGGAGAGGTAACGATTTGAATAGTAGGTAGGATTTTGGCTTAATATTTGGTGTTTTCCCCCTCCAAACGGATTCAATATTTGCTCGCTTCAAACGGGGGGGTTCCTTTCTGAATCTGACATTTGATGGTAGGTTTTTGGATTTCAGTAGTTGGTGCATGATGATTAGCCTAAAATCTAATCTTAATAAATGTCATAGTTAAGCTGTCATCAACTACGCAGATTCTCAATAAGTGGCCCACCTAAGTGCACTTAGGACCTATAAATTAATCATTCTCCAGCGCTTTGGCTGTTGAATTGTCCATTACATGTAGAAAACCCCATCCTATCTCAACAAGATATGCATAAATCGATTAAAGGGATCCTACAAAGGTAGGTAAGTAGTTTGGGAACAAGGAAAACAATTTTAATACAGGATTTCAATGGTGAAATAGCAAATGAAGATTTCAGTAATGAGCAATGCCGATAAATGCTTGATCCAAAAGTCGCCATGCCGTGTAGTTTGCATGCCAAAAATGTTATTAGCTATGCCGGAATTCGGATTTTGACACGGAAAGTGAACTACTCCTTCGTTTTACAAGAATTTGAGAGTCATATTAATCAAAACGATGAAAAAACCATAAATCAAATTTCTAAATTAGCCCTGTAATTGGCGGACCCTGCCTGTAACTAAGTATTTCGAGCCTGAAGGGGTCAGTACCCTCCTATAAAACTGTTAAATATGAGCCCAAAATACTCAATTTTTGCCAAAATATGAGTAACTACCAAAGAAAGCTGTTCGAAATTCAAACAGCAGTGTAACATACTGCCATTCTAGCCAATGGGATTTTTTCTAGCCCACTAACGGTCATGGGAGCTCATGTGATTACAAAAACTATGTACAGTAAGTACCAACCTTCTGAGGTTGTACTGACTACTGAAATGTTTACCCAACATTAGATTGTTTGATTATGTGGTTTACTCCATAAAATTGTTTACTGTAATGACCAAGGTTTAATATTGAACTTAGGTGAAAGATCAAAAATTCTAATTATTCCGGAATCCTAGGCGTACGATATAATTTAAGGTCATGTTTGAATTATAATGTTGATATTCTTTATTCTTGTCTCTACTATATGTATAGAGGTCAGGAGATATGCTGAAAATGGGGGATTGCGGGGTGTGATATAGCTTACTCAAGGGAGTGGACGAGGCTAGGTGTTAAACAGAAGGCTTAACCCGCGCTTAGCTAAGTCCTCCGGAGACACACACGAAAGCCCTTTCCCGCCCTCATTTGCATGTTAAGCGCCGGCAGAAAGCGGATAGGAGATTACGCTCCCACTTAGGCCTCTGTCAGCAGGTGAATCTAAACCCCGAGTTTGATCAAGTTTATTGAAATATCCGCGATATTAAACGCACCGGGTGTTGCGGGAAATGGGAACCCGTCTTCCCTTCAATCCCGCAATAATGAGATAGGACTGGGTAATTTTCCTCGAACAAAGATTTTGAGGACGTCATTTTTAAGCCATCTGAAAAAAAAATGAAGCTATCGCTACGGCTTTTATAATAAAATTGCTTTTTTAATTCTTTATGGCAATCAGTTTTAGGCATTTCTGGATTTCAATGGTTACGTTATATTATTATTTATATTTGAGTCATTCTCTGGGAATAGGTTTTTTTTTTTTTTTTTCCGGGCCAAAATTTCCCGGTACCAAAGTTGATGTTTTTATTGTTTGTCCTTTCTAAACCTCCATCATTTATGGTACGTAAACAGAATCTGAAAAATCTCAACATAGAAATTCGTATCTCAGGAAAAACGCCATTTTAGGATATATAGATTATGAGGAAGGGAAATAAGCGGTGAGGGAGGGAAAAACGAGTTCTTGAAATTCAGCAAATATTCCATGTTTTTATGAGTACGATAATTTTATGACTGACCAATTATTTATGTAGCAATCAGAACCACCTATTCATTGTTATTGATTTAGGGGGTTGAGGTTGGGAGCTCTTTCAGACAGCTGTAACTGCTTTTCGTTCATAGTTTTGAGTCACTTCTTCAACATCTGCACTCTATAACACTGTTCAAAAGAACATCTTTGTCCAAATATCAAGATACTACTGCTACCTACAACAAGGATTGACGACTTAAATTTGATATTTAGTAACTTCTTCTTTCATAAACTGCTCAAATTGTAATGGAGAACCATAAACGGTAATAATAATAAGCAATCATTAAAACTGTCACGGAACGTTTTTGTTTACCGAACAGATGGACGTTGCACGTCCCGTCACCATTGATTAACCATCTGGATTTGTTTATACATATTTTTATTATTCGAACCTAGTTTGGTTCAATTTGGACAGCTCTTTTGAAACTTGAGGTGTTTGGCATGAAAGTGGCTAGGAGATTGGTTGTAAACGGGGGAAATCAGTAGAAGAGACTTGGCCAGGCGGCTTGCTCTCTAGCCACGAAAATCTTCTCGTCCTCTTTGGTTCTAATGTAATAGGGGATCAAGCCGTGGAGAACCGATGCGGGGTAGGTCTTCTTGAAAGCCTGACATTTGGGGGGCAGCGGCGGCCCGTAGGGCGTCAAAGAGAATTTGCCGCCTTCCAAGATCGGCTTGAACTTGAACTTGTCCTCGAAGAAGCTTCTCGTGTGGGCTTTGGCGCTCGGTTCCAAGAACGTAAATTCGTGGTCCATCTGAGCCGGGGTTCGCTCTACACAGGAAATGTTGTCAATCAGTACGATCGGATGTAACTTATCGTTACTTAGACTCAAACTGTTTTGAAATTCATAACAAGGAAGCCATGAAATAGAGTAGTTTCCCCTCCCATTGGATGTGGTGATACGCTTGCAACACCCAACGGATACCCTTGATGCTGAAAAGCATCAGGTTTATACTCAAGCGCAGAAGGTTCCATATTAATCACACTCCTGGGGCTTTTAAAAGCTGGAAGGAGCCCCTCAACAAACTGTTCTCTTCCAAGATACATTTTTAAATACAAAAGTAAATTCCGGGCAGGGAATTAATCTCCAATAAGAGCTATTGTCTGTTTTACGTGTTTAGCTACACATCATGAATCGTAAAACAGCAGTTCAAGTTACAATACCTACTTCATTCAATTTCATTTGTGTTAAACAAAGAGCAAAACAAAACGAAAATGTATGATCAAATTCAGGTTGCAAGATCATTGAGGTTGCATCTCATGGCAAGTGTTATTTAAAGTATTTGATAAGCTGGAAATGTACCATAAAAAATGTTGTAAGTAATTCAGAAAATGAAGATCAATAAATTATAGGCATTCGTCTCTATAGTCAGGATTGTATACAGTCATTATTGGAGTCGTTTATGCGCGATGAAGTCTCCAAGTGATGGTAAAAGGGGCCTGATCCATTTAGTTCCAACGTCAATATAATCTTGGTATTTTTTTTTTCTCTTTTTTTTATTTTTTCTCCCTCACTCTCTCACCCCCCGAATCCGACAGATTTCTGGACCGAGCCGCTCGAGGAGAAGCGGATGGGAAATAACGAACGCCAAAAAAAAGAAGAAAAATGCGATGGGAACGGGATTTTCCGGGTTCTGATCATCGAATAAATTCCTGAATAAAATCACTTCCGGTAGCGCTGCTAAGCGAGATGTTTCTTGATCGACCTGCCAGCGGGCGGTACATTTCGGTTGGAGTGATCCGCATTTCTTTTTCCTTTTACCGAATCTGAGAAAGAGAATAACCGACCCAGTGGGTTACTAAACCATTTCTAAACTTCTATCGGAACTTCATAATTATGTTAAAGCAGAAAATCGAAACAAACTTGGATTAATGATAACTTCCGATTAATCAAACATAACCCAGGGTCCCATGACGTTGTTCTAATATTGAGATAGTTCAATTATCAATAGGTATTTTACTCGTTAATCGGCCAGCTTTCTAATCTCAGAAGAACACACTATAATTATAATTAGCTATAATAATTATAGATAATCATCGACGGTGTTTATTATGGCTTCCAAGTCAATCTGTTAGTAGCGAAGGCATTGTTTTCATTTTCGAGAGATGACAAATATTTTCTCCGCCTGTCATACAGTAATGCCATTCAATTGATGAGTGGAAGTAAATACGCAAATTTACCTAGTCATCAATCAAATCGAATGGTTCATTATAGAAACCCATTGGGCATAAAAATGGGATAAATTCGATAAATAGCTTAGTAAGGTGGATTTCAGGGGGACGGCCAACTCCTCCGGGTTGTACCCCAACTCCTCCGGGAGAACTCCTCCGCTGTAATTACTTGTTACTAACTCCTCCGGCTTACTTTTTCCACCAGAAAATGAGATAGCCAACTCCTCCGCAAGGAGTACGCGATAAATAATGACAATGTACGAAACACTTCGTATAAAATCCTACGTCGTCAATGTTTGTTATTAATTAATTTTGTATCGCTTCAGTGTTGTCCGTAATGATGTGATTAACGCGGTTAAAGTTTCGTTTATGTTTTGGGGTAGTGGAGGTAAATGTTTCCTCCGTGCTCTACAAAAATTTTTTTTTTATGTTCGCGACGTCTGATTGAGATATTTGGTTCATTTTATTTGGAAGACACCACTTTACGACGAACGATTTTCGAAAGTCTGCCAGTAAGATCGTCGGTTGCTTTTCTTTTAATAGAGTTTGAGATTTTTTCTCTTAGCACTTGCCTGTCAGCTAATTTTTGGTGATTGTGCTGCCCGTCGGTCGAAAAAATAACATCATCCTCGGACACATATAACTTAGCACAGCACTTTTTTTGAGAACACCTCCACTTCCACGCATGAAAACGACAGCTGACCTGCTCAACGGACGGAGGAGATAATCACTTTTCTTATCTCCGTTTGCATCGTTCCGGAGGGGTTGACCTATGAGATTATTTTCTAATTGATATCCCGGAGCAGCTGGGAGTGAGCCGGATATCAGATATTGAAATCATTCCCCTTTGTGCGGCATGAAGGCTTAATTTTTTTGTGCAGGGTCGAGGAAAGAGAGACTCTGAGAGCTTGCCAATAGTGGTATTCAGAGGAGCGTAGTTCCTGAACATCGCACTTGGTTAAAGAAATAGGGTGATGGATACGGAGGAAGAATGGCCTATGCTTCTATCTGGGAATGAATACTTGAAGGATGGTATTTCATGGGATAGGCAAGGCTCTGAGTACTGCCAAGGTGATATCGACGATGTTGGACATATCTTTTCTTTAGCTCCAGACGAAAGGAACAGTATGTAGATTGTCAGTGGCCATAGGAATGGCCCATGGCCGAAGAGTTGGGGGTGATAACATTTCACCTTGCTGTCAGAACACGCTCAATCATTCCCGCTTCAGTTGGAGAAGACTGATAACTCGTCCTATGCATACAGCCAAAAGATTTAAATGATTCTGAGTTACATTTTTTGCCTGGTCCAGATGAAGGATAACAGTGGGATCATTCCATCAAATCACAAGG
This sequence comes from Creontiades dilutus, assembly GCA_031894815.1. Lineage (NCBI taxonomy): Eukaryota > Metazoa > Arthropoda > Insecta > Hemiptera > Miridae > Creontiades > Creontiades dilutus. Next base: position 140,971 of record JAVIWC010001591.1, read on the forward strand.
TAATTCATACCAGACATCCTGATAATTAAATAAAAAGGGGATATCAGCAGTAACTGGTTCTGTACTAACTCCTTCCGAGGAGAATGGTTGAGGAACATAGCTCGAAATCAAGAAAATGAGGACATGAGATTGTAAATCAGTACTTGAGAATCACGAGATCTATCAGTAGTTTATGAAGGCACTATCTAGCGAAAATTTAGTCACTCTGAAGCAAAGCTGAATTTCCTCAGGGTACCCTTTCAGGTATTTGCCTTTCTGAGGTGGTATTTGACTCGAGTGTAATTGGTATTTCCATAAATTAAAATTTGTAACGAGTCCCACGACAAGATTTTTCCCAAAAGGGGGTTTGGGCTGCTAGATTTCCTCAATTATCCAAGAAAGAGTTTTCAGGTCGAGGATGAAACAGGGATGCAAATGCTGAGCCACGTCTGTAATATCGAAACTGTATTTACTACCCATCTTTGAAACCTCTTACGTAGAAAGTAAAAAACACATAATTTTTAAAGCATGGAAGTTTCAAGGCAAATCATTAACTCGTTCATTTTTCATTTTTATTGCTCAATCACTGTAATATTGTTGTCAAGTCATGTACTTCAAAACTGGAGTAACATTACACAGAACTGAAAAAGTAGATTTAGGTTTGAAAAACCATTTCGAAGAAATCCTTAATCTGCTTAAAAATATTCCATTTTGCTAAGGTAATTCATGGTTTGGTTCCTACACCTTATTGAAATAATAAACCGAAACAATGCAGCCAGATGAAAATGGATACCTACCGAATGGAGAACGAGGAGTATGTATTAATGGTGAAAGCGTTTAGCGAATATGACGGGAGAGACAAAAGATCCATCTCCCTAATGAGCCGCATGGAGAGTAGCTCTCATAACAGCTTCACCCTCTCAAAACGTGTGAAATTTATTAAGCAGTGAAATCTTTCTATAGAGAGTTATGAAGTGATTCACATTTGTATGTAATCGTTTCTCGATGAAGACAATCGAGAGATATAATCCGAACATCGGTTACCTACATTGGATTGTTCATTTTTCTAATCAGTAACCGTTGAGGTAGAAGTGGGTCATTCACAAGTGAACGAATGCTTCTGTTGAAGTACTTTGACGAAATTGAAAATATGAACAGATTCACGTGGATGCTGTGTGAATTATAATGCAGAACCAATCAATCGACACCTTCATGATAGAACCGTCCTTCATGATAGCGTTACCTCGGTGATCAATCCCATAGGGAACCATCCAGGGTATGGTCCACAATATGCTTGAACATTTCATCAAAAAGGACCACAAGGATAGGCCTCAGGTCGCCAAACAGACCCAGAATCCAAATTATTCAGAATTTTGCCAAGCGCAAAAAACAAATACCCGAAAGTTTCGAGGATTCTCAAATCCTAGCGCAAAACATACAGCTTCTCTTTGGCAGCTTTTTACCTTTTTTATTTTTCCGTCAGGTCCTCTGATTTATGAGCACTAGATTAATGGCAACTTCACCGTGTAGACCCTGGGGTTTTACCTTATGCCTTTAAATTTGTATCTTTCCACATTGAAAAAAAAATGTGGTAGGGGACCTTTGGGCGAATGAGATATCGCGTATTATAATAAGAGGTTTCAGGTCTGGTATGGCAATAACTCGGGAAAAGCAATAGGGCAGGTGGTAGCGGTGGGAGTTGGTGATATACGGTGGGGGGTTTAACGAGATATTTTTTCCTCGTCCTTTTTCCTCCTTCTTGTTCGTCAAAGCCGCCTTACAGTATTGCTTTACCGTTATCTACTTAGGGGTTGGTGAAATAGGAGGAGTACGGGCGGATACCGATACGGGGGATAGGAAAGCAGAAACAGCCGTAACTCTTTGCCACATTTATTCGTATAGACTGCACTATTGCATTGAACTAAGGAAGCAATGTGTGTAAGACAAGAAGGTGCTGGAAAGCTCCTCCATATTGCACAGTTCATCTCTTCCTTCAATTGACATATGATCTTCAATCATTTCAATTTAATGGTCCCAACTCCTCATATTCCACTGCCGAAATTAATTTGCACTTACGCGGACTAAGTCACTCGCGACGAAGCTGTAGAAACCCATTTCAAATAAAAACGGAGTAAGATGGAACGTTGTCTATATTTCCACGAAAGTAAAGAGTTACACTGTTAAAATCAATTTCGACGGTTAGGCCATCATCAGTAACAAACATGAAGTTCATATTTATATGGAAATATAGACAACGTTCCATCTTACTCCGTTTTTATTTGCACTTACGAATAAGCCTAAATTTACAAGGGAGTAAAGATGGTTGTGAGAATTGATTATACAACACAAACGTAGAAATGTTGGTGCTGTGACTACCAGCTTTGAAACAAATGTAGTTTCTCAAATCTGTTTGACGAGATCAGTAGATGCAAACTTTGGATTATGTCACAGCAAATTCGAAACGATTTGGATTATTGTTAGGCACAAATGATCCTGTGGGTCTGAAAGTTAATGTACTAAGAAATTATTGCGTTAACGGGTTCAGCAGAAGACAGGATCGTCATCGAGTGCTGCAAGTCGTCTCTGAAAGTCGCCGAGGTAATTATGAAGGGCAATCAGCTTCCAGCACCTTTCCCACAAACCTACGCATCTTCAACGCTGTTACGCTCTGGTGCAGACGTGATGGTAGTATGTCCATACTACTGCTCTTGCACTGTGATTTTTGAATTTCATGCAAGCTGTAACACCTCTCGGAAAAGAATTTTCCTTACGTGCCAAGACTCTGGTATAATCAATACCAGATTTGTGGCTTTTCTTGTTAGAGCGCTGTTGCCTTCTTTTTCCAACAGAATTGATACTTATCCAAGGTTGATTCATTTAGGGAACTGAGCTGAATGAAGCCCGTTGTTGAAGAGGTGTTGACATTTGAAATGGACCATGAGATACTGTTGCCTGTCAATCATTGATGGAATACGGATCTAACGATCATGTGAGTCTAGCGCTAAAGTCTCTTGATGCTAGGTAACAATGCCATAATATCATATTGTGGAACTGCACTGGAGTGTTGAATGAACTTTGCAAGATATAGAATCCTCACTATTATTCAACTACCACCAATAGTTGAAGTAACCAAACACTGTAGGATGAGGCCTTTAGCCTGCATGCAGTCGCAGCGTCTCGGAACTCATCAGTACCCCTCCAAAGGTGGAGATTTGAATTCGTTATGATGTGATTACGCTCTACCTGTCCACTCCGGTAAGACTACTTCTAGTAATTAATACTACATCTAGTCGAGCGCTACGTATTTTCGTTTTATTAAGCTTATACGTCATCCAATCACTACCAGAGGGACCAGTGCACATCATGTAGAGTATGTGTAGAAGACCTTTTTAATCAATAATCAATGCTTTAGCTGTTTGGTTAAATTAAATTTATTTCCAGTTTTTAATTAATTTATGTTATTAATTCATTTTCTTAATGAGTAATATTCCTTTTTTCATGAAGAATTGAATGAGATAGTTACCAGTAAAGTCCAAATAAACTAAAGGTAGGAGAAATAAACTTACTATAACCATTTTTGAGCATGTACTTGTTCAGATAATACTTCAAATTCTTGCTGAGCAGAAGCCGCCTGATGAAGAACACGTGATTTGCTGGCTTATTTTCCAAACACATGTACATCAGCATTGATATCAAGCCTGGCACCTAAAAACATTCACTTATATTTTCACGATCACCGAATCAAGAACAGAATATTTTGAGAAAGCTTTTAAGATAACTAATAATTTTATTAGCCCTATCCGATCATCAACCACAATTTATTCTGTTCATGTTAGAAAGCCCTTCCGCGCTGATCACTCGTCTACAAATGATTATTGAACGAAGTTTATGGTACATCATTATCTAGGTATAACTACAAAATTTCCGAAAGACAGTTAAATCAATTAGCTAGCAACCTAAGCTGAACTATATTTCCTAAATAGACGATGCTAACATGTAATAGAAGTTACATGAATTAGAAAATTTATTGGAATAAGTTTAAGCCTGCTTCTTCATTTATCAGAAATGGTTATTGTCTATCTGAGACATGCTTTGTAATAATAGTAAGGGTTTGATCGTCCTAGGTTGTAAATAAACGGCGAGGATGTAGAAACCCATTTCATAGAAGGAAACGGAAGTTAAATAAAGAACGAAGTTCCCACGCAATGTAGGAATTATAGTGTGATTTCGACGGTTATGTCATCATCACTAACTAATAGTAACTGAATATTAAATCTTTAAAGGGACCTTGAATCTCATTGTTCAAGAGGAAGGAAGGCGCTGGATGATATAAAAAATCGAATGTTAACAAAATGAAAGGGTTATTGTCTGTTAAGGTGATGGGGGGGGGGGGGGGTTGTAAGTAGGTTCAAATGCGAAGGTTTAATTCCAAGCGTTACAGAAATTCACCTACCAATGGTGCAATGTTTTCAGGAATATACTCTTTCCGGTATTAACCAGATCTATAATTTATGGTAGATAACCCAATTACATTAAATAGACCTAATTTCGGACAACTTAAAGCCTTTTAAAGATCAACAAATAACGCATAAAATACTTCAAAAAATTCCCTAGTACAGTAAAACCTTATGAGAGAATTTTTACATCAAACATCGACTTCAAATTCATCGTTCATTTCACTTTACTATTTGATCACAAGTGATAGTAATAAACCTTGCGACTGAAAACGTGTTGCACTGATAAAATAGCAACCTTGAACTTTCATTATTGTTCATAATATATCCAGCTGATTTAATTGCAACATTAACAATCTAGAAATCAAGACTAATAAAATTATCATTACTTATAGCATAGCTGAGTGCTTTATATTATTTCAATGATTTTGTTTTTTTAAAGTGCCAACACCTAAGAACTCATACTCTACTACTGGTGAGCACTTTTTACCGTTAGATTCATCTATATTATATCTAATACAGAAATAATAATTATTAATGATCTCGCTAATGGTGGATCAATCTTTTACAGTCACCTGTTTATGAGTGGCCATATAATGTTCGTTTCCTTTCGAAAGGTTGGCCATCAGGTCTTCGAGATACTCTCGATTCTGCGAAGTGAGGATCCAGGGCTGGTAGCCCATGCTCCCAGTGGCCACTGTGTGTTGATCGTCATCGAACAGCTCTTTGATCTCGTGCCTCATTCCCATGATTGTTTGGATACTTCCTACGAGAGAAACAAAAGTGAGAGGAAAGAAACTCTGGAAAAGAAACACGTTCGACGCGAGTCTCTATAAAAGCGACTTATCACAGAAGATTGTGACGGGGAAGAGGATCAGAGGATTTGGAGAGGTATTGGAAATCATCATGACAACCGCTGTCGAAACCATCAAAGTCAGCACCTCCTCGTTCTCTTGTCATTCTTGAAAGTTAGACGATCAACTCCGTTTGTAGTTTATGTTTGTTTGTAGTTATTCTCTCAGCACGACAAAGGAAGGTTTATAGGCTTGGAAACACTCCGTTTGCTCCTTGAAAGTTGGATTATGGAAGATAGACGGTTGGAGACGTGCATCATGACTGTAAAGCGATTGCTTCCGAGTCCACAGAGGTTACAGAACCATTGTATTCTCATTTTGAAGATAACGAAACGACCGCCAAGATGGGAGGGCAGTATAACTGTTATACGGGCGTATAAAGTAGTTTATAAGTCAAAATGGTTATGATAAGCCAAACATGTATTTGTGTGTGTGTATACAAAACAAGATTATCCGTGGACCTTACCAGGCGTTCAATGAACAACTTCATTAAAATGAGTAAACTAGACTCGGTGTTTTGTCGTTCAAGCAATTGTTTTCACGCGACCAACAGATCGTGAGAAACCGGAGTAACAAAATTCATGTTTGCTCATACGCTTATATTGAGACAAAGACAACAACCTTCCACAACCTCTTTCGTTTTAGTGCATGCACCATTTTGGTTGGTTGCACCATTGGTACCTTGTATATTTCCCACATCCCAAAAATGTTTGTTTTTAAAACAAAGATGGCGGTCCAGACAACCACAATTCGGAGAATCCGCAAGACCCCGTTAGGGAAAAGCGTGTTCGAGTTTCGACTCGAGTCTCCTGCATTTTTCACTTGGAGACCAGAAATGTTAAATTTTCAGAGCGCTCTATCGGGGCTCTTATTGAAGACAGAAAACGCTGAATGATATAATATCGTAGAAAATTCGGTCTACTTCAGTTTTGTGCATAGTAGTGTTTGCGCTAACTCGAACCGTATCCAGGATAAATTTTTTTTTAAAACTGAAAAAAATTCCAAAACGAGGGGGCGAACCTGAAATTTGGATCAGAGGGAAAAACATAGGGAAAAAACCGTTGGGAAAAACCGTAGGGAAAAAACTTCTGTCCTATCCTATTTTAACTGGACTACATGAACCCGCGTCATCCCCATTCCATAGGATTAAAGGAGCAAGAGCTACAGTACCATCATGACCGGAAGGTCGTGCGGGTACTGTATAACCTAGCGCCGTCCGACTATTGTTCATACGTGCCGTTTACGTAGGTAGGTACCTACTACCGAAGTTCTTCCAAAGGTAGGATTGAGTCGTTTGCTTCACGGTTTGAAGCCGAGAGAGCGGACAACATTTATCACCTTTGTACATTGGTACTTGAAAATTCGATTTTATGCTGAGAAAAGCACATTTCTTTTTTTTCACACTCTCTAGGTAGAGATCATATCATGCATGATATTTTTGAGTCAGGGGCAAAAACTTGATATGGTAAATTTACACATTATTAATCAGGCTCCCAACCTTTTCTGAATTCACTGCGTTACTCCTAACTGTTCGTGTGATAACCGTGGTACTTTGCTGAAAAATCCACTGACTTAGACTCTTGTCTCGCTAGATTGGGAAAAGGCCAAAACCGAGAAGTCCTCTCCAACTTTTAATTTCAAATTCATAATGACTCTCCGCCTTTAAAGGATTTTGAAAAAAATGAATCTGTCTGTACCATTTGTTCATCTCTGTGAGTGGAACACGAATTGAAACGATCTCATTAGAAGTTATACTCAAAACCAAAGGTTTTATTAGAGAAAATTTCAAACAATTCACGAAAAATGTCATCCCAACAACTTTTGCGATTTGTTGATAAATCAAAGCCCACATTTTTACTGTTGGTCATGAATAATGTTTCCCAAATAAACACTCTAAATATATTAAGTACTAAATACTGAATTCACTAACCTTTTTCTCGATTGTGGCAAGCGCTGATTATATAATCCCTTGTTTGTTCGATATATCTCCAAATCTAGATTATTATGGCTGCTCACTCGATGGAGTTTGATCTAGAAATAGCGATAAATTGTTTTTCGTATCGTGGGCGTCGATATACACAACCCGGTATCTTAGTTTGCTTTGGTTAGTGTGTCATCAATGAATTCGGTCTATGAGGCTTTTAAATTATAAGCGTTACACTGATTATGAGGGGAATTAAGTGAGACAATTTATCACTTGTTTGCGATAACTCCAGGAGTAGGGTAGGTACACTGTATACCATTATTTGTCTATGTATAAGAGCATTATAGAATGTAAACATTTTTACCTACCCTTCATTTCAACGAGTGGTTCTGAAATTCATTTCGCTACGGGGAAACAAGAGGTGACACCATGCCATCTCTTTTTCAAATAATGGTACCCGTATATGAATACACTTTCGATCGATTTTAGTTAGGTATCGCTTTCATGATTCTTTTAAATTACGTGCCAAATATATACATATTGTTCTGTTCATTGCTTTGAACCCAATCAAAGCTCCCTATTTTTCGCTCATTGATAGGGTTTCAATAAAATTCCTTTCATTTTTCTCGACGATTACCAGGTCAACTTTTTATTAATCGAGATATGGAGAAATAATTGGAAGAATGTGTTTCTTGTAAGAAAACATTGCAAAGGAAATGGATTTAGTTATGGGAACATCATGGGGTAAATTCGGAATCAGAGCAAATTTTCCTGTAGCAATGTCCCATAGAATAATTTGTTTGCCTTGAATCTCATTTGGGTACATCCTGTGTCACCGTTATTCATATGAACCAACCAAACATATTTAATATCATGACATAAAAATCACTAAAATAGGTTATTGAAAAGTAAAGTTAGAACGTTTGAAGTAAAGATAAAAACAATCATGTCCATGGCAAGTGGTGGCCGTGTGATGGTTTTGCTCCAAAATGTATTAGTTGATTTTTCAGAAGAAAAATTAGTTGATTTTTTATGAGTTAAGTTAAGAAACAAAATTGCTATGATTTCTAATAGTTTAAAAGTAATTACTTCACTCACTCATGCACGTGACAACAGACTAATTAGCCACGTTAGCAACCCTGTCAACGGATTTCTAAAATCCCTTGGCTACTTTAAGAATATCCATAAATTACAATGAAGAACGTTCAAATTGACTGTTTTCTTGTCCCAACTGTTTCAATGGCTATCAAAGGACAAGGCGAATAAAAACACACTAATGGGATACAAGTTAATCCGACACTAGCAATCATTTGCGATCCCCTATACAACTATTTGAAGTACATTTTCAAGCAAAAATATTCAAACGATGATTATTCCCAACTCCTTTTGTTTTCTGTAGATGATTCAACCCCGTTAAAATGATATAAAACTCTGTATTTCACGCTTACGAAAGTAGCTCCACTGAAAAACTTGAATTTTCTACTACATTTACATACCTCATTCAGAAAACTTGCTTATCAATTCTACCGTTTCAAAATCCAATCGAAAGAATCATGAAGACAATTTATTAAAAATAACATGGATTGGCAGTTTTGTACAAATCATGCCAGTACTTTACTCTCAACCGTTCATATCCATAAACTCCACCCAGAACTGTACCCTGTTATCTTTAATGAAGTATTCGAAGTGAATCGAACACGACAAATCATTCCACTGGATAGGGACCGTCCACTTGGATAGGGAGCTTATCGAAGTTTAACAATATGATTTAGGGATAGCAGCTGCTCGTTTCAACTCAGTAAGTCAAACTCACGTTAGAACTTCTCCCTTTCCTGATGAAACTTACCATTAAAGTAACTTTCCAGAAGGCGAGTCCGGATTTAGTTGCGGAACTCGTTCTTATTGCGATATGTTTCAGTCGATTCGACGAAGTGAAATATAACTAAATTTCAAGTAACAACTTCTTGTAACTGCTCTATTGATAACTTTTGAATGAGGGTTTTGTTTTTTACTGCTATAACATTATTGTTTTATCCTTTAGATGGAACGAAAATAATTCCAAGTTTCTTTTGTGTAGTTCCCTCATTCGTTCGCTCATGGAGATTCCTTCAGCCATTGGTTCAGACCTTCATATCATTTTCGGTTAAAAAATGCGGCAATTGCACAGTAAATCTGCGGTATTCTACTTTAAAAGTCCAACGTTTTTTCGTCTTTCCCCATTAATTTTCTTTGGTTTCCTTTTCGCTATTACCATAGTCGAATAGTTACATATTTAAATGGACAATAAAATCAATTTAATGATTATAGACAGACCAGAGATCTGCTGAACTGTCTGGTTAGAAATAATAAACTTCACTTTAATCATTTGGAGGGAGTCAGGGAATGACGGTTTTATGATATCAAATCAATTTCAACACCATAGTATGGCATTGGTAGTGGTACCGTCCCAAATGCCCGACTAACTGCTCAAGGCGATGGCATCGATTGACAAAGTCGGAGTACATGTGGTAAATGAAGACACATGAATACTTAAAGTTACATACTTTTCTGTAGGTACTTTTTGGGGAAGATCAACTTGGCACATTGCCACCTATACAGATTTAATTTTTGATGTAGAAAGATATGAAAGAAAATCAGATTATTGAGGAGGAAAACAGGCTTACCCTTTTTTCCAGAACTTTTGGGAGGTAGGTAGTAGAGATAATAATACAAGAAAAAGAACGGTGGATAATGGAATTTTTGCGCATTTTCTTAGGTTTTTGATGGTTAAGTACATTTTGAAAGCTTATACTTTTCTGAACAGAATGAAACCAACCACGGCTTTCTAAAATTAAAACTGAGGGAGCTACAATTTGTTTAAATGTTGCCTACTAAAAATCGGGAGTTTAATATTCTCTACATAGAATTTTCTCTAGCGACTACGGTAACTAGAAAATCGAATTGAAATTCCAACCAGAATTTTACAATGTCAAACCAAATACCCCACTGAAATTCAGGGCGATCGGACCGGTTGAAAAAGTCGGAGCAGATGTGGTAATCGAAGACATGCACTTATATACAGTTAAATACAAATGTATTTTTGGAAAAGTTCAACTTTGGCACATTGACCTATACAAATTTCATTTTTGGTGTAGAAAGATATGAATGGAAATCAGATTATTGCCTTCCTGGAAGCTCAGATTACATATCAACCCCTCCTTTTTTTCACAGAACTTTGGGAGCGAAAAGAGAAAATGATATTGAAAAATGTGATAGTTTAAAAAGGTTTTAGACCAAAATTGAATATATATATTCAGAGCTCGCAAAAAAAACTTCCTATGAGTGTTTTTTGAAGAATTTTGAGTGAGGTTTTGATGATTACTGCAAAATTCAGAGTAATGGAAGATCCAAAAAACCAAAAACCTGACCAAAAAAGGCTTTGCGAATTCAGAACCCTCAAAAACTCCTAGAATAGGTAAAAAGAAGCTGACAATTCGGAGATCTTTTGTTGTAAACTTGTGTCATCTCTGTAAGTACGGCCGATTTCTGGTTGTCCGGTAGCCCGTATCGTATTCCGAAAATTCGCTCATGTATTCTTGCCGCATGACTGAACGTTTTTGCGGTTGATGTAGTGAGTTAATATAGAGGCATCGAGGAGAGTGTCCGAATGAAGCGAGGATAAATGGGAGGACGACCAAGACCGCGAGGGTCCCGTTGCTCCACTTTCTGGCTCACGTCACCGTATGTCAGAGGTGCCGCGGCCCGCCTAGGCCGTATGTCACCGTACGTCAGGGGCGTCATAGCCCCGTCGGAGTTAAGAGACGTAAACGTGGATTTATGTCGAGAGGATCCTCCGCCCTCATCCCTCACTCTCCCCTTCCTCATCCGAAGTAACTCTCCCCATCGCCAACCCCGATCCCCCTACTCCACTCCTACTCATCCTTTTTCCACGTCCACCACCTTCAACCAACCACAACAAACATTACTTTCTTCTCTCAGTATTGCCTACCGCTAAATTTAGCTTTCGTACTATATTTCCTTCTAAAATGCTTGATTCTAGGAATATAGAAACCAAAATTACTTCAAAGGGGCATCCTAAACATCATCAGTATACTGATGGTAGGGTCTACACTGCAGGGGCGTATGTAAGAGGTAGGGGGAGAAAATATAAATTAATAGTATGTTTCGGTTTAACCCCCCCCCCTAGAATAGTTAAACAAATGATTTTAGACACTTGATCTGAAAAATTTTCCCAGGGGTGGACCCCCGGACCCCCCCCCCCCCTTTATTCTCGGCCCTTCCCGAAAATTTCACATATATACGCCACTGCTACACTACATGGAGATCAGCCTACACTACATGTATGTGTCTACCCAAATATATTTCAAAAATCAAACATAAATATAAGATCAGTTCTTTATTTTCGGAACGTCCAAACAGTGTTACTACAGAGAACAGTATTGGTATTTGTACAGTCATCCTTATACTCATGGGAGGATCTATACTTCCCACCCTCTTTGGCAATTTCTGGACAGTAATTTCTTACTTAGGGTGATTGTATTCTACCCGACTCTTCCTATACTACCCATCTCCTTGGCAGTTCCTTTACAGTCCTTCTTACTCATAAGGGACTTTATGGTGAACAACCTTCTTGAAAATTAGAAGGGGGGGGGGGGGGTTCCCCAGGAAAGCTCTTATAAGATGCTCTGGCTATTGGAATGCACTCAATACCCCTGTTGAGAAAAGGCCATCCTAGTGGACAGTTTGTAGATGTGAGAGCTCCTGGAACTTCTGGAACGTTAACTTTCACAACAGCGAGTCACTATTTTGAACAGTCCACCATCAATTTTAACTCGAGTAAATTAATAGTGACTTAGAACCAAACGTCCAAGAATAGGCCAATCAGAGTCTTCTTATTAAGGGCTTTGCCAAAATGTGGATGTACAAAGTGCACAATGTGACAAATGGTGTTTTCGCTTTTTCACGCCGAATTACGTGGTAATGAGCATTGCCTTATTGGACTGCCTGTTGATCAAACTGTAAACGAAAAATCAAACTTTATGAGAGGAAAACTGCCTTATAAAAAGGCCAAAACTATCGTGTCTACCTGATAACTTCTTCAGTAAATTCGCCTCCTCTTGTCTCGAATACAGATTCACGGGAAGACATCCTGCTACTAATATAAATTACGATTGAATGAGCTCGTTTTATTAGAATCTGAACGCGTACGTACAAGCTCGATTTTCGACTAATCGAACTTCTCTATTACGAGTTCGGCCGGTACAAACAACAGAGATTTACGATTGTTTACGTTCTCTGAGCTCGCTCCTTTTAATTTATTGATGTTAAAATAGCGTAATGGGAGTAGAACCATTCTTTTGGAAAGAGGTTGTGAATCCATATTTGAGCAAAAAGAAAGAGAATTTACTGAAGAATTTTCTAGTAAACAACATAGTTTTGCGCTTACAAAAGTCCTTTTTCCTAGTTAAAAATTTGCTTATTCATTGATATTTTCACCAAAATGCTGTCGAATCAAAAACGAAACATTACCAGGTGAATCAGTGTTTAAAAAAACTAAAATCCCTACCAAGTGCTCCACTTGTTCGTTTTTATTGAACAATTTCTATGAATTATTATTGAATAATAAACCAATATCTACGACGATGTTTTATTATTATTATTTATGGCTTTGTATTCACAGAATTTCTGACAAACAAAACATAATTTCATGTAAGCCTTACTCGTACATTCAAAGACTTGAAAAATCAATTATTCTATTCGTCTAGAAAGAAAGCTGTGGGAGCTTTGTTTCTCAGTTCTCGGGGTTGCACACAATAACCAAAAATATCCAAGAACTTCCTTCCTTAATTATTTTGTAGTTTTTCATTTAATTCATATTAAATTTTGTATAATCTGGCTAAAGAAAAATTGAATTATCTGGAATAGATTAAGAACATTTTTGAAATCCGCCCGGTTTGTACGCCGCCTCATATTCCTCCGAATGGCATCTTTCTGATTTCTTCCTTTCAAAACTCGAGATAACTCGGATATTTCTACTATATTGATGAGCCTATCAAAGTCATCATATGGTAGTAACTTTTTGCGTTTTTTCGATGACGACTTTTTGAGGATGACGACGAAGTAACTGAGGAGACAGAAGAAGATTCAGGCGTCAAGGAGACATCATTCGCGGTCACAACCTCATCATTCTTTGGATTGTTCTCACTGAACTTCCTAATATTTTTTTAAAGTGATTCGCCTTTTTGAAAACTCTCCGAACTTTTCATATTGAAAATCAAACAAAATTAATGCGGCACAGGAAGCGGCAACAGGCAAGTAAACAGCATGACGGGAGAATACAAATCGTTGGTCGAAGAAAACAATTTTTATTCATAGTCCTGACTTAATTTTCTCTTTTTATGTACTTCAATATTGATACAACATGGACTTTTTTCCTTTCTCTTTATGGAGAGGCAAAGTCTTTAGGATTGTGACGCGGATTGTAATAAAATAGACAGCGATAGTCAGAGCAGCGGGTTAGAAGCGTGCGGAATCACAAAATGCCCGTTCCTGAAAAGTCCTGTTTTCCCATGCAATTCCCTCTTGCAATACACTTTCCTCGATAACCACTCTACAGATTTGTATGATTTTTCATCATGTTTGTCAGATGTGATTCTACATTTCTGCTGTTTCAATTATTACAAAAAAAATCCTAACAAAAACTGAAAGTTAGACGCTCAGGGGAAAATTTCGGAAAAGAAAAACAAGGAGAGCTGATTTTTAGATCTTGTTCAGTTGTACAAAACAAACAAAAAGTATACCGATACGACAATTACACCCTGATTAACCACTGTGTATTTACAAAAATGGACTAGGTCCCTTTACAGAATGAGAGTAAAAATAAGATTAGCTCATTTTGGTCTTGCTGAGGTGGAGGATTTTGGAACTAGAAAGCGTCTTGGAGTTTACCTTCGAGGAATTAGCAGGTCGTTTTCGCGAAAGTAGCAGAAACGCCCACCAGTAGTGTTAGAGGGTTTTTTTTACTATCCCACTCACACATCCACATTCGTCATCCATCCCTCTCCCTCCCTCTCGTACGAACAACACCTTCATCCATCCCTCTACTCCCATTCGCATTCCAGTCCCTCATCCCTTATCCACCAACCCCTTCTTCATCCCTCTTCCATCCCCCTTTATCCTCATCCGCCTCCTCCATCTTCGCTCTCAAGCCAGATTGATGACGGCAGGTGATTTGTTGAGGACGGCTGATTGTGTTGCCCCTTTCGGTCCATCTGAGCCTCGCTTCCCTGGGCAACGTTTTATTATGACGATTTTTCTTTCTAGTTGGACTAAATAAAATATAAAGCGCCCGGGGAAACTATTTATCTACTTAGAATAATTCCACCACTTCAATCACCCCACTGTATTAACAACCAGCTGACCCGTCGGGCGGTGGAAATGTTTACTTGTGATGGAATTATCAGTGTGTTTCGATTATTACTGACAAATATGATTTATTTCCCGACTAACAAAAGGAACGTTATATTTCTACTGTACAAATATATGGATGAAAAAATTTGCATACCAGCTTCGCCACATAACCGGGTTTCGAATTAGAGAATGAAATTAGTATGATTGAATAAATTATGTTTATTTTAATTGTTCAAAACTTTTCTGTACACTATTTTAGACGTAATGTTACTATTGAGTACCGAAACATATAGTCTTTCAAGAGTTCAGACCTGAGCTAAGCCAACTTATCACCTACCCCTACCTAGGAGGGAAAACCCTCTTTTCTCAAATCAGTGCCCCATGGAAAATCGTTTTACAATGGCATATAAGTCCAGAAAAAAGTCCCTTCTTCACTTCTACCCACTCGGGCTTTCAAGTAAAGGTAACCAGTACAGAACTCGCAGGTCAAAATTCAACGAAAGAATGTATTTTCTGAATCAATTAAACATATTACTGTCAACTTGTGAATAAACCGTATTGTCAACAATAATGAAAGGATGGGATTGTTTTGGGATAGGTAGTAATTGGATTTCCACACTTCCCCTGGAGATAGTTCTTCAAACCATAATTCCGAATTCCCATGTAAATTGCTTTAATAGGGATATTAGAAATGATTTAGTAAGCATGTCGGCTGGCATTTAAAAGTTTGTAAATTTTGGTTTATTATTCAATAATAAACCATTGTAATCGCTCTTAAAAAAAAAAAAAAAAAAAATCCCCCCCCCCCCCCTGAAAATTTCATGGTTTACGTTTCAAAGCGTGTAGAATCCGAATCTGCAATAAAAAATTTTCCGTCTGTCCGCCGTACGTCGTACGCAGTACGCACAATTTCTCCCTAACGGCTGAAGCAAAAAAGCTGAAATTTTCAGGAAAAATCTATGTTGGTCCGGTGACGCCCCAATTCTTGAGCCAGCTCTCTCACTTAATTCAAAGTGCCCTTTAAGGGTGGTCAAAGTTTTGTAGAATCCCTAAAAACCTCAGAAAAAGTCAAGGCAGCCTGAATGTAAACTTATTTTTAAGAACACTCCACGAGGAATCGAATGAGCCACTCCCCAGGTCCGTAAGTCAAACCATTCCCGATCTATGGCCCGATTTATGGTGCCAACATTCGAGTTATTTTGGTTTATTATTGTTTTTGTGTTGATATCAGTAACCTAGTGACGTAGTGATGTAGTAATGTAGTAATGTGAATACTGGAGTGAACTCCTAAAAGGCTTTGTAGCCGATACACGGGTTGTAGCATTCTGATAATTTTCAGGAAAAATCGGAAAATCTGAAATTTTCAGGGAAAATCAACGCCCCAATTCTTTAGCCAGCACTCTCACTTATTATAAAGTGCCCTATATGGGTTGTCACAGTTTTGTAAAATCTCTAAAAACCTCAAAAAAATCAAGGCGGCCTAAATTTGGACTTTTTTTGAAGAACGTTCCATGAAGAATCGAATGAGCCCTTATGCATATCTCCTGAAATTTAATAATCGCTCTGTCACCAGTGAAACACGCACACTCCATAGCTCAGCAGAAATTCAAATCATGAACGCAAGCCAATTGAATAATAAACCCCAGTGAAAGAATTCGCAGCGTTTTTATTTCCACTGAGTTTTCTGAAACACATATTTGAACGAAGTGAAGTCTGATATCGATGTGCTTTGTTCTAGTATGAAGTGAATCAATTTTCGTCTTACTGCTGTTCTCCCTGATTGCTTTTGTATATTGCGATTGCCGTATTTGAATTTTGAACGTGTAATTTTCCAAGAAATTGTAGTGGTAGAGTGCCCCATTTTGCTTCTCCAATGGCGAGGTGTTCGGCTTGGACGCTTAAAACTGCGATCGTCTACTTCTTTCTCCCGATATTGCCGCTATTCCGAGTTTAAAGCAGCATCCTATGTAAGATTACCTGTCTTCAGCAAAACTTTCCCAACCGCATCTGCATACCCTTCCAGATTTTCATAAAAACATATTTACAAAGATTTTATATTTATGCTTGCGCAGCTACCAATAGTGATATGATTGAATTGTAATTTATTGTTCTTCCCTGAGTGAATCCAAATTTGAGCGAGATCGGTCGGCTGAGAAGATTTTGCTTGTTGCATTCCACGTTTGCACATCCGTAGAGCGACATTCATTTTAGAGCGAGGTATTTCGTAGGGAATCACCTACTGCACAACCTGCATACTCCCTGAAAGTATAATCCTAATTGGATGAAAACAGTAGAAATTAAGCTTTTGCAAAGTTTTGAGGGCCCACGGCAGAGACATAACAGAACAACAAAATTTGTTCAAAATGGTCTAAAACGTAAAATTTGAATAACTATTTCTTCTTGGCGATAAAAAGCCTGTTATCTTTCGATTATGAAATCAATGCGTCTGCTATCTACTCTCTGAAGCAATGAAGGAGAGTTGACGTTTAAAGTTGTGGAGGCATACAACCTGGTTCATATCAACTGGCTCATTATGTGGCTGTCTGATCAAAAAAGGTTGCTAGGTGGGATTAATTAGGATTCGTACTAATTTTAAGTTTCTCAGAGGCTGAAGAAAAATCTTAAGTAATTCTGAGAACAGAGGTAAAAACCAGCGAGCTCGGAATGGGCTATGGTCGCCTAGCAACCTCTTGGTCCTTACCCCCCTATCGACCCGATACTATAACCTGTTGGATACTCCGTGTTCCGGATGCACGTCTGGTAGGTCGTGAGTTCTGAAAGAGAATTCTCTTTCCGCAGCTTTTTAAATAAAAGGGTTGTTGATTCATTTAATTTTAATATATCGGAGAAAGCCCAATTCACAAAATAACATACAAATGGAAAAGTAACTACTCACTAAAAAGAGTAGGAAGTAATGTCCGTCACACTGTCATATTGTAGATGGCATAAAAAACACCACGAATTAATATGTGATGTGACTTTCAATAACGTGGTTAAACAGCTGCAGTTATTTGATAGATAATTTATTAGTAGTGGCTGTGGTACATATGATTTGTAGAACTTCAACTCGTTTGAAATACCAGATAATCATCATTAGGTAGAATTCACACTAATCTATCATATCCGAAATCGACTTATGGCAGGTCGATTTCAGCTCCCTACAGTGTTTAAGGTTATACAACGTTCATTGATTTTAGACTAATTCTATAAGTGTTGTGGAATATGAGCATGTATGCGACATAACGCCAAAACCTCGGTGACCTTTCAAATTGGCTACTGGAGCACATTGTACAGAGTCTACAAACATCTGAGACATACTAGATGACAGGAAGAACGAGTCACTTGTACATAGTTGGAATCTCTGTTACTACTTAATAAATCCCAAGGAGAGGATTGACTAGCTGCATTCTCCAAGTGGACGCCTTCAAATATCACATGATGCTCGCTTCAAACGTTTACTGCCGATCCTGTTGTCGAAAATGTGAGAGATGAACTGTGATGGCTAAGTATTTTGCAGTGCTATTCAAGGAAAGCTGCTGCACTAGAGCATCAATCCTGTCCAATGATGAAATCTGCGTAAAATTTTCAAGCCATTTGCACACAAGAGAAATCACACTTGTATTACGTCCAACACTGATGGTATACAGGGAGAGCAGAGGCCCCAAAAGGGATCCCCTCGGGACACCAGAATGGACCTTAGCATCAACCTATACGACAATGCCCGAGGTCCATCCGATCAAGAAGGAAACAAAAAAAAAACTCAATGGCAAGATGAATGAATAGGAAAGTGCAACCTGCTGCCCAGCCCCAATAGCTTACAGGGGTTTTTACCGTCCAGGATTTTCCCGTGGAATCTCTTTCAGAAGAATGAAAAACTAGATTCTATCCAGTTTAGACGAGTTTTCGATTTGTGAATTGATTTGTTCATTTTGGTTTATTATTCAATAATAAACCATTGTAATCGCTCTTGAAAAAAAATTTTCTAACCCCCCCTGAAAATTTCATGGTTTACGTTTCCAAGGGTGTAGAATCCAAATCAAGCAATAAAAAATTGTCCGCCGTAAGCACGATTTCTGCCAAAAAATCTGAAATTTTCAGGAAAAATCAATATTGGTCCGACAACGCCCCAATTCTTCCAGCCAGCACTCTCAATTAATTTAAAGTGCCCTTTAAGGGTTGTCAAAGTTTTGTAAATTCCCTAAAAACCTCAAAAAAAGTCAAGGCGGCCTAAATTTGGACTTTTTTTGAAGAACTCTCCATGAGGAATCGAATGAGCACCTCCCCAGGTCCGTAGCTCAAACCATTCCCGATGTATGGCCCGATTTATGGTGCCAACATTTGCATCCACATTCACTACATCACTAGGTTGCTACAATCAAAACAAAAACAACAGGATTTTTTTTATTGCAGTAATCTAGTGATGTAGTAAATGTGAATACTGGAGTGAACTCCTAAAAGGGTTTATAGCCGATACACGGGTTGAAGCATTCTGATATGCATGAAATGCTGCAAATTCTTTCACTGGGGTTTATTATTCAATATTGTTCATTTGGCTTGCATTCTTGATTTGAATTTCTACTAAGCTTTCTACACAATTTCTACACAAATATGATCAACTGATCAATCCAAATAGGTATTTTGGTTGAGAACCGATTTACGTGCTCTATGCATATATCCTGAAATTCAATAATCGCCCTATCACCTGTGAAACACACACACTCCAAAGCTTAGTAGAAATTCAAATCATGGATGCAAGCCAAATGAATAATAAACCTCAGTGATAGAATTTGCAGCGTTTTCCCAAACATTATCTAATTACTAGGATGACTACTATCCTATTAAAGCGTTTTTAATTGTTGACTGCCTTTCAAATAGGCGAAAAAACAAAACAGCGACTTTGAACGTTCGTCATGGTAACCTACGGATTATTTATAGGGTAGCCTACGGATCTCAGAAATCAAGGGGCGCCAATGCTCCTGATGGATAAAACGGGACTTTTTTCTCGAAATGTCTTAATTGGCCTGTAGCTTGCAACAACAAAGATATTAAAAAATCGCTTAGACACGCTACTGAGTAGACTCCTTTCATTTCTCTTTTAAATTATCGCATTCCTTACTATAGTTTCTAGTGAAGAGTACATTACTCCACACTCCCTCTATTATTGAAATTTAGACTGAAAAATCTTCTTCAAACACACATTTCCGTCAACAATAAAGCTCCGTCCGCCGTTTACCCTTGCACAACCTATGGGTTCCGAGGTGAATATTACTTCGCCCCCTCTCTTTAGCACGACCTTTCACCTTTTACAAATATTCTCTCAACTACAGAACGCTATTCGGTAAAGTTGTGAGATCCAGGCGAGAGAACGTGAAGTGGATAGTTAACATGAATAATGACGAGAGGAATTGGAGCAGCTTTGATGTATCGCTTTGTTTTGCTTCGTGTTTTTTCTTTTTCCGTTGGTTCCGCCTGACTCGTTTTCACTTGTTGAATCATTGACAACCTCGCAATTTCCACCTCTTGTTTTCTACCGGAGTTTTTTTTTTTTTTTTTTTTTTTTTTTACAAAAGGCCCAACGAGATGAATTATTGTGTTTTTTGCCCTTTTCCCCCGTTTAACGCCTCCGAGATACCATCTCCCGCTAACCGGGTTCAAGCAAGCATTCGTCGGTTTATCAATTCTACAATTGTTGGGGTCTTTATGCACAAAAAACACATCACGAACCGTAGAGCCGACTCCTTTATCTGGATAAACAACAAATCTTCTCTCATAAATAATTCGTACTTCTATGACAAATTATATCTGTGTACATTTTGGGTCGCCGGGATTTTTTGGTCAAGTTTCAATTAATTTACAAGGAAATTTGTAAAAAGGAAGAAACGAAATGATTTAGTGACCCCATCCAACGTGATTAGCCTGCAACATTCTGAGGATACTCTTGAAGTTGAAAGTTCCCGACTCACGCTCAAAAATAGCAGAATCTAGAAACTCCAGTGGGTACTATCCACAAATCCATCACATCCCTCGTTCTTTGTACTGGGTGTGTCATCTACACACATGCATAGAACCAAGGTAGATTCTAGTAAGTAATAGAATTGGCCCTGAAAGAATCCAATATTAGTATATAAAGGTATGCTGTTTCTGTATTACTTGCAGTTTTCCCCTCGTCGGAGATGACTAGAGTATGGAACCTGAGGCAGATCTCACCAAGCTGTTATTAACGTTTAATCAACAAACCGGAGATCTTGGATACTAAAGAAAGATCTATCACATCGGTATCAGCATCTCAAGTCCAAGGGTTTGGTCCTATTCAGGCGCCGAATAGTACTGGAGTTGTCAAGAAGCTGAATGGCTTCCAAATAAGTATGAGCGTGAAGCCGCTGTTCATATCTTCGAGCTAATTTTTTTCGCAGTATCTCTTACGGTTTCCACTCTGAGATCTTTATGGAGGTCGTCATTTCTGATGTACCAGGGAGCGTTTACTGCACACCTCAGTACTTTATTTTGGAAAGTTTGAATCATTTGCATGTTAGATTTTGCTGTGCAGCCCCATAGTTGGATGCCATAAGTCCAGATAGGCATTAGCAATGTCTTAAACAGAAGAATTTTGTTATAAACGTTGAGTTGTGAGAATCGCCCCATAATCCAATAAAGTTTGTGAAATTTGATTTGCAGCTCTTGCTTTTTTTTCTTTACGTGTTCCTTCCATTTCAACTTTGCGTCCAGGGTCATACCCAAATATTTGGCATAGTTGGCATGTGGGATAATGCACTGGTTTAAGAACAATGGTACATGGGGTATCCTTTTGTAGGTAAAATTCACGTGAGTGGACTTTGCTTCATTCAATTTAAGACGCCATTTTTGAGTCCATTCATTTACTGCATTTGTGGCTTCCTGCAACTTCTGAGTTGATTCTTCCACCGTTGGTTCTCTAGATCGCCTAAAATTCCTTCTTTTTGGCAAGTAGGATGTAGACCCCTGGCTACAACTTTAATAGCCCTAGTGTTTTTGTTTTCATAGCTGAACCATTCAATTTGATTTTCTTTCAGCTTAGCTGATAGTGAACGATAGGTCTCGCCGTCGGGCGTGTTACCTTCCCTTGATCATTATTAAGTGCTGTGATTTTAAATTTTGAATCAGAAACTTGCTTTAATATAGTTAATAACTTGGGATATTTCTTGATCCCAGTAACTGTGATAGGTGGTGGAGGAAAAACCTTTTTAACTAACTCGATTTATCGTTTTGCTTTTTTGTTCCTGGGGGGAATTGTGGGTTCTCTTTCTTTTATTTTTGATTCGAATCCACTCCGTCTCTTTAGCCAAATCTTTCTTATTCGTATCATCTTCCGTTTCGTCACCAGGTCTTGGTTGTGAATTGAAAGACCACGCTCCAGAGGCCGTTGACGCCTTTCTTAGCGCGGAATTTTCCCCTTCTACAACTTTTATTATGATGATGGAGTGTCCCGTGTTTGCTATATTGGAGAGGAATGCGGTCTTAAGAAGTGCCAATCGGTGAACTATTGGTCTCCCCAAGTAGGTTAGCCAACTTATAAGCGTTCGCCGATGTGGTAATACCCGTCCTGCTGGAGAGACATACAAGACAACATACCATGTGAGTGAGCATGATCCAGCCCTACCCAGTGGGCTTAGGGCCCTTGGTAGTGGAGCCTCCAACTGGGTTCAGAACACAGCAGGTGCAGTAGCACTTGGGTAGTGTCTGAGTCGGAGGCAGTCACGACCAACTCTGGGTAGCTACCCATAGTCTCCCATCCTACATCGTCCATATGATTGGACCTCACTACGGTGGGGTCGAGGATAAAGTGGCATCTACATTGGTCCCCGACCAATCTGGCTTCTTGTATTTGGGATGCTCAATTCGCTGGTGAATTACAAACACAAAATCGGTACTACAGGCGTGGAGCTCCACTCAACCGACGCAACACTTCAGGGTCTGCTTCATGGTTGGCAGTTGTGACAGTGGTTGTCAACCCTGGTTGGAAGGCTAAGATTGAAATCTGAAGGGTAGGCATTCTTCTGGTATACTCATCTTCCAGAATAGTGCCGGATGTGAGTTGTGTGGCTTGCCGGAAACTCGGATACCATCCTGCTCAATTGGGAGGACAAGCAAGAACGCCCAGCTCCACCCTGTAGTGCCTCGATCAAACAAGTACTTCTGTCTCTGATGTGAGGCCCGTGATTGCGGGTGTAGTAGCCTCCCACAGTGATCTACCAGGGATTTTTCTCCTTGCTTGCAAGAGGGAAGAGAGGACGTAAGCACAATGTGCTGGGGCACTCCCTTACTAATCAACCCTGGGATTCACAAATCAACACATTCAAAATGTCCAGAAAACGTAACACATTAGTACACGAGAACGTACAAAAAGATTGTTTACCCATTCAATTGTTTTGTAGCAAGACAACCACATAATAAAAGCATAATATTGTGAAAATTAACTTTCGCTGGTTTTGATACGTTTTCCTTGGTTTTCGAATGTTCTAGTTTAATGACAATAGGGTTTCTCAAAAGACCGATTTAATATATTTTGCTGTAAGGATTCCACCATCTCATAGATGTAGGCATTTGAGTTGTTTACCTTTCGTGTGGCAATTAAATGTGGAACCGCAGTTGGGAGCAGTTGGTATTCATCCAAACCACCGGCGGTGAACTAATGCAAATGTAAAGTGATCCAGCAGGTATAATGGGCCTTACGAAAACCCCCCGTTTCTCCGCTCTGAATGCAAATAAGGGCGAGTCACGTGTAGAGTATACCGTGGGTACCCTAGCGGTTCAACTGTAGAAGGTCTGAGTTCATGCGAAGTTAAGTCGGAGTCAAGACGAGCTCGTGAGTCAAAGATCGGGATTTTCTCCGGGTTTAAGGGGCGGATCGGGATAGGAGGAGGACTCGCGGTATTTTCCTCCTTTTGCCGAGGTGAAATTATCCGGGTCACGTGGGAGCGACCGCCTTGCTCAGTCTGGGGACTGGGCCTTTCCACACCCCCTTCGCATCGTTTGCCCCTCCTTTGAAACCCTTGCCCTGCTACTGCTAGGACCAAGGCCCACGATATCAAGGCCAGAATAGTCTGAGAGCCTGCAAGGAAAAACGCTGTAAATTGTAACATAAAATGTATTTATTTCTGTATTAGATAACGCTTCAAGGTAAATCGCTCATCTATGCATATTAGATGTATTTTGTGGTCCATTATTTAAACTAGACTCCATACCATCCCTTGCAATTGCCGTTTGGGAGAAATCGTGCGTACGGCGTACTGCGTACGACGGACGGATGGAAAAATTTGTATTACAGATTCGGATTCTACACCCTTTGAAATGTAAACCATGAAATTTTCAGGGGGGGGGGGGGGGTTAGAATTTTTTCTTCAAGAGCGATTACAATGGTTTATTATTGAATAATGAACCAAAATGGGTACAATTGGCAACATAGGATTTCGCCACGGTCTCTACTAAAATGATCGTAAGATCGATGTTTTTATAATTATTGAAATAAGGTAAGAAAACATTGCTCGTACTGGTCCTAAATTAAAATTCATGAAAACCGTAATGGATCTTTACTCTAGGAGTCCATGAGTGTTCAAAGATGCAATTGCATTTTGCACAATTTTGATTTTCAAGATGAAAATACTTGAGCGGCTGCAAGCCTCGCGGTATGCCTCAGACCTCCTGTTGAACGGGCTCCGCTGCTCTGTTTTCCGGATGATCCTACGGCAACTCGAAAGGTCTCATTGGATTCAGGGAACTAATTTATATCTTAACCCAACGAAAAACTACCCAAACATCCAAAGATTTCGAGTTTTTGATAGATTAATCCTTAGATATGATCTCTCAGGATGAATTGTTCAAGATCCTGAGATCTTTGGCACTCCTCGAACCGATGTTGGATTTGTTAGCCAAATTTCGTGAAGTTTGGTAAACTAATTTTGAAGAAAAGCTGGACAGCGGAGGGACGGATCATTTTTAAATAAATTTTAGAAATCTACATATCCTTAAAATACTCGATTTTCTCTATTCACCTACATTATTATCCAAATAAAAATTGATGTTGATAATATTAAAAGTCTGCTCATTTATAACCTCTATTGCGGAACAAAGTTCAACGAGTCAGCTAGTGAAAAACTAAATGCTTCGATCGTTGCTTCAAATTAAGTATGGAACAAGTTCTTGAAATTACAAGCGTGACACCGAGTTGAAAGTATTTCGCTTCACGTTTGGAGTGCTTTCGAAACTGACAGAAACATGTTTCCGAAAAACACGTGATGTGAACTTCCCTTCATTCATACAGTTTGTTATCTGATATCGAGGAGAAAATCATGGAGTGCCCTTGAAGTTAGAATGGTCCTTCTCGTTTTCCATCGACGAAGAGGCCCCCGAAATTCAAGTGACAACCACTCAAGCAACAACCCCATCTTTTCAAAACCCTTCTCGGCTAGATATCGAAAAAGGTCCGTAAACGTAGGACTCTAGGAAGTTGCACACTTGAAACAAGGTTTTTCTTTTCTTCTTTTGGGCAAACAATATCGACTGGGGAAAAGGAATTTACCTAAATAGAATATTAGAAGAGTACCAAAAGAACATGTACCTAAATTAATAAGATGGACTTGTTGGTTGAATCGGCATCTAGGATTTCTCTACAGGTAAAGGTTTGCAATCCTTCCGGCCTGTTCACCGAAGGCTTCGGTTTGCCGCTTATAAAGTAAATTTGCCGGGCTGAACGAGTTCGGAATTGGGTGGTCAACCCTATTAAACCTTATAGAGGTTTCGGAGGGGCAGATTTCGGAGGGTTTTAGAAACAATGACCTACGAGCGGTTAGTGCGGCAAGTCGGCAGTTACTCATTCCAGGGTTCCTTCCTTCCGGGAAACTTCATTACGAAGCATTTAATATGGCTTAGCAAGTCAATAGAAGTTGAACGGCCTCGGTGTAAAACATTTATCGACAGCGAAAAAACATACCTACATATAAATCACTGAAATGTTTTAGATAACCTCAAAAGACTTAAAATCAAAGCTTTTTACAACAATTCATGGGTCAGAAAAGCTGCATTTGAGGGTGTCAGACCGTTTTCCCCAGACCCTGGAAATTAGAGAGCGATCCTATCACTGGAACCTGAGACAACGATTGTATGTTCCGGCATGCGCAGACTGATTTTGGCTCCTTTATTTGAACAATGAAACTTATTGAGATCGTATACATCCAAACGCGACCATTCTTTCAAAACAAAATTTCATCAAGTTCGGGTGAAAACTACGAGAATTATGATTGTTAACACGATTTGCAGACACAAGGACTCACATTGACACATAACACTTACAGATTTCGGGATATAAATATTCGAAGCATCGATTTGACAGTAAGAGAACCAAAACCTCCATTGTTCGTTTTGCGATGATTTTGTATAGTGCAAGAGACTTGCTGAAGTTGAACAGCAGACCACACATGCCTCTACAAGAAGACGGTCACCTTGAGATTTGTTCGCTTTGCTACTTGGGTGTTCCTGAGGACCCCCAGCACTACCAGGCGATCTGCCTTGATCTTGCAGAATCCCAGATCGCTAATTTTGGGACACCGTTCTGAATATTTTGAATGCAGCGAACTGACTGGCTCTGGCTAGATTCTGTCAATCAGCTTGTAAATATAGAGTAGAATTGGTGTATCAATCTAATTGGGGAAACAGTTTATTGTTATTTGTTGATTAAGCTTATTATTTGTTTTTGTTTGTTTTATCTCCTCTTGTTGCGTTGTAGCACCAATTTTTTTTTTATCACCATTTAGATCGTAAGAAATGTGAGCGTACTCTGATAGATGAGCATAGCTCATTGACATTATCCTTCCGTATAGTTTGCTGATATTGTATCTCTCTCTCTCTCTCTCTCTCTCTCTCTCTCTCTCTCTCTCTCTCTCTCTCTCTCTCTCTCTCTCTCTCTCTCTCTCTCTCTCTCTCTCTCTCTCTCTCTCTCTCTCTCTCTCTCTCTCTCTCTCTCTCTCTCTCTCTCTCTCTCTCTCTCTCTCTCTCTCTCTCTCTCTCTCTCTCTCTCTCTCTCTCTCTCTCTCTCTCTCTCTCTCTCTCTCTCTCTCTCTCTCTCTCTCTCTCTCTCTCTCTCTCTCTCTCTCTCTCTCTCTCTCTCTCTCTCTCTCTCTCTCTCTCTCTCTCTCACTGACACATAACGAATGAACCTAGTTCAGAATGGTCTTAAAGTAAAAGGGAGTGGAAATTAAAAAAAAACTCTCGTGGAAATGGAGTGAAAGAGAAAAAATATCCGTCTGCCAAAATGAAAACACTGTTTGAAACCAGGAATGGTTACAACCCGCAATGGTTGTTCAAGAACTAACGCTTACATTTCCATTGTTTGCCGTTCTATAAGGTTCAAGAACATGTGATGTGCTCGTGCAGTCGCAATTTTGAATGCGAGTCTCAAGGAGAAACCATTGTGAGAGCTTATCATTGCCCGAAGGGGGAAAGTCAATACTTGGAGCAAGAGCTTTTGAAATGATCTCCTCCGCCACTCAAAGGAAAGGGGGTGAATCAATTCAAACAATACCCTCTTACTAATCAGTGGATTCCAATCACCAGAGGCTGTTCTGCAGCGAATGGGAGAAACCCCTGAGATCGGTACAAATCGTTTCCGAGAGCTGTTTCCCGATAAAGGACACGATAATCAGCAGCAGATACGTTAGTGAGATTGATCCATCGCCCATGTCTTATGATGCTGTTTATATATGGTCATGAAGAGCTCAAAATGACACGAATGCAAACTACAAACACACCGTCTCCCAAGGAAAACAAAGCATACGAGCATACAAAGCATCCGAAAAGAATTGGACACTTATTTCCGACCCCTATGACTCGGGTAAGACAATTCTTCACTTATTTCCATTATTGTATACACTAAGTATTTTTGGTTATAATTTTATTATTTAAATATAATATATAAATAAATATAAATATTATAAATTGGTTATTATAATATTATTTTGGTATAATTTTTTTAGTTTTATTCATAAAAACTGGCACTTTGTTCATTCTTTAAAATTTTATTTCATTGTGATTTGAACCCACTCAAAGAGCACAATATTTTGAACTTATTCTGGGGCGGGCAACGTTTTTTACTTCCGATTATTTCCAACTTACGTACCAAATTGTAAAATTACTTTGTCCACTTAGTTTTTGTAACACTTAT
The DNA here is from genome assembly GCA_031894815.1 of Creontiades dilutus. Classification (NCBI taxonomy): domain Eukaryota; kingdom Metazoa; phylum Arthropoda; class Insecta; order Hemiptera; family Miridae; genus Creontiades; species Creontiades dilutus. The sequence continues at coordinate 168,784 of JAVIWC010001591.1, forward strand.
TTATGCAATTTCATTATTGTTGCCAATAAATGGATTGGAATTTCTAATTTGAATCATCAAAATTCGCTTTAACACTAATACAGTAGTCAATCAGTAAAATTTAGAAGTCAAAACATTGAGTTTTTCATATCAATTTTCGTTGTACAGCGTACCTATTGAACTAGTCGTATTTCACTAGTTGAAGTTCCGAAGACGGTCATTCTTGAACATGGTTTTTCCCTTTTTTTTTTAGTGAAAGTATAATTTGTTGTTCACTGGTTTCAGATTAGGTGAGGCTTTACAAGGGAATACAAGTTGTTTGTTATTATTCGATTATTGTTCACATAATGCGTGACTAAAATATTCACTTTTTACGGGGAGAAGAACTTGAGAATTTTCACTGCACGTTCAAAACGATTAGGATAGCCACCATCCGACAACAGGGCAATTAATTAAATTTGTTTGACATACCTAACTGCAAAGGGTTTCTCAAGATTTACTTTGGCCATATCAATTTTAGTGACTTCAATAAAATTTCGTTAAATCTGAGAGTCCCTGCAAGTCCGAATGGTCTCCGTCATTGGTCTCCTTCACTTGCCAAGAGAACTCGCCATACCTAGCTAGGATCTTCCTAGTATCTAGGAGTGACGAAGTGAAGACCGTTCTTCCCACGAAATGTAAGATTTCTGACAAAAGCTTACTCAGTTCCCATGATTTTCCTCCACTAATGAACAGACTTCTATCCACCACAATACCAAAACTTGTGATGGATATGGTTAGTTGGCTCCTTCCCGATTTTAGAATCTGTCGCCTTGGGAGAGAACCGGACGCCTGCAAGCGTCTGATTCATCCTCTTAGCGTGGCGGAACATAATTAATGCATCCACCTTCTCGGAAGGGGCAACTAAACCATTCCATCACCCTCACAAACTTCGGGAATCAAACAGACCGGTTCGAAAGGATACCGTTTACGAACAAGAAGGACGGGGAGCTGTTTCCCCATCCCTCTAACTTCCCTGAGCCAGTAGGATTAAATCTCCTTTCATTTGGGCCTGTACAAATTATGCGTTCCCTAGTGCACCTTCAGTTCATGTTTGTTATTGATGATGACCTAAACATCGAAATCGATTTAACTGTGTTACTCATTATTATCGTGGAAATGAAGACAACGTTCTATCTTACTCCGTTTTTATTAAAATGGGTGTCCACAACTTCGTCGCGAGTGATGTAGTCCGTATGCGAAGTAGAAGGAAGTTTTCGAAGTTCTAAACAAGCCTATGTTGTGTGTCGGAACTCGCTGATCATTTTGTGTCAAAATCGTTCCGGCATTTTATCCGTCTTTTGCGCTTACATACATAGATACATGTATGAATATATGAATAGATGAAAAAAAAAAATTGGGTTTTAGATATAAGGCCTATCCCTGTCTATCCCCCCTGCCACATCCATAGGCAAGAACATGTACAAGGCAACTCATTAACCCAACAAATATTACAATAACCCTATAAATATCCTTACGGAGCCTTATCCTATACAGTAAATTATAACTCTCATCCATCTACTAGTAGCCCATGTGATTTGAGAAGATAAGTTTCACATCATTACAATCGTATAAAATATCTTACCCGAGATTCTATAGATAAGATCGTGTGCTGGTACTACGACAAATACAGCGCCCTCGACATTTACCTTGTCATTACCGAATCGAAATAAGTTTAGCGCTGAATTACTAAATAGTCTGATTGCTTGGGAGTACGAACAGCTTTTTTACCACGCTTTCTCCTTAATTTCCTCCTTTCTACCAACAAATTCCACCCAGTAATAATAATAACGACGGTCCTCAAACTGAGGACGGAAGCAATCTTACTGGGAAATTCTCAATTTGTAATCCTCATTGATCCTGATCGGAACTCAACTTAACCCCTCTCAAGTAGACCAAAAAACCCTTTGATCGCTAGTTCTTATCGAGCTCAGTTCGATAAGAACGGTTTAAATCGCTTTGAAAGGTCGACTTTCAAGTCCCGAGAGAAGAAGGGAACGCTAAGAAAAATAACTTCATTAAACTGGAGAGGGACGACTTTTTCTTCTTCTTCATCCGGTTTATTCTAATTGAAACATTCCAGCTTTTGGTGGAGCGCCATCCAATTTACGTAATCTCTCCCTGTCTTACTCGGCGTAAATGTTTATAGTAAGTTACGATCTATTGTTCATTTGTTATTCGCGAGGCCTTTTCAAAGCTAAAATTGGATTGGAATACAATAAACTTGATCTCTCACTTCTGTTGTCAGTTGGTACATCGATAACAGTCTCTACCCAGTTGAGTATGACAGATTCCTGGTTTGCAAACATATTTTATATCAAGGAAAGCAAATCACATGGATCGTCGTTTCAGAGCTCCTACTACAGCATATTTACATCCGCGTCTACCGTTCTGCAAACTGTAGACCTGATGGGAACCCCAATCGAACTGTGGCATAGTAATGTGATCGAGTGATCAAGGATCTTAACCACTATTTTCAGGGAACTTCTGTGGAGTAATTTCTCCTGAAATTCAATAATCACTCTATCACCTGTGAAACAGGCATACTCCAAAGCTTAGTAGAAATTCGAATCATGAATCATTGAATAATAAACCCCGGTGAAAGAATTTGCAGCGTTTTTAAATTATCATGAAGGTAATTGACGAATCCGTGATCACAACAAAGGAAAAGCCAAAATATCTTCGTTATCAATCACGTTAAGTGAAGTTCTCAAAAAATCCCATTGCATGATATGTTACCACCGAGTTTCGCTATGTTAGAGTACAGTGCGCGATAGTGTGGTACTTCATTCTTCTGCTGAGTAGGTGCGCACTTAATCCAAATGCCTGCAATCTATTAAAGAGTCTTGTCTTCTTCAAATTGATCTTACCACAGGCTACTTTTAGTCACAGTAAAAATCATCAAACTCGATACCGAATCTGCATTTTTCTTTACATTTAATATTATATCTCTGATTGAAAATTTGACTACTCGTTCCACATAACGAGCGCTCAAATAGCTAATCATGAAAGTACAGGACCTGCATTCGGTAAGTCGCAAGAGTTGTAAGTTTGGTTGGTAGCACCGCATGCTCCGAAGAAACGCTCTTGCCCCGTGATTCCTGTTCAACATTTACAAAACAACGAGGCTCGATCGTGAAAATGAGTCAAAGATACGGGAAAAAAATCGCAAATGCGGAACAGGGGCAAAAGAAGCGACGAGAGGAAATGACGGGACCGAGGAATCCTTTTTACCGCAAGATGTTCTAAGGACCACCGAACCCCACCCCTCCGAGCCACCACAGCATCACAACCAGGTTCCATTTCTTTCCAAAACACTGCGCCTAAACCACGAAGAACCTCTCAACCTCGATCCTAATTAGTGTGATGACGTTTTAAATGGAGATGGAAATCTTGTAGACGCGAGAGGAAGAAAAATCTTTTCAGTGAGAACTCTTCCACCGCTGTTACAATCGAAATTATAACTTTAATTTTTTAATTAGACTGAAAAGTAAAAAGTTAGACATTTCGACTCGTGATAAAGTTCATACTAACTTTTGCATTTCCGTGGGTATGTAAAGGTCGTGATTCGAAGAATTATCATGATTTCTAGTTCTTGATTATAATTTATCGCGCGCCAAACAACCGATTAGTTTATATCTATTAATCGGATTTTTACTTAGATCAATTGAATGGGTGGCTGGAAAAACGTTGAATGCCATATATTTTAAGAAAGTTGATTTTTATGGAGAAATGTACCACGTTGTTTGCCTGTTCAAATCTTAAAGTAGTTGTCCTTAAACCGACCGATAGCTTAGAAGTAGCATCAACGTCGAAATGAGGCTCGGGTCTAGTGGAAATAAGTTTCTTGTTGTTTGCGCATCTCCCCAGGGACACTTTGAATTGGCTTTTATTTATTACTGAGCGTAGTTTCAACACAGTCATTGCTTACTTAATTTTTTTTGAGATTTCATGTCTTTGCAGGAAATAAACAAAAAACGCTGCAAATTCTTTCACTGGGGTTTATTATTCAATTGGCTTGCGTTCATGATTTGAATTTCTACTAAGCTTTGGAGTGTGCGTGTTTCACAGGATAGAGAGATTATTGAATTTCAGAAGGCACACAAATATGATCAACTGATCAATCCAAATAGGTATTTTGGTTGAGAACAGATCTACGTGCTCCGTGCATATCTCCTGAAATTCAATAATCGCTCCTGTGAAACACGCACACTCCAAAGCTTAGTAGAAATTCAAATCATGAATGCAAGCCAAATGAATAAAATTGAAAGAATTTGCAGCGTTTTGACCACGTTTTTGGGTTCTACGTAAAATTTCCGTTACAACCAATGCACATTCATAATCATAAACGACCCCTAAGGACCGTAATTGCTGTTCAAACATTGCAAATTTAAAAAATTGTTAGTTTCTGAATTATTTGTACTTTTACTTGCGATTCCTCGTCGATCTCATGGAGAAATTCCAGTTTGAAGGCCAAAAAACATTACGCAACTTTTGAACTGCAATCGAGTAATCCCAGGGATAAAAGAAACAGTTCGCGGTATGAATTGGGAAAATGATTAAATCCGCAAAATAGATAGGTTAAAAAAATAAAGAAATACTACTTTTCGGGAAAAATGATCGAAAATCATTTCTAATATTCAGACTAGTAAAGTTTAAATAAATCAGACTAGTGAAATTAAAAGAAGTCACGCTCACAATGTGTTCCCAGAATATATATCTGATATAGGTTAAAAATGTATTTATTTTTCAGCAAAATTGATATATCATTCATTTTGTTGAAGCTCTCTTGAAAATCATTGAAATCATCATTGAAAATAAACCGTAAAGGAATCACCTAAAAGGCAATGTCATTGTTGAACGATATAATCTCAACAAAAGCAGGTTAACCTACAAAGTGTGAACAAATGTTAACGCGATTACGCGATTGCGAGGAAAATCAAACCACGCGGCGTGAGCGTTTGCCGCACGGTGCCGCGCCGTTACGTCTGACACATCTATAGAATTGCATTGTTTGACGGCGCCAACACACGTAAGCCACGTAAGCTCTATAAGCCACGTAAGCCAAGACAAGGCGTGTGGTTTCCCCGACGCCTGCGCCTTTGGCTCGCGATTCCTCCATGTACCTAAACGGGCGCGAGCCGCCCGTCCTGTGGAAGAGTTTTCTCTCAAAAAGCGCGGAGAGGCAAGCGGCCGGCGCCACTGGCCCAGCGCCCGAGAACCTCGGTTCCAGCTTCAGTTTCGATGTTCAGTTATTTTCAATGCATTTCTACGACATGGGCATTAACTTTCATGCGTTCGCGCCAACATTACTCACGCTCGCGCAGCTGTCTATTGACCGCCCTTCCTCCCTTCAATGGTTATCTTGCCGGTTTCTCTACTTTCCATTTCAGTAAATACAAAAGAACTAGAACGAAATTTAAAAAATTCTTTACTATCCAATATAATCCAAGTTAATATCTTATCCATTAAGTCCTTATTGTAGCCATAAAACTATTTAGACAATTTAATATCTGCATTCGTTCCTTGTTTACGCTTTTTAGTCCTTCTTTGATGCTGTTGATCTTTATGTTCTTTTATCATTGTTTTCATTATTTAATGTTTATTTAGACAATTTCAGGAGATATGCATAGAGCACGTAAATCTGTTCTCAACCAAAATACCTGTTTGGATTGATCAGTTGATCATACTTGTGTGCCTCCTGAAATTCAATAATCGCTCTACCCTGTGAAACACGCACACTCAAAAGCTTAGTAGAAATTCGAATAACGAACGCAAACCAATTGAATAACAAACCCCAGTGAAAGAATTTGCAGCGTTTTTTTATTGAACCTCAACCCCCCCACAATAAAAACATCTATAATTCATCAAGTCCTTTAGCACTCGTATTGCGTTAAAACTTCCCCAAATCCAAATTTAAACGATGTAGCCAAAGGTAGACTGATGTAGAGGAGGCACACAAATATCATCAACTGATCAATCCAAATAGGTGTTTTGGTTGAGAACCGATTTCTATGCATATCTCCTGAAATTCAATAATCGCTCTATCACCTGTAAAACACGCTCACTCCAAAGCTTAGTAGAAATTCAAATCATGAATACTACTCAAATGAAAAAAATTTAATAATAAACCCCACTGAAAGAATTTGCAGTGTGCGTGATTCACAGGTGATAGAGCGATTATTGAATTTCAGGAGGCACACAAATATGATCAACTGATCAATCCAAATAGGTATTTTGGTTGAGAACAGATTTACGTGCTCTATGCATAACTCCTGAAATTCAATAATTGCTCTATCACCTGTGAAACACGCACACTCCGAAGTTTAGTACAGGTTCAAATCATGAACGCAAGCCAATTGAATAATAAACCCCAGAGAAAGAATACTTATTTACCCCACTAATAATATTAAATAATATTACCTATATATCATCAGCGTTCCATGCATATCAGAATGCTTCAACCCGTGTGTCGGCTATTAACTACAACTATCAACATCGGCTATCACTCCAGTATCCACATTCACTACAATCGACGCTATCGGCATCACTAGGTTACAAACAAACAATAATCAACCAAAAAACGCTGCAAATTCTTTCACTGGGGTTTATCATTCAATTGGCTTGCGTTCATAATTTGAATTTCTACTAAGCTTTGGAGTGTGCGCGTTTTACAGGATAGAGCGACTATTGAATTTCAGGAGATATGCATCAAGCACGTAAATCTGTTCTCTACCAAGATACCTATTTGGATTGATCAGTTGATCATATTTGTGTGCCTCCTGAAATTCAATAATCGCTCTATCCTGTGAAACGCGCACACTCCAAAGCTTAGTAGAAATTCAAATTATGAACGCAAGCCAATTGAATGATACGGCGTACGGCGGACGGACGGAAAATTTTTTATTGCAGATTCGGATTCTACACCCTTTGAAACGTACCTAAACCATGAAATTTTCAGGGGTGGTTAGAATTTTTTTTTCCAGAGCGATTACAATGGTTTATTATTGAATAATAAACCAAAACGCAAATGTTGACACCACAAATCGGTCTGTACATCGGGAATGGTTTGACCTACGGACCTGGGGAGGGACTCATTCGATTCCTAGAGGTATTTTCTTCAAATAGGTATAAATTTAGGCCGCTTCGACTTGTTTTGAGGTTTTTAGGGATTTTACAAAACTTCGACAACCTTCAAAAAGCACTTTAAATTAATTGAGAGTGCTGGCTAAAGAATTGGGGCATTGTTGGACCAATATTGATTGTTCCTGTACATTTCAAATATTTTGCTACAGCCATTTGGGAGAAATCGTGAGTACCTACGGCGTACGGCGGACGGAGGGACAATTTTTCATTGCAGATTCGGATTCTACACCCTTTGAAACGTTATTGAATAATAAACCAAAACTACAGATCAGAATCTAAACTCTTAGACTTTTTACTTGAACTTGGAGGCCAAGGAAATCGATATTGACATGATGAGGGGTTGCCCTGATTTTGTAGACTCGGAAGGTAATTTGTTAACTTTTGAGGCTGAAGTTTTGAATTGATTTTTTCTGGCATTGCTGCGGTAAAAGGAACAAGAAGTGGCGATGGGTTTATCTGAGAGAAGTTCCCTGAAAATAGTGGTTAAGATCCTTGATCGCTCGATCTCACACTGATACCATGCCACAGTTCGATCGGGATTCCCATCAGGTCTACAGTTTGCAGAACGGTAGACTCGGATGTAAATATGATGTAGTAGGAGCTCTGAAACGACGATCCATATGATTTGCTTTCCTTGATATAAAATATATTTGCAAACCAGGAATTGTCATACTCAACTGGGTAGAGACTGTAATCGATGTACCAACTGACAACAGAAGTGAGAGATCAAGTTTATTGTATTCCAATCCAATTTTAGCCTTGAAAAGGCCTCGCGAATAACAACTTTGGCAGCCCTTAAAGGACACTTTAAATTGAGTGAGGGAGCTGGCTCAAGAATTGGGGCGTCGTCGGGCCAAGATGGATTTTTCCTGAAAATTTCAGATTTTTTGCTGAAGCCGTTTAGGAGATATCGTGCGTACGGCGGACGGACGGAAAAATTTGTATTGCAGATTCGGATTCTACACCCTTTGAAACGTAAACCATGAAATTTTCAGGGGGGGTTAGAATTTTCTTTTCCAGATCGATTACAATGGTTTATTATTGAATAATAAACCAAAAATCAAGAACTTAGGCCTAGTGAGTGAAATTTCACAGGTGGTAGACTCGAAATTACCCCTAGTTTAGGAATCACCCATACCAAGATCGGTATATTGGGAAGCAATAGTGATTAGCCCAGTAAGAGACGGAGAAATGGTTATACCTGACCCGCAAGACCGTTAGGTCTTGAAGGTGGGGTTGGTCCTCTCCCTTGTTGAATGTAATCTCATTACGTAGTATGAGTACAAGTTCCCTCTAGTATATTATTAAAAAAAGAAGCAATGTTTTCACCTTCGAAGGATACAATTTTATCCCAAAAATCAAACGTCCAGTCGCATTTTGCGGTTTAGACCATTACCATGAACAATCTCCTTTTTGAGCCGCTTATTCTCGTAACAAACTTCATTTCCGCAGTTTCCATCCGATTCCGATGACATTTTTAGGAGTAATTGTGTCATAATGTAGATTGTTCCCTATGGGTTTTATTGCCCGTAAATCAAAATATCTATGGGAATGAAATCATAGTAAACAAAGAATATTTTTTCCTTCTAGGAATAATTTGAACGTTTCTCCTATTGATTTTGAAGTGGTGAGTCGGCAATCGTAAACAATTTGTGATGTTCGCAGATTGGATTGACAAGAATCGTAAAACTAATTAAGTAAAGATTTCAGATCAAAACTAATAAACTGTTCATTATCATATCAATAAATTGGTTCGATCCTAACACTCACTATTTAGAAATCATCTCAAAGTGAGGAAATGAACAGCCAGACTTGGGGATTTGGGAAGTGAGGAAGATGTTGAAAAGGATGAAAGGAAGTGCCCCCATAAAATGGCCATCATTTTAGAGAGGAGCCCCGAAAAATACAGGTGGTAATACCGCGAAGCGCTCCTCCCGAGATACCCAACTCGAAAAGCTCAGTGACACTTTTCCCACACCACACCCCACGTCATGACGCGGTCGCGCCCATGAACTTCATGTTGTAAGATGCCAATCTTTTCAACTCAGATATCGCTTGCTGCAGGACGGTGTAATGTCAAAGATATCTGGCTTCCTACCCAGATCACTTGGTATATGTTAGAGTCCCTCTCTCTTTCAACATCCCTGCTGCTGGGTGCTTTCCTTAAAAATTCAACTACCTCTACTTCCAATATTCTTCCAGCTGCCGATTCAAATTACATCATTTTCAATGGTAAAAATGCATGAGTGTTTGAAACTTTAAATGTAGGCACTCTGTATAGATCAGTCTTCTGTAGAGAAATAAAAACCACTGAAATAAAAATAAATTATAATACCTTTGTGTGATAATATGTAGCGCTTTTCGCTTCTTTTTTTGTGTTGACCTCCGTTCTTGTGGGATGGGACAACCTCATTTCCCCAGCGTTATCAGGTTCTGGAGGACTTGTGCGGAGGTTCCGCCTGGTAAGTTTCAACAGGGGGAAAATGATAATGAGGCTCCCGGACTCGTGCAAACCCCACTAATCTGGAGGTCGGTATCCAGTTTTCATTCAGCGGGAGAGATAGTGTAATCGGTGTTCAGCCCCCTCCGTCGGTAACTCCCTTCGTAACGAGTTGAGCATTTCCAGACTAACACAATTGTCACTGAATTTTAGTTTGTTGTTGTCTTATCACCTCGTAATTAACGAACTCCCATTGATATCGCGTACTTCCAGTGGCGAGACTGGAATCTGGCCTCCCCACTGTCACTCTTCGAGTAGTTCGTAAAGATAAAGTGTAATTAGTTCCGTGTAACCACTGATGGCTAAATTCAAACGTCAACATGAACGAGGAAGAAAATGTAAACCAATGGAAGACTATCATGACATCCCTGTCATCAAACGATATAATTATCGCAACTAAACTGTGCTTTTTCCATCTTTTTTAGCATGAACGTACAGAATTAGTTTGGAAAACACTAGATGAAATTATTTCTAACCTTCCTTTTGTAAAGTTTCTATATCTAGAATTAATTAGTGATTTCTACTGATCCACACGCGGAGTCTTAAAATCCACATTAACAGCTAGTAACACATATTAAAAGTTACTAACAGTTCTGGATGACAGTGATTGGCAGCCATCCTTCCCCGCATTTGTCAGGTCAAGACACTTTCGCAAAATGCAAAGTCTCTCGTGTACCTTACAATTCTCCACCAAGTAGTTCGAAACATGTTGGCTTACCAAAGCTTATGAAAGCAAGTTTACAGCCTGGAAGAAGCGAACAAATAGAGACAAGTACAACTGTAACGAATCTGTTAGCGTTGCTGAAATTAGAGGATTGCATACACATTCCGAAGAAGCAGAACCTTTAAGAAAGTCTACTTGAAACCATAACTAACTCAACGGAAAAGCGGGCATTGAAGAAAAATAAGGTTTGATAGAAGGAAGGAATATTTGAAGAGGCTACGAATTAGTGATTGAGGGATGAAGCAATACATATGTGTATTAATTATGGTGTTTCTAACCTTATGCACCATTGCAGAGCGGTGGTGAATTGAATAAGACCTAATCCAGACAATTCACGAAGACGTCTGTGATTAACAGCCAATGGTTTTTGCGCTACATGTTTCAGCAGCTGTAGTTGTTTTAACCTCGATCATTAAGCACTGAGGCCATCCTCCAAAAACCAGCTCGTATTGATCGAATTCGGGCTATAAAATCATAAAACCTGTTTCATGAAGTTCTTCGCTGAGCATGCGGATTGTTAATGATGGTCACTACGTTAATCTTAAATTTGAATAAAGGCTGCTTACAACACGCCATCAACTTCGTAACTCTGTTCGATGATATTATTGTGAATAATGACGTTTACTGCTGCCTCTCCTTCTTAATTGAGTACACTCAATTAGTTCGTTCCTTCACAAGGCTACCTCCCCATTTTGGCAGTATGTTCCTTGCACTCAGAACATTGCTCTAATACGTAACTACTTGAAATGTAAATCAAATTTGAAACTCAACTAGGGGAATAAAAAGCTTTACATGATTGCAAGTCCTAGTTTTCATTAGAGAATAAAGTCCATAATTATTATTTAAAGCCTTGAACATGTTGTCAAAATCAAGTAAACAAATTAATATAATAAAATAGAAGAATCTTCTACGAGTATTTATGGTAAAAAAACAACTACCTTCGAGCAACCTAGTCTGCTAATCCTTCAAATATCAGTGGGCAGAGCTTAATCACATGATGTCAATCAGTTTCATATGTCGGTTACACATCAACCCTTGTCTTTCCGTCCTTAGCAGATTCTTGAATGTACCAATGTAGCCCATGATCCTCTTCGCCCATTAGAATCATCGATGAGCACTGTATCTCCCTTAGTGTTGATCCATTTTGCTTCTATACGAGAATGGGCCTCTTACCCACCGGTTCTAGAATTGATCAGCAAACTGCTATGCTACACTCCAGGCTCTTCCTACATCCACAGTTCCCGAGGAAACTGTCTTGGGAGTCACACTAGTGTGCCCAATAACAGGTGGTTTGTTGTAAGGCCTTATGCGTCTTTAGGATCGATAAATACGTGCGTTAACGGTCTACTTTTCTCCGGTGCTTCCGCTTCGGTCAATACTAGAATCTTGTTTTTTCGAACTATGGCACAAGCGGTTTTTGTCTCACATTGAGATGCACCACGTTCCGAAATATCAGTTTCAAGACCGTTCGGCAAATTTTTCACAAGCTCTTCCAGTAATACTTCTTCAAATGCCACAGTATATCTTCAGTAAATTGGCCGAAAGGATCTACATTTATCCTCAGAAAACCCAAAAACATTATGAATATGATTGATATTCTGAAGCGCAAGGCTTCTAAAGCAACAGCTGAGGTGTCGACGTCATCAATTTTAAAACTTCCTTAGACGAAAGCCATCCTGTGCAGGTCGGAAAAGGCACGACGACAGACAAACTGGGTAGAACAGACTTGACACGACGCAGCAATCCTGCGCAGGGTAGAACTGGCAATTCGACAGCCATCCTGCGCAGGAAAGAAATATATATCAGTTTAGGGGCTGCCGTCCCTATTTGAAAGTGTACCAAAAAAAAAATAATCTTGTTGGAGGGACGATTTGGACAATCAAAATTCGTTACAGGCGAGTTGGCAGGACATCTTTTAAAGTTTGATTCAATGAAATGCATAAGGCAATTTTAGATAATTCATTCGATTTTCTTCTTAAATTAAAAATAATGTAGTAAGTATGGAAGTGCTGGACAATTGATTTCTTGATTGATCCATCCATGTTACTTTACAGTAGGTAGTCGTTATGGAAAAATAAATAAGCTGGAAGGAGGATTTGAGGATTTTCGTCAGCCGAAGACGTTCCAATTACTTACCACATAATTGAATAGTTAATATTAACCGGACGCCAGCTCAGTTTTGAACTTGATTGAGGTCAAGGCGGAAATATTGTCCAACGGGCTCATTCAGCTTCAGTTATCTGGCTGTCAACAGTCGAAGACTGTGGAAAGTCTCCCGTATTGAGAAGGTTCTAGAGCAACCAACGCCTACTAAGCTGCTTACGGGTCTCAGGACTTGAGCTTTTGAGACGGTTTAATCTACTATCTTCGTCCTCTCTCCTCTACACACTTTACGGATATCCGGTTTTCGTGGCTTATTATTACACGGAGACAAAAGTTCTCAACCAACAAGACTTTACGATACTTGATTCAATTAGAAATTTGACTCGCACCTAATGGTGTAGAAGCAAATCATATCGGCCGTAGATCTGAAGCTCTGTACGTCTCTAATAATTTTTCCAATAGCTGAACAAATCCAAAAAGACTTGACTTCCATATTCACTAGGTGAGAAAATTTATTCGAATGAGTTAATGATAAAAGATGAAAACTTTTATACTTAATACTGATCAGACCGATATGGCTGTACGCGTGCGAAGTATGGGGATCAGCAGCGAAAAGCCATATCAACAAGATTCAAGTAACGCAAATTCGTGTGCTCCGCCTCAACAGGAGCAGAATGGTATTTCAGAAACACTACAATCCATCAAGACCTCGAGGTCCCTATGGTTGCAACGCTGATCAAAGAAATATATACAAGAATACACAACAGCATGCTAAATCACATCAACCCACTAATGGAAGCTATTCCAGCCAACCTGCCCACATAACCAACAAACCGCCTATTGAAAAGAAAGTTACCACAAGACAATCCAATAGAAAATGCAATATATTAAACTAAGATCAAATATAATTAAGATTAAATGATTTAACGTTTGAAACGTTACCTGGTTAAGGGCAAGCCACTGGCCTATAATATTTTTGAAAATTAATAAAGTTGTTTAAAAAAAAACAAAAGGTGTTGATTGGATTGGATTGGAAAGAAGAATTTAAGGTTTCAAGAAGGTTGAAAATAACCTGAAAATCTGTACCACTAACACCGATCTGTGTCGAATTCACTTAGTACTAATTAATTGAAAATAACTAAATCCTTCTAATCATTCTTCATATTATGTCTGTTACAGATAGCAACTTTGTACTGGGGAACGCACAAGTTCCTAGCCTCTACCCAATAGTTTACTGTTCTGACGGTTTCTGCGAGCTGACGGGCTGGCCCCGGGCGCAGATTATGCAGAAATCCTGCGCCTGCAAATTCTTGTACGGCGCAGAAACTGAGGAGGAGAGCAGACAGATGATAGACCACAGTCTCCAGGCGAAGACGGAGCTGAAACTAGAAGTTCAATTCTACAAAAAGAACGGTGCGTTTTAAGCGGATCGCTTTCAGCTTCCTACCGTTATTTAACTAACAAGAATAGATCGACACAGTTAGGAATTTACAGTTTGAAGAGTATTTTGAGGTTTTTAGCGTTGTATCGACGTAACTGGTGTGGGCGGTGTCAGAGAAAGAACCCCAAACTTCAGGGGTCGATTCTGCAACTAATTTGCAACAAAAATGCCTCCATCGACTTTGTTTTTAAATCTCTTAATTTGTCAGTTTTTTTTTCGATCTTGTTTTGTAAAAATGACCGTAGCTCTCTCATATTTGATGTAAATTGGAATATGACTACATTTCCCATTAGAAAAGCTACAAAAAACATTTCTAATTACGTATGTTGCTTGCGTTTTTCGAGTCCAAACGTAGTACGTTTTTAGTATTTTGACGAAATTCATATCTTCTGTAAATGAAAATCATGATAGTTTTTTATGAAAACTTTCATTTTTTTGGGATTTTTCAGTAAAGAATTTTCAGGCTGTTACTTCTGGTCGGAAGGGCTGAATCACAGGCCACTCTGGTACTGAATGAAAAGCCCCTTACTAAATGAAAATGAAATCGTTGAGCAAGGAGGCCTGAGAATGAAAACATTCATGTGAAATCCGTACATTCATGTGAAATCCGTACATTCATGCGAAAGCCGAAAAACTATGTTTTTGTAGCAGCCTCGATTTCATAGTAGTAACTCACATTTTTCCAAATACAAAAGTCTTTTTTTTTTTCAAAACGTTTTCATGTGAAATTTGTTTAGCTTGTACCGTTGGGAAAATAGGAGTTTGAGGGTTTTCCTCTGAAAACAGTAATGATTTTCATCCACGAAAAATTAATTAAAATCCCATTCCGTCAGAAAAACTCCACAGTTCCCTTCCTAAGTCAACTAATTAGTTAACTTTGAAGTTTGGGCAAGAAAAATGTTAATCAGATACGAGGAAATGTCTGTTGCAGCTTATTTGATGGTAATTTAATCTTCTTTGTAACGGGGTTATCAGACTTCGATTTGACTGAAAAATAAATGGGCTATAGTCATTTTAGGAAGACAATGGCGGACACAAACAAAAAATGCTGCGAATCGTTACTCAGCGGTTTTTACTTCTGTATTTGCTGGGTCTTCTAATTAAATCACTTATTTATGTATATTAGATGCAGTTTGTGATACAATATCTAAAATTAATAAATCGCGCCTCCCTGCCGACTAATTCCATTCAAGTTGAAAATACTTGAGCGGCCGCCAGCCACATGGCCTAGCTAAGACTTCCCATAGAACGGGCTGAACATCGCGGCTCTACAGCTCGACCATCTACAATTTCATTTACCGAAATGAAATGATGGTGTTTCTAATGATGAGCGAACGGATGATCGTACAGCAACCCGAGTCGTCTCATTCGATTGAGGGAACTAATTGCTACCTTAATCCAACAAAAAAAACTATCCTTTTGATGTATTAATCTTTAATTATAATCCCTTAGCTGTCAAAAATGGTGGCAGAGCCAGGATTGACGTTGAATTTTTAGCCAAATTGTGTAAAATTTGTCAAAGTAGTTTAAGAAAAAACCCGCGGAAAGTGGACTCCCCCCTAAAATCTTCATATCTTGAAACGAAAAGCAGTAAAGATTTTTACCAATATCTTACAAGTGAAATAACTTCACTCTATTTCAAAAGGCACTCTTGAAGCTAAATGTTGTTATATGTTGAAGCTTGCCACTGCGAACATACTAGACAATTTTTTCAAGGTCCCAGCACGTTAAAATTCACATTCGTGCTGTCGTTTTTATATCTTTAGAAGTTCTAACCCTTACGGAGTTTGAGCGGATGTACGTAAAGCAGTCTGGGTGAGCTCATTCCATTCTTTAAAGACACGTCTAACAGAACTAACATTTACAAAACACTTCTAACATAAAAACGTTACTGTTATTCCGAAAGATTTCGATATACAGATATTTGAAATATCAACCCTTCCATTTCAGCCTTTTGACGTCTAGTCTGAGTAGTCCGTATTCACCCTTACTACTATTGTTACACGTAGACATAACACTGAATTCTTTGTAATTTCAGGTCAAATGTTTTGGTGCCTTTTGGACATCGTGCCCATTAAAAATGAAAAGCGAGAGGTTGTACTGTTCCTGGCTTCCCATAAAGATATCTCGAGTAGTAAACTTGGTGAGGATTCTGACGAAGACTTGTCACCGACAGGTAACTAAAAATCTATGTACAATTTATTATATATGTAATAAATATTGCCAATGATAATGGCAGAACTAGTGCAAAAATAGATTTTACCTTTTGGAGTTGGAATTACTTATATCAGGTCACAAGTCACAATGAGTGCATAGAAAATGTTGGTTGCCAAACAAAATGTTAATATATTGGGTTGTAGAATGATTTTGGAGGATCATTTTGGTGGAATAAATCCGCAACAACAAAAAACATACTGTGTACAAAGATGTTATTACCGTAGACATTTTAATCTATGAGCAATGAGTGTCATAGGACACCATCTACAAGCCATCCCACATAGTTCCTAAAAATGTCATCCAAAATAGATGGAAGCTGTAGAAATGGAGCTCACATAGCATGTGTACATATTATGTACACAGCCCCATCACCAAAGTTGTTCAGATTACCTAAAATACATACCGACATTCTGACTGAAACGAAACTAAAACTGTCCAACATGGTCTGGAACCCAAAATTCAATGGAAATTTCGATTACCGCGAAAAGTAATTTCCTTTCCCAGGAGGGGAACCAACCCTTCCGCTTCCTACAGGTAGACTTGGACGGCGCACTGGTTATACCTGACCCGCAAGACCGTTAGGTCTTGAAGGAGGGGTTGGTCTGGCCCCTTTTTGAACCGGACCTCCAAGCTAGGGACATGGTACCTACCTCGTATATTCAAGGGAGGCAATGTTTTAACTTTCGGCATTTCATTTTTATTCTCCAAAAGCTAATTCTCCATTCCCATTTTGTGTTTTAGGATATCTGAACAACTTTCTTGATGTGGCTGTGTGTATGTGTGATCTTCTTTTCTACAGCTTCCATCTGTTTTGGATGAAATTTTTAGGAACTATGTGGGATGGCTCGTAGATGGTGTCCTATGACTTTCATTGCTCATAGATCAAAATGTCTGTGGTAATAAAATCTTTGTACAATGTATATGTTTATTTTTTTTCGCGGGAACCACATTCTTCAGATTTTTCGTTTCTTAGATAAAACCATTATATTTAGTGCTTGTTATAAAACTGGGTGTTCGTTATTATTCCATTCAGCTTTTTCTGAAGTTTATATAAGAGGTCCCTGATACAACAGCGCCATCTTTCTCTTTGGAGTCTTTTCCTTCTAAATTGATACTGCGGAACCAGTCTATAACCAAATATATTACAATTTTTTTCCATTCAAATTTTCCCAATTCTTAATTGTTACACCCCTCTTCTCATTACATCCTAAGGTATTGAGAAGAAAGTCTTCGTCTGTTTATATATTTTAATAATGCGGGACATGTCCATTTACTTCGTTATCTAAAAATACCTCAACTGTAAAATATGTGTAACATCCGACATGGATTAAAAAAATCCATGAAGTTGAATATGGCACGAAGCTTACTTGCATGTGAACGTGTAGATCATTAAAATATTTTTTCAATAATCTTAAAATGTTCCGTAGCGGGTGCATACGGGT
Organism: Creontiades dilutus; assembly: GCA_031894815.1. NCBI lineage: Eukaryota > Metazoa > Arthropoda > Insecta > Hemiptera > Miridae > Creontiades > Creontiades dilutus. The sequence continues at coordinate 186,375 of JAVIWC010001591.1, forward strand.
GGGTGGACATTGTCAATTAAGGTGTAACAGGTACTCTACAATAACAAACTCGTTAGGGGTAATTCATAGTTATTCCCGTGCTAGCCTCCGAATTTGAGCTAAGTCGGACAAATAGACATTGTGTTGTTGTGACAGCCTATCCCGCATATTCCCTGAAACGTTTATCGCAATCAAATGAAAATCGTTTAAACCGATTTTGATAGAAAGATTTCACATTCGTGCATGCACTGTATCTGCAAATGATGATATCGTGACGAAATTCGTATGAGATAATAAAACTGACCTTACTAAACTACCCCCGAATTTGAAGGATGGCTAGGGTGTGAAAAGATGTAGGATGGATTTCATGTTCGCGCACGCTCAGAAACAGGTAAGGATTCGTGATCAACCCATTGGGAACTTTCTACATTCTTCCCCCATATTCTCTGAAAGTCTCTCCAAAAGACGGCAAAGATCATTAAGCATGTTACTAGAATTTAAGGGGGCATGGGCTGGTTGGAACAGATCGAAAGTTGTTCAGAATGTTCTAAAACGTAAAATGCATGAAAATTTTGATTTTGGAGAGCGAAAAAAATTTCCATCTCCCAAAACTGAAAACCATGCTCCCACCTCCTAAAGGTTTAAAGGAAAACAATAATGAAGGAGGACAGTGAAATGTTTGTGTATTGTTTGTTATATGCTGTAAATGTCTATGTTATGAGTTCTAAATGTCAATAAAAATCACACTGTTGGTACCACGACCCACAATTCTTTTGAAAACCTTCGGAGAGTTGTAACTACGGCTTCTGTTCTTTGGTGACCAACTATGGGAACAGGTATGGTTGGTCTCACGACCCATGCGTGTCAACGGGCGATTCTTCATACAGTTCGTGGCAGGAAATGGGATATAAATCAAGGAACGTTGTACTGAGCATCGCTGTTGCCACAATTCCACCCAGATGCTTTGGGAAGCCTGACCCACAATTCAAAAGCTCATGGGAAAACTCCTCACGAAGAAAGAAGCGACATTACAGGAACGAGGTTAGCCTTGAGAGATCCTGGAGTTCATCGTACTGTAAAACGCACCACCCGTGTAACATAACTTCATAAATATCTGTTCGATTTGGCGTGTGTGGTTTAGGGTTCCATTTAAAATTTATTAATATGAATGGAAAAATCGATTAAACTATAACTATGGTAAATTCGTTCAAAAATCCACTAATTTATTCAAAGAATCATTTAAAAAAAAAGTAAAATAAGAAATATACAAAAAAAATTGCTTGTACGATAATTTTTTTGTTTTTAAAAAGGTTTGCCTCCTCTAGGTATCTACCCCGTTATACTTATACGTCTGATTATCGCCATCAATTTTTGCAATTTGAATCGGTTTTTGAAAAATCACAAAAGAAAGTACCTACGAGATGCCCTTAAAGAGATAACGAAAACCCTCGACCCATCATGGACGTCATATTCCAATTTCATCACTCCTTAAGAAGCTACAACTAATAACTTCTGAGATAAATTAAATAAACAATTCACATCTTTCACCTGAAGGGGATGTTTCATTGATTGACGTTAAAACTCTCGGGAGAGAACAGCGACTCAGTTCTTTGCATTTGCGACCCGAAATCCTGTCAAAGCCATCTTCATATTTTAAGGTGAATATAAACAGGAATCTCAACTCAAGGGTTGATTTTTTCTGGGTCTCATCCTAATGAATTCCATAAAATAACGCCAGAACTATATTTTCCTCCATTTTCAGTCAATTCTGAAGGTAACCATCCTGTACACGAGCTTCAGATGTACATGAATTATTCATGTTTAAAAAACGTACAAATAAGAGTTCAGTAGAACTTCTGAGAAGCAAATACACTCGTGATCTAAAACCTTCTAGGGAAGGTCACCCTCTGAAATGGTCCAATCTTTTCGGCAAAGTGGGTGTTGAGGTGGCCCCAGAAGAAGGTTTAAGAACGAAAACACTAATTGATTGTATCATAACCAACAATTTAATTTGCCCTGGACAATTACCACTATCCAACTTTACAAAAAAAAACGCTGCTAATTCTCCCACTGGGGTTTATTTATCAATTGGCTGTCGTTCATGATTTGAATTTCTACTAAGCTTTGGAGTGTGCGTGTTTCACAGGTGATAGAACGATTATTGAATTTCAGGAGATATGCATAGAGCGCGTAAATCTGTTCTCAACCAAAATACCTATTTGGATTGATCAGTTGATCATATTCGTGTGCCTCCTGAAATTCAATAATCGCTTTATCGAATGTGAAACACGCACACTCCAAAACCAAACCTAAGCTTAGTAGAAATTCAATTCATGAATGCAAGCCACTTGAATAATAAACCCCAGTGGAAGAATTTGCAGCATTTTTTATGGTTATCAGAATGGTTCAACCCGTGTATCGGCTACAAAGCCTTTTAGGAGTTCATTCCAGTATCCACATTACTACTTCACTACATCACTACGTCACTAGGTTACTGATAGCAACACAAAAACAATAATAAATCAAAATAACGCGAATGTTGGCACCATAAATCGGGCCATAGATCGGGGATGGTTTGACCTACCGATCTGGGGAAGGGCTCATTCGATTCCTCGTGGAGTGTTCTTCAAAAAGGGTACACACTTAGGCCGCCTTGACTTTTTTTGAGGTTTTTAAGGATTTTACAAAACTTTGACAACCCTTGAAGGGCACTTTAAATTAAGTGAGAGAGCTGGCTCAAGAATTGGGGCGTCGTCGGACCAACATGGATTTTTCCTGAAAATTGCAGCTTTTTTGCTTCTGCCGTTTGGGAGAAACTGTGCGTACGGCGGACGGACGGAACAATTTTTTTGCAAATTCGGATTCTACACCCTTTGAAACGTAAACCATGAAATTTTCAGGGGGGTTCGATTTTTTTTCCAAGAGCGATTACAATGGTTTATTATTGAATAATATACCAATAGTGCGATTTTCGGCTGTATTAATGTTTGGCAAACATGGTCCACTTTCGTGGTGAATGATCCGTGGTCTGGTTGGATTCTAAAAATTAGTTTTAGGTCAATCGCAATGCTTTTTCTTGGCCCATTGAATAAGGATTGAATAAGGAAACTGGAATCGGGGGAAATGAAGGTTGGTGGGATAAAATTAGCGGTTTGAGTTGAAGCCAACTGTGGTTATAGGTGTCAGAGGTTGAAGAGCAACGTTTAGACTCGTCATTGACGAGATGTTAACACGCGGTAAACATTCCGCGCGGTGGTTGACATCAAAGCTGGGTCCCGGTGAACGCCGACAAACGGTTTTGGCCAAATCAACACTGTTCCTTTGATTGAAAAGGCCACTCATCAAAGAGTGACATCGGGAGCTCTTCTACAATCACGATCCCTCAGGCCGACGCGGCTAATTGGATTCTATCCCATCGATAGTAATTACGCGTTGAGTAGGTATTCATAAAATAATTTATAGGTACCTTCAACAGATGATTCAAACACGCCAGTATAGTTCAGTGTTCGTGAAAAACAAGTCAGCAATCATAGTGAACAATTAAGATCCTAACTTTATTTCTTTGATAATACGGGCATGCCCAATACACCGAGAAAAATGCGCAAAGTACAGAATAATAAGGTGATCTGTAACACAAGTAATAGTAGAGAAAAAATGCAATTGAAACTATCGACAGGCTCGGGGAAACAATATTGTGACAAGATGCAACTTTTACAAACTACTAACAAAGCAAGAGCGAATAGAGTTGAAAGAATCGCAAAAAGGTCTATAGATGAGGATTGGTTGATTGAGAAGTTAGCTTCCCTAGGTATTCTAGGATGGTTGTACAAAAAATTTGTGGATGAAAAAGGGGCGGTGAAGATGATTTGTGTACGGGTGCATGCTCGAGGAATAGCAAGATCCGCCTTGCTCAGGAGCGAAGAGGAGTCGAACTCTCCATGCATTAGTCTCCAGAAGAAGGACATATCCGTGAGGCGTCTACGATCACCAGGGCCCAGCATCTCACAGCCACGACCAAGTGCATCATAATTCACTGATCCCAGGGGAATAAGAAGCTTATAGGCCACATATCTCAGAAACCTGCGGTGTACCCTTTTAATCTGACCAATGTCGCAACTATAGTAGGCATTAGCTCGAAGATATGAACAGCGGCTTCACGCTCATACTAATTTGGAAGCCATTCGGCTTCTTGACAACTCTAGTACTGTTCGGCGCCTGAAGAGGACCAAACCCTTGGACTTGGGATGCTGATACCGATGTGATAGTGTAGTGTGGTGCTAGTTAGTGAACTCTCACCATAAAATTTGCGTAATTATGTTATAGCTAAATAACTTGTAGTTACTTACTTTATTTATGTATGATGTAACTAGTTGTTATGTTCAATATATAATATATAATAAATATATAAATATACGCTTGAAAAAAACTATAGTAGGGACTCCAAGAAGGGAAGACAAGACCTTCATACAGGGCAACTATTGCTGGTACAGGCGTGAATTCACGAAGCTCAATAAGTGTATAAACCTGGTAGTCACAGCCATAAAATAGTCAGAAAAGGTGAGCTGGGTGTCGAGGAACAGTCCCAAATTACGTGATGTAATAACCCGCCCAAGAGTTGCTTCTCCAATCGTACGATAAATAGGCGACAGGTTGTGATTAAAAGTCATAGCCACGCAACACAAAACACTGCGAATTATTACACAAAGGATTGTTATTTAAATTAGATAGTAGATAAGTAATAGTTGTTTATAAGACTTAGTCTGTGATACATTGCTTAGGTTCGTCGCTTCGCGTTTCCAAACCTTCTATTCTAGATACCTAGGAATGAAATTAGGTACAAGGTTCCTTCTGCTGATCAGTCACCATTTAAAATTTACCGAAATTCATGACTAGAACTCAGTCCCAACTAGACTGAGAAAAATGTGATACAAAAATCAAATTTTTAATCATTTTCCACCGTCCGGTGTTTTTCTTTGTAACTACTGAACTTATCACCGAGAAACTCGGGCGAAAAATCGCTCGAGGCGTCCTAGTTAGGGCTGAATCCTCGGCATCAAAAACTGTCAATCTTAAAGGAGGAAATCAAAGGACTGAAGTATTAAAACATCAGAATATAGACAACTTTTAAAATAACACTCGTGTTTGTAAGTTCTATATTGATAAACATCACTTCAATGAATCGAATGAGCAGACTCGGACTGCTTCAAATTCCCCTAAGGGCTAGAAGTTCGGCAGAAAAAATCGTCAACATGAATGCGAACATTTCTTAATTTAGTGGAAATTGCCAAGTAATTCTTGATGATCGGATCAGCTATTATAATTGCAAATGGAATTTCGTTCTCAAGAGTTCCTTTTGAAATCGAATTCTTCCTCAAGTTTTGCTACATACGTGGCTTTATGGATAAGTGAAGCGTATGTAGGTGTTTGATTTTATCGAGTTAAATTTCAGTTATTTCATTTGTTGTTTTTTCTCTATCAATATACAGTATATTGGTATTGATATATCTGGTTTAGTTACGTATTGACGGAACAGTAAAATATTGTTGTTCACTAAGTTATATTTATGATAAAGTGCTATCGTCATTAGGAACTCTAGGAATCAATCACAAGACACACTAATCAGCCGAAGGACCCTTGAGGCTAATTTCTTTTTTAATTGATCTACGAAGGTGAAATGTAAATGCAGCCCTTTTTAAGGCACCTATTAGACAATACGAAGTATAGAAGCGGTGTTACGTTCAAAAGTATAACCCAAAGTCGAAGAGAGTTGATTAAATCAACCTCATAGCTTAACGGGGGAGTGTTGCAGCTAAACGCGAAACGTCCCCTAAGGTCAACAGTTCGAACACAGTCAGAGCTATCAATATTTTTGGGCTGTAACAGTTGGCGCAGTCAGTAGGGCCCAAAATAATACGAAACAATTTTATTGAAGTCCCTCTTGATTTAGAATATCATCATATCCTGACGTAGCACCTTTCATTTCTTCACTCACTTCAGTCAAAACACAATTGTGACGATCACCTCGCTCAACTTCTGACTTTTTTTGCTATAACAGCGTAGCTAAGTGCCACAGGCTCCGACTCGCAAATATTAACGACTGATACACATAGAGGGATATTTTTCCTTTCCGCAAAAGTATTAAATGGATAGAAATCGAAAATTAATAAAACCGGGTAGACTTTAGTCGATACAAGTTTAGCGAATAGTTCTTCAATGGCCTTAAAGTATAATAAATAGTCACTGGTCTAAGATGAAAACCTGTATCCTTTAAAATTGAATATTTTTCTTGAAGTGTTCTTTATTTTCCTGGTGCTTTGCTTTCGCCTTCATCGTCATCTTCTTGATCTGGAGTCGGCACTGGATCCAACTCGACCTGATCGAATTATTTCATTAAGAAAGAAATAGTTTAATATCATTAAAAATCCGATCTACGTTAGTTGCCTTTTCTATTTTTCTATGTATATCTGTGACTCGTTTTTTCTTTTCTTTAAAATTGTTAACAATAGTTATCAAAATTTGGTAGTTTACCATTGATGGTTTAATGTGTGTTTACAATTTTCACTTACAGTAAAAGATGTGTACTTCTTTTCTAAATATATTCAATACTAACCCCATCCCAGTTATGCCTCTGTTGATTGTGGTGCTCCATCATGGCTGCTGTAATATTCCGCTGTTCAGACACTACTTTCTGCATGAATATCAACTCTTGCAGTAGTTCTTGAGCAACTTGGACCAAATTCACCTTTTCTTCAGAAACGGCTGTCCCATCAGTCTGACGGGATTCATTAGTAGAATTACTTTTCGTACTACTTTTCTTCATGGTTCCTCTGAATGGAAAAAATTCTTCGGAACTTTCTGAACTTAGTCTTTCATCGGTACCTGGAGACCGTTCTGGGTATTCGGTGATCTTGCGTTTCTTAGAACGTTTTTTACTATATCGTAATAGCCATTAAGGAATGATATTCAATACATCAGCTAATGATTCTGAAGAGATATATCAGATTGTTTTAAATAAATGACATTGGTTATGTACTGTACTAACCTTTAACTACAAAATAGCATCTATGTAACTATCTACATATTACATTATTAATGTTCATTATTTAATAATATAAAACAAATGTTAACTTCCGTAAAAAAATTGTTGGTTTACGTTTTGAAATAGGTTCATTGAATCCAAGAATCGATTACTTAAAATCTGTTTACCTATCGTATGTTGTCCGCCTTTTTCAGATATCTTGCACACTTTCATGTTTTTCTAATCCCCACAGAATGTATCATACAACTTTTGTGTACAAGAACTTACATCTTGTGAATTTACCATAATTTTATTAATAACCAAGGACGTAACCAGGCCGTATTTCACTCGGGGCAGAAACAAATCTGCGCTCCCCCGCGAAGTGTACGTTTTCTATCGCCTTTGTCCTTTCTTGTAGGCCTATTGCATTCGTTATTTAGATTATTTTTCCTTTTAGTAAAAATTTTCAAATTTACTCCAAACGGTCAAAATATTTAAAAGAACTTGGTAAACTGTCACTTTTTTGCCTATTTGGCGCCCCTCTAACATTGGCCCCCCCCCCCCCTCCCCCTGTTACATCCCTGGAAATAACTTGCTAAATTTTATTTTACGAATAAATAAGGAATCAGAAGCAATAACGGACAAGTTTCTCGGTCGTTTGTATAAAATCCTTTGTACAAATTCAGGAACTTTCAGTCATGACGTGGACTTCCCTGATCTCCCATGGTGTATACCTGGCTTTTGCCTATTTTCGCCTATCTCCCTTGTACTGTGGCAGATCCGTCTCAAAGAAAAGGGTTCTTTTATGGGTATCAAACTATATTCCCTCAAATAGGTAATAGTACTAGTCAAAACCAAGAAAACCCTGACAATTTTACGTCATAAATTCGTTGCAATGCATACCTACTACACATACTCATAATTCAGTAGACTCTGTTTCAAGATACAGCTTCTTAAGTAGATGAGAAAGTTAAGATCACCAAATCGAGGGGTAGCTCAATACCAATTTTATTTGGGCTTTGAAATACATTTAGTTTTGGCTCTTTTTAATTTACAAAACCTGAAAGACCGATATATTGACGAACTCATTGTTCCGAAGGCCCCTCCCAAAAAATGTTGACAAATTTTGAAAGTCGATGAACAGCTGGGGTTGACAGTAAAACTATAGCAACACATTTACGATCTATAAACGCTAATAATGCCGGGTCCCTGCGTCATAAACCGTTTCGTTCAGCAAGTGAACTTTAAGAACCTTAAAATTAAAAAGTATGCAATTAGATATTTATTAATAGCTTTTTAGTAGCCACGGTTTTGATTCTTTTGAAACCTAGAAGGTCGTTCAGTATTGATAATATCTTCTACAAAGAATCTTCAGAAACATTAGTTCAATTTTGAGAAATTCACAAAAATAAGGACATCACAGATTGTTAAGCCTTTTTGTAAAATTTCGGTTTCACGCCTGTTCGTCAAGTTCACGTTGTGTTTCCATAATATTTTCATCTAAAATTGATTGCTTCAGGGATTGAATTGGTCCCCATGTGGTTCCCAATGGGTTTCATATATGATGGTTCAATGTCATTGTCCTTAAAAATCAAATAATTGGCATTACTTTTCAGTAAGCTTGCATTCGATTTCAAAGAAACTGTCATTGATTTTGCAGATTAACATGAAAAGGTGCACGGAGGTCACCTGTGAACACGAAAAAACTTGTCCTCTTCACTAACTTGTAAGATAATCGGTTTTGAATAAATTTTCAAACGTTGTACCGGTCGGAGTGTGGGTGATCAAATCGAATTACATGTTAGTCCTTGCCCATGCGTAAAAAGAATAGCTTAGACAGACAACGGAGAACTTGAATCAATAGAGCTCAATCCACCTTTTTCATTTATATCGAAAATTAGAGGCATAATATTTGGTCAAGGACAATTAACAGCAAAAAGGTAAGCTGATGAGAGATTCAGTACAGTTTCTAGAAGCCATAACAATGTTTTACGGAATTTCGAGTCGTCGATTGATATTATTTATAAGCCTCCTCATTAAAAGGGTAATCGTACTCATCGGGAGGGTAGGGGAACATGTATTCTTGAATGCAAGTACAGGGTTCCTCGTCGGACGGAGGCAATTCCTCTTCTTTCTCTTCCTCCTCTATTTCCTCCTCCTCTTCGAGTTCAGCTTCCTCGCCAGTGCCCTCGCTGGCCCCAGCAATCCAACCACTCTCCCCATCCTCACCCTGAATTGCAAAATGCAAAATGAATTGAAAAATCAATTATACTATGTTGATTCCATAATGCAGCACATTCCAATTTGGGTCGGTTGTCTGATTACCACAAAATCTACTCACCTGATTTCCCTACAAAGTTGCAGAAATATTCTAGACCCTAGAATGCTAACATGATAGTATGCTGAACCAAACAGAATATGCCAACAAGGAGTATTTTTACTTCACCTGATAATTTGTTTCTTACGGATGGAAAATTACTGAAAGTAATCTATGAATGAAATTTTCCGGTGTAATTAACTGTTAAAATCATCGGTTCAATAAAACGATAGTAATAGAGCACAGTAAAACAATAGTGGCGAAGTATAAAGAACTTTTCAAGTCGTACCTAATTATGGTGATGAATAAATTTTCAAAAAAATTTGTTCAATTATCATTCCAAGCAATACATACTTCAATTAGTTCTGGGTCAGGAGTCATTAGAGTAAATTTGACTTTATCTAATGAATCTTATTGATAACATGGAGTATTTCTTAATCCCATTACTTTCCGAAACCAAATGCAGAGGGCGCTTTAAATGAATTGACTCCTCGACGGGTCACAAATCCAGAATGAATAGCCGGATTGTCAGCGTGGTAGCTGTCAACTTAACGTTCGAAATATCTCTTTACATCGTAGGAGGAGTAAAATTCACTCCATATTGGCATTCTAGGGTTAAAGTCAAGTGTATCAATAACATCTCGACGAATCGCCAACATTTTGGGTTTGTATCTACTAAGTGATACCTCTTTCCACTCAAGGAGGTAACCTAATGAATAGCTTTATGCGAAATCATCAAACCGAATTCTGATCTTCCTTCAGGACTACGGCTGATGACGTCCGCAACAACAGTGACAGTTGGGCGGAAAGCATCAACCTGATACGATTGCCTACTTTACTTCTTTCCTCTACTTTTATATAGCTCTTTTTTATGAAACCTTTTACTACTTTTACTTTTTGATCCGTTTTTCTCGTGGAAATCGATTTTATTGCACTACAAATGGGACTGTTTATTGTTCTACCAATCACTCAAAGACTCGACAAAGGCAAGGCTCAAGTTTTACAAGATGTAGGAAACTTAACTGCTATTTTTCCTTCTGTTAAATTCCTCCTACCTAAAACGTAGCACATTTTGTGAACCGATAACTTTAAAATAGTATTGCACGAGATGTTGCACTTTGTACATACGTTTTTGTGGTTAAATCCAGAACTCTTCAAGAATACTGAACTGTAAATCCGAACAAACCTTACACACACTCCGTGGCGGTTCCACCCCTGCAACTAGGGAGGTGCAAAGACATCACCAGAGGCTAAAGCAGAAGGGACGAAAGAGCTGCTTCTTTTAGCCAAACACAAATTTCAGACGTAAGCAAATGGAATACATTTGGATTAATTTTTCATTTCAGCGCTAATTTAGTACAATAGACATTGCTTTTTATGTTCAATGTTTGCTGCAGCCCAAGCAGTTTAGTTTGACAAATTGTGCTAAATTATTATTCATCGCAATACTTACCTAAAGTTACGATTATGTAAAACTTAGGCAAGCGTTTGCAAACCTTCACAAACATTCGCAAACACGTTAACGAGCTTCCGTTCGGACAGCCTGAGCACGCCCGCTGGAACAGTTGATCTCAAGCTTTCGACAAAGTTTCCCTAAAAAATTCATCATTATGGCACTCGCATTTTCAATTGTGCAAATTGAAATCAAGAAGTCCAGCCAAAGGAGAGAAAGGGAACAATGTGTGAACTTTTTTTCTAAGAGGAAGAAATTATTTGCAACCGTATGTATAAAACAAGACTTATTAAAAAATTTCCCAATTTTCAATTTTAAATAACTTCCTATTAATTCAAGTGATCTCTCGTGGCTCGCTTCATTTAAAACTGCATGAAAACTGAAAGTACCATCAAAGAAAACTTCTGAACTATGTAGTTGGCACCACATGTCGTTTGTTTTCACAATGGAAGGGCAGTGAACACGAATTCTTTTGATGATTCATTGGCTTACCAACAAGTAGTGGAATGTGCTCGAACTTTTGAGAACGTTTGCGAACTCTGTTCAGTGCGGGTGACTGTTCACACCGCCTGAACTCTTGTTCTCGGTTGTCTGAGAACAGTGTTCAAGAATAATGCTCATTTGATGTATACAGGCTTTAAAATGGGTAAATAACTCCGAAAAAAAAGGAAAAAACTGGAAACAGTCACACAGAACAAACAACAAAAATAGGACGAAGTAGAAACAGTCAGCAAAACGCTGATAACAAAAACGATAACAAGAACCCCCACTGGTGAGCTTAGAAATAAGTGAGCGCCTTGCCTGGGATTTCGAGCTCTCTCGTTGGACAATCTCACATGCCCGCCTCAATTCTAAATGAAAATCCTCTGAAACTCCACCTTTAGCGCCATCGACGTTGGAGGATGGATGCGATCTGCTCCTCATTGTTTCTGTTAGTCAGGACCCCTCCAAGCCACATTCCATGCAGAGCGAGGGTTCTTCTGTCACTAGCCAACATACTCTTTAAATGAGGATGGAGGGATTTGGTAACCTTATATTGGATGGGTGAGCATGTGCCTACGGTCCTATCAGTAGCTTTCATGACCGACAGACAGCTATAAGAATCGTCATTTGACCGCCTCGTTTTTGAACGCTTGAACTTTGAACTATGTCGGAGGGTTGACAATCAGATGTATTCTACGGCTAATTCTTAAGACGTAAATCTGTACGAATGACTTACTTCCCCAACTCCACTGAGCATCTCCTCAAGTCCATCTTCGAAGTCCTTCCTCACCTCTTCCTCTCCTTCCTCTTCGTCCGCTTCCTCGTTGTCATCTTCCTCATTTTCTTCACCCTCTTCCTCATCTTCATCCGATTTCGGAGGCGTATCAGGGCGGATTGCTCTGACCAAGAACTCTGGGATAGGCGGCTCCTTGATGCCCCCTCCGCACAAACAGTTGCCATATGTCCCTTTCCAAGAGTCAATCAACACTTTGCAGTATTCAGCCACGTTAAACAAGAACTGTAATTCGCTTTTCACGAAGTCCTCAATTGCTTTGTCTCTTTTCTTTCGGATAGCCCGGTCGTACCTTACCAGCGCTAAGGAACCCTCATTAAACATCAATAGGTTTGAAAACGTACTGCTTACGGACACTGTACATCACTGATCCTTCAACTGATGCTACACAGACATTGTAACTCTAATACGACCGTTTTTACACCCGATAGTCTGAAAGTAGTGATTTTAGATACTCCTTATAAGACGTCATCCTTAAATTCACACCGTCAGGAGCGGCTGGGTAAGTTTATAACAATAAACTAACGGTTTCACATTTGCAGCAATTCACTTAGTTCAACCTTTGTGAAGGGAGAGCCTTCCCAAAGAAAATCGAACATAACAAGAACATGATATAAATATGTCATTCAACATTAGTTTCATGCGATAATGTTAAAATCGGTACCAAGAAATGCATTGCGATTGTATTAGCAAAAGTACCTTCTGCACGGTAATTATGTTGGTACCTACAGTAGCAGGAACACTCGATTTTAAATTAATCAAAGCTAAGTACGACTCCTGTATTAGTCTAGTTGTGCAACAAACCTCGAAAATCTTGGATATTCTGTTAAATGAAGGAGGTAATAGATAATAGATAGATAATCCATTCAGGCGCTGGTTATACTGCCGATTTTCTCACACATTTTTTGTTCTATTGAGAATGGGAATAGTTTCGAAACGTACTTCAAAGCTTTCAATCAAATCTATTTTTAAAAAGCGTTAAATGGAAGAGGAGTGGATGGAGTGATAAATCCTTAAATATTCACTGTTTTTATCACCTTTTTATATTTCATTATTGATATATAAAGTTATTTAGTTCTATCCCAATTTTTTTCAAACTCCGTAGTGCAATAAACCTCACAAGTTTACAATTTGACGTTGGGAAGGGGGATTGTAGGGGTAATGGCCGATCCATTCAAGATCTGCTCAAGCTTACTAGTTTTTGTTGAATTACTAATTTGGTCTAGTTTTAAAAAAATATTTATAAGTGTTTACAAGTGTGATTATACAAAAACCAAACATAGGTCATGCATTACTTAACAATATTTTAAGAAAATATATATAAGTATGTAAATTCAAATTATGGCACTATATTCATGATATGATGTTTTTCCTTGCCACAGAGAAAATTGTACGATAGTATATTTAAGAGAATTTTACGACGGTTCTCAGCTGGTTGCATACAAGATATCTGTACAAATTCAGCGGATTCAACGATTCAAGGTTTTGACGTAGAGAGTGCAGCTAATGGCGTGGACCACCAATTTCAACTTGACCGATCAGAAAACTCCATTTTCCATCGCCTTTTCTAACAATACCGCCTTAGGTCCCGTCTCGAAAGTCACCCTCATCTGATAAAGGAGATCGAATTTCCTCGACTAATTCCAGTTCTGCCGTTAGCAATTTGACGCTACACCCGCACACTGCTGGTCCCACCATCTTTCATTTGTGCTTATCCACTTCTTGTTCGCATGATTGAAGAATAGCATGACCCTAGATGCCAAGCTAAGGTGGAAGGAACACTTCAAAAAGAAGAGGACTGAGCTCGTATTGGAACTTAAAACGGATGTAAAGGCTAATCGGCCGACGGTCAAACACGATCATTGGTAAAAATCCACTTAATAAAATCAACTATCTAAGCCAGTTCGGATATAGAGCACATATGTGAGGCCGCACAGCTCCAACCAGTTATTCAACGTTTCCAGAACTGCGTACTACGAAGTATCTAGTAGTATGTACTTCCGAATTGGGGCACTCCACGGCAAACTTTAAAAGGAAAGGGTGAATGAGGTGATCAAAGCGAGCAACGATTCATCTTGTCAGACCGAAAAATCATTGAATGAGAACATGCAAGGAGGAGCTCCTAGATATGCAAGATCTAACTCGACGCCTCAAGCGACTGAAATCCCATGAGCTGCTATAGGAATTCCAAGTGATATGTTCGGGAGACTTGGGACAAGACAATACACCTTGGGTCGTGAGTAATGTATTACAGTAATATAAGTCAGATTTATGTTAAACCAACTACCAAGCACTGCAGGCCGATGTGGCCCTTGGCTTCTCCTCTAACAGGTTATAGGCTAACAACCTGTCCCTGTAAAAATCCATTTGTCACGGAACTCGAAGACACAGGCATTACTCGTTACAATAAAGCTACAAACAGTGAACTCAAGATTAGATTGAATATATTACAAAAAAAGCAAACAAACTGCCGTACAACGAGAACAATTACAGTCAGGATGTCTTTCTAACTTTTACTGACTCGTATGGATTTTGACTTTGAATAATGATCCTGACAAAATCATTTTTTCTTTGCTTTGTCGTTTGCTTCAACTGATCTCTTCTGATTTTTGTTCCCCTTAGGCCTCTCCCCTTCGCCCCTTGAAGTCGTAGACCATGAGCCCGACCCTTCACCCGAAGGTTCATATAAATCGAGTTGATACTTCAGAATGGCGTTCTCTTCTTCGAATTTCGCTATGGCTTTTTTGGTCATTTTCAAATCTCTTTCCACTTCCCTAGCTTCCTTGTATGTATAGTCTATGTTGTTTTTGATGTACCTTGCGAAGAGTTAAGGCGCATAGGCGCGAACAGCACACTTAATTATCGCCCATCTAATTCAACGAAAATTTTGCGAAATGCAAATATACTTGAAACAGTATCATAGTGTTGGGTGGGTACAAAAATCGGTCTGCCTACATTTATTGACTACGCTCATTCAGAGTCAATGGTTGTCTTCAAATTTTGAGAGGTTCTAAGGAATTTTACTTACAATAGGCATTTTGAAAGTTTCAGTTGTAATGGCCATGGTAACGACTAGTCAATCATTTATCATAATCGATCGTTTATCACTAAAACGCTGCGAATTCGTTCACTGGGGTTTATTATTCAATGATTCATGATTTCAATTTCTACTAAGCTTTGGAGTGTGCGTGTTTCACAGGTGATAGAGCGATTATTGAATTTCAGGAGATATGCATAGAGCACTTAAATCGGTTCTCAATCAAAATACGTATTTGGATTGATCAGTTGATCATATTTGTGTGCCTCCTGAAATTCAAAAATCGCTCTATCACCTGTGAAACACGCACACTCCAAAGATTAGTAGAAATTCAAATCACGAATCATTGAATAATAAACCCCAGTGAAAGAATTTGCAGCGTTTATTTCAAGAGCGATTACAATGGAAAAATATTCTATTTGAATATTTTAAATGCTTCAACCCGTGAATCGGCTATAAACCCTTTTAGGAGTTCACTCCAGTATCCATGTTCACTACATCACTAGGTTACTGCGATAAAAAAAAAAAAACGGTGTTGTTTCTGTTTTTATCGCAGTAGCCTAGTGATGGAGTGAATGCGGATGCAAATGTTGGCACCATAAATCGGGCCATACATCGGTAACGGTTTGAGCTACGGACCTGGGGAAGGGCTCATTCGATTCATCATGGAAAGTTCTTCAAAAAAAAGTCCAAATTTAGGCCGCCTTGACTTAATAGTGAGGTTTTTAGGGATTTTACAAAACTTTGACAACCCTTAAAGGGCACTTTAAATTAAGTGAGAGAGCTGGCTAAAGAATTGGGGCGTTGTCGGACCAACATAAATTTTTCCTGAAAATTTCAGATTTTTTGCTCCAGCCGTTTGGGAGAAATCGTGCGTACGGCGTTCGGACGGGAAAACTTTTATTGCAGATTTGAATTCTACACCCTTTGAAACGTAAACCAAAATTGGCAATAAACCCCAAATTCAATGTGCCCGAAAATACAATGAGACTAATTTCTTTCCTAACCTACTTAAAAAACTGAAATCGGGAATGGAGCTCTTTAACGTTTAAAACACAAGCATAAAATTAAACATGGAACCCTAAAGCTCACTTCATCTCTAATAACCCTACGGTGCTGAAGAATTTTTTTCAGGAAGATTTGCTGAAAATAATTGTTTTAATTCTTAGTTTATCAATTTAGTTATATATTGGGTACCTAAACAATTATATGCTAAGTCCATGGCAAAGCGCCTTTGGATTGGTTGGAAGGGCGTAAAAAAGCATAAAAACCCACAAATATCATATATATAGACATTACCAACATTTCTCGATGACGGGCTTTAACTTCAAAAACTGAAACAAACTGTTAACAACCCTCAAAAGAAATAGGTCACCTAATCGTGATCGAGATTGCTTCCTTCTCAAAGAAAGCGACAGCATCTCCCGGCGGAGGAGGCAAAAGGTGAAAGACGCCGGCACAAGAAGCTTTTCTGTCAGATAAAACTTTTAACGACCTTTTTGCGTTGGCTCGAAGTTGGACAACTATAGGGTGGGTGTGACGGTGTGGAGTCCTCGTTTTCAACCTTTTCGCGTAAATCCCAGGTCGTTTGACAGGCCAATTGAAACGGCCTTGGCCTACTTTGTTCTTTCCCAACGTCACTATTAGTTATGCAAGGCTTAGGTAAGAGAAAATACAACAGTTTTAAAATCAAATTGAAAAAAAAAAAGTTGTTGAAGTCCCAGAATTGAGATTAGAGCTGCCTTACAGGGATAACTGGGGCTGATAAGTTCGGAATTGTTTTTCGCCTTTTATTTTATGATGCTTCTTCTAGTTCTCAGTGATCCAAAGATTCAAAGGCAAGTAATACAATCAGCTTGAAAGAACCTTTCAAACACTTCTGCAATTCCAAAACCACTCAAAACAAGTTATCTACGAACGCCCGAATGCACGTTTGTCTGTTCTGATGAAATACAGTATATTCTTACTTCTAGAATTATCTGCAAAATTAATGTTTTAGGCAAACAATTTTGGCGAACAAGGTTAAAAAACATCAGAATTTGAAGAAAAAAACGTTTTTTCTACCTTGGGTTTTTTGGGGTTGAATATACAAATTAAAATATATCTTATACTTTGATGAGTGATTTAATGTTGACTGAAAAACATAATAATGGCGATGGAAGTTAAATATGCATAGAATTATGCTTATTATGTGTATTGGTAACAAAACGTAATCGGATATTCAGCTTTTGATTTGTGAAACCAAAGTTTTCCTCAATCTGTCAATTTGTGGAAAATCCACTAAGAACATTTTTTTCCTCAATAGTGAAGGGAACAAAGGGTTCACCTAAATATTGAATTTACTGATTTTATCATTAGATCAAATAAATGGTAATAAAACAAGAGTAAGAGTCTGCAGCCTCTTTTGGTATTTACATTACTGTGACAGGAACGATCTAACAAAAGATTAAAGTTCCACCAAAATGACCTCGTACTCGTTTTCCTTGACAATTAGTCCAACCAACTCATTATATATATAGTTTGTTAATCATCAGCATTCTTTAAACTTGTTTCCGTACCGTAATCAATAGTAATTAAAATCTGAAAACATCGTGATTTCTGACGGTTAGCTTCAGATTGGTATGACCCGATGGATAGGCAATTCCCGCAAGACCGAGCGGTCTTGAAGGTGAGGTATACCTTGTGCGCCGTCTACAAGTTCTAGTTCGATGAGGGAGGTTTAAATGTTTGAAATGGAATTTCAATCTTCCTAGATCTAAATTATATCAAAGTGATATTCCATAAGAAAAATTTCATCTCTCATCATGACAAAGTCATTCTATCATCCAACCCCATCCCACAGTCTTTCCACGAAAGGCGCTTTCACAGTTCTCCCTAACGATTTTCAGGTTTTTGAAATCTGGTGATCTGCTAAATAAGAACTCCCAGCTGGAGAGAACCCATGACCGTTCTATGGAGCACCTGGCATTTGAAATTAAACTTGTTACTTCTCAGTAAAAATTGAATATCAGTCGACCTTGATCTGAATACAACGTTGCAAAAAGACTCAAATTGATAGATTCCTGAGATATTCTTCTAACCAACTTACGATACATTTGAAAACTAACCAGTGGGATTTAACACATCCTGATACCCACCAATATCATAAGTAACAGGCAAAAAACAAAGAGGCCAACCCCTACCCAGGTTGCTATGGTCTGAATTTACTCATTACAACTGCATATGAATGAACCAATTTTTCAAGCGGTTTGACCATCAGCGCCGGATAATCAAACTAATTTTCAAGTTAAACATTGTAAAACATGCATTTTGTATACCTTCCTTCTAAAATTACGTGATTTAATCGTCAATTGTAGACGGGAGGTAATGTTATTTTCTGATCCTGCCACAAGACTCTCTACTCTTAAATGAACAGACTCTTCTAGGTATACAAATTAAAAAGGATACTTCACAGGGTCTTTAGGGAGATTGGGATCCATATCTATCATTTCTTTGATGGAATCCTTGAATTTATCGAAGAAGAAATGTTTCTTCAAATAGTCCATCAATTCCTTTTCTTTTTCATCGTCCTGTAAAACTTTCTCAATGAATTTCCCACGTGACTATATGTATATATTGATTTATAGATTGTGTATACTCTTCGTTTTCTACTCTACTCAAGAAATTGAAAATACTACTTTGTCTTAGTTCCACATCCTTCTCACAAGTTGTAACCTCTCATCACCTAAATAATCCACCTACTTATGTGTCATGTGTGTATGTCATAGAAAATACACGAATTTCAGTGAGAACCATATAAATCAATACTTACTACTTTCCTCGCTTTCTTCCCTTTGTCTTTTCCAGGAAGTGGTCTTTGAGTCATATTCAATCAACAACTCTGAGATCCAGTAAATAAATATCAGGTGGCTCAATATTGTAATTTTCTGTTATAATCTTCAAGCATCACCGTAGAAGCCGTTAAATGTATTCAACGGTTCAAAAAATGAAGTTTATAAAAAAAGATTTGAAAATAAAGTTTTATAGTGTGACACGAGGAAAAAAGTAGAGTACATTTATAATCCAACTGAATTAGGCATTTCATACAAACCGTGACACTTAATCTGACTTTTACAAAGGTCAAGAATCCTGATGGGTCACAAACATTATGAGTCAAAAATTGAAGCAGGAACGGATCCAGGAATGTATGGTGCCAAACCCTGGTGAAATGTCCCCTTTCCACATCACACCTCACACGAGGCAGCAGCTGCGGAGGCCCTCAAGAGAGAGCATAAAAGAGCCCACGTCCGCATCCTCTCTGACAGTCAACCGTCGATAAAAACATCCCATCCTGAGTGGTATGGTGCTGCATGCATACCTTCAACAACCGGTTGCCAGGGTATAGAGGCATAACTGGTAGCAAAAAGGTTGACGAGCCTTCAGAGGCTCCCGAATCTTATTTGTAGAGCCTGAACCACCAGTAACTTTTCCAAATACTCCCTTCAGAGGGACCTTCAACGCGCGGGTGAATCAACAAACCACAAGAAGTTGGTCCAATGTTGAAGCAATCATCCACAGTAAGCTCAAGGTGGCCGAACACCAACACGAAATTTACGAAGGGCTACTTAAGGAAACCTTTAGGAAACTGCAAACATGGTTGGCCTTATCACGTGCTTTCAACCTGTACGATTTCTACCACTCTTAACTACCAATTCTACCAATAGTTAACGTTAAGTTTATGTTTCAGAGCTCAATGGATGTTTGGATACTGATGAAGCGCCCGCAGGAGTCAATTATGGTAGAAGAAGAAGTAGAGCAGTTTTATACCAATTATCGGGCCATTATAAGCAAGATAAACCTAAACACACCAAGCTCAAGCTTAATAACGTAAGTAATGTAAGTACCTACCTGCACGTACAATAATCTTGTCAATACTTGCCACTAACATATCCCGAGATGGAAGTCAGCTTTATTAACACTAAAAATGTAGCGCGTATTCCGAATTCAGACAACACATCCAAAGCTATGTGTATCACATTAAACAGAAGTTTCTTCTCAAGATAATCAGCTGAATCAGAAGTCTGATATTCTTAGTGTAATTCAAAAAGAATAAAGAGGATCTTTCCATGTACCACAAAAATCAATAAACTGCCAGTTTTCTCAATAACAGAATAACTTTCTCAGCAACCCGACGCTTCGAAGGGAAGTCTATTATTCACTTGACAAAATAAGCCTGGGGCTCTCTTACTCTAATAGCTACCTAATAGCTACGAATCAAAGGAATGTATTGGTGCAACTATATCGGTAGATATTTATGTACATAGTCGATGGTGATCTACAAAGAATTTACAAATTTCTGGAACTGCATGGGAATAAGAAATAAATCCTCTTTTCAAAGAGCAAATTCCTAGACAAAAAAAGTACCAAAGATACAAACAGACGCCTCTGAGTAGATATTGTTTCTAATCTGCGTAGTCAGAGCTCTCGAGCAATTTAAAAGAATTATTTTTGACAATTAATCGCATTTTAAAAAATAAGCACACAACTTTAATCCTAAGCACTAAATCTTGACCGAACATGGAACATGTTTGCATCCATTAAGACTGCTTCCGGCGTTGAATAGGAGATGAAATGGGTTTGAAGCTGACTTAAATAATCATTCAGTCGTCTTGACTAACCTCTCACATTTTAGCTTCCTGTGTTGAATCATATGTGATAGCGGCTGTACTTTCATAAAAATAGTATAATTTCGTCTCTTATCTATAATTTTGTCTCGCAACGGTAATTTTCTCTCATTCCCTGACCAGTTATGATGTAGAAAACATGTTCTTTGTTGAAAAACTTAGTTTATCACGATACTACAATTTGTATCAGTTATTTTTAATCATGATAATTGTGATATCAACTTCAATCATGCCTCAAGGAAGGTAAAAACCCACTACTAAAAACTATGACTGCCGGTATACCGTTTGATTATGCATCTTCTAATTTACAGGATAATTTTTTTTTTTTTTATAAGTAATTAATTCAACGATACCAACATGGAAAGCATATTGTTAATTTCTCCTGAAATGTCTCACTGCTTGAGTGTGTTTACTTATGGTGTAATCTTAAGAGAGGTGCTAATGCCTGTCCTTAGAAATCTTATTTATGACCTTAATTGTAGAATGGAATGTTGTAGAACTGTGCTGATTTCATGTCGCGTTATGGATGGATGATCTCACTAGCAGAACTCATCAAGATAAAACTATATCATAGAGGTTTTAAAACGATTGGTGGTTTGTAAACCATACCTTTTTCCATACAGGTATATGTCAGGATTAGAATTTAGACAAGCCAAACAAGTTATTTTTCTCGGTTATTGTCAATGTTTCAACGAATTCCCTCAACTGCGACCACTAAAAAGTTTTCAATTATTTTGGCACTTTTCCATGGGTCCCAGACGCTTCCCGAGTACAAAACATCTGCACTGAAGAAATCTAGGCTCATATTATCCCACTACGGCGTTTTCAAGACTTGCTGGGATTGGCTCATCCTCATAGCCACGTTCTACGTGGCCATTGTGGTACCTTATAACGCCAGCTTCGTCAGTTTAGACAGGCCGTCAATGGTCAGTGATGTCGTCGTTGAATCCCTCTTCATTGTAGGTGAATATCTTCTCATACTATTCAAGTAGTTACCGTAATTTGCATGATTGATTGTCAGTTGCGATTGCTGCCTACGAAACCATTCAAGTGGATTTTTCTTTAAATTCTGTACATTATAATTAAGTAGGTGGAAAGCATTTCAACTATTAAGGTACTTCTGTTACTGCTGGCTCCCTTGTTGAAGACAAGTAAGAGATTACACTGGGCAAGTTTTCCACGCAGTAGTTACTCTCTATTCAATCTTCACTGCACTATATTATTATTATTGTTATTAGTATAACTAAATAGTATTAACACTATTGGCATAAACAAAATAGAATATTTTGACATCCGATCGGAAGCTGATTCAAAGAAAGCAGAGTAGGTGGATATTCTGACGGTTCATTAATCTAAGCATATCTCATAAGGTAAGCAGGCGCAAACTTCCATAGGCAGTCCAAAGGCAAAATGAACGAAAAATGACCACCAAGATAAGTGGACAGTGAAGCTTCCTCACTGTTTGCAGCATAGTATGAGTTTAAGAATAAATTACAAATCAAATTTAATCCTGTAACGCTTTTACATGCCAATAAGGTCTATAATTCGCTTTGCCCATGTGCAAGCTCGACCAAGTACCAGTCCATCAATTAAATGTAGGACCAACAAACAGCTAACAGGCATAATTTCATCCGACTTAAGTTCTGAACCTGCGCAGCATAAGTTATTTACCAACCAATCGAGTTTATTAAGCGATACAACTCATAAGGCCATGCTGCTATGGGTATCGGGTCATGAGGGAATAGAGGGCAACGAGGAAGCTGATCGCCTTGCTAAAAAGGGATCAGAGTCCAACCCAATTGGACCTGAACCCCAACTAGGGGTTACCAAGAGTTATATAACTCAACAGGTTCAGAAATAGGAGGAAAAAACACACACAGAATACTGGCACAACACTCCTAAGCAGAGGCAAGCCAAGCGGTTTCTTTCAATCTCAAGGAAACGCGCAAAAGCCCTTCTATCATTGAGGCGCTAAGACCTTCGCAAACTTGTGGGTCTTCTTACTGGCCACTGCCCCCTAAGGTACCACCTAAACAAAATGGGTAAGACCAGGACAGTAGAATGCTGGCTCTGCTGCGAAGAGGCGGAAACAGCAGAACACATCCTCTGTAATTGTCCTGCTGTTGCATCAACTAGATTCCGGCATTTCGGGAAGGGTGTCCTAACACCCTCCGATATTGCTTTGGAAACACCTGAAAACCTCCTACACTTTGTGAACGAAGAGGTTATTAAAAAGGTTACTAATTAAAATGGGGACAGCGTCACAATAGATCCTAGCCGTCTCAGTGACCAGGGGCTCCTCCCATCCCTTATCGAAAAAAAAACTCATAAGGCACGCAGCTACTCCCTGAATTTGAACGAAATAGGACCGGAAGATATCTAAAAAATCGACGATATACGATATTAGCACAAATTGATTCCAATGGCTATGTAATTCACAAGGGATCTACAATGAACTGACCAGCACAATCCTGAAAATTAACCAAAAAGGTTACTAACAATGGTGAGACAAGGAATTGGCACAGATAAATCATTGAACCGAAATTGAACAGCAAGCTCTGAAAGGCAAAAAGCAAGTGGACATTTTAATTTTCACGGGCAACATTTTTCGACTTCTTGCATGAACACGACGCTACCCTTACCTCCAGTAAAAAAGAATATAAAATGTATTTTGTTATTTAATAGTATACATAATATTTAAAAAATAGAAAACCACTTACTAATGCTCACAATCGTTATGCTCCTTCTTGTTCAAATTAATCTTTCTGAGAATTTGATACAACTTACAGATATATGCAAATTGTTGAATAGAGCTACTGAGAATCGATTCGAATCTAACAGCTCTTCCGTAATTCAACTAGTCTGATGTCCGACATTTCCCCCAAATTTTCCCAATACAATGGCCCTATTAGCTGATTTAATTTCCTCCAAAAGGTACAAATAACCAACTCCCAAATAAAGGAGAGTGTTTATTTTCTCTCAGCTCCTAAAATAATTCCAAATTTGTACATGATAATCCACTTTTCAGAGACAGCAGGAACAAATTTAGAATGAATTACCCTAAATTTTGTTTAATAATCAAATGAATCCAACAATACAATGAGCATGAAAATTTGGAAAATAATATCGAAATACACTAAACTAATGTTTCCCGGTAAAGCCACCTAGTTATCATCCTACACTTTCACAAATGACTCCGAAAATGGGTAACAACTATGGTAGAAGTTTTACGAGGTGATCTTTGTTGTTTTCAATTCATTGGAATGAAAATCATTGAACGTCAAATGATACGTACTTTATTGCCATTAATTACTCTATTAATAACAATAATGGATTCCGTTAGCTAGGAAAATATGACGAATTTTACACATAAAAAAGTTTTGAACAACATACAAAGTAACGTAAAAATTATAAAATAAATTACTCCTCGTCTCTTTTCCGCTTGTTCGAATTGTCGGGCAAATCATGAGGTTCGAGTTTCACATCGACTTGGGGTTCTATTTTGACTTCAACTTGGGGTTGTCCAGGAACGTGGATCATCGCTTTGGCCCCTGAAGACTGTCCACTGACGACCCACTCACCGCTGTATGGTCTAAAACCAGATAATACGTCAAATGAAATTGAAGACAAACATGATAGAAAACAAGGTTTGTCAAAATGACGTTAAATTTATCAAGGGATGAGAAACAGAATTGTTGGTAATATTTTCCGAAAAAAAAATCTATCAATGCACCAAGAAGAAAACCATTGTAATGACGGACACTGTCTAATAAAAATGCAGCATAAAATTCACTGAATGCTATAGGAGGAGGAAATGGCGAATTGGTTTAACGATTATTCAAAAGTATGATGCAGGATTCTAAATGGTCATATCTTCATCCTTTATTGCCAAGCACTACTCACTGAATGGGACTCCTAATTGGGCTTAATGGGCTGGCCAATAAGAGAAAAAGTGAAATGATCGCTGATGATTGAAAAAAAAATCATCAATATAGAAGCGATTCTGTTAATTTGGCTAATGTTAATGTGGCACCATCACTTGTTTTACGTGAACTTTAAAACCAATATCAAACGCCTTAAGCCAAGTTTCGTAGGATTCGACCTACTGGGGCAAGCTACATTTTTGGCTGGAGCCACTGGAAGAGCAAGAAGAAGAGAGGAGCGTGCCAGTTGTTTAGATTCATTACTATTGCCTCCTAGATCATCATTAATAATTATCAATTATTAATAATTCCGCTTATGTAGTTATTCGAACGACTACAGCTTATACAAGCAGTTTTGATCTTAATTTCGGATTCAATTTACCGTCAATAAAAGCACCCAATGACCGGTTTCCCGATCAAAATTTCAAACAGTCTCGTCATAATACGATAAACAAATATGAGGCAGTAGCAAATTTCATACACGTAACTGACGAAATCCGTTTTCATCCATTTTGGTCTTCAACTAAACAACATTTTGCACCATTATGTAAATGTAAGGGGAATACCTCATTATTGTTGTTCTATGAAACACCAGTAGCACCTTGTTAATCGAATATTGAGAAACCGGTGTGAAGCTTCGTACTGTATCTTATCAATAAAATATCACTAGATTAAATTCTAAGTCAATCACGACACAGAACTTAGCTGTACTGTTTCGCTAGCCCAACTCTTATGTTTGAGTTCAACTAGACCCTCTTCCTGAGGACCCTCTACATGTCTAAACAAAGATTTATTATTAAAAATAATTAACAAAAAAGGGCAATCGCCTATTGAATTAAAAGTATATCCTAATGAACTAAAAATCCACTGAAATCGAATTGCGTTAAAATCATTATTAGGGAAGAACTGACCAATAGCCACAGAAAACGTGAAACCAGCATTATAGTACCATCCACAGAAATAAATCATTTTAGGGCATCCAACAGGATTAGAGGTTTCACTAATATTTTTCGTACAGTCTACAATTTCGTTATTACAGTAGATTTGTTTCAAATCATTTCATTTTGAATGACTTTCGCTGTGTCTTAAGAAAGTTCTAAAGATGTTAAGTTCTTATGAAAACCACATCGTGTAAGAACTCTCGTTAATTTTGTTCAACCATGATCATTTTCAATACTTAAGGCCGCTTTCACCAACACTGATCTGAGTTCAAATCGTGGTTCAACTCTTTGAGCAGAGATTGTCTGCCAAATGAATTTCACCATGGCGGCTAAACTATGATCGATGGTTCTATCGGCTGGCATTTAGCTTTGAACGCCCGTTCTTGGCGAGTTATGGGGATAAACTCGGATCAATCTTTGTTGTTCTTCAGATTTTTGTTTTCGTTCATCACGCAGTAATACCATTTCTATTAATAGTTATAACAATCATCATTGTGCCACAAGCTCTTGTGCGAGTTTTCGCAATCATTTTCCACGAGGGAGGGATGAGAATGACTGCACAAAAAAAAAAAAACATTAAAATCCTCTCCTGCGATCGCTTGATATCACCTCACCAGACAACCCAATGCCTTCCGAATTTAAATTCAACCACGGATCAAAGGTAGTTCAACAGTAGTTTACATTGATCTCGCTCATGCGAAGAAGTGTTAACAGAAACTCTGTTCAATTTGGTGAAACCCAAACTTCTTCAAACTGAGATCAATCGGTCGTTCCGTTGATCTTGACTCCCATTGATCGGAATGAAAGCAGCCCTTATTTTCGTGTATTTTTTAATCGCCCTGAACGTAAATCCGGTCAAAATAACGATACCAACAATAAAAAATCCTAATTCCTGAACTTCAAGGATAGCTGGGACCTGGTATACTGATAGCCAACTTGCATATTGTACTATGAGAAACCCGTGACAGGTAGAAATCCTAGAATACGTCAGTCACTTCTTGTCTTGGCTAAGACCCACACGCCCACAAGGTACCTGTTAATTATTAGTCCACTCGAATCTGACCGAATTGAGTAGATTCCTACTGGACAAGTTTTCTAAGGCGTAATACTGTTTGGGTTATTGACTCGCTATTACAAACGCATAATAACAAACCATTTATTATCTTAGAAAGGACATAACACATATTGGAATCAATCTGACACTTACTCGACAACTTTCATAGCGGGTTTCGCAGTCTGGATTCTAGCAACGTTCGCCACGCTGGGAGGTCTCTTCACAACTGATACGTTACTTGAAGGCCCTTTAGCCATTTTTATCGTACCGCCCATGTTAGAGGAACCTGCCATTCCGAATTTACCCTGAAAATCAAATCGAACTCGTTAAAAAAAAAACTCGCTGTTTCTTTCAGTGTTTCGAATCAACCAGATGTAAAGAATCTTAGAACATTTTTTTCAATTAAGGGGTTTCCTGCAAGAGTAAGATAGCTCCACAATTTACAGAAAAAATCCAAGTTGAGATGCCATTTGGTACTTGAATCGACACATCTAGTGACAAATACATTGCAGCAAGAAACCCGCAGGCCCAGGTCTGCCAGAGGCTTCAAAATGTTCGATTTTCGCTACAAACAATAGTCATCTCTATTTCCGTAAGAACAAAACAATTCTGCAATGGGCGATGTTGCACATGACAACAGTCACCATAAAAATTCAGTAAAGTGGGGGAAGTAAGCACAAAACGAAACGCAAATGAAAAACATATTTATTTCTCGCAATTCTAATTTTGGACTCATCTAGTTCTTGTGGGAAACTCCTCGATTACTCTCAAAAGAAACTGCAAATTCAATCGGAAACGTCGTCGGAATACAATATAAAACTCCATTTTGGGTAAGCGAGGGAGGAATTAGTTGCCTTTTCTTCGTTTGTAGGTTTTTACTTTTGTTTACGAAGGTCTTTCGCCGAACGGCCTCATCAGGGTTTATTTAGATCCTTGTTATATTTTTCCAGGCACCATCCTTTCGTCATTAGGATGTTTGCGAATTAATTGTGTTGTATTACCGTAGGCTTTAAGTTTACATAATAAACTTATCCATAAGAATGTTCCATGTAAAATAGAGTTGACCACATGGGATTGTTGTTTACAAAATAAGTTAACTAAAATTTCAATGACGAATGGATAATACCTGGACGTTTTTTATAAGTAACTAAATAAACTCTGATAAGGACATTCGGCGAAAGTGCTTGGTAAAATAAATAAATAAAAACTTACAAATGAGGAAAAGTCAAATAATTCCTTCACTCACACACCTAAAATGACAAATTTATGGTAAATTGCAATTACATCAAAACATGAACATTTTGTAAAACAACGAAAAATACAAAAATACATTATGGGAGGGGGGGGGGAGTACTACCAGTATCTTTGCAGTTTGGAAGTTCAAAACAACCTCTCCTCATGAATTTTGTGAGTAATTCTAGCAACTAACATGTACTCCAAAAAGTTTCCAAACATGGAATCGACACAGACTGATGGCAATTTTCTCGTACAAACTGTTGTCCTCGTTCACCAGCGTGATAAACGACACTAGTTAGTTATAAATATCTAGCCAAGACCTCCCTACAATCACTAAATGTGACCTCATCGAATATACAAATCCTATGAGCAAAAAAAATGAAACCAACAACTTGGTTTTTATACCACCTCTATTACAAATTCAACTTGAATTACCAACCTTCTTATCAGCTTGGTGCAGTTTCTCTCCTTTCGGGTTGGTTTTGAGTTTATAGTTGCAAGCAGAAAAACAGTAGCGATCGGGGGGCAGCCTGATGCCACAGTGGGGCTTCACTAAAGGGAGTGGAACGCTGTTTTTCGCTCTCGCCACTTCTAATAACAACTGCAACAAGAATATGATTCATGGGTAAAGAATCGTTTTCAGAACACCAACTCAATGTAACGTGTTTGAGGTTTTAAATTTGATTCTATAAGCAATTTGAATGACGGTGCATTATTGTTAGTGCTGTCCTCCAGCATCTATTCAGACTTGAATGGGAAGAGCAAATTAACGGCATTTACGGATTGTGTGAAGTGTTCATGCAAGGCAAAGAAAAACTTAACCATATAAATTTTACTAC
Source organism: Creontiades dilutus (assembly GCA_031894815.1). Lineage (NCBI taxonomy): Eukaryota > Metazoa > Arthropoda > Insecta > Hemiptera > Miridae > Creontiades > Creontiades dilutus. Next base: position 215,111 of record JAVIWC010001591.1, read on the forward strand.
TATTTCTTGAATGAACGAAGGAATTTTCCATGAAAATCAATCCAAGAGGAAGGAGAAAGATAAAGACTTTAAAAAATATGTCAGCAAACTGGTTCTGTCTAAAAAATTAAATCTAGGACACATTGAAGGGATAGTGAAAAAATTACATCTCGAGGTGGTGGCGTAGTGAACACTTTTTCGAGCTGCATCATCACTGCCAGTTTCACATCTTCGTTATCGATCAGCTTCCTGTTGCTGGAATGATTAGCGAACGCCCTGGCGTCATCGAGTACACATGTGACGTATCCTAAGTACAAGTTATAACACACATCAACTACAATTCATGGAATAGAAGTAACTTTGCAATATTTTTTTGTTACATGTAACATGGTGCATCATGTTTCAATCGTACCAGTCTACTCCCACCCATAAGAATCCGTCCAGTATCTGTTTAGTTAGATTCGAGAAATTCTCCCACTCCGTTCTTTCAGCCACTTTGGAGGCGTGAATTGGGGATTGTTGTACTTGAAATGTAAGACTAATATGCAGGTACCAATTTATGCACCATGTATAAGAAAGATGTAGCTTGATATGTTCATGATTCTATCATCTGTCCGTTTACGAATGCAGGATGAATACACATTAAAATCGAGTAGTAGGGTTCTTGCTAGCAATTTCAACAGAGAGATCCGGGCAGTCCTGCTTGCCCTCAAAATGCTAACTACCGCAAACTGCCAAAAGTGCGACTATATTGTGTTTATTGTGTGACTATAGTGTGTTATATTGTGTGACTCCCAAGCTGCAATTGTTAGCCTGAGCACTAATGGATGGACAGCCTCCCGAGATGTTCTCGAGGGCCGAAAACTCATAGAGCAGCTGCTTGATGGAGGGATTACTCTGGCACTGCAGCGGATCCCGTCGCATGTGGGAATCTGGGGAAATGAGAGGGCTGATGCCTCAGCCAAGGAAGGCTCCCAGATGGCCATGCCAAACGTGTCGGGCAGCAAAAAGCGTAACGAAGGGCTCCATCCACGGAAAAATGCAGGAGGCCCACAGGCAAGTGGCTGTCGGAAAGCAGTGGGCTGCACTACTAAATCCTGCCTGAACGCTCATTTGCATAGGCTTCGCCTGAGAGACGACCCATGCTGCACTCTCTGTAACAGAAGTGTAGCGATGACCTCTGAGCATCTTTTTTACTGTCCCCGACTTGGGGGCATAAGACAATTATTCAAATCTGACGAGACCAAATGGTCGAAATTCGCATCATTGTATTGGGCTGCAAAAGGTATTTTGGCGGAAGAGCCATGACATATCGGCGTAGGGTAAAAAAAAACGATGTGAACACGTATATTAAGAATAATAATGTTATTTATACTTGAAGTGGGTTACGTAGATAAAGGTGACAACGGGGTAGACTTTGGCGTTTAAGCTGGGAGGCGTATGTAATCGATAACATTTGTATCGCATACCTATGATACCAATACTTGTATAGATTCTTCCTGTACAAAGCAATCTTGTACAACAAATTTTATCCGTATTCGTCTTTTGCCTATGCATAGCGTATACGAATTTTGCCTGTATTTGCTCTAAATGCGGGAGGGAACGCGAGATTTAGGTAATCATTCATTCTGCATCTGCAGTTATTTAAAAAGCTGCAGTATTTATGTAGTGGAGAATACATCGCAAAAACTTGTGTTATTTTCAAGAAATTTGACCCACAGTAGAGACCAACTAGAGTGAACAATCAAGGAATTGCAATCTACAACCTCAACCCGTTAGAGAGATGAAACTAAAGGGAAATTGCCCTTAATTTGTAAGAACACGAGTTGGAACTCCGTCAGAGATATCAATAGTTTTGGGCTGTACACTTGCGACGAAACATCATTTCGATAATCAACCGTACTTAAACTTCAGAAGAATCTTGATCTAGAGCCCTAGTAGGTAAACCTACATTCCTAGCTATGTACTCACCATCGTACTTACTTTGGTAGAGGTCGAGAATAGGTAACCCCTCCCTTATCAGACCGTCGCATATTGAAAAACCAGATGTCTCCTTTCGATATAGGCAGAAATGTACCTAGTAAGGAATAATAACATTACATAAATAACTATAATATTATTTACTGTTACTTACGTATCGCGAACTCCATCAACTGGTTGACAACTCTGGGTTCGTAGCTGGTGATCCCGAGGTCCTTCATCATCGAAATTATAACCAACCCATCTTTGGGGAACTGTTTATTACTTGGCGTAGTCATTTTTCACTAAGTACGAACACGAGAACAGATTCAATCCGAAAGAATTCACACAGGCAGAGTCGACATGATAACTAACTACTAAACTCACGCGAAAGCTCCGAACCTGTAACTTCAGCATAAACTGATCAATATGAAACCTGACTGGGTGGGAACCTCCGGGGGAGAGTGGCCGCGCCCACAACAGCGCTCACCGCGGTAAGTCGAGGAACTAGTAATGATTTCTTCTCATTCTACTACTGAGCTCAAAAACGTCAAACTATTTATTACGTATTATGGTGAATTAATTAACCAAACTCGAAAATACTGATTACATACACGAGAAAACTTCTTCCTATGAAAAACGTTCTAAACTATTTAAAAAATTAAACCAATGCCATCAACCTTAACAAGTTTTGAGTTTTCTTTTGTTCATCTTGAAGAATTTCCAACTGAACTTGAATTGAAAAAATCCGAATCTAGTTATGTATTTAGCGTAATTCACCTTTATTTTTAATATAATTTCAATTTTTATAATATGCATAGGTTCCTATAGCTTTATGTTTTGAATCAGAAGTTCACTCCAAGATTTTTAATAACCTTACGTAATTATTATTAATATCTTATTATTTTCAAGTAGTATCTATCAGTTCAAAAAAAGTAGAATTCACTACGAGAAAATTAATTAGAGAATAATCGATATAGTAGACGAGTATGGACAATATTCTCATCACTTATTACTAATAGATACATACTTTTACAATGGACAATTTTTTTTTGTGATACCTGTGCTTTTGAACTGATAATTTACAAATAGTTGCGAAAATTGGGTGCAATCAGTGCTTAAAATTACTGTAAAATTTGGTTTCAAGAATTACAGGGACAATACATATAATTTTCATTCAAAGTATAAATCAAAAGGTACAGGTAACGTATTTCTAGATTGGCATGACTTCAATAAGGTACCTAGTAATTTAGAGGTATATACATTTCAATATCCTGTGTTTATAACTTTTATGAATCTATTTGTTGTTGTTACAGATATAATTCTGAATTTTCGAACAACCTTTGTAAACAAGAAAGGTGAAGTTGTTTCGAAATCAAGCTCAATAGCTCTCAATTACTTGAAGGGATGGTTCGGAGTAGATTTATTAGCAGCAATACCTTTTGATCTCCTATACGCTTTTGACGTTTACAGTGGTGAGGTCTGTATTTCGACGCAGAAGAAGCTTGCATTTACCTTTCCCAAAGAATTTCCACGAACATGCCACCACAATAGCATTCTTTCATTTCATTAAGCATTTTAAAAAGACAACCTTCATAAGAAAATACCTTCATGAATGCAAATTTGATCAAGATTACAAAGGTGCACACAAAATCCCTACTTACAAATCTATTTTGTTAATCACAGCTCAGCCCTTTTTCCTGAAACATGAATCATACTGAACAACATACTACAATAAGAAAGTAGGTAGGATCCAGCCAAAAATTTCTATAATTTTTAACACAAACTCACGTAGACGGAACCTACCTATTAAGTAGATCCAGCATGGTTTATATAATAATATTTGAAAGAACAGCCATATAACTCCTTTGTTGACCTCTTTGTTGACCTACTTGTGAATGATAGTTTTTCTGATATAAATTATGTAGGATTTTTCCAACCTATCTTCAGCACTTACCTTTTAAATGACTTTATTGAATAAATCTTCAGTTGATAATGAACAACTTTTTTGAACCAGGCAGGACATGGGCAAATTCACCTCCTCAAACTAACCAGACTGCTTAGACTCGCTCGTCTCTTGCAGAAAATGGACCGATACGCCCAATATAGCGCGATGATACTAACGCTTCTTATGTTGTCGTTCACATTGATGGCACATTGGCTGGCATGCGTTTGGTACGTCATAGCAGAGAAAGAGAAAGCAAAACATAGCAGCGATTGGGATTTAGGTAAGTTTTACCTGTATTAGAATGAATTTACTGTTTAATAAAGAACTAATGTGTTCGGACCAGGGACGTAACCAGCCAGTATTTCACCCGGGGCAAGATATAAATTCGGCGCACCCCCGTAGACCCGAAATCTCATGACTCATACCATCTTAATATACCAATGAACCAAAATATAAATATAATTAATTTGATTTATTCACAATGTATAAACTCTTTTACTAAAAGGAGGAAGGTTTGGTAAGTAAGTGCTCAATGTAAAATACCATATAATTTTTATTAAATTTAACAAACTAATAGATGATAAATAAATTTTTGTACGAAATGGAAGCCCTAAACAAACTTTAAAATGAAAATTGTCGGGCTTTTTTTGCTGCAAATGTTTTAATGATACCATCAAAAGATAGTGCTGAAGCTATTTTGTGCTCTAAAATTATGATGGCCTAGTTGCTTAGTCGTTGTTGTCCTCTCAAGTTCCTGATGTAGTTTTTTATTATCCTCAGTTTTCTAAAACTTCTTTCATTCGATGCTACACACACGGGTATCGTAAGAACAATTCTCAAAGCTGTGGTTATATTGGAATAGGCGTCATGGAGGCCGTTTTGGCAAATTTAAACCAAAAGTTCGAATGGAGTAGACTCGCCTCGTCAACTACCCTGCATACGGCCGCTCAAGGCTAGTTCTCGCCTCGCGAAGTATACGTTTTCTATAGGTATCCTTTGTCCTTTCTTGTAGGCCTATTGCATTCCTTATTTATATTATTTTTCCTTTTAGTAAATATTTTCGGATTTACTCCTAACGGTCATAATATTTAAAAGAACTTGGTAAGCTGTCACTTTTTTGCCTATAGGGCCCCCCCCTAGTTACGTCCCTGGTTGGGACCGACGTACCGTACCAGTCAAATCCTGTCACCAGGTACTAGAAACTCTTGTATCTATTAGGTGGACTTATTACCCATCATTTTTGAGTAATATACTCGAACCATAAATGCCTAGTCTTACATAACAACCTGACAGATGGTGCCTATTTTTGTCTTTCAATACTAAGCTAGAAATTTAGAAACATCTTCGTTTGACATCGAAACTTTATTATTTTCAATTCTGTCCACTATTTCAAGAAGTGATTATATTTTCAGGTTGGATCCACACGCTTGCTGAAAAACTAAAAGTAGATATCGATAATGTATCAAGATCAGAATCCTATATAACCGCTCTATACTTCACATGTTCCTCATTGACAAGCGTGGGTTTTGGGAACGTTTCCGCTAACACTAGCCCAGAAAAAATATTCAGCATCATCACAATGCTCATCGGAGGTGACCAAGGCTAAATCAATTAACATTTTATTTTATTAAGAGTTGGAATAAAAATAAACGAAATCTGCACTAAAATTTGTCAGCTTAACAGAATTCATTTATTATTTTAATTAATGTATTACAGCACTAATGCATGCGGTGGTTTTTGGAAATGTCACTGCTATTATCCAAAGAATGTACCTGAGAAGATCCCTCTACCAAACCAAGTGGAGGGACTTGAAAGAATTTCTAAATTTACACCAAATCCCCAATGTTCTAAAACAACGAATGCAGGATTATTTTCAGACGATGTGGTCGTTGAATCATGGTATTGACATTAATCAAGTAAGATCTCACAAAAATACTCAATGTTTATAATTGTTAAAAACCTATACAAATTTTGTATGGTAATTTACTTTAGAGTATCTCTCCTATTATCATAAACCTAAGTATGCGCTGAAGCAAAAAAGTTATAGTTGAGCTTTAAGTGCAAGGTAGAAACATAAACAGGTAATTTAGAAAGTTCCTTGGGAATTTGCATGAATTTTTGATTTTGAAGTCAACCCTACCGTTCTACAATATTCCTAGCTAAAAAATAACTTGCACAGCATTCAATGTCACGAGAAAAAATCATTGGAGGATGTAACAAGAAAAGTTGCAGTTTGAATCAGCAGGGGTCCCTACAACTTTAGTGATATCACAGTTGCAGTGAATCTCTCACTGGGAGTGCTGAGATATTTAGCTTCTATGATAAATTTATCGCAATAATTACTTGGTAAAACGAAAAAATAGTTCACAATACACGATACTTATAGTTTATAGCCTTATCTGAAGAATTCACTGTGATTCTACGATATTCAAGATGATAAAACTTTCCACAACTCTTCTACTCTATTTTGGTATGCAGCACTCTCCACATATGTGACGTTCTCCTGTCCAAATGTTCATTTTCGTGAAATTATCGAACTTTTTTGGAAGTGATTTCCCTATTGGTTTATTATTCAATAATGAACCATTGTAATCGCTCTGGAAAAAAAAATTCTAATCCCCCCTGAAAATTTCATGGTTTACGTTTCAAAGGTTGTAGAATCCGAATCTGCAATAAAAATTTTCCGTCCGTCCGCCGTACGCACGATTTCTCCCAAACGGCTGAAGCAAAAAAGCTGAAATTTTCAGGAAAAATCAATATTGGTCCGACAACGCCCCAATTCTTGAGCCAGCTCTCTCACTCAATTTAAAGTGCCCTTTAAGGGTTGTCAAAGTTTTGTAAAATCCCTAAAAACCTCAAAAAAGTCAAGGCGGCCTAAATTTGTACTCTTTTTGAAGAACACTCCACGAGGAATCGAATGAGCCCTTCCCCAGGTCCGTAGGTCAAACCATTCTCGATCTATGGCCCGATTTATGGTGCCAACATTCGCGTTATTTTGGTTTATTATTGTTTTTGTGTTGATATCAGTAACCTAGTGATGTAGTATGTGGATACTGGAGTGAACTCCTAAAAGGCTTTGTAGCCGATACACGGGTTGAAGCATTCTGATAACCATTGAAAAAAATATTAAAAAATAAATAAAAAATGCTGCAAATTCTTTCACTGGGATTTATTATTCAATTGGCTTGCGTTCATGATTTGAATTTATACTAAGCTTTGGAGTGTGCGTGTTTCACAGGTGATAGAGCGATTATTGAATTTCAGGAGATATGCACAGAGCACGTAGATCTATTCTCGACCAAAATACCTATTTGGATTGATCAGTTGATCATATTTGTGTGCCTCCTGAAATTCAATAATCGCCCTATCCTGTGAAACACACTCCAAAGCTCAGTATAAATTCAAATCATCAACGCAAGCCAATTGAATACTAAACCCCAGTGAAAGAATTTGCAGCGTTTCAAAAACTACTTCCAGAAAAAATTATAAATAAATAAAACCATGCAAATTTACTATTCATGATTCAACTTGCACCTAGGTCAGCCTTATAGGCGTCTCTCCTTAAGAACTAGCAGGCCCTAAAAATAGCTGACTAACCATAGCTTATCCGAGACATTTATTCTGAATTGGATAACATTTGTGCGGCATCATTTAAAATTCTGATTTTAAAGTTTAGAGATGGCATGTGTATTTAAGAAGTCTAACTATTTTGTTCATATATTTTCAAGAGTATTAACTTCTATTTTCTTTAAATTACACACGGAAGAAAACCTAGGTATTGTGAAAGAAACCCACTTGGCAAGTAAATGCCTTACAAGTATGATAATAAGTATTGGGTTTGCGAGGAAAGACTTATCATAGAAAGCAATAAGGAAACTTCGGTCACAACCATCATAAACATTCCTGCCTGAACGAAAATTCAACAACACACTATTGATATTAATGATATTCGTGTCTAAATTTTTCCTACAGACTCTGAAGGAATTCCCTGAAGAACTTCGCGGTGATGTCTCCATGCATCTACATCGAGAAATACTGCAACTGCCTATATTTGAATCTGCTTCTCAAGGGTGCCTTAAACTATTATCCCTCCACATAAAATCCAACTTTTGCGCTCCAGGAGAGTACCTTATTCATAAAGGGGACGCACTAGCCTATTTCTATTATTTGTGTAATGGATCGATGGAAGTAGTCCAAAATGATATGGTCGTCGCAATTCTAGGTAGGTGATAAACCTAGACAGGTTTAAAAGTAAATGACACGGAATTTGGGTAATTTTCACACATATTTTACATGTTTCAGGTAAAGGAGATTTGGTAGGCTGTGACATTAACATTCACTTACAAGGTTCTTCGAATGGGAACAATGAAGTGGTGGTTAAATCAAGTTGTGACGTGAAAGCACTAACATACTGTGATCTGAAATGTGTTCACATTGCTGGGCTTATCGACGTGCTAAGGTTATACCCAGAGTATCAAACCATGTTCGCCAGAGACATTCAACACGATTTGACGTACAACATGAGAGAAGGATACGAAGCTGAGGTTTACTTCATGTTCTTTATATATCATCTAAATAACTATCTTAAAGTGTTACTATGTTACTAAAGTATTTGTTTGGGCGATCTCTTTTATAGGAATCTGAGAATAACGGGATGCCTTCTCTCACTCTCCCCTCCATCAGCGAGGATGATGAAAATGCAGTTGAAGAGGGTGAAGATTCTCCGGTGTCACCCCACAGATCCCCTCTAGAAGGCACCACCACTAGGAAATACAAAAGGTGGGTTCCTAAACGTTATTTGATAGTCCGATTAAACTGCAAGACCTTGATCTAGTTGTTCCCAAGGTTTCATACATTATAAAAATGATTGAAGGGGGAAATTTAAATAATTTAGTAATCATTATAGTAAGTATTGTGTACTTTTAACGAAGTTATAACATTTTTGGCGCAATACTAACCAAGTTTTAGCGTCACAATAGATCAAAGTGGTCTCAGTGACCAGGGGTTCCTCCCATCCCATATCGGAAAAAACCAAACTAATCTTAAACTTGAATTAATTAAATAGTTTATTATACAATAAATAGGTTAGCACAATACACAACCAGTGATTACCCCTTTTTTTCAGGGAAAGACAAAATTCAGATGGTGCGAGAGACCGCCTTAACAATCAAGTTTCGTCTCTTCACCAGCATGTTGCAACTTTGAGTCAAGAAGTTAGTTTGGTACTCAATATTATCATTATTTAAATCAAATGAATCGATGATTTTTAAACAACCTATACGTCATTTACCAAACTTTTCACGAGAGCAAAAAAACTATTTTTCCACTGGAACTCTGCTACTATGGCACAAGAAAAGACTTACTGATTTATTCAGTTTTTCAATAAATTTTTGTTCAAGTTTAACTTCAAGCAGGTTGTTCTATCCAGGCCTGCACAATTAAATTCCGTGGCAAATTTATTTTGCCCAAAATTTCCGTATAAGTTGTTTCCACAATCATAGGTTCAAATACCTGTACATAGCCTGTATAATGCACGATTATGAACACTAGTTTTCCCAAAAGAACTGTGTAATACGATGAGAGAAACGCTTTCCATTCAAGGTGAGAAACGCTATCCATGCACTACAAGAATTGAGCGCCACCAGCTCTGCGGCAAGTCGCTATCCTTACCCGGTACCAGCTCATTCAAACCCAAACTTGCCTTATTCAAATCATGGCGTCTCAACGGAGATTTTAAGGTCGTCCTCGCAACCCCCAGAAATATGGAGAGGACACCATGAACTATTGTATAAACTTGTGGACGCACAAACCCAAACAGAACCAGCTCTAGATATCATCAGGTAATAACATTACATGTTATTAAAATGTTAAGAAATTTTCTTATCATAAAAACCACTTATGGATTTTACACTATAACATTATTATGTTCGAAGTATTTATGAGATCAACTGTCAAAATACAAATGTTATCTAGTAAGGTAGCATGAGAGAGATTGAGCTGTGCTCATTGTCACCAAGACCTTCAATTTGAGATGGTACATAACATAACACTGAGTACTTCTAGTTCTCTTCTGCTACTCTTATTCTCTACTCTTCTAGTTCTAGTAGTATAATCCGAATATCTGGATTATTAACAAGCAGTCAATGAACAGCATCAGACTTAGCAATGAACAGCATCAGCATTAGTCAGTTGAAGAGAAATACACCTCAAATACCGTGCATTCTAGCGATATTTAAGACTTCGAATAATTTATGAAGCGTGTAGTATCAACTCGATATTTTCAACCAATTACAATACTGATCATTGTATAACTAACCACAACTCTTGTATGCATCTTCAGTTGTAGATTGTTTGTCGCATCTAATCCAGAGACGATCCTGAAGTGGCTGGGGCTGGACCCTAACACGCCAATTGCTCCTCAACGCTTGCCCAAACTTGAAATCCGTCCAGAACACCTACAATACAATTATTTAAACAGCGGATATCAAAGTAGAGGTAACAGTTTCCACCGAGCAAAGATAAAACGTCACAGTTCAGGCGACATTCATCATAACTCTTCTACGTCTCCACTATCTCGAATTCCTTCTTCTCCGAGTCTCAAATTTTTACCAAACAGCTGAATCAACGGTACGATCAACAAACCTCGGTCCAAAATAATTTCTCGAATGGTCAGGAAACCCGAAAATGAAGGTGATAGTCCACATTACGCTTCCCACTCGAGAAAACAGCATCTTGTGTAAACTAATTTTGTATTTTTTATTATTATAAAGTGAGAAAATGAGGCCTACTAGTTCAATACCATTCTATTTTCATACACTGTAAATACTTTAATTTTTACATAGGGAATCAATCAAAGCTCTGTTTATTTTGCAAAGACTTGTACATTAAAACTTTATTGATTATTCTAGAGTTTAAAAATATTATTAAACTAATTATCTTGATGAATTTCAGCTTCTTACACCCTCGTCCTTTCTATTTCTGAAAACTCATATTCATGTCATACCTACTGTAATTTGAAGCCTACCAGTGGCCTGAAAAAAAAGTTGAAATTATTGTCAAACTTCAGAAAACCGTGTTTTGCAACAGTTAAAATTTATACCTGCTCAGCAAAAATCATCGTGGAGATGAAAGCCCAATTCAATATTTAACCCAAGTTTCATTCCTATTATAGCAGCAAAAAAGACAAAGGAAGCAGGAAACATTATTACTTACATTTCTTAGTAATGAGGGTTGAGCTTGCATATTGTGGAACGATTTCTGCTCGTCTTTGAGATTTGTTGCACTCCTGTCAATAGTGGCATTGGGTCCCCTGTATCGCTAATAGTCACTCAAGCATTCTTAACGGGTGAGCAAACAATTACGCGTGCATTTAGGAATTTCACGCACTTTATTTTGGGCGCTCTCATTGGTTTATTCTTTGGAGCTGGATCGAATCAAAAGCGTGAAACGCCGTTTCACGCCCAAGCTCCGCCCATTGGGTGCAGAGTCGAAGCTTTGCTCTTGGACAGCTAACCCTAACCCTCACAACTCCACTATCGTCTCACCCAACCTGAGGCTCTGTTAGGTGTGTGAATTTGGAACTCTTCTCTCTTCAATGAGGATTCATTGGGAAAAGTTGGAAAACAGTATGATAATATTATACTTTTAATATTATTATTATCAGATATATTTTTTCATTTTGGGCAGGGGGGTGCAGATGTGACCATGCTCCTGTCAGCAGCCAGCCTGAAGCCTACTGAAATATCTATACCTGATGTGCATTTTGAAGAACTGGGTTTAATAATCAAATTTCAGGCGCATTCTCAAAAAAGTATATAATAAACTCCAAATTTAACAACAATATTTTAACAACAAAACACAGGAATACATTTTAATACTGTCAACAGGATGTATATATATAATTTGTACAAAGCGGCATCATTGTTCAACAAAGAATCTGAATAAATAAGTAGTAACGTTGTTGTACTCAGTAAGTAGGAAAAGTTAAATAACAGCTATTTGTACTCAATTGTCAACTGGCTTGAAAATGTGTAAGTCCAATTTAACATTGATGAAACCGGAGGAAACTTCACAAAGCCTCAACTGTTTTTTCAACGGCCCACGGTTTCCCAGCTTGTCAATTTTAACTTCATTTGTCAGCTCAGACATCCTCAGTTCCGTTCTCCCAAGGAATTCTGAAAACATCGTTCAATATTAATATATCTCATAACATTTATGGTGGGAAAATGACAACTGTGCGAGGTTTCTTCGAGGGGGTAGTAGATTGTCCTATATGATTCTCTATTTCCCATGACCTGAAGCCTACCAGAGCAACATTACTTCGTTGGACTGCAGCCTTGAGGGAGCTGAGACAACTGCAAGTCAGCTTGAGGTTATTGAGAAGGCAGATATGGGCTTCAGACCAGCTGGCTTTAGCTCAGAATGTAGAGAAGGACTTCGACCAACTGCACAAGAAGAGGTGTTCTGAAGTCAGTTCCCTAAACTACAGTAACTACTGAATCGCTTCCCGCCATGACAGACCTCTCCTTATTTTACCGAGTCACAAGTCTTCATATTTTGCTCACACTAGTGGCAGCTCTTCTCCTGGAACACTGGGTGAGCACAGAGATCACCAGCAGCTATCACAAAAGGGATAGAAGAGATGCTCTTCTTAGTCAAACACAAATTTCAACTTGCCTATTTCTCATTGTCCCTCTTCAATTGAAACTAATGAAAACAGAAACCAATAAACACGAAATAATAAAGACGCCAACACGTGCCTACCTAGAAAACTTCTGAATAACGCAAGAGGTAGCACTAGCAGGGGTACACTGGATGTACAACAAACACCAATCCCTTTGACGACTTGTCAGTTTACAAGACAGAGTAACATTTCCATAAGGTTCCCCAACAAGTAGCGAAATGTGCTTGCACATACGAGAACACGGTTTGTAAAACGCTGTTCATTGAGGGTGACAATTTTCACTGCCTGAGCATCTTGCTCATGATCATTTGAGAACAGTATTCGCGAATAATGCTCGTTTGGTGTAAATAGGCCTTGAAATTCATAAATAACTTCGAAAACACAGAAGCAGAAAACAGAAGTGAAAAGGAACTGAAGTGTTAGGACTGAGTAGTAAGGAATGCGCTGGCACGGAGATGATAAGATCAGAAGGCGCTGTACAGCCTGAGTGCCTCACGCTATGAAGAGCAACGAAGTCATGCTGCTCCTCCTAGTTTAGTTTTTTCGAGCTCTATGATTGATCAATCGCCCATGGCCGCCTCAATTCAAGCTGAAAATGCTCAGAAATGTCACCTCTTACTCCTACAATACTATATGACTTTGGAGCATGTACTCATGACTCATCTGATTGGTCAGATGCCTCAAATCCTCGTACAGTGCTAGAAGGTCTACTTGATGCCTTATTTACAAATAAAGTAATCCAGTCTTGTTTCCACAATTGAAAAAATGGACAATTTTTTGTTTCAATCTTCGACCCACCCCTGGCTCACTTGATAGATGTAACTAAACCACTAATCTTAATCTTGAATTACTGAGGAAATGAATTCCTGATTGCTACACATTAATGCACAACTAAGGTTTAATAAAAACTTTCACTCTTCGACCCAATTATTGATTGCTGACAAACACTATCAGCATTGCTTTGACCAAAATCTGACACAACTTTCAAGACCTCCTTGATACTGTGTAATAGTTACTAATAACATTAAATCTAAATATATTTGTCAAAGGTAACTTACGGTCAGGGGAGAAGTTGCCTTTTTCTTTAATGGTGAAACACAGGACATCTTCATAGAGATCTTTGACGAGGAACTGCAACGAGGCGTTAAAAATCACTTCAGTTTGCGACGCCATGCGAACAGTTGGTGTCCGATGTTCCTGTGCGCCCATCGATACATCGCAGAAAACTTCCCTAACCACTGTCCAAGACAATATCATCGATTAGATTTCATTCTGAATTAAGTCCAATGGGTGTAGTGGGAACAATCAATCTTAAGTCAGCTAGGTTTAAAGGCGAATTAGCTTGGTGTAGACTGGAGAGCACTTGGAGGCAATCCAGAATTCTTGGAAGCAAATATTAAAAAAAAGAAAAAAAAGCAGATAATCAAGATACCTGACCAGAGCAGGCGAACCATTTTAAAATGCAAAGGTGACCAATTTCTAAGGACCCATATCCAGAGGACTTGGCTATGCTATCAAAACATTATCAGCCTCAAGTTAAAAACGATCATGTATGGGGTGAATTACACTATCACAGCATCAGCAGAAGCTGAAGCTTAGATTAATGAACGAGACACTTCATTTTTCTTGTTTTGTATCATTATGCTTGCGATTCTACCAATGCCTGTCTTCAAAATTGGCAGAGGCAGTTATGTTTATGCTGAACGCATCTAACATTTTCAGATTAATTACAATGGAAATGATACTACACCTGCAAGGAAAAATTAACTTTAATGCAGTGGATTGCTCATCCATACAAGGGGTATGAACGCTCCCAGCAACTATCAGTACTCATGCACGTAAGAACTTTTTCTGTGTGGAAAGATTATAATGCCTACTCCACATAGAAAGTATTTACCAAATCTAGCCCACAATCTCTTTTTAAAATGAATGAAATCGGTATTTGAAAATAAAATTTATTAGGAACTAACTAAATGGAATCTGAGCAGAGGATAAATCTCTGATCAATGAAGATTGATTACTGACTCATTTGAAAACAATTTGTGAGAAAAATATTAGCAACAGTTTCTACTTGAACGAATGTTTTATAGTTTTACCTTTTAAAAAAATATAATTTCAATACAGAAGTTCTTCTAAAGCAACTATTTACTGAAAAACTATTCATGCTACTACCATCCACCAATACATATAGACCAATTTAGGTTACCAATGCTATGAAATAATAGAAATGTCGGAAACTGCAGATGCTTAGATAAATACACATTGATTGTCCGTGATGAGGAAGAAAGCATGCAATAACCGTGCGGTGATAACCTAAGAAACCAAAAAGGATGAAAGAAAATTCTCGAAATTGCTAATGGCATGTCCGTTCAAACGTAGTTGTAGGAGTAGATACAAAATCAAACAGCTAAGCTTAGAGCAGCTAGCTCCTAGAACGCCCTCATCCATCTGATGGTCAGGAGAGGTTGAAAAGAAGATAATACCAAAGCTATGTTACTATGGATTTGTGGGAATAGTGAGGAGGGTTCTAGATTTCTGCTGCTCTGTTCATCTGAATGTTAATTCAACCTCTCATCAGATATGTTTCAACAATTGGGGAAGAGTAACTGAATAGGTATAAAAAAAGGAAGCGATGGAATAGGGAAGTTAACCCTTCAAAGGGCAGAGGCGATTTGCCTGCAACGCCCAGAAAGTAACCTCGAAGCTAAAAAGCTTCAGGTTTACAATCAGTTTAAAGAAATGGGAAAGGGGCACTATAAATATCCATCAAAGGTACCTTTCAGTCACCAGAAGGTAGTGTAAAGCTATAAGATTCAAGAAATGGAGCGTGAGATAAAGACATCATTTCTCCAGGCAAGGCACAGTGTGGGCATTTCAAGACCTAGCAGGACAAAAGTCCAAAAGTAAAGATGTAGATTGGACTAAAACTCTCAGGGCGGGGGTTTCGGGTCCCTAAAATGTCCCCAGTCAAGGAAGCCTGTTGGCTTATTGTACTTTCCTGAAAATTGCATTTAATCAAGGAGATTCAGTCCCTTGGTAAGGGGTTTGAGGGCCTTGATTAGTTGTTCGCGGGAGGTGAGTGCTGAGCACTTGAATATCATGTGGGATGCCGTTTCGTCAGTCTCCTCACGTAACCTGCATAGTGGTGTAAGTGGAACCTTGGGGCTGCAAAGCCGGTTTTCAGGCCAATCATTGTTTTTAGTTCCCTACAGTTTTTGCCAAGTAGCCATTCAGTAATTTTGGTGTTGGGTCCCGCCACCATGAGTTTTCTGTGGACATTTCCTTCAATATTGAACCATCTACTTGTGATTTGTTGATTGACCCACGTGTTGATGGTCCTTCTGAAGGCGGTTTTTGGTATACTGACTGCCGGGTCAGGGCTTACAAATGGGGTTTGAGAGCCCTTCTTGCAAGCTCGTCAGCCTTCTTGTTACCAGAAAAGTAAAAGAAACTTCCTCTTTAACCGATAGTTGAATGAAAGCAGGCAGTAAGTTTCAAAGGTGCAGAGAGCAGAATAACAACTCGTTAATTGAGATTTTTGTGACCCCCAGACAATATTTGTCTTGCGTCATTGGGTATTGGGTTTTCAGTGAGAAAAGTGTTTAAGCCGAGACTTTAGCAATGGGAGTGGTTCAAGGTGGTAAGTAGCATTCGTTATTAATTTTAGCTGATAAATTACACGGATTTTGTACTTTTTTGAACTTTCAAAGAAATAGAAAATGAGCGCCAATAGCGGAGAGCATTCAAGGTGACCTAAAATATTTGGAACATTAGGATTTTTGTAAAATCTTGGTTTTTTGAGATTTTTGGCAACAAGTTCGTGAGTTGAATTGAAATTTCACACATTGGAAGAAAAGTTACTCCTAGAACAATGAATTTTTTTAATATGCTAGAATTATATTATTTTGTAAATTCAACTATTTGTTCTTTTCGTGTTTTATGCATTTCATCGTGTATTTATTCTTTACCACTCATATTTCTGACCTTGGATAAGTGTTGAAAAAATGTAGAAATGAAGGAGCAAAATATCCTCCTCAACCTCTTTTACAATGGAAAATGATATTTTTGAGTCAGGGGAAAGAACCTAATAGTGAAATTTCGTATTATCGATCGGTTCTTTACATTTACCACATTAGTCGCAACTGTTTCAGTGGTAACCATGCGATTTTACTTCAAAATCTACTGATATTTTGATTCGGTAGATTGGGAAATGTCCACACTGTGCGGGCTGCTTGCTGATTCCCGAACCTCTCCTTTATACTTCTGAATTTGATTAAATGAAGCCTTCAAAATGACCGTTCGTTAGTAACTTTTAATACCACACCGCCAGATGAAAAATGAAAAGCCACGCAGTTATCGTCTATAGGTTAGAAACAATAAAAAGGTGTTGAACTTACTCTCAGCAATTGATCATCACGATAAATACCTCGTGTATCTTCAATGTTCACAATACAACACAAACGAATACAAAATGAAACAGGGATGGCAAAGATATTTTCTCACCTAACATTTTTCATTTATTTTGTTCTATGTGTTGCGCAGGTGCATAACCTTCCAGGGACCCAAAAATAAAGGCATACCTTCAATAAGATTTATAAAAAGTGACAATCCACAAATGATAAAGAAAACCTGACAGTACCTCCTCGTAAATGGCTTCGTTCCAAGCATTCAGCACTCTGTACACCCAATTTCAAAACGTACTTTGGTGGCCGTCTGCGAACTAAAATTAATAGATGCACAATGAGTAGCTATGCAAAATCACTCAAAATGATCAGTTGAAGCGACCTGGTAAATTGTTGTAAATTTAATTCCAATAATCGTCTCAATTATTTATTAACACTTATCCTTTATTTGGGTCCGCTGATTTTAAATAAAAGGAGGGGAATGAATAAGTGTGTGAAATGGGATTTTCAGGAAGGGAATGATAGACCAGTTCTGTGGAAAGGTTGCTCGAATGGATTCTACTCTTTCGGCTAGATATAACAACATGGTTACCAACCTAATTACTTTCTATCTTGTTACACATATTTCCACCAACTTCTACCTACAACTTCTTCATTCCCGATAGTTTGGCACTTCATCCATTCACTGGAGGTATACGATGATTGTCCTACAAATAATTTCATACAAGGCTTATCGTGATTGTGTTAAATGATTGATATCGTCACGCAACATGAGAAATTTGTTAGGAATGATTGTATGATGAAATTGCCGGTATAAAAGTTGAAGTGATTGTGCCTACGTGCAATTTATTTACATGCTGTGTTCCAATAGCAACGAGTGGAATACAAATAATGTAAATCTCAGGCAAAGGTTCGCTACAAGTATCAAAACTACCGATGCAACATGCAAACTACCACCATCTCGATTTACCTGACCGAGGTTTGAGGCTTGAACCGGAAAGAACCATCACGAGAATTCTTCCCACAGCTCCAAATGATGCTTGTTCTATGAGTGACAAATTCAAATGACAAATATTCCAATTCATTCTTGTAGCAAGAAAATATAAAACCCAGTTTTAAACAAAACCACAGAGCCCCAACAATTATAGTATCTAGGATGAAACAAACGTATGGCTGTGGAACTCAATAGGAGTGATATTCTAGCCAAGGATCATGTTTTCTATTTTAGTGTTTCCTGAAACAAGTCTTTAGGAGCTTTGTTTCAACAAGCTCTAGCGAGTCGATTTTGCATTTCTATACCCCAACATGCCAAAGGGCGCTCTGGGTTGACTTTTGACAGAGGTTTTGCAAGGATTCTGCACCCTGCGAATGTAAAAGCGGATAAAAACATCTCCAGTAACCAGTAAAAATATGCATTAACTTGGTTTCCCCTCTAAACATGATTAAGCATTGTATGAGGTTATGCATGTTGATGACAACTAACGTAAGTTTGTGCATAAACAGATTTTCAATCGTTTACTAACTCTGTCAGAGCTCCCAAAGTATTCCAACAATCTTGAGTTTTCAAGTCCCAGGGCAAATCTAGGTGCCAAAGGGGAACCCAAAATCTGCACCTAGATCCAAAATATGTATGGAATATTCTCTTTCTAAACTGTAACATTAAAATATTCTTCAGCAGTAGCATTCATTTTTCTCAATTTTTATGACCTAGTTTCATGTTGAAAATAAGTTGGTACACGAAAAGAATTAATCATTATATTACCAATCATATACCACTCAGACTAAGTCACCACCGAATCAAATTTTGATGACTCATATTTATTCACTCTTTTCGAAATCCAGTCTATTAAAGATGACTACATATATTACCTCGATTTCATGAACATTTCACACAATATTGCCAATAAACTAAAGAAAAAATAAATTAACAAATTATGGCCATTTCCAATTTTAGAATAAACCAAGATGATGATCGGTCGATAAATAAATCTTGGTTGCTTTATAAATACATGAAACTGAGCTATGATATTAAATCTTTGATGAAATGTAATTATTTTTTCAAGTTAGAGTTGAGGAAAAGGAATCAACTGTTCAAAATAATAGGACGTATTACTGATGTTCTCCCGGTAACCAAATAATATCAAAACCTTAAATGTACCATCAACTAAAGTTTTCTGACATAGATCACACACATTCCCCTGACAACCATTCACTAAATGTTAATGATGTCAAATGTAAAATCCATGATGCACGAGAAAATTGACATCGGTAAATAAGGGTCTATAGTTCATGCACCACAATAGGGTAGGGGAGAAAAAAAAATATTCGAACCAAATTCATTGAATTGATAAACTGAAAATGAAGAACCTATTGAAGTATCGGTAAATATTGAACATAAACAAATGAATATACGGTAGCTGCAAGCAAAAAATTTGGGAAGCAGAAATATTGGAAATTTCATATATACCTAGCTTCCTCCCAGCAGAAATCACTGTCACAAAAATTTAGTTTCAATTTCAATCAAGTTGAATGATAGAACAGGCATGTAGATTGATATAGGTAAACCAAATCATGATTTAGATTTCATGCTAGAACTTGTACGAATATATGGCCTCATCCAAGTTAGGCATATATTCGCTAAAACTATTCTAAGGTGGCAAGGTCTGCCCATCCATTCACACTCACAAACCTTGACGGGACGATGCAATAAATTTGCTATGGTCAAATACATCGTTGAACCGACCAAAATAGAAAAAATGGTGATTTTTCTTGTTCATAGGCCTTTTATTGAAAATTTCAAATTTTGTTAACGCGCCAATTGGATTTTAATAGTACTAATTTAATAGTACAAATAGTAGTAATTACTACCCATTAAAAGAGACAAATTAATAACTCACTTGATTGCTGGCGAGTGAATTTTTCCATTTCCTGTTTCCGCATGTCTTGTTGGGCCCGAAGTAGTTTATCGTGCCAGATGTCTCGATCGTGGTCGGAGGTAGCTCTGAGGTGAAACGTGATTTTGTTGTATTCGAGTTTGATTTCCGATTTTGACAAGCCATCAATGGTGATATGGGTTTCACTCAGCAGAAGTGGCTAAAAATCAAAAAGTGATGATCAACGCACACATACATAGACTTGAAATCGTGGAGGAATAAATATTAGGTAGACTATTAGTTCAGCTGGAAGTCACAGTAGATGCGATAGTGATTAAATTTATTTATTGTTTTAGTTTCACATTTTAACTTGTATCCTTTCCATATTGGATCTCTATGAACAAACATTCAACTAGGATTAAATAGAAAGGAATAATAATGCATGAATTAATCAACTGTATATAAAGTATGAAAGTATCAGAGTCACCGATATATCCGTTTTCATCCAGGGGGTTGGACGCATCCACCCGCCGGCGGGATCCGCTGTTTTTCTGGGAATGTACATGTTCCCCAGACGTCATCCTCGCTCCCCAGGGAAAACCCCGCCAGTGAAGGGGAGAGCGTCCCCAGCGGGGTCATAGGGATGCGGCCCCGCCCAGGGCACAACTGACGTGCTCCCCTCCTCGGGGACTTGGAATATACGATTTTTTGACTTTGCATATTGTTTTTATGCTCCCTCATTGTGTTATTCACCTATTTTCTTTTAATGTGACTTTGATTGTCTATTTGCGTTTTGACAGTGTTCATTTTAGAGCAATAAATTTACGCATGAAAAAACTAGTCTGGTTATAATTATCTAGATCTTGGCTACTAAAATGGGTTTTCAGAATCTAATGCACAAATCGGATGTTCAATATATTGATGGATATTTACAAATCTTCCTAATCAAACATTCTTGGAAAATTTTTCGAAGATCTCAACACCCACCTTTTTATATATCCTGAACAAGATACCCTCGTGCTTTTGAAAGTTGAACTGATCAACAACGCAGTTGGGTTTGGCCAGCAAGAGGAAGTCGTTCATAAGGAAGCCAATAAGTTCTTTACCACTTTTAACCTTAAAATGAAGAAAAGTACAATAATTAATATTATTATTAATTTGATACCTTTCAGAAAAATAAAATAGTGTGAAAATTACCATTCAACACAGTAATGGTCACGAATAATTGTGGCTCGTTGGAATGGTGAAATCATTAGTCATGAATTAACTATAAGTCAAATTCGTTCCTTTTGAGTACTTGACAAGAAAATGAGAAAAAATATTGCAATTGTGCTAAACAAAATTGTTTAGGACCTCTGCAAGGATCTGGGTTGTGATATTACCTGAAGTAATATCTATATGTAACATACAAATGTACATATAGGAATATGTGCACGTGTGACATCATTTTTAAGCTAAGTGAGCAGGACAAGAGGGAATTATGGATGTCCAGATAATAAGTGGCAGGATGAACAAGCATCTGGGACTAATAACATCAAGGGCCAACATTCTCATGGTGTAGTAGCCAAACAAGTTATTGACTCCTTGATAGAATTTGAACTTATGCCTTTCCCTGAGAGAAGAACAGAAAAAAACTGCTGCTTTTATCAACCCAACTACAGAGGTCATTTCAATCAAACCACACCGACTGCAAAGTTTTAAGGAAACTAAACGTAGCATGCCCCAGAATACAATAACGGCTGCCTTGGTTGAATTTGGGTCCGACGAATGACAAGGTAAAATTGAGCGCTGCATGAGTTGCTGGAAGAAGTTGCCGTCATCAAGATCATGGTTGTCAATTATTGAGTAAAGATGCGTAAGAGGGATTAGCTATTGAAGTCTGGGTCCGATTGACTGCTCCAAATGTAACTCCCTAAAAAAGATAGAATTTGAACTTATGAATTTCCCTGGGAGAAGCCCGAAGAAATACCAACGCCTTTATCCATATGGCTACCATTGGACAATTTCATCAAACCGCTTTGGCTGTAGAAGTTTTCGTTGAATGCAACAATGGTGTGGAGAATGATGGGAATGTATCAACAAGTTACTTGAGTTAAGCATCTCATCAACAGTGATTGTTCGTTTGAAAACCATGTAGTCAGTTCAATTACATCGCTTCGCTAGTAAACGTAAATGATTAATAGGAAACACAGTTATGAGCTTCACACCAGATGTTTTTACCTTGATAAGCCTACCATGATGGAGATATTTTCGAGGACCAAGGGCGTTCGTGAGGGAATTGAAGATTAGAGGTTCGTTGAGATCTTCTGAAGAGAGCACATGGGTTTGAAGCCATTCCAGCCTAAAACATTGAATTAAAATTATTAAATCAACTCACTAGCAGAGGTATCAACAAACAATCCTGATGAGGTCAAGAGGTGGTTCCGAAAACGAGGTTTTCAATGCTCAAAGAAAGAATCATTAGATAAATTTCCACACTAAAAGAGTAAGTATAAATCATAAAATCGTTTCAAACTTGTAAACATGGAAAAGATGATATTTTGAACTAACCTTTCTGAATTTTCTTTTTCTCGTACACCTTCATTAACTTGGGAGCACAGCTCTTCTGCTTTTGACAGTGCATCTTCAAGATAAACTCTATCAGGATGACCTTCTTTGGTGTGTTCTAATATCTGGGTAGATTATTTATGAATTAGCTATTCAGCACACAATGGCTATAATATGTCACTTGGTATTATGAAGGGATTTTTAAATTACCTTGGAAATTAGAAGAGGGTATTTAGTTATTCGTTGCATTGGTTTAATCAGGAAGGAAGACAGCGGCAATCCCTGAGTACGGGGATCGGACTGGCATTTTTTACACAGCTCTAGAAACTCAGGTTTTTTTACGGTCAAATGTTGGAGGAGGGCGGCAGCTCGTAGCTGGCAAGAGCAAAATCTGATGTACACGGTCATTCGTGGAAGCTGAAAGAAGAAAGGGGAACTGTATATACTGTAAAGGACGCACGTAGTTCATTAGCTAGGTTATTTTGTCTGATGAAGTTTATAACATTGTTGGTGATTGGTGTGGATTATGTATTTCCACCATTCCCATTAAAGTTAAAACATCTCCTCGAGCTCTTCGTGCAAGAATAACTAGTCTGCCAGGCCTATTACCGAGTGAGGCCTTCTGACTTCAAGGTTTAATGAGTTTGAATATCCGTATATTGTTCTAAATTATTATTTTATCCAACTGCCCAGTCCCTCCAGACTTGAGTTTGAGGAAAACAGACTTTTGCAATTGGTGAATGGGGTGGCAAATGAAAGTCCTTCTGTTCGGCGATTGGTTGGACATAAGCATATGAGCTCCCTCAGAATCGTACAGCTCAGTCTGGGCGAGTTACTTTACTGAGAGATTATTTGGCGTCGATATTTCCTTGCCTAAAGAGTAATAGCTGGATCTTCATCCTGTGTTGTGATTTGACGCATGTTTGCCTTCCACAACACGGCAACAACAACCCAGCTTAAGTTGGCAATAGATAGCGACGCAGGCTGAATTCGAGCAGTTAAAATGAACTCACACATGTTTCACATTAGCATGTTACTATCAATGGCACTAATGAAACCAAACATCAAGAAATGTTCACCTAGAGAGCTTCTTTGAGACATCTACATTACTTATAATAATAACTACTATTCGATGATCAGCTGAGAGCCCTTGAGACTAATATATGTATTTCCTAATAGATCTATGGTGCTAATCTCTTGTTCAGGCATCTAGAATTATAAGGTATGGAGCCTCTATTCCCCAAGATTAGATAATGTATCATAGACTACGTCTAACAAACATAAAATAGTGATGTACGGGTGAGGGCTATGAACTATAGAAATGACAAACCTCTGCGTAATAATTTGCAGCGTTTTTGAAGTCCACTTTTGTTGAAACTTAAACCAACAAATTTTGAAGGGGACTGAAAACGTGTTTTCTTACTCGATTACAAAGTTTTGTTATTGAAAATTATGAATAGAAATCATCAGAAATCCTTATAATACAATTTCTGCAGCCTGAAAGAGGAAATATGGTCGCCAGACAACAACTTACATTTTCACATAAAATATCTCCAATGATCCGTATGACAGTTCCTTTGCTCATTTCCCTTCGGACTCTCAGAGACCTAGAACAAAAACCAAATGGTAGGATGCTAACAGAACAGTAATATCAACTATATATGACTTTACCAATACGAGCCTATTCCAATTCAAGTTGGATGCTGAATTAGCCAAAACATGAACAAGATCTCAAAACTGAAAGTTCAATTCAAAATCAAATTTGGGGGAAATTATGGGAATCTAAGAGGAACACTTATTGAAATAAAATGCATACAATCCGAGTTTTTCTTATTAACAGTGTAAATACTTGAATTTGTTTTTAAAGAATAGGTTAGAAGGCCGAATGAGGACTCGAGAGTCAATATGGCTATCATACACTTGATTAATAAGAACCGAAACAAACATGAAGGGAATACAAGAAATAATGCAGATAACGCTGAGTTCATCCCCCGAAATCTTGCCGTGTTGACAACACATCTAGTTTCACAACTATTTCTTAAGGTTATTTTATTCGAGATAAGTGACATTAGAATGCTCCTGTTCTTCTCCCCAGATGACGTTCATGGCATTGTTTTGGGGCCCACTTTGGGCAATCATGTATCATTAACACTAAGTGTGAACAAGTCTTGTGGGACAGTGACGAACTGTTTTCCAAAACCCCGCAGCAGGGATGTTGGAGAACAAGGATGATAACATTGGCATCACATTTTGATTTCACAAGCTTCCCAAGAATAATTTCAAGTACCCCTCAGATTTCCTGAGTGTTTCGATTCCTTATAAATGATTTCAAACAACTGAGTTTTGCAAGTGTTCAATCTTCTTAGAATTGCCAAACAATTGAGTTATCCCATTCGTCGATTAATTGGCTTATCCTTTATGGAGTACAAACTGACCGTAAACGACCAAGCACTAGGCAAGGATTGGAAAAATGGCTTGAAGACCCAAAAACTGGAACATCTGGATTGAGTACTAAGGTATTACATGGAGGTGACAAGCTGGTTTCTAAGGGTTGAGGCTATAATCCTAACAAACCAGAGCTGCATCTATATGATCAAGGTTAACAGCTTTAAAAAAATGGAAGAACTATCCATATCCATCATACTCCCAAGGTTTCAAAATGGGAAGGATCGCAACAGGGCAGGTAGGGGTAAATGTTAAATATTTAAGGAGTAATATTCAAGAAGTATTACACATTCTGCTTATGAAAGCAGTACGAGGGAAACAGGCGTCAAGAAAGTGAGTGGAACAGTCAATATTAGAGAGTGCGTGGTTCGTAAACACGCTCTATTGACATATAACAAGCTTATTGAAATGGTAAAGCTAAAAAGCGTCAGGTTTATTATTAGGCGTAAGAGTTTAAAGAAACGGAAGGAGGAACTATTGTCATCCCTCAAAAAGGGAGAGACTGTTTACACCTTGTAACGTGATAGCGAAATCAGTTGGCAGAACGGAAAGTATTTATTTCACCAAAATATCCCGGATTACCCTATTCCCGCTCATTAAAAGTTATCACGGATAGAATGAAACCTTTGGTATAAACTCCCCACTGTGGTTGACCATCTGACACCTGAAGGGTGATAAAAGTCAAGGGCGTGAGACTAGAGTCAATATACACACATTCCGAATTACAATGCAACATGAGCTCAGGAAGTAAGGCAGTACAAAATAACTACACAGTATTTTTAGCTAGTTGAGTATGGAAATGACCACAGCTGGTGATGTAATAATAGGATTGTATGTCGTGGTCTGTTACCTCAATAAAGAATAATTGCACTGAATTATTTCATCCCAATTGATGAAGATAGCTTGAAGTTCTTGAGGTGTGACGAGGTCAGACCTCTTTTGAAGTGGTTTGAGGAAAACCTGCATTAACAGCAAAATTTGTTGTAAGCATAGATTTACTAAAAACATAACTGTTATTTATGTTTTAAATTATGAATTGGGTGTATAAGTGGTTGAAAAAAGTAGGATATCTTTCAGAAATTTTGAAATTTAGAAAACTTGTTTTTATCTTGTATAAACGAGTTATGAATTAAAAGAAAACTGGAGAGGGTTTGAGAATAATCACAATTTGAATATTTGGCGCTTGAACATGAACTTCAAATATAATGGATCGCCACCATGTACCTATACCAGGGTCGAGCCTAGGAATTTTCGTTGTCCAAGGTTGGTTAAGCTAAATCGGATTCATTTAAGAATGGCTGTTTTTTTTTTTTTTTTTTTTTTTTTTTTACTTTTTCCAACCATTATTTTTTGTAGGTAACTAGTATGCTGAACAAATTGTTTTCTCTCCATAACAACAATCACTGGGGCTCAATGGAATATATGTTTTTATAGGTTAGTTGAACACAATTGAAACCGAACCAGCTTATTTTTAAGTGTCTTGTCTGTTGGCAGCCATTCCAGCAGTTTAGACAACAAAACAGTAACTTTGAAAACGAGCTATGGTAATCTACAGACTATTGGTAGGGTAGCCTAGGAGTTTTAGAAATCCGTAGGCAGGGTTCCCACTGCAGCTTAAAACATCATAAGCCTCAGGCACCAATTAAAATCTCCAAATGTTGTTAAGCTCCTTACTGATGAAACAGGATTTTCCCCGCCAATGATGAAATCAATAGTCTTATTAGGAGTCAAGCTTTTGATATATATATTTTTTAACTCGCTAGATACCTTATTGTGACTAATCTTTCAAAATTTTCAACTAGACAAAAAATAACTTGAATGCTTGTAGAACGTAAACTGTAGAGTTTGAAGAAAATAAATCACATTTAACATAGTACAATAATTTTTGTTGAATTGCTAGGCTGCAGATTGTAAGGAATTGATGAACTCCATTTAATCATTTCTACTTATTTTACAAAGAGTTTTGAGGGAAATGAGCGTTAACAATGTGATTTATGTCAAAAAAAGTTCAACTAAATAGCAACCAAAATATTTTAATTATAGCCTACCTCATGAACAATAGACATGTGGTCAATGTACGCTTGCTCCGTTGAAATGAGCTCTTTTATTGCTTGTTGCCTCTTTTTTTCTTGCTCGTTGATTTTGTAGTTATTATTTGAGACGGCCGTTGGAGAGCTGGATGAGGTTGAATTTCTCGGACTACTTTTAGTTGACTCATTTGGAGTAGACCAAGAGTCAAAGAAGCCATCAGTGGATGATCCATCATCTGAAATGAGGACACACAGCTACTTAAGATGCTATCACCAAGTTATCATCGGCAGACAATTGCGCTTATAGTTTGAATGATTATGTAATTAAAAGGGATTGGTTGATGGAAAAAGCAGTACTATTACCCCATATTTCACAAGTAATAATAGGGTATATTCAGGGGATTTGAACACATGTAGCGTTTGAACACAAGTCTAGCTGGAGGCTATAGTTGAAGAATATTACACTACCCTTGCTACTTATAGAGAAAGCACTGTATGGTGGATTCATCTCGTAATTGTTAAGTAAGTCAAAAAGTAACAACTCTACTTTAGCTAAGACTCCGACGCTACATCAGTGCATGCAACATGATAGCTGTGAACTCGTAGATCAAGCCTATTCAGTACACAACCTGCAGATAGGCTAAAAGTTAGTCAATAACGATTGAAATTTGAAAATGAGGCAAAAGTTATTCCATTCTGTTTATTAATTAATGTTTGTTTATTAATTAGTTCTGTGAAAACTAATTAGGCAGGGATGCCACCCCCCCCCCCCTGACTTAGGGATACTATCGTCTGGTTAATCATATGTATGTATCAGACCAAACAATATGACATTGTTGTATGTTTCAATGCGTAGCTATAACACTACGTAGAATAATCATTGTAAAATCTAACTTACCAAATGATGAGTAATATAAATTATACTAAGTCTTCTCAGTAAAACATTTCAACGGAGTCTTTCCATCAGTGAATCTGAAACTACACCTTCAGAAAAAAAAGCCCAGATCGGTCAACCAGGTCCCAGAACTACTTGCAGGCACATACCATTTTTCCAAGTGCATTGTCACAAACATACACTCAACTCTATTCTACTGAACTTCGTCATGTCTAAAAATGATTTAATACGTCTGTTGTTGATAGTTAAAATCTGAATACCGAAGACATAAGAAAATCAAATCAACACGTACAACTAAACAAATATGTTGAACCACTCTTCTTCTAACTGGGAAATTCTTTGGAATTTAATTCAATGTCAAAAAGATTCGGAAACAGACAGAAGTTTCAGTACCTAATTTCCAAACAACTGACTTATTTGTTTGAAATTTAAACTTTGTCCAAAAGAGATTCAACTAGGTAGGAAAAAAGTGTAATAGGCAAAAAAGAACCATTAAACTTCGACTACTTTATACATATATTATTATTTTGATATAATGTGATATTTAGTCATAATATTTTTTCTTCATTTGACTCTGAACTCAACGGTTTTTTTTTACAAATCCAAGAAAGCTTTCAGAAAGCATCAGATTATTCAACTACATAATGATCTTTCAGAAATATGACTCCAAGAAAATTAGGGTCTGCAATGGAATGATGGTTCTAGCTAGCGTGGGATTCATGACTAGTCCCATTGGAATCTTGAAACAGTACTTATAACTTTTTGAACATCTTGTAATCATGCACAACGAAAATGACCAAAATTTTCATTCATTATACAAATAAAAGATGCTAGGATGTTCAGGCTTTATTCAATTCGATAGCATCATAACACCAATATGTTGCACAATGTATCTGAAGGCAAACTTGTAGTTTGAACAATTATTTTAGTTAAAGAAGTAAGTACCAATTCTAAGGTAAAAGATCATGGTTTGAGATTACTCCCCAAATGTATACAAATATAACAGAGAGATAATTGAAGATTCGACTAAATGCAGATTCCTCAAATAGAGAGTTTTTGCAGTCTTTCAGCCCATCTTCGAGAACCAATGAAATAATACGATCATTCAAGAAGATCATTCCCATATTTGCAACTAGATTTGTTTTCTTTTGAGCATACTGCACTTCAATTCAAGTCAACATCTTTCCTGGGTTTCGCTGTTGAAATGTTTATTGAAATCTAGTCACGTGAAATCATTCCTTCTATATACTTCTGCTGTAAGATTAGGCGAAAACTCAATGTAACTGATAACATGAATAAATACATGATTATCTTCACTCGTTATAGTTCAAGATACCAGAATTGAATGTGATTCACCCTCCTACTGAAATCCGAAGTTACATCTTAGCACTTCTATCCGAATAGTGATTTATCTTGGACAGTTATTAACGCAACTTCATTAGCGAGATGATGGTGCGGGGTGGATTATCAAGTTTGAAGTTTGAATAATAAATATGAAAACATCGAACGGAAAATAATTAATCAATGATAGGTAGTTTTATATTAATATCAAGTTGCAACATAGGGTCGCTTGAATCTCATTGCTGAGATGCACGATGTCTCCTTACGTTTTGCAAGATGACATATTTTTTTGCATGCGCATCAACGATTTCACTAAGGTTTTCGTCTGCTACCGTTTTCAGAAGGACTGCAAAAACTTCCTAAATAGTGAAATATCTTCGAGAACTCGTGTATGTACTTGCAGTAAGTAAACCATCCCCTCAACAGAGACACTCGACATCTGAAGAAATCGAAATTGGTTTGATAACATAGAATTATTGATGGTTTTCATAGTAAAATTATAAAGACTGTCAATTTAGGAACATCACAACGATAACAAAGAACATAAACAATTGTATCTACTACGATAACATTCAACTTCAATAAGCGTTACTAAACATTTGAAACATAGAACAGAGTGAGGATATATTCTACTTTACATTGTAATAGTATTACACATCATATGATACGAAGGAACAAACATTTTATTTTCGAGAGCATTCATATCCTCCTTACGGTAGATAACCAATATTATCGGTTACATAACAATTAAAACATATAAAATAACCTGGCACGTTTCCATGTCCTCAGCATCTAACTCAATAACATCCACAGTTTGCAACACATGACTGGGTACACATTTTTCTGCAATTCATTGGGGAACGCAGAAATAAAGGAACACCCACAACGAAAAGCGAAAAGAGATGAATCGAGGATACCAGCATCAAAAGCTCAATTAAATCAAAGTGAATATCTAAGACTGAGATTCATAATAATCAAGAAATCAAGACCATTTCAAAAATTGTCAAGATGTCTTACGCGACAATGACCATATATTCATACATGCATAATATATCTATATATTTGAATCTCGATGGTACCTTTAAATTTCCATCTCCCTTATGTATCTATAACCATAATGAATAAGATTTCAAAGCCAGTGATCAGGCATGAAACCTCTTAAAATAAATATCGAATAACATGCTTCCCCATTGAATGGACACTTGTAAATAGTACGTAGGTAATCAGAGCAAATAAATATTTAAAAAATTAATAAAAAACAGTATGATAAGTTATGTCCCATGCAAAGTAGCTTTTATGGAATATTGTGATGGGTCAGTATCATTATTTCCTGTTTATATCTATAAAATTACATTAAATGTAATTCAAAAAATGTAAATAATTTTGTTTTGATGAGAAATCAATAACTCAAGTACCTTCACTCTCGCTGAGAAAATTTAGAGTCTTTAGAATAGGCAACCCGGTGCAATCTGAAGGATTTATAACATCACCTGCCACATTAACGAACACTATAGTGTTGAAGTAGTTAATGGTGTTACACCATCCATATATTGACTAACAATGGCACCAACTGAGCATTCCAAAATAAAATACATGATTGGATATAATAAAAAGGATGACTACGATTGATTCTTGTTTTGCCAATATAAAATTCACGCATAAATGCGTTGTAAGGCGTAAGAAAAAAATTAAATAGATGCCACAAAGTTCGTCCGTTTGAGACTGAATATCAAATAGTCCTGGAGTTCCTATCTGATCAACGCAATAAGTATTTTATACAAGCGCCAATAACCTTGTGTAGTACAGATTTTTATCCAATCACAGCAGACTTAGAAGATTGAGAAGAACTTCAAAGTCTCTTAACGGACAATCAATTTAAAATTGAAAAATAATGAATTCAGGAGTTCAATGGCCTGTCAAACGCATGCTACGACAATGACCACACAAATGGCGAGTGTAATAATGAGGACAAAAAGTAAGCGTAAGAATTTGAAAGAGAAAAAAACTACACCTGAGAGCGAGTAAAGCAAGGTTTACGTGGAAAAGGAATGAGAGGAAATGTAGAAACATAATTTAAAATGGTAGTTCACAAAGGATAAATAGAGGGCATGGTTGGAGGGGAGAGTGGGAGGATTTTTACTGTTTTACTTGAAAAAGGATTTGTTCTAAGAACTAATGAAATCCGCTAGAAAAAGCCCCATAGGTGTGTTCTGATATTCACACTGGAAAAGTATCAGGTTTAAGTATCCCAAAAATTCCCTGATGTTTTGATGCTACTCTGACGTAATGTAGCAACAAACGAACTATCTGGTTGTCTACTACATCACTCTCACAGACCTAGAATTTGGGCAGGATATTTCCAAGCGAGGCACAATGCTACTTCAGGAGAGGTCATGTAGCTTGACATTAATTCGAGTTAATGAGTACAAGTAGTTTTAATGCTTCACACGCCAATGTCATTTTGGCTATGTTGGAGGCTGTTTTTTTTTTTATTAGCCAGACCTCACACACTCAAATCCCGTAGCAATAAAACCTCTTCTTCAATTCCTACTTCTGCCGTCCACTTATATTTCATAATTTATCTCTACCATCTTTGAGATGGATGTAAATCTTTTAGCTAAGGAAATAAGAGAAAAAAAGGTGTTATTACGATTAGAGATGACTGTAACACGTAAATTGGTCTCTAACCTGAGTAACGGCGGCTGAAAATGGAGGATATGGTTTCATTTTGTAAGGGTGAAACAGCAAACTTCATTTTTCTTCCTTCAAACAGTTCAAAAATACAAGTGAGCAGAACAAAATAAGGAGTGGAGACTAATACCATCGAGGGTCACCCCACATTCACAAGCTTAATGCCATAAATTGATTTTGAAAGATAGGACTGGTCACTAGAAAGTTAGGATCAGAGAGGGAACAGAAGAGGCAAGCTTAACTCTACTCCCAGGTGAACCTAATGTGGCAAGTGGTAACAAGGAAACAATCTTAATTTCCATATGGCATGGAGGGAGTCTTGTCGTAATCCCTAACCGTGACACAGTTTCAGATTTCATTTTATCCAGCAAATTCACGCTCAGCAATTTTCTGTAAAAAGAGGTACCAACGACCCTGTTCCCCACTCCACAGTGCAGGCGTTCAACCACCTACCCCAGTACTTACATGGCCATTTTATGTGAAACCCAACACTTAACCATTCAATCATTTAAAAACTTCTCCACTTCAATTTCAGTTCTAACTTTGATTTTCGACCATTGCTCTCAGTCCTGTGTGGTTCCTCTCAATAGTAAATTCTCATACATTTTTCAAGTAGTTCAAATGCTCAATAAAATTCAAAAGAAATTTTGCGAAGAGCAATCCGTTTTAGTACTCCACACATTCGAATAATTTTGAAAACTGACCACAAGAAATTGCAACCCCTACATGGTGACTTTCCTTCAAACCCCCACTACACAGTAGTCGATTGACACAAATGGCAGTATTTATGTTAATTGTCTATGAATACAAGCCAAACATGCAAGTGTCAAAACGGAAATTTACACATAATATTTTAAGAGGATCCGCCATCTATAATGGAATTCATTGAACAGACAAAAACCACCTATTAAAGATAACAATCATTTGCGCTATATATTACAACTTGGGCGACTAATGATAACCAAGTGTATTGTTTCAAAACACATAATTATATTCATGCATTCCTACCTCGGTACTGCATCTTCCTACAGTAATATAAAACAATTACTCGATAACCTTAAAATGGAGCAAAAGATACCTGGCCCCAATCTTAAAAGTACTAACCTAATTGTAACAGTAGGTGATAATTTAAATATTTACTTTAAAGATATTTTCACGGTTAACAAGGCTGGGGCCAGCTGTCTTAAGCCATGTTTTCAGTAACTAACGCTACAATTTTTGAAAAATTCTTTTCATGTGCCAATATACAGAGACTTGCGGATAATTTCGTCGCTACAATCTGCGAGAACAACGAGAAATCGATGAGTGTGTTTTGAAAACAATGAAAATGAATGAGGGCAATGAAGATAAAATAGTGTTGGCTTGAGACATCCTGGCCTCAACCTGTGACATTCATATCCCCACACTCTTCTCCTGAAACATGGATTTACAAGTACATCACGTAAGAACTATGCAGTCTTTCTCATCATACAACAGATAAACATATATGATTCCCCGTTCATCCTCATGATGAACTAACCTGAATGATTAGGAGTACTTTTAGATTCGTTAGTTAATTGCCAACCAAGAAAAAATTCGAGACGGACCAAAACCCAGCATATGCAGCAAGAATGAATTATATCAACTAAAATATTTAGCAACGTTGGGACAAGGAACTGGCCATCAACCACCACAAAAATGAAATGTAGCAATTAAGCATTCATCTCTTTTTACACTAAAACACAGACTCCATTCCTGACCCAAGGAGGATGGGTTCACGAATCCAGACATCAAAGGGAGAATTGTAACATTAACCTCTTCATCAACAAACAATGACTTGACAGCAGATCCACAAAGCAAACAGTAAGTACGAATTTCGCCTCAACACAAATTCATTGTTCACTTTGAACGGAACACATTCTAACACAACTCAACACTGACCTTATTTGTTGTTATCTACGGCAAACTAAGCACCAGGAAATTGTGACGAACGACAACGATTCCACACTCCACCACACATTCGTCATTTAAAAAATTGTTATTGGCAACTGAGTTAAACAGCATAATAATTTTTTCACTTTACAGTGTACAGCATCTTAATCTTTTTCATGTTTCAAATTTCTCTTGGCAATGGCGTAGAAAATGTGAAAAGCTCTATAATATTGTTACTTTTTATGGCAGGGTGCTGTTGTAAACTCGACCGACAACTGTTAGCCATTTCTTATTTCAATAATTAAAAAAGTCAATCATCCACCACATCACGCGATCAAATAATAAGTCATCAACATAATAATTAACAAGAAATAAAATGCCGCACGCAGGCACATAGTCGCTCTTAAGGTGGAGCGACACTGGGATGGTACTTTACATTACTAGCTTGGTGGGCAGAATCCACGGCGTGTATTTCAAGAGGAACAGCGACACTGTGACTGTATTTCACCAGAAAAGCTTCTGGCTTTGAGTGCGGCTAGACACACGCCTTGAACTGTGGGTTAATCAAGAAATTGAGCACATCAAAGGACCATGACTAGGTCATCAGTCTCCTCCTCGGAGGAGGATCTTCCCAAGGCAAGGCAATAAGTAGTTCAAGGATGAAACCTCAGTACTCCTGGAACTCGAGTTCCAACTACTGGAAGGAGAGCCATGGGATTATGTACTTCACCAGAATGTTTTTCAGCAACCCACCTGACTCCTTCCCCAGACCCATCCAATACCGTCCCTCATTCCCTTCAGCCCTAAAAAGACTGATTGCTTTAACCATCAAGTATGGAAACAGAGTCGCATACTCCTAAGCTCTCCACCACGGATGCTCCAATCAGGTCAAATCAAGTATGGTTGCAATGTCAATACACCATAAAGATAAACTCGTAACAAAGTTATAAGAGTACTTAAGAATTTCACTTACACATTGGCCCAACGTAGTTACTCGGAAAAAGCCCCACTGCTCCTTTGCTCTCTCCTTTCCACCAAGCTGGCTCATCTTTCGCAAGGATAGTCACTATATCGTCCTTCTCAAAGCTTAGTTCGTCCTCGTTTTGAGCGGTGTATGGATAGAGAGCTATAACGCGCTCTACACCAATCAAAACAAAATTAGTAAAAATCCATTCAAGATCCATTCATTGTGCAGAGTGTATAAATGATATCAACACTTACCCAGGAGACCATCATTCAACCCAGATTCCGAAGTTTTACGCGATTGAGATCTTGATAAACGTCCACCAGCCAGCAATTTGACGTATGAGGCGGGAAACCAACCAATCTCTCTTTTCTTGCCTTTGGCCTGTAAACAATTGTTTTACACAACAAATCAGCGAGAATATTGTACCTCTGAGTACGAACATTTTATTCGACTCTGTTGAAAGCAATAAAACGTCAAGGGCGAGGCTTCTTACAACTTTCTTAACATAAAAAACATTAAAGGTGTTCTGTGGGGTGGGGTGGGAGGTGTAGTCCTCTTTCGGATTGGATGTTCGGGTTCGATTTGTTCCTGTAGGATTGTACACCTAATTCCAGTATACTCAAAACCGACAACTTGCACGACAGAGTGTCAAAAGTTATTCCGTTGTCAAAATAAATTTATGTTTTATGGTTACCTATTCGACGTTATATTCTTTCAACCTATATGAAGAATAAATTGTATTTCTGAGCGCTATTATAGAGCAATTTACCAACACAGTTGAAACATCCACAAATTCAAGTTGTTGTGCCTTTTTTAAATCTTAGTGTCAAGTACTTAAATAGTACGTTGAATACTATTATAGTAGAGGGTACGATACCTGCAGTTCTCCTTCCCACCATCCAGTAGCCGTTTTCTTCCTGATCATGATGAGCTGACCGCGTTGCAAACTAAGCTGTTCTGAGCTTGTAGCTTGATAAGGTGCGATAACAGTTGCAATAACAGGCTTTTTAGATCTCTGGAAATCGAAACATATCATTAACAAACATATCACTCCGAACAAGCTAAGAGATATAGTTGATCAAAATATACAATATAACAATCAACATGAAATTTTTACATTCTTTTACAGCACAAATCACAATATCTTACCTTCGTTCCGTCACTCTCTTCGCCACCTGACTCAATCTGCAATTCAAAAGCATTATTATAGTTTTCAAATACAAAACATGGGAACGGCCTTCCTTATTACGGGCCTGTGAAGTTTTTAATCCGTTTCACAAGCGAACCCATATATCTCTTTTGTTAATGAATTATGAGTTTCATAAACCAATCAAAACTAATTTTAGAAGGAGTGTCCTAAATCGAAATGCACATTATTGTTGTTTTTTCGAAGAAAAGTACATCGTTATGCATTTGTGGATCACGTAACATCGCTCTAGCCTCCGCCTACAAGGGGACGAGTTTTTGAGGTTTACCAGTACAACATTCCTGGTGAGTAAATGAACATAATAATGTATAGAATGAAGAGAAGATAGGTTTTGGAGTCAACCATTACTTCCCTGGGTTAACTAGCAAATGAAGTAGATTTGACAAGTTTCAACAAAATTTGCTGAAGTCTAATTAAAAGATTTTGGTAGGATTCGAGGCAGACAGCCAGATCATCAATAGACGAACACAACAGGAGAGTACATCGGAGTAGAAAACACCAAATTTGGTGTCACCAAATAGATTTGAACTATCACGAGTTACCTTTATATATACAAGTTGTCTTTACTTTATCAAAATGAAGACAAAGAACTAGTTTCTGGATTATAAAACGTAATTTTCATTGAAACTTTTCATAATCCAAGAGTAATACAAAATTTTACATGACATGTATAATCAAATTATATTCAATAGTTAACATTTTTCTAAAGAATCTATGGGGATTAGCTAGGAACTCATTTTACATTACCTGGGATGATAAACTGGCGAAGTCCGGAGTCGCAGCTCTCTCAATCACAGCTTGCTGTAATAAAATGAATATTCATGTGAAATAAAAAATAGTGTTATCTAATTAGAAAAACATCTGGGACAGGCAGAGGCTATATCTTCAAAATCTCACAAGAATTACAGTAGAGGAGTGACATATTTATTTAGTGCATAATACGCAGCTATCGAGGACTGCATTCCTTGATCCTTAATTGAGGAGAATCCTCAATTTTTTTTGTTTCGATTTCCCTAAATTTCTTGTTGAATAGCTCCGACAGATTCTGGAGATCTAGAAACATCTAGGGCAATATGTAATACAAAGAGCCTGGATTGGAAAAGCATGAAAAGATTTGTTGATTTCAGTCAAAGGCAGGGATCAGCCGTAGAATCCCTCGAATTATCCGGGAGGCAAATTACGGAAATGAGATTTCTCTCGATAGAAGTCCCATGCAGTCAGTCATTCCTGAATTATCTACACAATAATTATTTAAAAAAAAAGGTTCTGCACTTCCGTTTTTAAAGCGAGTGGTCAAGAACCACTCTCTGATACTGTGAAGAATTTAAGACGGAATCCGATTTTCCTGTACCTATAGATCATATGCAGCTATCAGCTACGTTTCCTCGAAAATCCGAGTTAAGGGGTATCCCCAGCCGCAGAATTGGAAACACGGAAATTACGTTCGACGAAAATTTACAAGAAGGAGAAGAAATTTACCAGGATAACCGAGAATACGGTAACCTTTGAAGAGTTGTGTGAATCCATAATGCTGGAAACATGGGCAACTACACGTGACAATCTAAAAGTGTTTATTGCATCGCAATCTTCATTGTGAACTTCAGTACTTTCTCATTCTTCATGTCCAATTTATTTCTTGATTACACAATTTAGGATTACAACCCCTTATATTGTATGTAACAACGACTAATTTTACGAGTAAAGGCTTTGTAATGTATTGATGTATGTTTCCTATTACTAGGGTAGATATTTGACTGTGGTGTGTCCACAAGTACCTCAATCAATTTTAATACAGAACAGTAGAAGACCCGAGCTAGCCAGAGGTGCTCCTTCATCTCCAGGAGCCAAGGGCGGGGTGAGGGACCACATAACGTCTCGTCACCACGAGCAAGATGGGTTGAACCAGGAATACAAAAACGCGGTAGCAGAGGAAAACCTCTCATTCATCCGTTTTGGAAAAGCTTTAGAAAGACCAACTACCTCTCTGTACAAGAGTGCACTTCTGCTCCATTGAGAAGAAGAAACAGAAAGTAACTCGAGCACCTCATGTCAGTGATTGTCACCCAGAGATTGTGGTTGCCCTTCCATGTTTAATCCCACCACGCTAAGATTCGGATGGCTCACCGGAAAAGGATGCCTTTCCGAGGACAGACTCTGCAGCACAACACCTATGATTTGAGGGCACATTAAGCATATCCTGTCAGTCGTAAAAGACGACTGTAGCTGAAAGCAAGTCAGGCTTCATTATGGCACAAGTTTCCTGTGAGTAAACTAACAAGGATGAGAGCACCGTTCAGTATTTTACATCTTAATAGTACAATAAGCAGATCCTACAGGTATTACTCGTAGGTAGACAAGGCACTCGAGGAGGCGAAAGTTGAATCATTCCATACGGAATCAGAACATTAACAATTCAGTATGAGTATGAAGAACTTTTTTCCTACAGTAAAGAAGAAAGGAAGAAAATTTGTATTCATTGATCATCTTTAAAATTCGAATCGATTCTAACGCCTACAACTACCTATTACCACAAACTAAATCGATGTAGGAATTTTAATACGCTCCTTCATTGTTTCAAGTGCTCCAACACTATGGTTAATTAGCCATGAAAGATACTCGAAAGGGATTACAGATAATGATCTTTAATTATAGATGAACAAAGGAACAGCTATTTTGGGAATTCGTCTATTGATCTGCAGATCTCTTAACATAATTCGTCCAATCTTCATTCTTGACACGTATGAAACTTCAAAACATTTATCCACGTTATCTGTGGTCGAGAGATTTACTCATACGTTCAATTCAAAGCTGCTTGCAGTACATAAAAAATACTAATGGAGGAACTTCAAATAGGACAAGCTTATCATAATTTGGGCCTTACTGGACTTACTTGGGGTTCAATGGAGGTTGGAGTTAGTTTTACTTCAGCCACAGGAGATGGTTCCCTCTGCAATGGCGAAGTTGGTTTAACCTCTTGAACTGGGAATACTTCGGGCTCAGGGGCAGCTTGCTAGAAAACGATTAATTGGTAACAAAATGTTAACAGAATTTTCTCTAGAAACCAAAAAGATGTGTAATTATTAAAGAGAAAAAATCAATTCAGCATCCAATCACCTGATAATCTGCTTGCTGTACGTAATTGGAGGGGAAAATTCCGGATCGATCACCAATCACACCAGTCCACCAATCTCCGTCCATAGCAATAACCTGAATTGTTTCACCCTGATCGAATATCAAGTCGCCTGGTTCCGCAGAATTATATGGATAGAGAGCAACGTAAGTACCTAATCCTGAAATGCAAATAATTGCATCAACAAGAGAGAAAAGTAGAAAGAATTTCTAAACAGGCACCATTAATTTTCTCCAAAGATTTTGGGAAAATTAATACATGAAGACAATTTAGAGTAAAGAAGTACATTTTTAACTGTTAAGCAAATAAAAACCACAATAAAGTAAGGAGCTTCAGATGTATTCTTACAGGGCATATCTACGCGTATCGCCCAATTAGAATCAATAAAATTAATTCCGCATTTATCCCTGCTGATGCTATTGCTTTCCGGAATATCATGTGGTTTCAACGGTATAAAAGATGGCAAGAATTAAGAGTTTTTCCAAATCAATTGAGATAAGTGCCCTCCATAAACTGTTTGGACCAGAAGAAGTTTTGATAAATTTGAAGGTTGTAATATGGGAATTGCATTTATTTCTCTTTGCCATTGAAAATTAAAATAAATAGGTTTTCAATTTTGTTGTTAGTATACCAATATAATTAACCGAACATTTATTAATTTATTCAACTGCTAAAGTGTTCCACGCCGCCCGAATTCGAGTAGACTACTAAAGAACTTCAAACATACCAGTAGTACTGGATGGAGTAACACCAACGTCTGCAGCAGTAGAGCTTAAGACGGTCTGTTCAACCTGAAAAGGGCAAATCAAATGGTAATTATAAACATCACAACAGTTTTAAACTATCATTAGAACAAAGTTTAAGTCCTACAGCACAGTAATATAGATTGTTATAGCTTTACCTGAGGCACGGCGGTAGATTCAGGCCATTTATTGTCATCACCGAACCCAGATCCGCTGTCAGACACCGGTTCTCCTATTTCAGCAATACCCCTGAAACAATAAATGATCAAAGTTCCATCAGCACATAGTGCATTATGTTGTATTATAATCCGTAAGTTCATTGCACGGAATACACGTATACAGACAACCGAGAACTCACTCCAATGGCGTTTTGGGATGAGGAGTAGTGCTAGCGATGGTATTGTCAATATTTCCGTTCTCCATAAGCTCAACATAAGACTCGGGAAACCAACCTGAGCTCCCTCTATTCTCCCCTGACAACCAACCGGGTTCAGCTTGTTGATTGCTAGGTACCTGAAATGTAGACTCTATCAGTATATTGGTGCGTTGATAAATTTCATAAAATAATTGACAATTTTATATTGATTGTTGATGGTATTATTTTCTCTACAGAAAACTAACTAAATCAGGATCAGAATCAACTTGTTTCTAGTTCTCTTACATAAATTATATCTCCAGGCTGGAATGAAAGTTCATCTGTGTTCCGAGCGACAAATTCGTACAAAGCTCGATACTTTATGTAACCTGCAATTGAAAATCTGAATTATTACAAGCGAAATTCGAAATTGAAAAAGAAGAAAATACTTTTTTGGGAATCAACAACGAGTATGACTGAGAATTTCAGTTAACTATATCTTAGTTCTCCCAGAGCTCTAAAAGAGTTTGATAATTGGGAGGATATGTCGCTGATGGCAGAATGATGGCTAGTCTAACCTTATTACCTCCTTGCTCTGACGCTAATTGGGTCAGTTATCGGAAATCAGTTTTTTCTTTTACTTCTTTTTTCGTCTATCTCCGAAGTGTTTTTTGATTGATGTGAGCCGCAATGTCAGGGATCATTCAAGTAGGCAGCTCTACCGAATGATCTGAAGCCTGTAAAAACGAGGCCTGCTGAATCGCAGAAGGGAAGGGATTAGCCTCAGCTTCGTCCACCCATCGTCGTCAGTCGTCCTTCAGATTTTGTCCACGTCTTTTCTCCGACTTAACTTCGAGGTACCTTTTCGTCGCCCTCCTCGTGGACAAGGAGTTTGTCTCCTGAAGGTTCGCTCCGATCATCAATTCGCCGATATACCGTCTACGTGAGTATATGATCGTGGATGCCGCCTTTTCATGGTTGCTGGGTACCTTCTTTTCATTTAATATCCCTGTTTTTCCATCATCTTGCAGGTCCTGCATTGGGCTACCCCAAGCACAACCCAAATCGCCCCATCAGCACCGCTCTCAATCGACCAACCTCACTTCGCTTTCACGCCATCGTGAGCCGTCTTATCCGAAGCCAAGTTGGGGATCGCAGCAAGAGTATACGTCGTCGTCTCCCGGTCTCAATTGCTTGGAACGACCGATCCCCTTCTCGTGAATTTCTGCCTAGTGTGCTCAGCCCTCGGAGTATGCCCAGAAGCCACGTAGTCGCCATCTTATATCCGGTCAGATCGTTTCCTTCCCATATCATTTAAATCACCATTCCACTGCGCACCCTATCAAGGGATGTCATTTCGGAGAAAATTTAATTATTTAAGTCGAATCTAGTGATTCAAATTTCACCCTTAAATGGTCCGGAGCTCCCTAGGTAGGGCCTATTTTGTACCTACAAGGAACACATTGATTTAAATAATAATTATAATTTTCGAACTTTCAACGCCCCTACCTGGTTCAAACACTCATAATTTTTCGAGAACCAGATTACTCTTCTTCTTTTTACATTTCAACTGCCAATACTTATTTCAGGAAATTTTAGGTTAGTTTAATTGTCCATCTAAGATCGATAACATGCTGATTCCCAGGATTGTTTCACTGGACAGCAAATAATAGTTTGAATACAATGCATTACTATTAAAAGAGTTGGTTTTCGTATGACATGGACTCAGCGCTGTTACATTCGGTAATGATCACCAAATGATGTTATTTTAGAGTACTCCTTAGATAGATGAAATATGCAATTAACTAGGAGGACCCCAGTGCTTGACAGGAACATAGGAACTAACTTCGAGTTTCATAAGATACATTTCAACATGAACGAATCTGCAATGGAAGATGGAAGGACTGGAAGATTCTCTTGGGAAGATATCCCACTTGAAAAAGTTGTTTTACGAAATCCCTCTGTTAGGAATTCCACCGCTCTTGTTGAATAATAGATAACATCGATCATTTCCTTACCAGGTTTGTCAGTAGCCGGTTGTTCTTCAGGCCATGCTTCTGCGGGGGCGGTGTCCCACGTTGAATTTCCCCAAACATTATCCAAATTATTAGCACCTTTCAACTCTAGCATCTGTAACCCCAACAATGCAATGACATACACAACTGTTAAAAAGAGAAGTACAACTTAAAGTAACTTAGTAGGAATGCATAACTGTTAACCTTATTTCGATTATCAGCATAGACATTATAAAGCTGTTCGCATTCTTCCAAGATTCCAGCAAGTTGCTTCCTTAAGGTGTCCAATTGAGCGTTGTTATTTTCCACGTCAACCGTTTTGGTGTTGACCTGAAAATTATGAGACCTTACATTACAACCTGTACCAAGAAATCGGTTAGATACCTAGTTTTTTTATATAGTTACATACCTCTTCCTGTAGATTGGCAATCTTGTCTTTCAAATTTTTGACAGCGATAGATTTATTGTTGAAAGCTAATACGTCATCCGCAGAATCCTTTCCACCCAGTTTTCCCTGAGCTTCCAATTTCGCCTTCTGCTGACTAAGAGCTACCAACTGAGAAATGATCACGTACATGCAACATCAGACCAATCCCAAAAAATTCAAAATATGTACAATAATTTCATGATAATCGTAATATGGGGAGAAACAAATAAAGTAACTAAAGAAAGTGTGACTTTTTCTTATTATTACTACCTGTTGATTACGTTGTTTGAGAAGAGACTTCAAGCGGTTGTATTCGCTCAAATTTTGATCTCTAGTTGTCCTCATTCCATCGATTATAGACTTAACTGACGTGACACCACATCGTGTTTCCGAGATTTGTTTAGAGAGCTCTTTCACTTTTTCTTCCTGCAGAAATTATGAGACATGTGTTGCAGTTGCTCAGAAAAAAATAGATGAACTACACAATAGTCATATTAAGTATGTCATTAGACGTACCTTTTGAGAAAGATCAATAGAAAGGCTCTGACTTTTAGCTTTGAGAGCGAGAACAGCCTCTTGAGCTTTTCTGCAAAACAGAATACGAAGAACGATTATAAAACACGTTTGGAACTATGGACCATATCTAGAGCCCAGAATGTAGGAGAAGATAAAACCAAAGGAAAGAATGAATTACCCAGGGGTTCTAATAACTGTAACTAATAACATCAAGACATGTTCAACATGGATTTAAACAGCTATAAAAATAATAAAATGCGTAACTAAGTGGAGAAAAAGATTGCGTAAAAAAGTTACCTTCTTTGATTTTCCAGATCTTGTCTCCGATTGTTCTCCCATTCAAGTTGCCTTCATGAAACAATAGAAAAACAATGAAAGATGTGTTTTTTTAAGTTTACATCGAAATTCAATTTCAAGATTCA
The DNA here is from genome assembly GCA_031894815.1 of Creontiades dilutus. Taxonomy (NCBI): domain Eukaryota; kingdom Metazoa; phylum Arthropoda; class Insecta; order Hemiptera; family Miridae; genus Creontiades; species Creontiades dilutus. The sequence goes on from JAVIWC010001591.1 coordinate 258,598, forward strand.
TTTCCCAAATTTGAACCGTTAGACCATGAGAAATTGCATTTGCACAAGCTACTATTGAGCCGACGAATTTATAGGAGCCCTTTCAGGAGGCAACCAGCACATTCCCTGAACATCACATCAAAATTGAAACGCAACTTGGTATAGTTATGGCATGGTGGAATAGGCATGGAAAGGATTTACCATATACTTGGAACCAAAACTAATCAATAAGCTTTGCAAAGTGCAAGAGGACATTTTGATTTTTGGAAGCCAAACAATTTTTGGAAGCTCCCAACGTTCGCTAGTGAAGAAGTAAAAAATGTAGTGTAATAACCAACCGCTGCCTTTCCATTTCCTTGCGAGCAGCTTCGCGTTGTTCTTCGGCTCTCTTTCTCTCTTCTTCCCGCGCTTTCTCCAGTTCCCTTGCTCTCTCAACTTCTCGTTCTATTTCTTCTTGACGCTTTCTTTCTTGTTCCAATCTGCGAAAACAAATCCAATCAACCAGTTATAATTTATTTATTTACATTGTTACATCAGGTATGTATTAGATGAACTGTGATGGAGGAGATAATGATTTGTGTCACACATTCTTCGTGTGCAAGCAGTGGGAAACACAAAGAAGATATTTGCAGGATGACATGGAAATGCCATCTGAGGACATGACACCGGAGAATATAGTTGCCAAAATGGTTGAAAGAGAGGAGCATGGGATCTCTTTAGTAGTCGATGTCGAAGGCATCCTGCAGAGAAAGATCACCCAAGAGCGGGCATACCAATGGACCGAGAGCACTAAATATATCCCGAAGACTTGGCCTGAAGTAATGTGTTAAATAGTTCCAGGCCGAGTTGAAACGTGAGAAAGGAAGGTGAGGTTTTAGCGGGTGGACCGGACGAGCAAAGAGGGAGGTGGGCATCACGCTTGATACCACACGTTCAAAAGTGACTAGAGAAAAAGCATGGAGAGGGGACGTTTTTCTCACAGTTCCTCTCAGGGCACGGACTATTTTACTCCTACCTTCACAGAACGGGGAAGTAGACGGCGTATTAGATGAAAAGTTGTATTCCATTTCTTTTTAATTCTCTTTGTTGAAACTAATGGGAAACGGAACAACCGAACTCTCACCTGATTTTTTCAAGTTTCTCTCTTTCTTCCCGCTCTTTTCGCTCTCGTTCTTCTTGTTCCTTTCGTTGTATTTCAAGCAGCGCTTTTCTGCGTCGGTCCAACTCAGCCTGGCCTTTTTCAAAGTTTTCTTTCCGTTTATCTTCAAACGTTACTGCAAAAACATAATTACCACAATACCACATTATAAAACAATGTATAAGCAACACAAATAATTACTTCAGTGCAATAAACATTATTCTTGGTTTCATTTGGAAACATGTATAAACGTTTTAAGGAGAGAGGGATGCTCCTTAAGATTCTCAAAATTGCATGAATGGAAAGTAAGCAATCGGAAAATATTGTTGTGCTTAAATACAGATGATGCATGTCAACTTCAACAAACTTGTTAGATCCATCAGAGTTAAAAATCGTAAATTATAAAAAAATTTGAATCATATTCCGGTAATGCCCATCAATATTTTGAGGATTGAACGAATTCGTAAGAAATAATAATGTATTTAATGATTATATACTCATATCAATGTAAAGGGAATCAGATACATATTCAGCATTCTATACCCAAGTGCTGACAATACCTCACAAAACACTTTAAGGCTCATAAAAAATGACACTAAATGATTCAAAGATCCAAAACAATGAAAAACACCACGCTTCCGCGTTCAACTGTATACTAAATCTTAAACTAGTTTACCAATCTATAACAAAACTGATACGATCGTTGAACAAAAGAATAGTAGTCGGTCCACAATATTGTAGGCAATTTTATGAGAAAACTGACAATCCAAACAGAATATCATTGTATAAAATCGGCAATTTAGAATTTTGGTAGATGAATGAACTATCTGAAAGTTACAGGTATACACCTATGAATTTGCGAAACGTTCAAATCCCTATTTCTGAATTATTGAATGTAATTACCTTGGCCAATGCCTGCCATTGGATCTCCAACATCCCCAGGAACGCTGGAATTTGATCCCAGACTATTTTGACGCACTCTCCTTAAAGTGGGTGGAATTAGGTTGGGGGGTAGAGTAGGCGGCAGAGTCTCTCCAGCTCTGGCCAGGTCACACAAGTGAAGAGCAAGAACAAACTCTTCGCACGAAAGCCTTCCGTCTGCATCAGTATCCGATAAAGCCCTGAAGATCAAATTTCAAAGAAACGTATTCAACATTGACTTTAAAATGTAATCCGTAACTGGCAATTGATTTACGTATTTACCATGAAAAAACGTCTGCCAAGTGGGTGTGGAACATAGCTTCCTCGTATCCATAACAAGACTGTATAGATCATTGAAAATTATTATTGACTAAAGAACTTCGTTCAATTAGGCGAAGTAAATATTGAATTAGGGCAAATTTATGGTTATGCAGGAGCATAACTTGAGAAAATAAAGGTAGCCGTGTTCAACTATTGAACAAACTATAAAATATACCTAATAATAAAAATTGACATTGACGCTGAATGGATAGATGACTGAAGTGATAAATAATTATTATGACATTTCTAAAAATAAAATATAAGCATCGTTCAATGACGGATCAAATAATTTTGGGTTGACTGCAGCGTCGTTGCAAAGTACCCAACTGCCGTCATCCCTGTGGCTGTATATATCTTGCGCATGCGCAGAGGCTACTATTGATCTGGAGGTCATGAAACTTATAGGGGACCATCTACACATCAAACCGAACAATCCCTGAAAATTTCATCGAAATTGGTCCAGAACTCCCGGAGTTATGCACGTAACAAGGATTTCTCGTTTGCGCATGCGCAGAGGCTACTATTGATCAGGGGGTCATGAAACCTATAGGGGACCATCCACACCTTAACCCGCACAATCCCTGAAAATTTCATCAAAATCGGACTTTAACTTCGTGTAGTTTTGCCCGTAACAAGGATTTGCTGACAGACACACAAACAGACACTGAACCAAAATTGTTCAGAAAAGTCTAAAACGCAATATGTGAGTGGAATTTTTGATTTTGGAGACAAAAAAATTTTCACATTCCGAAAATGAAAACAGTGCTTCCGCTACCTTGATAGACTTGGAAGCAAAAATCATGTTTTTTTTGGCGACAACAGCTGAACTCACATTTACGTCCATCTTGGATTCTGTTTCTTTGCCTAATTTTGTCGATACTTAGTCACGTGAAATTCATTGTATTTTATTTCTACCATAACCTTCCAGAAAAAGCACAGGCGATACAATAAAGAACGTGAAGGAACCTAACTTCCTTCTACGAAAATAAACTGGTTATCATCTCAACTCGTGAATTAACACGAGTCAACTCACACATCACAGTTCAGAATATCAAATGATTTTGCATCATTAATCTTCTTTAGGATAGTAGTTACTTATCAAGTTCCTAGATTCTTTCATAAATCGAAAATGAAAACAATGCTTCCGCTACCTTGATAGACTTGGAAGCAAAAATCATGTTAAGCTGGCGAACCAGGGTTTTTCTATGTTTTTGTGATTATTTTGTGTATTTCAAGTGCAAGAATATTCTCAAATTCCTCGCCGATTTCTTCCACTTGTTCGTCAGGTGAAGTTTTCAACAGTCAACTCATCCTCCTTCTAATGTTGAATTAATTTATCGGAAGGTTTAGCTATTAAAAATAGCGTGTACTAGTAATACATTAATAAGACACACTCACCAAATTTGAGCCAGGATTGGCTGTGATAGTTTTGAAGCAAGAAGAATATTTCTTGCTTGGACACCAGTTAAGAATCCAGTTCTACTCTTGTCTGTAGTGTTGAAAAGCTGTGTATATTTCAATTTTGAAGCTTGAGGAACGGCCCATTCTACTAAGGGGGGAGTAAACATTCCTCCTCTGGAAAACAAAGAATAATCATAAATAATAATGTACTATGAAGGACGTAATATCATTATAAATACTAGGACAGAGGTATACTTACTGACTATCGACAGAAGCGGTTCTTTCCCGTTCAATAGTAGATGCGACTATAGGGGGTGTTGGCGGTGTAGGCTGAGTTGGAGGGGAAGTTTGATTGGAAATGAGTCCGGCAAGTGAGGAGGGTGGAATAGGAGAAGGTTGACCCATAACACCTACCGGAGGCATGCTCGGAATAGTTGGGGGCATACCAGGCGGAATGTTAGCCATAGATGGAGGAACACCAGCAATAGAAGTAGGCATTACCTGGGACATCGCAGAGGGAACTGGAGGAGCTTGGGTGAGTGGTGGTACCATAGGGGCCTGATGCATAGGAGGTATTCCTGGGGCTTGAGCCATAGGGGGTAACCCAGGGGCTTGTGACATAGGAGGTAACCCAGGAGCTTGAGCCATTGGAGGTAACCCAGGAGCTTGAGCCATTGGAGGTAACCCAGGAGCTTGAGACATAGGTGGCACCATTGGCATAATGTTAGGCATAGGAGTAGGTGGTAAAGGAGGAAGTACACCCACACCACCCATGGGTTGCATAGAAACGAGAGGTTGCATGCCAGCCCCTGGCAAAGTCATACCCGTAGCCTTGATAACGCTTCCATTCTAGAAAAAGGAACACAATATGTAATACTTGATTCATTGTTGACATAATAAAATTCAACGTTCTACTACCAATGACGCAGTTACCTTAGAACCACCAGTAAGTTGAATTGGTAGAGGAGGTATAGGAGGAGCAACACCTTGCAATGGAGTGGGGCCTCCTGAAGGTGGAGATAATACGTGTGATCCCATCATACCACCGCTGCTATTTCCAGTCAAATTTGCTACAAGTGGAGCAGGTGGAGCCGCCGTCGGGAGAGGAGGTATGGGTGGTTTAGCTACAGCTGCTGGCATTGCTAGAAATGAATTAGTAAGTCAGAAAGCGTAGACAAACGGAAATTATGATATACCATTAGACGTTACACATTATCAAAAAATATATGCAAAATGAAATATTGAATGCATTATTGGATACAAGGAGAAAATTCGTGTACGGGGTGGTACAATTATGTGCAACTACATCATAATTTACCAAATACATCCTTAGGAACTCAAGAAAAATATCTAAGCTCAAGTTACCCAATCACACAATTTTGGAATGGGAGTAAGAAAATGATTGTTGCGAAAATATAATTTAAATTAGCAAAACTAACCTGGCTGCGAGACGAACGCAAGAAAAGACGGTGGAAGCGCCTTAGGGATCTCGAAACCTCTTAGCTTTAAATTTATCAGCTTACATGCAATGCTGAATTCATTTATGTTCATCTTCCCATCTGCGTCAGTGTCAGCTAATGCCCTATAAAAATAAAAACGTTGTTCATCTGACAGTATGACCTTCTTAGAAAAGTCCCAACTGCTAATATTTTACTTGTATCAAACCACATCATTGATAATTTTCGTACTTTATTGTAAAGTATGAATTCATAAATGAATTCATACCGTTTACATCTTTCTTGGGTTCACCTTAATACCCACCAACAGTAATAAGAATTGTTAAAATTTTAATAATGAAATTAGGATATAAAATTGAGCATATATGAAATCGTACCATATGATTCCAAGTGTAGCTGGAGGAAGCTGGGATTGTAAAAGAAATCCCTTTGCCTGGTCACCTGTGACAATCCCATTGATGGGATTCAAGGAGGCGAACTGTTGTTCAAATCTGGCTCTTTCAGCAGGCGTTATCGTGTAAGGGTCCATGGTTCCGGCTGTAATATTCAATGAATTAGGTTTTAAAACGGCGTTTACTCTAAAAAATAATATGTTCTCAGACTAATTGAGTGGCAAGAATGTAGTTCCCTACAACACAAATGGTATTCTGTTATTCTACGAGCAAAATTGTCTGAACCTACCGTTTTGTGTACATAGATTTTCATCTATTCGTGTTCATAGAGTTATGGCAAAAATTCAGTGTATACTTTTAATCATCGAAATCTCAAGTGGACATCAAGGTAATCAATTGTAGGAGCTTGACATTTTTCGTTAGAAATATTTAGTTAGTTAGTTTTTCAATGGAAAAAATACTCATGGAAGTAGAATTTATACTGGAAAAGATGTGTAAAACCTTACATCTAACTTATTTGAAGTAAGTCAAGTGATGGATTAGTTGGGCCAACAACTTAAGGAGGTAAACTCTTCGAGAAGGTAGAAAACTACGGTCGGGTGGCCAAAATTACATTAACGAGATTACAGGTTATATAAATATCACATAAATTCTGATAGAGGATGTACACACTATCAAAATTGAATCCTAGTGGGTGAGACGAAGCACGCCCCTATGAGCAAGAACTCAAGTCCGGAAGTGGTGAACCAACAGCTGACACCTCTTGCCCAAACTTTCTTTAAGCACAAACGAAGGACATTCAGACACAATTCCTAAGATTTTGAATTAAATGTTGATCTATTTAAGGTTTGGGGGGAATAACCAATGAAACAAACCAAGGGAATGGACTTCTAAATCGCTTACCAAGCTCGACCCGCAACGGAAACGCTGGAACCACTTGAAAAGTAGGTGGTCACTGCACCGATATCAACTACTTTTATCCTGCGGAGAATTTGATAAGACTAATCGTTGATTCACTGATAATTAAACTATACCCTATTTCCGACGAACTTCACAATTCCCAATAAATCATCACAGTAGGAGAAAAGTGACTTGAAAATCGATGATGAAAATATTGATAAGTTTATAGTATCCATGACAAGCTGTAGGATCTTCTTCTACTTTCTACTGTGTCTGTCGTTGGATTCTCCAATTCAACAAATGAATGGTCCTGACAAAATGACGTCATTCGCAGTTTTACAGGAACAATGGCTGTCAAGTCAGAAACTGGAGTGAGAAGGTCATAATAATAATGATAAAATAATAGTAAACACTATTACTAATCAATAAGTTTTGAGGAAACACACATGTTGGGTTTCTCATTATTCGCAGGGTGCTGTATAGCACCAGTTGTAGCGAATAAGATTGATCACAAGAGCATCCAAGAATCAGGTTGGCAATGAGATAACTGATGCTTTAGCCAATCAAGACACCAATGAAGATATTGGGGCCAAGCTCTGCATTGATCTTTAGGGTGCCTAATAATACAATTTAATTAAGCTTAATAGTTGAAGTGGAAGAATAAAAAATCAGTTATAAAGATTATAAAATTACAGCTACTCTCTTAATAGAAGTCTTCACCTTTGGTAGACATCTGTGGCTCATTGAACGGCCTTTAACTCTACTTTGGGGTCCCAAAACAGTTTAAGAATCCAGTTAGAGCTGGAGATCAAGTCTACTATAACAACCTAGAAAATGCTGAGAAAGTATTTGTATTAATTTCGTCTATATAATTAACCATTCATAACTTTAAACTCAACGTTAATTTTTCCACTAAACAACTGTTGGTTTCAAATTATTATTACACATGTAGCAATGGGCTCAAAAGTTAGGAATAACATTTCCGGAGAAATTAACATTTCCTAAATATTAATGTGAAGTTGGTAATAGATTTCAATTGGCTAATTGAAAAAATGTATTATGGCCCTCAAATGTTGGACAGGTAACACGTTAAACATGGTACAATATAGGTTAGGAATAATGGTTAGGGCTTCAATTTTGGAACATTTATTCTCAGTGAAAGAATGTCAAGATTCTGACATCCTACCACATAGTGGCCCAAAATACGATTCTAGAAGGAGAACATTATCTATTCCTATAGGAAATGTTGCGCAGCTTCCGAATTTAGAATCTGCCCCATAAAAAAATCGTTAACATATCTTTCAATTCTAGGGGCAGAAAAAATTGCTAACCAAACTATTGGAATATGCCCCCTAGTAAGGGTGTTGCCAGTGGGGACTTGTTAAAATTTTAGTCCTCACTTTTTTACGAACTTTGATTATAAGAATGATCATTTTTTAAGCCCCATTCCTCTCCCCATATTCACTTTTTTTGCCCATTTTCTAAACTAGGATTCTGGCACATTACACAAAATGAAACAAATCATTGATATCAATATGCCACCTCTAGCAACCGGTCAACCATCAAGTACAGAGAAACAAATTATGACGCAGAGCTTTCAATTTTCTCACAATCAATTTCTTGAATAGCTACACAAGTTTTTTAAAGCAGTAAGCTTGCTTAATGTAATGAACCCCTTAGCACTAGCAGAATGTTACCAAGTCCACTTGCTAATTTGATAGCTGAAATACTGATAGCCACTTGGTTCTTTCTTACCGATTTGATTTATAAACATACTTTTTCCTAACTTAGTATTTCTAAACACATTACGTCCTTCAAAAATCGTAATTTCTGGGGTAAGCAATTTTTTTTTCGAGTCTGTGTTATTTGCCAAGGATCTCATATAGGTGTACGTTGCGCAACGCATAACAACAAATTTTTTCAAATGAGAACCAACATTTTTGATTATAGATTCGGATTCAACGATTCCATTAAAATTTGACTTGACACACATAATTGCTAAGTAATTAGAACACCGGAATTGTAAATGTTAGCAAACCCTTCGCATGAATGCTATCAGTTTTTTCATTGAACTACATTTGAACGCCTTTACATCCGAATCAGCGTTGAAAAACACTGAAAATTGATGTGTTAAAACTTTGGGTTTGCTGATTTATGTTTGCTCTATTTTGATGCCTTGGGAACTTGGGTTGCGCGCGGCCATAAATAAATAAATGAATGAGGGGTTACATTTTTATGAAATTGAGCATAGAACCCAAATCTAGATTAAAAAATCATTAAAGTCATCATCACACCACCAAAAATGTATTTACCATTTAATAAAATATTTGATGAGGAAATTGCCTTTCAGTAAATCAGCTGGCAGGAATATGAGGAGCAATAGGATTAGAAATTAAAAGTCAGGTACCTATACATTTTCCAAAACAAATTTATTGATTTCAGCGAATTTTGAAGGTTAAGGAAGAAAGGAATTAAGAAAGACGAGACAAAATTGTTTTGGGATAGATTTTCAATTTTAAATACACATAAAATTCGGCAGTGAGCAAAAAATAACATAAATAAACAATATGGCAGGTACAAATTTTAAATACAGACATACGAGACTTTTTCAGTCTTGATAAAAGCTATATAATACTTAGTCGTCGAGAATAATGACTTCACTAACTTTTTTCGAGCCCTTCCCTTCTTCTTTGGGCTGTTTTTTCGACGTGGCGGAAGACGCTTCGTGAGAATATGACGTTTTTTGGGATTTGGCGGCAGTAATAGTAATGCTGCTTCCAAAGCTTTTGATTGCGTCCTGAACCCCTTGATCCAGATTTGCAACAGACGAGAGAATGTTGAGTCGGTGATGAGGCGAAGGAGTGGGGTCCATTTCACGGGCAGAGCCCGTCGGAAGGATCATGAGAGATTCCGGAAGTTTCTTCATCACGTTAGATGGAAATTTAGATGAAGGGTGAGCGGGGGGAGGAGTTGGGGTGTAGATTGATGGCTTGGGAGGGTTGGATTTCAGAATGTCGGAGGCAGTCTTAGTGACAGGGTGAGCTGAGTAGGTTGATTCATGGGCAGGACGAGGTGTCTTACCATGCATTGCTGGAGGGATTTGAGGAGGAGGAGGAGGTTCACTTTTTACTTTGCTTTGGTTCATCTTTTTAGCAAGCAATTTATGTTGCAAACTGACAGCTTGATGGCTGGGCTGCATGGGAACGGACTGGGGAAGTGAATGGAGCAAAGGAGTTGGAGCAGGATAAGTTTTAGGAACATCTGGAAAACTATGTGTAGTCAGGGGAGACTTTGGAGTGATAGATAATGGCAGTCCAGGAGGATTGAATTTCTTTGGAGCCTGAGAAGTTGGTGAGATAGGTGATATAGAGATTGCACTCGAAGGGGGCATAGACACAGTAGGTGGGAGAGTTACAGGTAATGCCTTCTGCATTCCACTTGCCGATGAAGGTAATATGGGAGGATTCGAGTGTGCAGGGAATATTTGAAGAGGTATCGATGGTAAAGAGGTTGTGGTACGAACTTGAGTGGAGCTTGGTACTTTGGGTAGTGGAGTGATAGTGCTAGCAACTGTCGGTGTTTTGGAAGTTACAACAGATGAAAGTTGAGGACTCATTGATCTTTTGCTAAGCGACTTGGACCCTTTGGAAATTGTTGAGACCAGAGGTTGGCTAACAGAAGATGGTGACCTTGGGCTCGAAGATGTCAATGGTTTACTGACAGGCGTGATTGATAGACTGGGACGGTCTTTCAAAAGAGGTGTGGCAGCTTCAACACTGGGATTGGATGTTTTGGTCACTGATAGAGAGCTCGGCAAATTGAGAGGAGTAGCAGTCTGTTAAGAAAATAAATACATTTATTTAAGAAACATTGCAAAGGTTAAAAAAACAGTTATGGATAAAAGACACCATCTTAAAAGAGATTTTTTAAATAGTCAGACAATTAAGTCCCTGCAATAAAGAATAGTTGTTGAAAATATATTCAATCCTGCATCTAAAACTTCCTATCCAGACGGGTAACAAACTAACTGCACGTAAGTAAAAAGTGAAAAGTTGTGAAATCATACTTATTTAATAATTTATTTGAATGTGAATTTGAACATCACTCAATCGCATATTGTGAGAAATTGTATAATCAGCAGGGCTATTCTTATCTGGTTGACTCAACATTACTACGAGAGTAACTAGTTGACTGTAGCAATTACCACACATTTATTGGACTGCGTCACCAATGAATATTAGCGGCTGTTGTTTGGAATTTCAGTAATTGAATGGGCTGGCAGAACATGGGGGTAAGCGACATTTTTGGAGAAATGGAGATAAGCAAGGGTTATCGTACCAGACAACAAATCTGTCAATGTGGGAATATTTTTCCCCTTTAAATATCGTACAGGCAATACTGGGAAAAGTGGAACTTGGGAGGGGCGAAGCCAGTAAACGTGGCAAAGTAAAAACAACCGAACATGATTTTGGAGAGTTTCAGAGCGTTTACCGCAAGCAAATATAGTCAGGAAGAACAAAATCGTTGAGCCATTGCGGGTTTGCATAACTCAGACTCTTGTGGCTCATGGGTGATATTATGTGACATCATGTCTTGAAAATTGGCATTATCTCATTTCTCACCTTCAGTGCATACCCTAAAGACCCAAAAATAAAGAGCCAATGTCAAACTTCCAAAGTTGAGCACTCCCATCAGGGGCGTTGGGTCGGGTTTCTGGTCCTGCATTGAAAGTGTTAAATTATGGTAAATTGTTTACAAGTTTGAGAACTCTTGATTATCTACTTACTACAGATGCTCCTAAATTTGGAGTCTTCATGTGACGGATAAGCAAGTCACTCTGGATCGGTATATAGGGGTGAACAATGCTCGACGGCTGTGTTTGAGATCCAAACAGCTGCACTGGGTTGGGGAGACGCGGTCCCAAGCTTGAATTGGGTGGGCGTCCCCGAGGCTTGCGAGGCTCGTTCGGATCTCTTGGTTTCTTCCCTGGGCCAGGTGGTCGTCCTCTTTTAGGAAGAGGTGCTGGCACCATTGTCTGTAAAAGAACAAACGTCATATTGTATTGATAATTTCAAAAAACCATAATTCAAACAACATTTCTTTTAAAATTCAAAAATTGAAGTTTCAAATTTGCGTTTTTTGTCAGAATAAATCGTAAATTACTTTATCCACATAAATTTACCAGGCAGAATGCAATACGTAATCATTAGGCAGGGGATATTGAAGCTCACGTCGAAAGAGTGGAGTTATGATATTTTACACATTGAATTATACCATTTTTTTATGAGGCTAATGACATTGTGGTATGACTTGCATTCTAGTAGTTGATCAAAATTAAGTAAACTGAGGTTACATTGGTTAATATTTCAAATAAATTTTTAGTCATTCCATTGAAACAGTCATTTCACGTTGTACAGATTAAATTCGTGTGGAACCAATCGGTGGTTAATTGGTTCAGACACATGAGTACCATTTCATTTGTAATAAAAATTGTGACTTAACTCCGGGCTAATTTAACCTGAATCCTAACCAATTCAGTAGTGAATAAAAGTTAATCATTCTACAGAACCTTGCCTATGAATATGAATTTTATCATACCTGAAGAAAATATCTGATAAAGTGAAGATATATTAAAATGGTGAGAGGACAGAGAGCAAACTACAGTTAAGAATAAAAATACCAGCGCTTCACTATTCTAGATGATTAACAGTGAACATTATTTAACCACAGAATACGATGAAACCAAACAAGAGATCCTGACAACTAAGAGCCCAGAAGTACCAAAACACATTTTGAGGCATGCAGGTACATCAAGTGTCACATTCAAAGAATTTAAGAGAGTATCGAATGAGAAATACCTCAGATACTATCGTCAAATTTTCAGGGATGTTGAGTGAACGGATTGTAGAGTTAGAAGTAAGTGAAGGACTGGAGGCAGACATCGTGGACATGTTCAGGGGAAGAACATGTTGCTGTTTTTGAGAAGGTATTTCCCCTACGCAGAACCTGATGGCAGCATCCAGCGTTTGAGTTGACTCCTAAAAACATAGGAACATACATTTTGGAGAATAGGTGAAATGAAAACAAATACAGAACGGAGTTTTGGTAAATGAACAGTGCAGGCATATTTTTGTAAATCCTAGAACAAATAAATCGTTTTTAGCTCAGAACTATTGATTTTAATGAACTAATTAAACAAAAGAGCTAGACAATTACAGGGAAATCAGCTTTATTCAAGATAAACCAGGACATTAACCTGTTGCTTAATGGAGAGTGAGTGTTATACCATACCTTGGAAAATTTATTATAGGCCTCAGTAAGAATTGAAGCGTACATCGTGTCTTTCAATCCACTTCTAGTGATTTTCTTGTACATTGCGTAAACTTCTAACAGGAATTCTTTCCCCGTATCAGCTGCTTCAGGCTTATATTCTTGCAGTTTCTTGCGGAGGACCTGAAATCAACCATATTTTTCTGCTTGAAGCACCATGAAGATTGTCGCAAGTTGGAAGGCAGCAGTTTATGCTCCAAACTCAAGTTTAAGAATTTTTGAAGTAAGGAAAGTGCGGTTTCAGTAAAACTAGGGGAGTACTAATAATAAGAATTCAAGTTGTTGAGGTAAAACCTCAAAATATTTAAGGTAAATAGTATTGAATGTATTTGGTCAATCACATGAAAATTGGTGAAAACGAGAAACTCGGCGCTGGGACTGCTTAGAGCCTGCGGCTGAAATTTAAAAAAAAAACATGGAACATGCTTTAGCCATGCTATTTTTGCGGTTATGATGACTCACCACTAACTTCCATAAAAAGGAAGTACATTATTCTTATCTTACATTATAAGATATTATATTATAATATCTCCTGGCACCCCTCCTGCGTTCTGCTTCCATGTGACGTTTTTGGCTAGTTAGTGCAAGGCTATAACATGTTCCATGCTAAAAATGGAAACATAAGTTGAACTTGCTTTCACAATCCAATCAATCGAATCCTACCATCTGAACTATGATACAATGCAACAACAACGAATACATCACAGCCTCAATGGTTCAGTGGTTGTTGATAACATGATAGAATTCTCAACGTACCTGCGCTCCTTGAACGGTGGCCTCCTTGCACAGTTCTTCTCTTTCGTTATCCCTTAGGTACTTCCTGCAATAATTAGATTTTCTTCTGAGATGGCAACAGAAAATCTAAACTCTCACGTCCAACAACAAAATACCAAACCTTGGCCTTAACTCAGACTTTAATTTGTATAGTATTGATATCGATGATGAGCGAAAAAATAAATCTGGGAAAACAATTTCCAACCCTTCTACTGACATGTTCAGTGTCTCAAAGCTACGATGATAAAACTTGAAATTAATTATGTGCTGGTTTAAAAGATATAGCGCGTACATTTATTCTCAATGCATATCATGAAACGCGTTTCATTCATCATGTTTCGAACTTGAGAGAGGAAAATACTTTTTTTCAATCTCTTAAGCATGTTAAAATCTACTGAAGAACTTTCATGTTACAGATAGACATAGGTCTAAAGTCTGTATACTACGATCAATATAATATTAGAATTTTTTGTACAAGTTATCATTCGAACGGGTGGAAAATAAAGGATTCTCACTAGGATGACAAGGCCAAAGTTTGGTATTTTTGTGTGGAGGAGAAGAACAAAGTAGTGGACAAAGTGTGAATACTTAAAGTAAAAGATGGGCTGAGAGAAGGAAGCAAATATATTTGTGCACAAGGCCAACTGCGAGACTCTTTTGGGTTGTGACTTCTTGTTGGCAAAGAGAACAACTTATCTCACTCGATACAAGGAACGTTGTATCGTTGGCCAGCACTGACATAACTTCAAACAATGAGACAGCAGACTCCCCGTTACTTGGTCATCAGATCAACAGATTTTTAATCCACTGATCTTCCTGCAAGTTGAATGAAAAGAGAAGGTTTTGTTTCACATTTTCTACAAACTACATTTCCTAAATTCGCCAGGAAATATTCCCAAATTCAAAGTGCAGAGGAGCTATCTTTTGTTAATTCCTTTTTTCTTTTAAGCTGAAGAATAGCTTAACATTAAATTTGTGTAAAAATTAGAGAGAGACACTCAACGTGCGATCATGGAAGCAAAGAAGGAAGCCCACTCCAGTGTTGAACCATTTAATTCATGGATACTATACTGAACAGAAGTGGCACTTTTACTAATGAACTCAGAGTTATGTAGTTCACCACCGCACCAACAGAATGTGGTGTCAAGCAGGATTCCATAAATAAGGCCGCCTTTTTTTAAAAAGTCTTCTGGAGCCATACACCCTAAATAATTTCAAATTGATATTAGATTTTGAATATTTACGAAACGTAAATGAAAGCCTGAAGTGTGGTCTAGATGATGAAAATTCAGAAAAGCTCTGTGAACAGGTAAGCACTGGAAGTACATGAAGGAATCTACTATGTTTGCAGTTCACAAGACGCAATTCCTTTAGAAACCACCACAAACATTCGATTTTCTGATGTATCAGTATCAATTTTTCAGTCCTCTCCGTTCATGACTGAACTTCACCAACTTTTTGAGTAAACAATTGCTAAGTCCACAGACACACCTCATCATTGTCATACCTTCAATGCAGCCAAAATTACAGATATTTAGGTAAGATGGTAATTTCCACAGTCAGAGAGGTATGATTCATCGCCCATGGTGGTCTCAGGAAACAACTGTGTTCGATTTTGATTCTTCTATACTGTGCACACTAATGCGATGCAATCCCTCAACATAAGACATTTTTCTGATAAGATTTAAATGTAAGTGTTACAAATTGTATTTACTTGTCTGCCTCTGGGACGACTTTGAGCTGTATAGCTAGTTCGATGAGCATTTTATAATCTTTGATTTCCGCAAGGACGTCAAGAAGCAAAACAATGCAGCGACCCATGTGAGCAGCGAAGCTTCCAGGACGGTCGATCTCGTTCTGTGGTATGCGCCAGACACCCTGTTCACACAAAAATGAGTAAAAGATTAAAACAAAAATTTTTCTCAGGTTTTGATGCAGTTATGCCCTGATGGATGTGAGTGGATTGTAAAACGATTATACAGATAGATTTATAAATAAAATTTAAGTTAGTAAGTAAAAATACAAATGAAGTTTAAAATATTAGTTTCGAAGACGCCAAATTGCTCAGAATTGGTGATAGGTTTAACGTAAGTAATAGATTTTCTGTGAACTGTATTGGTATATTTTCCGTTTGGGAGAAATCACGCTGATTTTTTTCGTTGAAAGCAAAAAAACCACTGCGGAACTATTTTATTAATGCGTTTTATTGTTTGCGTTTTGAATTTATTTCTTAGACATCAGCCTTGATTTTTTTTTATCAACAAATCTATTCAATCATTCTCGAGCAAATTCAATTAAAACGGATCTATGGTCTTACACGCAGGTTAATAGTATTCCCAAATCGTCTTTACTTACATTGAAGAAATTGGTGGGTTTTCGATCTCCAAAAAGGCCTCCTGGAGCTAGAAGAAGTTGGTGGACTTTTTCAACTGATTTGCGCTTCTTGCTCTTGAAATAGTAATGTGCCATGTTGTATAACGCTTTGTAGTGTTCGGTGAACCGTTTATGACAGGTTTCAAGAGCTGCCAAGCATTTGTCAACCATCCAATCTTGCTCTAGCGGACCGAAAACACTGCATTTAGTTTCATTGCAATTTAAGGAACATTTTTTACAGACATACCTAACAACAGAACAGAGCCCGAGCATGGGCATTTGGCTATACGAGACCCTGGGAAAGTTGCAGAAGTGTGAACTATTCCCGACGTTCCTAAGTCATTCTAGCGAATTCGCAAACAAAAGTTATAAAGGTACAGCTTTATGAATTATAGGACCAAGAATGAAAAGGCGATCAATATACAATGGTTGGGGGAGATTCTACTATCTGAAATACAAAGGGAGGCGGCACCGGTGATTAATGGAAAATAAAAATAAGGAATGCACAAGACTGAGTTATTGATTGGGTATTGAACGTTGGAAAATTAGAAAACGCGTACAACATTCCAACTCCAATTTTCATCGCTCTCATCGTATGTAACCATAAAACATAAGCAAGACAACCAAGTAACATTGATAACGAATCAGCAGAAATTCAGGCAACTCCTGCATGCCAAAGCTCAGCGAGAATGGCTTGTTGTAAGGTACTTCGATACAGTTTAATTTATAGAACTGCCTTCTATCCAAATCAAACGAAAAAGTACACTTTTATTCAAACAGTTTTTGAGATAGTGAATTTTCTAAACGTTCCTTGGAGTTGATTGAAAATTATGCCCAGATTATGGGTCAGATTGACAACTACCTGAAGAGTGATCCTGGCCCAATAATATCGGAGAAAAGATTCGGACACAGAACAATTCCTAAATTTGGAATCTACGTAACTTGAAAGATTACCAATGAATTTATGGGAAATAATGAACCCAATGACGTTCAGGCATCCAAAACATCTTACTTGCATTAATAATTATAATTTTTAATAATTTTACCTTTGATCCATTTATCAGCTGGATCCTCTTCAGGAATGGGCTCCAACTTAATTTTCTTGGAAGGATTTGAGTCACTTGATGTCTGCAACATGTTAAAATTTATTAAGCCTTTCAAGAACTTCACAGCTTAACAGTACGAGGTTATTTATCAGGCATGTGAATGAGCTGATATATCTCGATGTGTCGATGCTCTGATCAGTTTCGCTTGAGATATTAAGCAGAAGCGCATGCATAACCCTTTGTTTTTATTTCAATGAAGTGTTATTTTCAATAGATCGTTTAGTTTTGAGGGAGGTCATTGTACACGTTGACCTCAACATTTTCCAACAAGTCTTGAACCAAATCTTTTTATAATCAAGTATGAAAAACTTTCAAACGATTGAATACAAAATAATAATATGAATTTCTGGTTTCTTTGATTAGGACGTCCTGACTCACGCTGGAAGTGGACGAAGAACTGCTAGACGAGGAAGATGATGAACTACTAGAATCTGAGCTATCAGAGCTGGAATCACTCGAGGAGCTACTTGAACTGCTGGATTCCTTGGACGTACTGGAAGACACGCCTTTGTCTGACGCAGTCTCTAGGTTAGTTTTAGAACCTTCATTGGATTCTGAGGTAATAGTGCTACGTCTGGAAGGCAATAAAGACTCCGTTCCACCTGCAGAAAACACAATTTGATTTGAAACACACTGTAGATACACGTCAAAAGCATGATTATTTGAAATGAACACGTTCGGTCTACAAAAACTTCAACAGTGATTCGTGATAGTGAGGACCATTTTTGATGTTGTTTCGATGAGGGCATGCCACACAAATGGCTAAATTAGTGGAATTCGTTCTTTTACTGAAAACTTCGCGGACCATTCTCTCACATACCTGTCAGATTGAGCCCAATCGTATATTTCGATCTTGAGCCAAGAACTTTATGTCACTTTTTTCATTGGTAGCCTACTAGAGGTTACAACTACAGAAATTTGGAGCTAAATCAGCATTCTGCCCAGGGGTAAACTCGAGAAGCAGGCATTAGAGAGTTCCTAGGAGATCCGCCAACACCAATATAAATCCGGAACGCGATACGAACGAGCGACTGCGCATGCGCCGCCAATACGATCGGTCGTATTGCAATACGACGGTGGTATCTTTACGGAAGTTACAATACCACCGATGCAATCCAAACGAACGTATCTTTCGTCCTTATCGCAAAGTAACCCGCCATCGGGGTAACCTAGTTGTAAACCGCTTTGCATCAACATTTTCAACGTTTCTACCTAAAAATTTGATTTCTGAAATTGCTAAATTGAAATTTCATGCCAAGAGAGAGCAGAATTTTCATTTTGATTCAACATGATTTTATTGGGTACTTTACAGTTTAAGAAAACACTAAGATTTCGATATTTAGTACCTACGAACTAACAACTTGTTTTGAGTGAGCCTCTCGCCAACTGTGCGAGTTTTTAAAGAGCCTAACAGCTTCGTTAATTAGCTATTATAAAAACTGTCCAACTACAAACCCAGAATCCCTGCTGTACATTCCTTTTCTGGAGTATGTACTTCCCAAGTCGCTAAGTAAGAAGTTACAAACAAATCAATTTTGATTCCAAGCGTACTTATCTGTCGTGACTTCTGAGGGAATTTGAAGGAGCCTCTGGAGTAAATGTACATGTTCTCTATTAAATCGGAACGAAAATAGTACATCGTCCTCGCTCAAGTCATCCAGGGAAAATCCTCTTAATCGCCGAGGTGCCTCCCTCACACTCTCAAGCTCCAAATACGTTCGAAAAATCAACAGCAACTCCTCAGTTGAAATCAATCCGTTAACATAATATTCAAAAAAGTCTGCCACCCCCTAGCATTTTTGGTTAAAAATACGAAAGAACCACCACCGACTAGATACGATACCACGGTGTCCGAATCTCCTAGGAACTCTCTATTGAGTAGCTTTCGGGGTTCGTCAGAACAATTCTGGACAGTAGATGGCGTCTATGATGATATTGACTGAGACGAGTTGTTATTGAGGACGAAATGCTCTAACATGATATGGTTGCTAACTTACTTTGCTGTGATAATAGTTATATAAAAATAATTGTATGATATTGGGATAACTGTGATAATGGTTTCTCTACTACTGTAACGGTTTACTAATCACAAAATCAGTAGAGTATACAAGTTTTTTTGTTGATGATTACGCATTTGAGACAATAATAAACTGAAACCATTCTATCGTAAAACAATTCAATAGCACGCGGTAAGAGAGAATCAACGTTATCGAAACTTGTAAATATTTTCAGGAACTATGTAGGTAATTTCTGAAATGTATTTTTTTAAATTATTTCATCGTTTCTCCATAGATTACTAATTTATAATGACTTGGACAGTTTTATATGGGTTTCTCACCTTCAGGCTCACTAAAAACTGCAGCTATTTTGGCAGGAGGACCTTCTTCAGCAACTTCAGAGATAGGGGTCAGCAATTTTCTTTTCATTGAGTTTTCGTTGCTATTATCCATTCTTACTACAATATCGGACACCGAATTTTCAACCTGTTGCACAACTTCCTGAAAATTATAATGTTACGACGATAGTATCTAGGTATCTGTAATCAATATAGAGAAGAGATATACGTCATACATATGCGTGATACTCACAATCAGATCATCTTCACTCTGGCTTGATATGCTGCCTTCTCTTCGTGGTTTCTTAGTTTCAACTCTGGATATAGAAACATTTTTCGATAAAAATAACAGAAACAAAGTCAGCAAGTGGACAAAATCATCAAAACGCAGAGAGCAAACTGTTGAAAGAAGCTTAATCGTAGCTTTCTGTGGAATGCCAAGTTCAGTGTTTGAGGCAAACACATTAAAATCAAAATATCAATTGGATAAGAACAATATTTCTTAGCAAAATACTATCTTGTTAATTCAGATGTATCAGTTGAATGGAGACTATTCATATGATGGGAAATTGAAGCTACCTTTATTATGAGTTCCCCGTGACCGAATACAATTCAGTTGTTCCGGAATAGGATCAAGTCACAATTTTGTAATATAACACAATTAAAATACATATTGAATGGGTTTGAGGATGGCAAAAGTACTTGGAAATGCGTTATACATCTACAAATTCAAAGGTAAGTGTGCTTAGAATACCTACTTGACTGCCATTTATGAGTTTCCCCAAGACCTAATACAATTCAGTTGTTCCAGAACAGGAACAAGTCAAAATTTTGCAATAGGACACAATTAAAATACACATTGAATGGGTTTGAAGATGGCAAAGGTACTTGGAAATGCGTTGTACATCTACAAATTCAAAGGTAAGTGTGCTTACAATATCTTGCTTGACTTCCATTTATGAATTCCCCAAGACGTAATACATTCAGTTGTACCAAAATAGGATAAATTCAAAATTTTGCAAAAGAACACAATATTAATACAGATGGAATGGGTTTGAAGATAGCAAAGGTACACGGAAATGCGTTATACATCTACAAATTCAAAGGTAAGTGTGCTTAGAGTATCTTACTTGACTTCCATTTTAACTTGGAGCATGAATGGCGACTGATCGAGTTGATTAATAGTGTTCTTGAAAAGCTCAGCAGTTGCAGGTGGTAGAGGCTTTTCTTCATACTCTCCCAGAATTTTCAGAATCGTGGCATGGATTCGGTAATATAACTAAAAGTTTCCAAATTATGAGGTAAGTAATAAAGTAAGACACTTTTTTTTATCATGACAGAAGGATGTTCTATTGTTTCACCATCTTTAAATTTAAGTGGGGTTAAAATCAAGTGTTCACATATTTTGATAGATCTCAATCATTACATATTAAATGTTCATGGTAGAACTCTAGATCCAAAATAAATTTAATGATTGGAAACCCTCAAATAGTGAAGATTTATGGAGTATACAAACGTTTGCTTACCTCAAGGGCCTCAACGGACAACGGTTGAGGAGCAGCGTGATTGATGGGACAGGGGTAGGTGGCACCGATTTGACGCAACAGGTCAAAAGACTGCAAAAAAGCCACAAAAACCCCTTTTACAATTTAAAGTTGTTTAATTTCAAACCAAAATACAAATCACTGAATTAATTGAAAAGTATGCTACGGAAATGTTGGTTCTTCAACTAAAATTTATCGTGAATACCTTCAAATAATGATTGATATATACTGAAGAATCTTCATCTCTTTTTTTGGCAATCTTCCCCAACATGTAGTGATGAAGCCAGCGCTCATCTATGAAGTATTCCGCACCTTCCACAGCATACCAAAGCTGCAAATCAATACCAAGTTGAGATAAATCAATGAAAGATAGAATGATTTTTCATCCGTTCTTCAAATCGCTCTCTATATCAAGATTTTTATGAAAGTTGAACAAATAATATCTAAAAATCTGAAATAAAAGGGATCAAAAAGGTTATTTGTTAGGGCAATTCTTCATTTTAGGTAATAGAAACAACCCCTGGAACAGTCATTTTCCTAGGCCATTACAAAGGGTCATACTCACTTCAAGGACAGTATTTTCTCTGATCAGTTAAAATGTTGACAGTTTGACAGACCCGTGTTTGAGGTTCCCAGGAGAAAAAATCAGACAGATTACTCAACTTTGAGCAATTGCTCTTTGAGGGGTTTTGGAAGTGTAAGTGCCTTTAACACATGAACAACACTATGAAACGCAAGTTCTGCAACAGTAGTGCATGCTCACCTGATTGGCTTTCAAAAAACACTGGTTAGCAGCTTCGATCATGGCAGTCTTTTTATCTTCCAGCATTTGGTACATCTCCAAACTCAAATCTTGATTCTAAAACAGAAAAAAAATGAATGCTTCAATTATTCCGACTCTTTAATCAAAACAATAACATCAAATAACCACAAAATGAAAAGACAAAGAGTGAATTAGGGTATTTTTAACAAGTACTTGAGAGGTTTGGAAGTGACCCAGAACAAAAGTATTATGGGATGGTGTTTCTGTTGTTTTGTTTAAATGAATATTTTCCAGTGTTGTTGATTTAGGAGACTCTCTCAATTAATAAATCAAGATTAGAAATATGGGGCTTACCAGTTTGAGAATGTTGGAGCAGTAGGAGTGAATGGAATAGGAAAAAGTGCCACGCTCAATCCACAAAGTGCTCTGAGCAGGGTCCAGCTGGAGAGCTTTTTCGTAGCTGCGACACACTCTGGCAGCTCTGTTGAGGAAGTCCACAGAATTCCTGATCGTCTCGCACTATAAAGTATGTCAATTAATATAAGAGTTACATATCAAGCATATATTAAGAAACTTAAAAGGAAAGATGGTCGCTACAGCCTAGAAGAAAATTGGAAAACAGGTAAAAGAGAGTTAAGCAAAGACATCACACAAAGGGCCACAATCTTCAAAACAAGGTTAAAATGAAACTGTATTTCATAAAAGAAATTATAACTAGCATACTGCTCGTGTGGAGCAGTATTATCTAAACTAACAAACTTACGGAATTTAGAGCAGTATCTGATTCGCTTCCTCTAGCCAACGCCAGGATAGCCCAAGAGTCCACACGGGTGGGATTGTTGCACAAGTCCAAAATAACATTCTTCACAGCTTTCACCTAGAAAAGTCAGGCAATCAACGGAAAGTCATAAATAAAATCAAAAACTGCAAAGTAAACGATAGGCTTACAAGAAAGACATTATTGGACAATTTGTGTGACTGATCATTGTGAACATAGGCACACTACGAACCTTACTAGTTGAAGATAAAAAAAATTACTTGAGAGGAAATGGATCAATGGGATTGGCTTACCCAGGACTTATTCTTGAAATAATAGTGTCCAAGCAGATAGTATATGTCACTTATGCCCTCTGGTAAAGGATTGTCGTTCACAGGTACTGTATCGATGGTCCCATTAAGGAATTTCTTGAGATCGGGGACTAAACGACCTATAATCGTAGGATTAGTATTAAATGCTAAAATTCGTGTAGTAATAGAATACAAAATACGACGATTGAACAAATTTTCCACACAGTGCTTACTCAAACCCATTCTGAAATCGTTATTTGTGGACAAAAGTCATAATTTTTATTCGAATCAGTGTTGAAAACAATGAAAATGTGGACACTTTTGGTATGCTAATATTCATATTTGCAAAATTTTGATGATTTGGCAACTTGACGCACTCGCTGAAACAACAAGGTCATATTTAATATTCTTGAAAAAAAAAAAAAAAAACATGGAGGTTTAAAAAAGTATATGTAATGTAATGTGTATGTATATTTGTAACGAAATATCGTCGTGAAGCTAGTAACTAGTAACTTCAATTTAATGGTATGTTGAAAGTAGTTCAACTTACTTGGATTAAGTTCTTGTGGGATGCACTCGATGAGCTTGATGAAGAGAGCTTCCTGGTCAGCTGTCACAATGCACTTGCCAGAAGTGTCGTAGGCAGGGAGTATTCGGGGCCGCATGAACTGGAAAACCTGCTGGGCTCTATTCCAGGTGAGGGCCAGACCGAGATTGGTACCTTGGGAGTTGTGGCTCACCAAGTGACGGCCCTATGAACATTAAGATGTCAAGGCTGAGAATAAGCAACATCAGCTCCTCAATCGTAATCACTTACTAAACATTAGCTCCACTAAAGGAAGAAAGTGCTGCCACAGCATCATCACTTCTCAGGGAAGGTCAGGTGAACCTAACAGAAAGCAAATTAAGGCTAATTTCAGGTACTAATAAACAAGTCACTAAAGCCATGAGGTTGCATTAATTGACTCCGGTACAGGAGGTATTGGGATGGAATCCAGCAATGATGAATTCTTAGTAGGCTTACACATTTAAAATTAATTCTGGCTTCAACATCAAAACGCATGGACATCGTCTTGTCACAGATTTTGATCTATTTGTCTAACTAATCTATACATTATTAGAAGGATTGATTAAGGATATTTAAACAAAAATTGAGATACGAGCAAAGGGAGCATCTAGACCACCAAATAAACAGCTGCTTTTGAGCTCCAGCATTTCACTTTGTAGCATTAATAATCAAAGCAGGAATAATAAAAGCACGAATAATAGTAACCTCAAATGAAACATTCACATTGTTGGACTGTTGAAAGATAACTACTGGTAACCTAGGTTTCTAAGCTCCGGTAGGTTCACTGATCTTTGCTATTCAGCACTGATACTGTGGCATCACTTCCTTCCTTTAAGCTCGTTTTTCACGATCTACTCCAACCGTTCCATTTAAAGGAAATTCATGAGCAAACTAAGCCAGTCGCTTCAAAACTCTTAGCGTTGCATAGTACTGTACCACAGAGCCCCTCCCATCCAAGTGTTGCCCATTCACGATCACTCTGCACTATTCCATTTGGAGCAGAGTGGAAGAATTTTAGGAAGATTGAATGTTTGGCTCTACCAATTGCGCCAAACTGCTCCATCTGCTATCTGATGAGTTTCCCCATTTACAATCGGTTTTGGGGTGACAGTGCTCCAATTGGTGCATTAGAGCGAGCGTGAATGGCCAGCTTTAGATGCTCCCTTCTACCGTAGCCACTAAGTTGTTTCTATTATTTGACTATCACACGTGCATTCGGTATTAATGGTACATCACGTTATAAGTGGATGTTTTCAACTACCCTTTGAATTTGAGGTTGGAAAAGACGAATATTCTTAATTGACTGAGATTTCATTCGTATCGAGTAAGGAGAAAGGGGGCGGGGGGGGGGGGGGCAACCCTGACTGCACCTACCATCTCTAAAATAATATTTTATTATTATATATATCATTATATTATTATACAGGGTGTCCCGCACTTAGTGTAAAAAAAAAAAATGGTAAATCGCCGCCAACCGCGATTTTTTTCTCATCACATTATAATTTTTTGATTTTTAGATCGTTCTCACTCAATACCCATTTCTGGAATTGAGGTTGGAAAATACGAATATTCTTGATTGACTGATTTTTCTCGATTTCAATTGTTTTCCGGCATTCAACCACAGGTTATCGGGCGTTAAATTTCCTGTAAGAAGAGGTTCATTTTGTTTCCAAAATGTTTTTTCCAGGTACGGTGAATTGTGATAAATGTGTAAAAAAAATTTGGAAACAAAATGAACCTCTTCTTACAGGAAATTTAACGCCCGATTCGAACCTGTGGTTGAATGCCGGAAAACATTAATTGAAATCGAGAAAAATCAGTTTCTGTGGCCCATATCGTATCAACTACCCTCGTTAAAACGAACTAATTTGATTTCTCCGTCAATTCCAATCAAAATTAAATGGTTGGAAAAGGGGAGAAGTTTTTATCAAATTTGACAACGAAAAAAATTATTTTTATTGATTGAAAAATGTTCATCTTTGATTGAAAATTTCGGTGTTTTCGTTTTGGAAATTAAGATTCCGAAAAGAAAAGAGAGATGAGATATTAAGGGGTCCCTGACTGCAGCTATATCTATATATTATTATATTATATTATTATTATATATTATATTTTATAAAATTCAAATATACATAATTATGTTTTATTATTATATATATTATTATATTATAATTATATATATTATTATGTATATTATTATATTATATTATTATATATATTATTATATTATATTTTATATTAAAATAATATTTTAATAATATATATATTATATATATTATTAACAGAGCGCCTACCTTGCCTTTCCGTTCTTGCCCATATAAGCAGTAAAATATTTGTTCAACATTCTGAGTAATCTTGGCAAGTGACTTCGACTCAAGAGGTAGATTCTGAATCATCGGGTAAACCACTTTGAGAGTGTGGAAGAGGAGCGAACCTTCATCAAAACAGCACCAGCTACGTCTAAAATTGAACAAAAATTAATAAGATTATAAAAATTGACAATACATATGTACCTAAATTAGAAATGATAGAGGTTATGAGAATAAAATACTTGCTACTTGACCGGAGAGTCCAACGTTGGACACAATCGTGTAGATTTTATAAAATTCAAATGATTCTACGACAGTTTACTATGTGTTAGATACAAACCACCTAAATACCTGAATTCAAGAATGTTGAGAACACCATACTTAATGTAAATTGTAAATGAGTGGGAGGAGTACCTTCCAAGATAATCGTGTCCAATAAATAGAATTTGCAACCAGGAGGGTAAATTTTCATCTTCTAGTGAATCGTTCAACTTGATTCCACCGTTCACCTCAGAATCGCTTAAAACCAAAGATCAAACGGTTAAAACATTCATTTTGCGGCAATGTATGAAGTGATGAACTCACTGATTCTTTACTCACTGCAGTAATACGTAGTGAAGAATGATCCACGGAGCAACGGTTTCTATGGGCATTATAGAACCTTCTACCGCTTCCAATTGGTAGTTGATGATTCCACTGAGAGTCTGGATAAGGCGTGATCGCTTTTCGGGACGAAGATATTGAACTAGAAAAAACCACTCAAATGAAATTTTATACTTTCACTGGAAAGTTTTCCAAATAAGACTACAAAAGTCAACAATTATTTTTATATGAGCGTCTGATTGATTATAAAACATTTTGTATTTCCAAAATTGTTCGGAGGCGCTAACATCAACGCTGCCACATAAATCCAAATCGTCGTTGAACAAATCTATGCCCTATTGCATCTGCACCACTCTCTTGACAGCTATTGAGTTAACGCAATCGTTCCAAAATTAGCTATCTAGAGTTTATTTGGGCTTGATTTCCAATCAGCACCTAATTTTTTTCCATTAATGACAACGCTCACAATTGACTGAAGGGAAGGATGGATCATTGTTGCCGATTCGAAAGATCTGTATAAATGATTGAAAAAGTTATAAGCCGGCACCAACTTAATCGTGATCAACTTTGTTTATCAATTTTCAAATGATTTCAATACCCAACCAATCTAAATTACCCCCGAAATCGGGGTGAAAACACTCAAATAGGCAGCACTGATCTCAAGATTAATTTCAATTGCAACGGATATCGTTACCACATCAAATGTGGATTTTATATGCGTACATTTAAAAGTACTTAAAAAAAATAGGTCAACGCCATAAAAAGCTGAATTCATAATTCCAGGCCATAATGAACTCACAACAAACTTATAAAAAAACAATTTCGTCAGAGATATATAAAGAGAGGTATAAAGTTTAATTTTGAATGAACTCATTCAATATTAATTATAGTAGTAACACTTACTGACAGTGTACCCCAACTGGTCGACGCAGGATATGATCCCAGACATCACTTTGATCAGCACATCTGCCAATTTGGCGCGCTCTTCGTCATTCGACTTGCGGTACTCGTTGAGAGCTTCGTAAAGACAAGCTTCACTCCAAATAATGCAGTCCTACGTAAAATTCACAAAACTACACAGATGCACAGATATATTTCTGTCAATTTAGTCTCTACGATTCTGGGATGGTTGCATAAAATGATAGGTGATGAAACACGCTCAAGGAAACTATCAATTTACCATTCTCGAGTTTTTGACATCCTTTACTCAACCGATATCTAACCAACTCAATGAATAGAATCAAGGTTTCACGTAACTTAGGAACAGAATACAACTGATAACGAATATTCTTGTACAAAATCGATAACTAAGTACTTTTACTTGGAAATAAGAATGAAAGTTCTCTTTTCTACAAACAAATGAGGCGAGTTAACTCATCTTTAATGATAATGTGATTTGAAGCTCCTAATAAATCAACAATATTTCGAAGATCATTCGGTTTGTTCCAACATACGAATTTTATACCTCGACGACAAGTTGGTAATATTTAATATTTGAACGTAATTTCCACCAACAGGCAAATGGTTTTATACGCAGGGAGTGCACTTGCTCAAGAATGAAAATGTACAGTTCTTGCACATTTTGGCTAACATTAAATATCCATTTTTATAAACTGGAACGTGCTACGTTATGTACTTAGTGTACTTTACCTCATACTTGTTAAGCCTCCACAGTGCATCAAGAAGAAGAGCATATTGCATCAATCTGGACAAAGTTTTATCTTCATTATCCGTTTCTTTCGGATCAGCTTTCAACGAGTCACTCAATGTTTCGCAAACTTCTGCGTAGTCTCCATTCGAATAAACTTCAGTCACCTCAGCCAGACACTTGTTCCTAATAATTTTACACGTTTAAAATTATTTTCCAAAGTGCAAGAAATCATTACCTTAAGATTTTTTGTTTATTTGTATCACACACAATCGTTTCTCTTTCGATCAACCCGTCAGTAACGAGAGAGTTTAAGCCATACGGCCTGAATTCAATTTGAAAGTCAATTCAAGATTCACAGTCATGTTAACAATATTTATCCCCTTCATCTGTTTTATTAGATTCATACACGATTTCAATTAATGAACCGAATTTAATGGAAATTCTTGTAGTAGTTTGAGAGAAAAGTACGACAAAATTTTTTCAATTGGAAACATTTTTGGAATCTAAGAATCTTGAAAGTAAGATTAACAAATTTTAAGGAGGAAAGAGCTGATGTCTATTTTACTTGGCCGATCTCAACGGTTCATTATTGAAAATAATTAACTAAAAATTCAGAAAAACACAAGAACAGTAGGGTAAGTTATAAATTACCCACCATTAAATGACCCTAAATAAATCTAATCTCGTTCTCTTCATAATATTAGTTTGTACATAGGCTCCGAAATAATTTGAATACTGGATCAACATAATACTAGGTCGGTACAATTTAATTATCATCTTTATGCGCCCATGCCGTCTTACGTTCACATGAATAATCATTATAATGAACTTACCTTCTAAAGGATTTGAGGAGTTTAGTCACAATATTCTTATTAATAACTGCATGTTTTGACACATTAGGTATTGTCACTTGGATTTGGGAACAACGACCATCGGACAAAATCTGCAAGTAAATAGAAGCTTTTTACATCAACCACACACACCGTGTCAATGAGAATATCAAATCAATTTCAGGAGAACATTTCAGATTTAATTTCATTGAAGAGAATTCAAACAGAACAAATCGAGGTAATAGGTTATCGAAATCCGTTCCGTACCTTTTGTAAAGCCATCGCCGCGGGTTCGGAGTCACCACAGTAGTAGAGGAGTAAGGCCTCCAACCAGAAGGACCGGGCGAAGAAGTTGAGGTTTTCTGTTACCTCAGCGCGGTAAGCGAGGCGACCCAAATACAGACTGCAATAATCTCCACCAAACCACCTGGTGGACCGGGTATCATTAGTGATATTATTTAGTAGATCAGGATCATTTCATAGTATACACCAAAGATAGGGAAGCTAAACAAATCGAGCAAATGACGAAAACACTAACTTCAAAACACCAAATTGCTCTTGCTCTTTGATGTTTTCTAAACCATTTTGGTTTGAGTTTCTCCTATTAATAGGTAGTCTATCCATATCTTGGTCAAAACTAAACTAACTTAAGTCGGATTAGGAAGAAGCTGTTTACCAATAACGTGAAGGCTAATGATTATGAGGTGAACGGATATTATTCGGGGGGGCAGGCCGATTTGCACGATTTTCAATTGTGCCAACATGAAGTCAGCCAACGTTACCACCACGTTTTGTGGCACTGTACGACAATATTATCCGGTTTCCATATTCTAGATTTTCTCAGTTTTCTATAGCCAAACTGAGTAAAACATCAATATACTAACGATTCTCCCAAGGGGCTTAAAGCCCCTACATTTCTTCCTTTCGCAAGCCAGAACTTCAGCAGGAGTTCCCCATAGAGTAGAACGCTGCAGTCTTGGGTGAAAGTTGGTGGCTCGTCTTGACATATCACTGTAGCAGGAAAATACCGCCTGCCAAGATACATAAAAAAAAGCTGAATAAAACACATAAAAACCAAGTAAGAACTGAAGCTCAAAAGAAACAAAAGTTAAGTCTTGAATAACTTCCAACAAATACAGCGAAAAGCTGTAAAGAAAGAGCGAATGATTTTGATTACAAACATATGGAGACCCAAGGGACTTGATAGTCCAGAGAAATACGAAGCAACTCGTGAGAATCATGAAACGTACATATTTTTCATTATTTTCAAGGTTAATCAGTAAGAATCAGAGCAAGATATTACTTACAAAACATCTTTGTAGATTTTAACATACACCTTGCCGAGATTTTCTGGCCATTGCAGAGTCCAAAAAGAGGCCAGTTTATCGATGAACTGCTTGAGAACTTCAACAATCCCCTCTTTTTCGGATTCAGCATACATTACAAAGGACTCAACATCTTCCCGTTCCTTTTCCGTGTTGAAGTAGCCTTCCTCGGCCATCATCCTGGTACAATCAAACGGTCTACAGATCACCATCACTAGGTAGCTTATGGATAAGTATTTTAACCGCAACAAATTATGGTAAATAATACAGGGTGGTCATTACTAATGCTGTCAGTAGATGCAGATATGTAATGAACTCTCAAGAACTGGGATTAGAGCCCTTGGCACTGCCACTCCTTCTGCTTCTAGTTTCACCAATGCTTTCATTCTCTTGCCACAAATTTCCATCTCTCTGGCGTTGTGAATGAACAAAACTTCCAATATTGGAGCGACGGGAACCCTCAACAACTCCATCAAAAATCACTCCATTCAAGCAACGTATCAGTTTGGTGCGCTAAGCCCTCATCGGGTACGTTATTTTCTAACAGTGAATATGAATATGTTAAATGCTCTTTGATGCAGATTATGATGGTAACGATAACATTTGAAACATCCGTCCTTTTATTTTTTATTACAATCATTTCAAAAACGCATGTTTGACTGCCCCACCATGTTCATTCCCCAGAGTTTCGCATTTAATCAAAAAGACTCTGTCTCTCTAAGCTGAGTCCTTTACGGTCTACAGCTGATTAAAAAACGTCGTCAGTCCCCTCTTCCTCAAATAAAAAATTCAAAATACGTTCCCATGAACCCATGTTTTGATATGAATTTAAAACCTAATAAGAACGGGTTAAGACCCCATGGGCTAAGCCCCACCCCCCTCCCTTACAAATGTGAATTAACTGAGAACAGCACCACAGAGAGACCAAATGTATTTAAAAGCAAAATAATTATTCAATCTAAAACGAAAATCGATTGAGAATAGTATAAGTGCAACCAAAATTGATTTCAAAACTAGATCGAATTCTTAATTGATCCTCGAAAATCGGTTAGAGTTTGAAGCCTGGGAACCGTGGAAAAAAACGTCACACAGACCCATGGTTCTTCATCACAAATTCGGTCATTCTTTCTTTCGCAACTATAAAAAGGAACATAAAACCATTTGCAACTATTACAGTAACCCCTTCTATTCTTAAACAAATTGAAAAGCAATATTAAGAGTTAAGGTTTCAGGGCATCCAGGACTTTTTACTTGTAATATCATGTTTGGAAGATTTTTATTGAAATTCAGCTTTTTAGCATGTGCATATTCTTTAATCCTTTTGAGGAATTTCATCTATGAGAGGTGAATCGCATTCAAAATAAAAGTATATTCTACTCTAATACATAAATACTGTTCAAGATCAGATGTTTCAATTGCATACTATCTAAGCGACAGTCTTCTATATTCAGGACGAAATCCTTAAACAATTATGTATATTTTATGTGTTAGGTCAAAACTTACTCTTCTCTTGTCCTGGGAGAGACAGTGTCGTTGGAGCCCTCACGGCCCTCCTCTTCCTCTTTGTATAGCCGGTAAAGATCCATCGTGTGCAGCGAGTCGTCTGACCACTCTATTATTTTCTTGAAATCTTTCGGCCTAGAAAGATAGATATTCGGAAATGATAAGGTTACCTAATGTTACAAGCCAATTGTGCGTCGGACTTTCAAGTTTTTTTAACCTCAAATTAAGATCCTTCACCCATGAAAACCCTGAAGTATTCATTGTCAGCTCAGAATCCAAACTTAGTAAACGAAGAAAGCTTACAGGCAAAAAGAAAGGATAACTTGATTATGAATGAATTTTCACAGCCCTTCTTCTTTGTAATTTTAATCAATTTGTCCACTGACAAAGTTTTGGCTCTCCTCCTCATAGCACATCATTATAGAATCTTTAATTAAGTGATTCCACGATAATGATCAATATTACAAGTATATTCAGATATATTATAATCAACTCACATCAAATGACTAGGAATAACCTGAGAGAAGCAGGTAGTTAAGCTAGGTTCCTCTCTCCTGGCAGTACTACGAACACGAGCCGACCGCCTTTTCTGATTTTGTCCGATCAACTTCTCTATTAGCTGACCATTAGCTTTGTTCTTTCCTGGATAAAAAAAAATACATCCTTAGTAGGAGAGTTCAATAAAGTAAACCGATACATAGATGCCAACATAAATTTTAAAAAAAACGGGAATTCTGTCACTCAATAATGGAACATCATTAAGATAAACTTCAAGGAACATCAAAATGAAAATACCATTTTCGTCCTCTTCTTCTTCCTTTCCAGTTTCTTGTTCTTCCTCTTCGGGTTCAGATTCTTCAAGAATAATACTTATTGGAGATTCACAATCTCTCTTGCCATTGATTACTATTGGTCTCACGAAACCCTGTATAAAATAGTAACAGCACTATTGTAATGGTTTATCACTTCAAATCATATACAAGAGCGGAAGATAATATAAATTCGTCAACAACAGGCTTTCTAACTGAAATCCTTGCTCTCCTCCTTGTCACTTTTTTTGTGAGATTATGCTTTGAGAGCCATAGCTCGCTACATTGAAGTCTATCTTACCTATAAGATTACAAGACAAAAACTGCAAGTACACAGCTTATACTTTTTTCGATGTACAATACTAACTTTGTCACGACTTTCATTTTCAGCAATCTCAAGTAGCCAGAGAAGGCATTTTCCAAGGCGCTCCCAGGTGCCAAGTTTAACAGGCTCAGGTGTCTTAAGAGGCTCTTTTACTTTAGTTCTCTTGTTCTCCCATTTGGCAGCTTCGTTGACTCTTAGCACAATGGCATCGTCATACATTTTCTTGACAAGCAACGAGTCCATTTCAATGTCTGGGGGTGTTTCAGGAAACTCGCTAGAGAGAAAAACGGTTGAATAAAGATCATAAAACAGTTGAACAAACTATGTGTACAATTATTTAGCTGTATTTTAGCAGAAAACGAACTACGCCCATGTTTGATTCAATGTGGCAATACACACTAATCTAAAAGATGTTATTGTCATTTCCAGAATAGTAGATAGGCAGACTTTCTTTTTTACAAGGTTCGACCGTTCAAAATCTGAACAATTAATGCAGCAGTTCACAAAATGTATACTTCGAGCTCCCACTCGATGGATAGATTACAATACATTCGAAGGGATTCGGTTTTGACTTTTACAGTCATTTTTTACTTAGCTAAGTTTGCCACATTCAATGCATACTCCATAAGACAATAGGTTGAATCAAAATCAAACAAAAAATTCGATAGAATAACAATTAACTCAAGTATTTTAGCTAACTATATCAGGTAGTTATTTGTAACTCAAAGCAATAATGATAAAAAGAATTCAGTGTGAAAAATGAGCTTGTTTATTTTCTGCACTTAGTTCGTTGAAAAGCAATGTCAATTCTGATAAAGCTACTCCGAATTTCTTGGTCACAACCTGTCTAGAACAAAATTTACTATGCCAGCCAGAGCAGAAAACCTAGTTTTGCAAAAGGAAAAATCTTTAAAGTTCATTTAAAGCCCAGAGTCTCGTAGGAGGTCAATGAAATTGTCTGTGTTTGAGGGAACACTAGTTGACTGAGGGTTTGGAAGGATTTTGAACCCTTACCCTCGGGTTTCTAATTTTTTGACCAAGCTTAAGGACCTTCAAGCCTTCTTAGCACAACGCTCGGGGGACGGGACCCAAAATCACCGATTTTAAAGAATTATCATGATTGCAGCTCAACTTTGATACATATAATATCTAATGAAGTGTTTCCGGATCGAGATTTAATGAATCTTAGTGATTTTGAAGAGGTTTGAAAAATTCCATATCAAAGGATGTCCATTGAATGAGCTATTCCATTGAAATATTAAAATCTAAGGAATTTGAACAAATTTAACGACATAACCATACAATCATGTACCATACCTATTTTGCCAGAAGGGAAAGATTTGTTTTTTAATTCATATGTTAATAATACTTTTCATTTATTTCATCAAGCTAAAATGTAATGTTCCCCATATATTGAAAGGTGAGAGCGGGGAAGGTTTTTAATATTGAGACAAAAACCAATACCATTTTGGGTAGTATAGGGCGAAATCTTCTTTGAAAGACTCAATTTCGGTGAATATCTTATCTCTGAACGCGTAGCCTTTGATGAACCCGCCATCCATCGTTATTCCTTTGTGAGCGTAATAGAGGCAGGAAAGAAAATCTCCTAGAGCATAGTACACTGTCACGAGATTGTCAATGCAAGGCCAATGACTCGGGCTGCAGCGTAGTCCCTGAAAAGAAAATTTAGAAGTTCCATTCGAGTTGTATGATGAACTTGCAATCATGTTCCACAATTATTAAACGAAATTCAACATCTCGTCCAATAGTAAATACGGTAGAAACTTTGAACGAAATAGGTCTGGAGAGGAAAGTTTCATATGTATGCACCTGTACATTTTTCCAATTGAATTAGATGTTGAACTTATTCATAAGAAAGTAGATAATTAACGGTTTAATACGAAAAGGTTCAACACTTTCACTATTAGATTTGACAATTGTAGGATAATACTCTCTGGTTAGCTTTCGAATGGGTTTTATTAAAATCACTACTTTTTGAAATCAAAATAGGAAGTAGATACTGTGGGTACCAAACAAGATAAAGAACTAAAGAAGAAAACTATACAGGGACTAATGTGTAAACATTCAGGAGAGGGGGTTATTAAGGGATGCTTTGTGTTAATAAAACCTACTTGAAAGCTGTTCGTTAAATATATACGAGAAACTGTTGAATCAATCCAAAAAAGTAATGTTTGGTTGAAAGAGGCATCCGTCCTAGGCCTGAAAATTTAGGTAGCCATCTGAATTTCCCCAACAGGTACCAGAGATGTTACACTCTGAGACATTGCACACAATAACGGAGGCTTAATTACAAAATTTAGAGGAGATTGTTATAGTTCAATCTTTTGTAAGTTAAAAACATGATTATTAAATTTTCAAATTCTCAAAAGTGTGGAGGGTGGGCACAGCAGAAACCAATTTGTACCCTTGATAAAATAAAACTAAAAACATCGTTAATGTCTAGTGGTGCCACACATTCCACAGAATAATTTTTAACTGTAGAAGGTAGATAGTGCAAAACGCCATGCACTCTACCTCTTTTGAAAATTCTGTGTGTAAGCAATATTTTTGTCAGTAATAGGTAACGAATACCCTAATAATCCTTGCGCTTATAAGCTCTTATATAACCTGCAGTTTCAGGCTTACCTCCTCAAAGGCGTTACTCGCCAAGTAAAGATCAGGAACTTTAAGTGCCGTAAGACCCAGCTTATACCACAAATTCAAATCTGTCGGATCCAATTTGGAAGCCTGCAAAAATAAACAGCCCACTGCAGTCGTATTCAAACAATTCAGCTACAAATAAAAACGAATAACAGATTTTATAAGCGTGCATACCGACCTTAACGTAATAACTCAAACTTTTCTTCAGTTTATCCTGCTTAGCGAAACAATTGCCAAGATTCATCGTAACACAGTAACGAAGGTGCATCATAGTTGAGTTACCATTGGGGCCACCATTCATTTTTCCCCTGGCCTAAAACACACAACAACATTCCGCATGAAAAAGGATCAGTACTTAACAAAGTTAGTCGATAATGGGTTACATGCACGACTAACAATCGATAAAATTATAACTAATTAAAATAACAATTAATTTTTATTCAGCTTCTTCACTTCCTTCAGAGATATCTGCAAATTTTATCACCAGAATGAAAAATCTTGGGATTTTCCTATTTTACTATTTTCCTCGAAAACCCATGATTTTACAAAAAATTAATGCTACCAATTGTTTTCTTTAAAATAGCATACCAAAGTAATTTACTAATAAGCGATAAGATATATTTAAAAACTACGTAGAAAGCATAGTACTACTCATTGAAAATTGCTATTCGGCGTCTGCAATCTTAACATTTCGTCGGCTTCTATTTAAAAATACGTGAGAAACATGCTGGCTCTCACTTTTGATACTTTCGAAGAATTAATTAGAATTTCTTCTGTGGGTTCTGTTAAGAGGCTACAAAAATATTAGAGAAATAAAAACGAAAAAACTTAATTCAGGAATGCTTTTGGAATGCTCAACAGGAAAACTAGATCAAGAAAATTTGAGCTCAACTTTCTTTGAATATTTTGAAGCAAGGAACTTGCAATTTTATTGAAAATTTGCTAAAATGGATTTATGGAAGATGCATTCATTAACTTCAGGCTTTCTTCTTAAGCCCAGTGAAGGGGGGGTAGAATGTTACAAAAATTTACTAGAAAATAAAATTATTGTAATCTTATTTGTGTAAATATCTTATATCTTTAGGGAGTTGAGGAATAAATGGGGATGTGGATAACGAATTAAGGTTACGACCAAACAGAATGACTTGCAGTTGGTAGTTAACATTGTAGAAGTAGATGCCAACAAACCTGAACCAGGATGTCTGATTTCAGCAGTTCTTTGAGAACATGTTCTGCTTTACTCCACCTGCCCTTCTGTTCCAGCGACAGGGCTTTCTGGTATTTGGACATGGCTTCTTGCTCCTGAAAAGTGTTGTCTGGATGAACCACTTTTCAAATCATTCTTACAGGAAGATACATTTACAATCAGTCACCTTAGTAAGCTTACATACATAATAGGAATAGGATAATAATAGGAATTCATGCACTATGATCGTCAATACTTTTGATGTTATTATTTTAGACCTAAGTATTTCTATATACAAGACATGGAAGGATGAAGCAATAGCTGAGAGAGAAAACGTCTCTATAATTAAATTATTAGATCCCCTTCACCATGATCATGAAAAAATTTTTGAAGACAGTTCTGCTTCACTCCTAGTTGTCTGATCAAAAGAGAAGGTCTACGAAGAATAATCACAGCAAAACTCCTCATATCATCACTTCGATCAATATCTACCTAACCTCTACATTGCAATGGTGACGTCACAAATTAGACTGCTTCCATAATCTTTTCAATGGAATTTAAATTAATTTCTCATAAAATGAAAGTATTATTATTGTTGGTCTCTCGAACTTCATGATGAAGGAAATCGGGAAGAAATATTGAGGATTCCTCAAGTGTCTGTCAAGAAAGAATTATTATTTCTTCATGTAAGTTGTCTCCCTTTGTAGAGAGCATTTAAATACCATCACAGTAGCATAAACCACGCTGCTTCCCAAGTTACAATTGTGTGAATATGAAGCAGCCAACGGATCTAGTGGCTGGGAGTAGTTGTTGTTGAAGGGGAATCAAAGCCTTTCCTCGGTTGTTATCGATTAACCTGTATGTGATCCAGCAGGTACCGCAGTAAAAGGAATGTGAAGAAAGTCGGTAAGACAGCGGTCGGTTGGATAGTGTTGATAGATTATTCACACGAGTTAAGGAAAATATTTCATAATGCTTGATGAACATTACTTTCTCTTCTTCGTTTGCCACCCTTCCTTTAAATGTAATCACAGGGCCCCTGGACGTCTTTGTAAACTCTCTCAGCCGCAGTACAGGGATGTGAAGAGAGCCTCATAACCGGCTTTGCACCCCCAAGGTTCCACCAACACTGCATTGGGGTCACACGAAGTTCAACCCTATGCAGGTTATGTGAGGAAACTGGCGAAACGGCACCCCACATAATATTTGAGTGCTCAGCAATCACCTTTCGCAGATTTGAACTGTTTGGGGTACAAACCCCAATGAGGTCTGTTCAACGCGAACAACTAATCAAGGGCCTCAAACACCTTACCAAGGGGCTGAATCTCGTTGATTAAATGCACAAATCTCAGGAAAGTACAATAAGCCAACAGCGTGCTGGGGGCCCGAAACCCCCGCCCTGAGAGTTTTCGTTCAAATCTACATCTACGAGGTAGCCGTTCAACAGCTGCCCACAAACGCGCATGACGTCTAGATCACTGCGGACAAACGTTTATTAGACAGTTGAGCAATGCAACATCCTTAACGTTACCTCACTGTCTCGGTATGGCAGTATTTGCTCAGCTTCCTCCTGGATAGGTAAGAGGTTACAACCGGGTTTACTTTGTTAACGGCAAGAGACAGAGCTCCTTGGTGCTGTCCATTTCCACCCAACAGTATTTTAACTGCTGCCAAACGGCACCTTCATGTTGTGACATCGATCACCATTACTGCGCACGCGACAGTAGAAAAATGTCAACATTCTGTTAATGGCACCTCTTGTTGGAACGAACCTATTAATGTATTCATCTTTGTATTAAACTTGCAGGTTTTGTCCATTCCATCTGGAATCTCATGTCATTGCTTCCACGTATTTCCTAATAAATACATGCTAGGCACAGCCGTCAGATACCGGCACCAACAGCCTACCTATAGTACCTATTGCTGATCAACAGGTCCTATAGTATTTAATCTCGAAGATGGTTTTCTAGAAAGTATGATAACGTTAAAAGTGTGAGAAAATTCCATCGAGCTCTTCTCCAATAAAACCTGTAGCTCGGAGAGAGTAAAATTAGCTAAGTGCGTCAGTACCGAGGTTGGACAATCTCAAATCTTTAAATATGGGTACATATCAATAATGCCTGAAGTATAAACGTAGTGTTTCAAGGTACCGCCATACTCTATAAACCTACAAATCGATATATAGAATTTGTGTTCTTACCAGAGCTTCTTTCGTGACTGAAGGGCCATCTGTCGATTGGTCGGATTCCTCGGATGAATCTGACGCCAAAGGTTTGAATTTTGAAGGAATCATCTTGATAGAAATTAGGGACCAACGCTTTCTTCACGAGTGAGTAGAAAATGCTAAAACGCTTCTACGTTTGGAGAAGAGTAGATTATTCTAATGTAATGGAACTGTATTCGTGCCCCTAGTCTCTCTTTCTCATATCGAGCTAATCAATGCTAAAATGCATACTCACTAGAGATAACAAAAACTTCAGGCAAATACCTCGTTTAACTTAACATATTTTTATTCAGCATCTCTGCAATCAAAAACATTGACAGACCGAACGCTAGCGCAGAAGCAAGCCAGAGTAGGTGATCTCTTCTTTCAGTGTCATGGAAATCTGTAGCAGACATTAGTTTACATGTTGTTGTTGTTTATTTTTTCACGTGTGCCTCATGAGATGGTGAAGATAGAAAAGTCATAACACGTTGTTGACGTACGATCGAAAAATACGAGGACTTTTTGAGTGGGTACAAATAAGATTATTGAGTGTACATTTTATACTAAAAGTATCTCGTTACGAGGAAAAACACATTCCAAAACTGCTTCCCTACTGTACGTCCTTCTATAAAATGCTTTAACAGGATCTTGTTTCTTCTAAGGATTGCCAGAAATTATATCAAATTATGTAAAAATCATTGTAGTATAATTCAGTTGAAAGTGTAATTTGTTTTTGAAATTAATTTTTGAGGTTCTGAATTAAGGAGCTTGTTTCCAAAAGGTACCATAGCCATTTTGGTCACATGTGAGAAATTTGATGAAAACCATTATAATATGAAAACTTGCCCCATGTCAAAAAACTTTTTTAAAATGCATTCTTCGTTTAATATTTAAAATTTAAATTAAAAAATTCGCAAAAAGTAGTAAGTTATTTATTTCTAGACGTCGATTAATTAAGGTGGAGCTTTGCAATTTCAAGATTTTGGATATACCTAGTACTATTTGGAGTCATATCTGGAGTTTAGTACTTTTTGAAACCAAACAAAATGGATATACCTAGAACGTTTTGAAATCGAATCTTTTCCTCCTGTCAAGGACTTTACTAATCTTTCCAAAGCTGTTGCAAAG
This sequence comes from Creontiades dilutus, assembly GCA_031894815.1. Classification (NCBI taxonomy): domain Eukaryota; kingdom Metazoa; phylum Arthropoda; class Insecta; order Hemiptera; family Miridae; genus Creontiades; species Creontiades dilutus. The sequence continues at coordinate 298,504 of JAVIWC010001591.1, forward strand.
ACATTCCCAAGCTGCTGCAATTTTAGTTGTGCAGCTGTCGCCCTCCTCCTCCTCTTCTCGCACTTTTGCCACAGGGAACAATCTTTCTTTCAATTCAGACAATGTTTTGACACTGCGCACTTTATATTCAGTCGCAATTAACGAAAAACAAGGCACCAAATACCAAGTTTAAAAATGCTTTAAAAATGTGTTTAAAACCCTTTAAAAATGGCTTGAAAGTTGATAAATCCTATAAGATAGTGGATATACCTACCTAGTAGTTTTTGATCAAATATTGTAACACGTGTGATACTCTTTAATGTAAAAAGTACTTTTTGAACCCGAGCAGATGGGAGTGCTCTTTTATGATAAATATAGCACCTTTTGGAATAAAACTGAATTTTAAACCTAGTTTTTCAAGGAGATATAGTACTTTTAGCTCTCACCTGATTGCATTTTTGTTAAGAACTCGGCCCCAAAATCCCCGGGAAGGTAATAACTCGATTTTGAAAAAAAAAGGTCTCAAGTACCTTTTGGAAACAAGCTACTCAATTAGGTATCTAATTCTTTTGCCTGAACCAAAGGTAAATACCTGCACGTTCGTGCAAGAAGTCAAGACAATGTGTGTTCATCAAAGTCGAAGTTTCCACTTGCTTTTTGCGTTTTGAATCCCAATAATTAATTTTGGTTCCGTGTCAGTCTGGTTTGCCACGCTCAAAATTAACCATATTTCGTCCAATTTTGATGAAAATTTCAAGGATAGTGCAGGAGAAGAAAATGTATGTGGGTTTTTAAAAATGATTTATTGTTCAAAGTACAAAATAATTTACCAGCTCACTTACTCATCACAATTTTAAAAACATGTACAAAATTATAAATAGCATTGTTAATAAATAATTCAATAATAAACATCTATATTTTTCGTTCATACTTTAAAAAAATTATTGTCAGTGGTAACACTTCCACTAATTTCCACGTTCTTGGGTTGGATGCAACATTTTGAGTCATAGATCATTTCTGTGTGCTTTTTGTCATTAATAATCGTCCGTTTTATCTAAACATAAATTAAAAGGTAATTACGAAATAGTTAGGTTTAACGTTTGATTAATACAGAATAATAAAAATTTGGTAATACCAGAACTATTTTGTGATGCAGTTGAAAGTTGAGAATCGTAGTTAGTAAGTAAATTGACACCTACCTATTTAAGAATGCAAGAAGGATTGTTGTTTTTCTGAGAAGCCTTCATAATATATGAAGAAACGTGCAAATATTTCAATCCCAAGTGTCAAGAGGATCCGCTAGTAAGCAATACTTCTGGAAGGAGTTGAATTGCTGAGGCGTTACTTTTAGAAGAATAAAAAGTGCCAAACCCTCTTCAGGGTATTTAGTACCTTTCATGCTATGAGAGTAGAGGTGATTGTGAAAAACCAATGGTCGTAGTGCGGGCATAGCATTAATCATTTTCATTACTACAGGAATATTCGCAAATCCGTTAACTATTTTATAGAGCAACACGAATTCAGTTGTCAATTTGTTCATGTCGTCAGTTGATTCCATGGGCGAGCAGTTCACGTCATTTCCAGAAATAGATTTAAGAATTTCGGACTGTGCATAAACGGAGTTATGTGGCAGGTCCGTCATTTTGTAAGGAGACTTGACGGGGAGAGATAATTCTACCATGGGGCGAACAAAAGATTTGTACAAATTCAGAGCGGCGTTGAAGGATCTAAGATTTTTCGATGCTTTGGACACGGTGCTGACCTGCTTCATGGTTTTGTGGGCTATGACGTCGATGGGGTCGATCCATTTCGAGTCACTTTCGTCATCTCCCTCAGACCGCACACCGCTTTCAGGATATGAATGTCTTTTATGGCCTCCTAAAAGTTTCTTGAGCCAGACACTATAAGCTGAATACCGTTGAACAGATTTTCGCTGGTCACTCTCTGAAATCACCATGCTCTGCAGTCCAATACATTTATTATCTTCAACTGTCCAACTGCTGGTTTCAGCTTTTGCGTTGATTTGTGCAAGCAGCTTTTGAAACCAGAAAATGTAGTTAGAACTATTTTGAAGGGATTTCTGTTGATTTTCATGAGGCATCGCAATACGATGTTCAATCCGGTATCTGATGAAATCTTGTAGCTTATCATCAACGCCAATTTGTGAAAGGAAATTCATCTTCAGCTGTTCTTTACTGAAGGACATAACTTCGAACTCATCTGTGAAAAACAATTACAAACACATTTAAGCTATGAATAACGTGAGGTGTAAGCATGAGTGGATTCTACTAACAGAATAAATATTGCTGATACTAAACTACTATGTAATTTTTCAGAGAAAATGGTGTACCTATAACAAATCTTTTATTTCCTCGACGAATATTACGAAATACAATTTAAAGTAGCAAATAATTGGTTATCCAAGAATGTTTTACGAATGCCACCGGGAGACGATGCCTTTGTAATTGGTAATGGTTTGGTGCCCAATTATTAGTGAAAACAATATAATGTATATAATGTAACCAGAAAACTGACACAACACTGTGATTAAGCGTTGAACAAGGGTGTAAAATCATGTGCCATACATAGGATCTACCAATATCCTCGAATGGGGCAATTTAGCGGAGTTTTTGTGAGCTCACTGAACGGGGATTCCGCAAATATATACTAAGAACCATTAATACATATAATATGTTGCAGAATTGAAAAACTATACGTCTTATCATTGGTTCCTTTTTGAAAATAGTTACGACGTATGAGCCTATTGCACATGATTGAGCAACAACAAGCTTCAGCAGCAAACTTAATAAGACTTTGAAAAGTCTTGTTGGCACCGTCGGAATTATATTATTGTCAAATTGTTTTGAAGTTTCAGCTCATTGTGGGAACAAAGATACCTGTGAGATCAAGAAAAAAACTGATTCTAAATAACTCATTTTGCTTTACAACCCGTTTTTAGTTTTATATGATTTGTTATTCATTTCGGATTAAAATTAACAAATTATGTTGATGATTAACTTGTATGCACTCAATTTTGGTTTATTATTCAATAATAAACCATTGTAATCGCTCTCGAAAAAAAATTCTAACCCCCCCCCCCCCCCTGAAAATTTCATGGTTTACGTTTCAGAGGGTGTAGAATCCGAATCTGCAATAAAAAATTTTCCGTCCGTCCGCCGTACGCACGATTTCTCTCAAACGGCTGAAGCAAAAAAGATGAAATTTTCAGGAAAAATCTTTGTTGGTCCGGGGCGACTTCCCAATTCTTGAGCCAGCTCTCTCACTTAATTTAAAGTGCCCTTTAAGGGTTGTCAAAGTTTTATAAAATCCCTAAAAACCTCAAAAAACGTCAAGGCGGCCTAAATTTGCACTCTTTTTGAAGAACACTCCACGAGGAATCGAATGAGCCTCTCCCCAGGTCCGTAGGTCAAACCATTCCCGATCTATGGATTTATGGTGCCAACATTCACGTTATTTTGGTTTATTATTGTTTTTGTGTTGATATCAGTAAGCTAGTGACGTAGCGATGTAGTAATGTGGATACTGGAGTGAACTCCTAAAAGGCTTCGTAGCCGATACACGGGTTGAAGCATTCTGATAACCATAAAACGTTGCAAATTCTTTCCTGGGGTTTATTATTCAATTGGCTTGCGTTCATGATTTGAATTTATACTAAGCTTTGGAGTGTGCATGTTTAACAGTGATAGAGCGATTATCGAATTTCAGGAGATATGCATAGAGCACGTAAATCTGTTCTCAACCAAAATACCTATTTGGATTGATCAGTTGATCATATTTGTGTGCCTCCAGAAATTCAATAATCGCCCTATCACCTGTGAAACACGGACACTCCAAAGCTTAGTACAAATTCAAATCATGAACGCAACCCAATTGAATAATAAACCCCAGCGAGAGATTTTTGCAGCGTTTTAGCACATTTCAATGAAATTCTCGCGAGAAACTATTATTAAAAGAAAAGATGGGGTCAACGGCCATAAAATCTTTTGTTTATAACACATACTTTTAACAGTTATGTTTATGTAAGCTTAAATATGAAGAATAGGTAACATGGTGCTCAAAATATTATTTAGAAGAAATCGTGTATGCCATACATTTGAACCTTTTAATGTATTACGCATATAATGGTCAAATTCCAGAGAATTGCAACAGAATATTGCAAAAAACTTCGCTTCCAAGCTAACATACTAATTTACTATTCATGATTAATTTTACACAAGTGTATTAGCCTTGACCGAATGAGGTAAAATACATAACTACGACGATAGCACGTCATAACATTTGGGATTGAATGTAGATGAATTCAATAACAGAGAACAGAAAATGAGTATACGTACCTTGGGTGGCAGCAAACTGAAAGCGGATCTTGGCGAAGGTATTCATAGTGTAGAAGGGTGTAGAAAAGTACCAAAATATAATGTATTGGGAATACTATAAAAAGACTAGAAGAAATCGGCAGTCGATTATAATTCGATAATATAATTATATACCGAAGTCGACCCAACGAATGACCAGAACCCACTGAAACGAAGGACAGGTAATCCGAGTTTTATATTCCAACCCTAAGGAAACACGTCTTCGGGAAAGTAGTTTGTTCAGTGATTACCTTAGGATTAGTCATCAGAATGATTCAATCATCAATAATTATTCTCAGATCAGCTTTCAATTATAACCCAAGTGATAACTATAACCTAAGTGATATTTTGAACATATGCCTTTGTCACCATGTCATCACTGCAATTCCTAGTAAAATATTCTCGACGGTCCTGATTATTTTCGTAGTCCTCTCTTACTTTCCTTTAAACATTCCGATGGTTGGTTTCATTTTGGTTTAATCAACGTTTAGGGGCTCTCTCTTTATTGAACTATCTCTCATTGAATTTGAGCTTTCTCTACAATTAAGGGAGTCAAGACGGTTTTAATGACATAAGATGGAAAACATGAAACAAATCTTAAACCACGTCTCTGGCAAAAAATTGCTAGGAAGCATTTTTGTCCCTAAAAAAACGTTTTTCTGCAGTTAAACACCATTTCCTTAATTAAAAATGTTTTTCAAAACCAAAACGACTACACCGTTGGAAAGCTGGCATTTAGGCTCGCGTTTTACCAGCCCTGCACAGTTGTGCGTCAAATATTAATAAGGTTTCTAGGCGAGATGAAAAAAAGGCGGTATCAAGATTTTGACAAAACTGCCATTTCGCGCAGCAATCGCACATCTTCAATGCAATAAAAAACAATGTTTTCTGACATCAAATAGATAGAGAATTTAACGCTCTTTCCAACGGCGTCATCAAATTTGAGCTTCCTCCACAATTAAGGGAGTTATGACAGTTTTAATGACATAAGATGGAAAACACGAAAAAAATCTTAAACCACGAATGACTCGGAAACGAGGCCTCTGGCAAAAAATTGCTAGGAAGCATTTTTGTTCGGAAATGAGTTGTACAACACGTAGGAGTCGGATCGTGCATAACTCCTGGGACACACTGTACATACCTAGTGGTTTTCCACCTAATTTTACATTTTTTCCTCTCAATTCTACCTTTTTCGCATTGAATACAACTTTTTTCATCCAGAAAATCGTTTCGAACAACGTTTTGCAACTTTAAATAATGGTTTTAAATTTGTAGATAGCCGCTTCAGCTTTAAACTGTAACGGAGAAGCCAAGTTTTGCTCCTCAAATTTTACGGTCTAGTTCTAGCCTTTTTCAATTCAAACATTTTCATAGTGAATATAAATAAAAGAAAAACAATTGAGTTGCGTGAGATAAAAGTTGTACTGGAACAGGAAAAAACTTGTATTCAGTGCGAAAAAGGTAGAATTAACTGTGAAAAAAGTTAAATTAGATGGGAAACTACTGTGTCTAATGAACTTTTGGATTTTTAGTACATGAATAATTATTGTAGCTATTATACAACTATTTGTACAAGCATTAAGATGGGGTTATACTGAGAAAACCTGCTTCGCGAAGCGTGATGCGCTTATCGAGACGCGGCCTGTCTTGATCTTTCTAGACCGCGAGTTTTGACTCGCGAAGATGAGGCGGGAAGGTGTTGGTTTTGGACGCGCAACGCTTTGATCTCGTACCTTGAGTCAGATACGACCATTGATGTAGTAATTACATCGATGGATACGACACATGGATACGCGGAGGGGGAAGGAGCGCATCATTGATTCGAAACAATGTATTTTATTCATCAAAAAATATAAAAATTATCCAAATTTCTGGAATCCCAATGATCGACAGTACCAAAACGAAAATAAACGAGAAGATTCGCGGAGAAGCATTTCTGAAGGCATTACCCTCACACCTCCATCACCGTTATTGAAATAGTACTTTTTGACACTCTGAATAGGTACTGAAGACTGTCGAAGGAGTTTCCCGACGCCAGAAATCAGAGAGTAATAATTGCAATGATTGCAAGCATTTCGATTTCAGTTAAGGCTTATCTGAAGTTGGTGTCCATTCTTTCAATTTTTGATTCAACTAATGCGAGATATTCGCTTTCTCTTCGCTAAGTAACTCGTGGGATTATTTCGGCCAGGGCTCCGGCGGCCCTAGGATTTAAGACAGGTGCAACCAGACGAGTAATTGTCACCATCTTTGCCTCGCGGAGACTAAATCGCGCTCGCCCTATTCCTCACCCTGGGGCTGTGATTCGCACATCAGATTCACTTCTCGCCTCGCCGGATTTCCTCGCGCGTCTGATTCGCGCACCAGCTTCGCTCAGTCTAATTCCACCCCTGTACAATAAGGAAACGTTTAAACTCGCGTGAATACCATGATATTGTGTAATGAAAAACGCTGCAAATTCTTTCACTGGGGTTTATTATTCAATGATTCATGATTAGAAGTTCTACTAAGCTTTGGAGTGTGCGTGTTTCACAGGTGATAGAGCGATTATTGAATTTCAGGAGATATGCAGAGCACAAAATCGGTTCTCAACCAAAATACCTATTTGGTTGATCAGTTGATCATATTTGTGTGCCTCCTGAAATTCAATAATCATCTGTGAAACACGCACACTCCAAAGCTTAGTGGAAATTCTAATCATAAATCATTGAATAATAAACCCCAGTGAAAGAATTTGCAGTGAATGTGGATGCAAATGTTGACACTATATCTTCGGTTCCATACATCGGGAATGGTTTGACTAATATCAACACAAAAACTGGGGCAAAATGGGCTCATTCGAAAATTCCTCATGGTTCTTCAAAAAAGTCCAAATTTAGGCCGCCTTGACTTTTTTTGAGGTTTTTAGGGATTTTACAAAACTTTGACAACCCTTAAAGGGCACTTTAAATTAATTGAGAGAGCTGGCTAAAGAACTGGGGCGTTGTGGACCAACATGGATTTTTCCTGAAAATTTCAGATTTTTTGGTTTAGCCGTTTGGGAGAAATCGTGCGGCGGAGGGACGGAAAATTTTTATTGCAGATTAGTATTCTACACCCTTTGAAACGTAAACCATGAAATTTTCAGGGGGGTTCGTTTTTTTTTCAAGAGCGATTACAATGGTTTATTATTGAATAATAAACCAAAAGAATAAAAAACAAAAATTTTACAAAATAATAAAGGTTAAGCAATTAAAAAAAAAAAAAAAAAAAAATGAAGTAAAGGAACAAAGAACGAGGTAAAATTTGTATAGGAACAGCAACAAAAATCTGCGGAATGTTTCCCACGACCGGAGACTCGCGCAAAATTGGTTATTGTAAAAGATACCTATGCACTTTAGTTTCTGAAAAAGTGGATATTGCCGCTTGGGTTTCCCACCCTAGTTTTTTGCATGGAAATATGAAGCATTTTCATTTGTTTTGGATGCATAATATTATGTAAGTGGAAACTGACCTAGTAGAAATCAGATAAAAACCCACGCCAATCACTTCTTGTGATTAATGGAAGTTGTATTGATTATCGCATACTCCTCTTAATCATTGCTTCAATGAATCAACCAACTATCTTTAGGAAAGGTAAGAATTGAAATAATACAGTTTTAGTACACAAATTTTTATTGCTTACTAAAAACACAGTAACAACAGGCGCAACATTAGCATCCATCTTTAAAAAAAAGTAAACTTCTGCTCCTCGTTACACACGTGATTAAAACATTAATACGAAGAATAACTCAAGTTTGGCATCACTTTGGGTTACGAATCCCATATTCTGAAAATATCATGCTTAAATTGTACAAGTGCTTATGTCTATTCACATTGATTTCGACGCAATGTCATACAAAAATGTTAGTAAAAAATATATAAATTGTAGAAGAAGATACAACTATGCTGCTCTACGTAAATCTCGTTCGTTCATGCTTTGAAGACACCAAACGGTTGCTTTACAAAATTTTACCGTACAAATTCAACGGAGTAACGGACTACGTTTAGAGTTTCATAAGGTTGAGAATTGGGATATCATTGGGTCTGGTAACAATTCTTCGATTAATTGTTGCGACAACAGGAACTTGAAAAAGAAATCTCGTCTTAAGTAATAAAAATACAGGTAGTAAATACTATTTACAAGATAGGACGAATAAAAAATAATAGTAACGACAGTCTTGTGAGAGTTAAAAGTTGGACGATGACGCGGTGACTACATCGGTTAAAATCACTTGAAATGGAACAGGATGGAGTTTCATGCGTGTAAGGTTTTTTTTTAATCTGGATAATGTACTTTTATGTAAATTATGTGGTTGTAACATACTGTTGGTTTAACATATGAATAAATAAATATTGTATCTTTAAACATCTGTTTAGGTTGGTATGTTACAATAAGGTATAATACTATCCATTCTTGGGATTTGTCAAGTGTTCGTCAAAGGTATTTTTATAACTGATTAACCCACGCGATGAGGTCCTTGTCATCGCCAACTGAAATAAAGTACAACCATAAAATAAGAAATAATAAGTATTTACACGAGGACAAAATGTTGAACGAAATTTTTGCATTGAAAGGCAATTTTATGAGCCTTTTAATACTGACTTGAAAACACATTAACAACACCGGTTGGTTTTTTTGACTTTCAATATCTACCTAAATCAAGAAACAACAAAAATACAGTGACTCTTTCACAACATCTGTACCAATTACAGGTGCGTACAGTACAAAGTTCGATAAAAAAGTATGATTACAGTGATTAAATTACATTCTAAAGTAGGTATAGAGAAAAGAATTTAAAAATATATTAAGTTATTTCATAGTTGTTCGAAAAATCGACATTACAAGTTTTGAACGAAATAGTATGACCAATAAATTTAGTATGGGAATCATCGTCTATCAAAGACATTGATTTTCTATTCCGATAACACTAGATTTATGTACAAACGTAAATTCACATCAGAGAGGTTTGGTTTTCACATAGAATGATAATGTACATTCACTGGTTGAATCCGAATAAACATTAAAGAAAATGTCTTTCATAGGACTAATAAAGTGTAATTAGAACAAATCCAAGAACATATTTTATTACTGAATTTTAAACAAATTCTTCCCTTAGTTATTTCCTTAATATGGTTTGTCTAAGTTGAGTGACGACTGGTTTAAAACTCATGCCCACTATATCGAGACTTTGCGGAGAAAATGCGTTTATGATTTCTCATCAGTCTAAGTAATACCAGATTAATAAAATAAACAATTAATGACGTAGGTTGGTAATTAAATCTAGCAATATACATAAGATTAGGCGTCTCATGAAGGAGGCACCTGCGTAACACGGGGATCGTTTAAGGTACAATTGTATCACTGACAGCAGCATCATGAATCTGACCAGCAGTAATTGTTATAATGAGCAGCAACAATATCTGCTCACAGCAGTTTTATAACAGTTCAACAACATGAAGCTGCAATAGTTATTCACGACTGTTGCATTGCTGAAGTCGACAGAATGACTGCTGCCAGCGGCGTCATTGCTGCCCTAAGCAGCGCATTACTGTTATCAGCAGAGCGTTTCAGCAGCTTTGGAAGTGTTGGTGACTGACGTGTTGTGATCATTTAGTGAAGGGAGAGCGTGCGATGAGGACGACCTCGCGTTATTGGTGTCGTTGGGCGAATTTTTGAGGCACCACAATCGCTTCACTGCAGCCCATACCTGGAAATAAATCAAATAATCAATTAGAAAACTGAATTTTCATTGTTACTGATTGATGGACATGAAAAACATACTGTGCATTTCTTATTTAGGATGGCATTGAAACATAGGAGGAGTTTATTTTATTCAATATCCTTTATTTTTCATATTAAAATGTAATTGTACATGAATTATAATTGAGGGGTAGATAATGATATTACCAATTCTTGCCAACGCATCGACTACTTAATCTTATATGTTTTGCTTAATTTAACAATAATATAGAAATAACAAAAATTCTTGCGTTACCTAATTAAACAATCTGTTTTGATGAACTTCCGAAGAATTTTGAACCAATTTCAGTAATTTGATCATTGAACTATAACTTGAAATCGTTAACTATCAAATCGAGGCAAAAATACTATATGGCTTCCACAATGATGGCTTTGAAAACGTTAATTAAATATTTTCTGATTATTCTTGATGGTTATGTCTATATTTTTGGGCATGAAACTCGATTAATATGTAATCAGAGATATGAGAAAAAACTACAGAAAATCGACTCCAAACTGTTTTCATCCTCGATTTATTTGAAAACCATTTTTCTAAAATCCGGTAACTCAATTTTCATACAAAATCAAATGATGCAAATTGATTTGGTCATACCGTACAAAAATTTACTAAAAAACTGAAGTTTTCCCATTTTCTTTCTTGTGAACAAAAAAAAACTTAATTGATACGAATCAAAATGCTCTGAATATAAAACTGTCAAAATGTTTAAAAAATAGTTGAATATTTAAACGCAAGAAAATCTAATGGGCTCTCCAACGGGTTACTAAATGATGTTATTGTGTGTTAAAACATCTGTAATTCTTCCTCGGTACGCATGGGAATAAAATAAAAACCCAGTTGAAAGGTACAATAGCTCGAGAATAATAATATTTTTCAAAGCACTGCCAATTCCAACAAATGGGTTTATTTATTTATGATGCTTGATTGTCCGTGTCATAGAGAGGTCGGTGCGGTTGTTTTTAGGTTCAAAAAGTGCGATTATTTGCTAAGAGTGAATTTCGGCGGGTTTGAAACATATCCCAGTCGATTTTCCGTCCAAAATTAGTAGAAAATGACACCCCACTTGCTTAGGTCAGTAAAAACGCCGAAAAACCACTTTTTGGCACATAGCATTTATGCTTGTAAAACTTAAGGCTGGCTAGAAGATAGGACCAACAAGACGCCAAGTGGAGTCCATGGGCGAAATAAGGGATTTTGTTAAAAACATAAATTCTAGAATAACTCAAGGCTTTTACGGCCTTTATGGCGGACGGCAAATGGCTGACGGATATTTCAGATTTTGAATATACACCTTGAAATATAAAGTGAGAAAGTTAGAAATAAGGTTATAACAATTGTTAGCTTCACGATTACAAATGCTGTCTCCTAGTCTAATCTGGATACCTTCACGATTTTGCCTCTCTACATGAAGAATCAACTCATTTTGTAAGAGGACGAATTCTAATTATAAAAGGATGAATTAAAAAAGGTCGAGTTAATTTACAAAATGGTGAATTCAGTATGTAAAAGGAGCAATTCGGTTTGTGAAAGCTGTACCTTACATTCTATTCTGTTCCTAATTCATTGATTAGTGGGTTACCTGTGGTTGACATCCAACGACGGCGAAAATGAGGACGCCCTGGAGGGAATTGATGATGTCCGTGAGGTACCAGACGTAATCTGGGCCGCCTACGACCCACGACACGACGTCGATGACCCACGTGATGCCCATGACGACCACCAGCTTGAGGCAGACCCGTCCCAGCGTCGCCCTGGAATTCAAGTGATGCCTAAGAAATGTAAGTATTCACGAGGAGTTGGTTAGTTATGAGCAAAGAGAGTATGCAAGCATGTGTATGGCTATGGCTTGTTAATACGATTATATAGTCTGCCAAGTAGATGGTACACACCAGCTTCCTCATGTAGCATCCGAGTCTACCTATAGGTAGCGGAAGTTTTGAAAACAGGGAAATATTGAGGAGGAATACTGAAAAAAATTGATGATTGATTGATTTCGTTTCCTAACAAATCAGTTTGAAGCTGCTCAGGCTACAATTCTCACCTAATTTTTATGATTCTTATCTTGTTCGATCACACTTGAAGTCTAAAATTGCCACAAACATTGTAAATGTTGACTTTCACAAAAAAGGGAGATATTAACCAAACTCAAAACGTCCACTCTCATTTTACGTTTTGAACCATTCTGAACAGCTGCCTTTTCATGTTTGCCTTTGTACCTGTCGTGAGCCTGCAGATCCTTGTTACACGCTTGATTTTTATAGTTTTCAGGGAATGACCAGATTAGGGTGAAGATGATCTCCTACGAAATTCATCGCTCAAAAACCATTGTGAAATTCGCCGAACACCCTTTTCTCAGGTCCAAAGTTCCGATCTTGCTAAAGAAGTGGGGAAAGTAGCTTTAAGAGGCTCTTGAGAGGAGGTGGGGAAAGTAGATTTAACAATCTTGGCAATTCCAATTCCATTGTATCATTATTGTGTACGCTATAGCATTATTAATGCGTAAGCATTGAGTCAGCTAATTGAAGCCGTTGATTTCTGCAGGAATGTTCCCCCGCATTTTCGTCTCATGGATCGTAACGGATTTATATTCAACACCTTTTAAGGTTGAGAATCTTTTAAGGGTAGGTATCTGTAACTTCCAAATAACCCACAAAGATTTTTAAATAATCCCTCCATTGAAGCTGATGAAACAAGACTGGCTTTACCCTGTTTCAACGAATGCGTGAAGTAGACCTTTCATAGCTCTGCATGGACTTCGGAAGGACGTTAGCACCTGCTCCAAAGTCACACAAAATAGTAGGATACGAGGCGGAATTTCGGGGCATTTTCAGTTTGAAATGAGGTGGGCATATGCGATTGACCAATCAGAGAGCTCGAAAAAATCAAACAGGACGCATTTTGATTCGTGTGCTCTCGGCTTGGGGAGCTACAGGCCTATTTTGATCTTGTCATTTCGTTATCAGTGTGTTTTAACCGCTCAGTCCATCACTGTTCCGTTTTTGACATTTTATGTCTTTGCTTTGGCACATAAACAAAAAAATCGTCACGAAAATTGTCCCAAGTGGCCACAACGATGATTATGACCATCAGAAATGACGTTGTCACCTGACATTTTCATGTCTTTCGTAGATAAACGCGATTGCGTCACAATTGCTAACGAAAATAGAGTTACCATGTAAACAGTAGTAGGTAACGAGGATAGTATAACAGCAAACTTTGTACAACACGACATTTATTGGTAGTCAATTCGTTTCGCAGTTTAAGATCGGCGCTTCGCGTAACATCTGACTACTAATACACGTAGTGTATTTACGTGGGTCGGTCCTCTGTGTGAGTTGAAAGGGCACTTAGTATGTCGCGGTGCATTAATCGTAATGAATTCCAAGGAGTTCTTAGAATTTGTGCGTGGTACGCCGTTTACATCCCAGGCCACCGACACTGAAAAATATGAACGATTTCTACAAGTTCGTGGTGACCGATGGACGTTAAAACCAGACACAATTCGAAAACGTGAATACAGGGAACGAAAAAATCGAGAAGCCGACAAGTCAACCCCAAAATCAAGCACGGAACGTAATCGTGAGTACAGACAACGAAAGAAATTGGAAGCTAAACGTAAAGAACAATAAGAAAACACACATGAAAATGTCCCAATGTGTTGCAGACTCGTATGCAAGCATTTTTGTTGTATTTGCAGACAAATGGAAAGTAGGTGGGTGTTTTATTTTACCTCGTTGAATTTCAGCAGTGGATTTCTACATCGTATCCATACACAGTACACTTTACCGTTTTAGATACTTATTTTTATATTTATAGTTGGTTTCTTACAGTGGGACTAGGACAGGTTGATTTTCACGGATTTTAACACAAAGTCACGCAACTGTTTTTGGCACATCCCTTATGGCTAATCCATCTAGTGCTAATCTAATCGAAATGGGCTCTTTTTTTCTGATGATTTTCGCTTACAACCTATAGTTGCTATGGATAAGTAACTTCCTCATTTTCCATCCCATAAAAATCGTTCGCCACTCGTTGGAAAGCTCTTGATTTATGTGAAAAATCTACACATCTCAAGCTACCAATTTCCCCCTCTTTACGCACCTGGCTACATTCCTAAACTAATTTGATCGGACTATAAATAAAATCCCGAGATTGTACGGAGTCCGACAATGTACTGGAGCCACATAGTGTTAGGAGATGAGTGAAGTAATTCAAGAGGTAGGTAATTTTAGTTTTCATCAATGAAGTTGATAAACAAAACCGATTGACATTTTATTATTTTTTTAAATTTGTATCTCCTGGTTATAGAAAGGAAAGAGTATGAAGGGATATTAGAGTATGAAGGGGCACGAGTGCCCAGAGCAAAGACATAAAATGTCCCCATGTGTTGCAGACTCGTATGCAAGCGTTTCTTTTCAATCCCACCATTAGGTACAACAGTTGTAATATTTGTGCTATATTTAATCATTTTTCTTCTTTTTATTCTTGTGTATGTAAACTATTGTTTTACTAAATTTTTAATGAAATGCAAGTACAATTTTGTGCATACAACTTGAAATCTAACTATGTGCTATGTTGAATATCCGTACGCATGGACCGCCCGACCTAAAGGCGGTTTTCTGACCAATGTACCATTGTAGCTATCTGTACGTTCAGACAGAATCAATCGTATAATTCTTTACAACCTTCCGCGACAAGACCGCCCCCTCGGACCACCCCTCGCCACCAGAGCGGGATGATGGTGGGAGGAGGGGAGGAACTACCCCCGGGCTGGGGGTAGTTCCTCCCCTTCTCCCACCCTCTAGCCCAGGGGTAGTTCCTCCCCTCCTCCCACCATCATCCCGCTCTATCCACCCTCTAGCCCAGGGGTAGTTCCTCCCCTTCTTCCACCCTCTAGCCCAGGGGTAGTTCCTCCCCTTCTCCCACCCTCTAGCCCAGGGGTAGTTCCTCCCCTCCTCCCACCCTCATCCCGCTCTATCCTCCCTCCGGCCCGGGGGTAGCTCCTCCCCTCCTCCCACCCTTATCCCGCTCTGGTGGCGAGGGGTGGTCCGAGGGGGCGGTCTTGTCGTGCCCCTGCTCGACGACTCCCATCTTCTACGTTTTTCGGAAGCCGGAGGCTTTTAACTTTTTAAAACGGGCCTACACTATGATTTAGTCCAGATGACAGATAAAACATAGGCATCTTCATTATGGGTAGGTAGCTTATTGGGCTGCTACCGTGATTTGGCTACTGCTAAGAAAATTTATCAACAATGTTTCTTCAAGAGCTGTAATTTGTGCATGTTTTGTTCTTGGGTCTAATGAATCTTAAATTTTACCACGTTGCACAGGTGCGGTAATGTACACCAACCTTGTTTTTTTCTACTTGAACCCCCATTTTTAGTCAACATTCGGGTTCTACGCTCTATTTCTATTCTATTTCATTTTGGCAGCGCGCAATCCCTTCAGCTAGCAAAAAAAATATCCAAGTCATCAAAATAGCCCAAAAATAAATGTTGATGTGAGACCTCAATTGTTATTGTTTTTCAATACTGATTTGTGGGTGAAAGCGTTCGAATTTGTTCAAATGAAAAGACGGGTAAAAACATTGGAATCATCGTTGATAAACAATGAAAATTGATGTGTCTCACTTTGGGTTTGCAATCATTTGCTTTCACAAATTTTTGACGACTTTAGCGATAATCGAACTGAATTAATTAGACTATTTTGAAGTTGTTTATGCATTGCCTGTATACATCAAACGAGAACTATTCAAGAACAATCATGATGGTTTTTATACTATCATCAGCAAGATGCTCGGTGCAGTGTGAACTGTCACCCACGATGAACAGAGTTTACGAACCCTGTCCACAAACGTTCTCGAATGTCTAAACACGTTTCGCCACTTGCCGGTAAACCTAGTGTATCTGTCACTCTAGGCGCTAAACTGACGAATTCTCAAAGGGACTCATGTCCATCGTGCATCCAATATAAACTGCATATCAGTGGGAAAAGCGAATGTCCAGTGGTACCTCTAGTGTTATTCAGAAGTTTTAGAGGTGGATACGAGTTGTGTTTATTCAGTTTTTGTTTTCAGATAGTTTTAAATGAAATGGTAGAACGGGAAAAAGACAACTTGAAATTTTTGTATGAATAAGAAAAGCATCTCTTCTATCCTCATTGCAATGGCCCCTGATGATCTCGCTGCTACCCAGGTATTTCAAAGGAGGAGCCGCCAATGTGACACACCCAACTTGACACACTTCTTTTAGCTTGATTGTGGTGATACATTATATACATGAATAACATTGTTAACTGCATGAATTACAATAAAATTACCATAGAAGCAAAAATTCTATCTAATGCAGTCTCAGTAGTGCAGATGGTGAATGATTTATGTCGTCTAATTTACAAATGAACGTTGTATATGTAAAATTACATTTTTAAACAAGAACATTTAAAAATATTTACACATTTTTAACGCCAGTTAGCAATGTTTTTAGCCATTTTATTTAAAATTTTAGTACATTTTTAGTAGCAAAGCCTTTCGAACTCATTATTTTTCAAGATTATTTTGTAAGTAGGTACATAATATGTATTCTACGCTTCTACCCAAAGTAGAGCAGGTAATAAGCTTTGCTATTCAGACCCCATTTTACAATAAAATTGCCATTAAGTGCAAGCCTTCTGACAAATATTACAAGTGATTTCGGCAATATGAAAACATGAGTTTGGCTTTGAAAAAAGGTCATAGAATTTGACTTCGGAGGTCGAACATTTTCGAATGTTTCAGAAATGTGATGTGATGTTGTTAGGATTATCGAGCAACCTATTCTGATAGGAGCACTATGAATAATTGCTTTATTAACTAACCTCTCTGTGTTGGATTTGACGACTTCCGTCTTCCAAAGTCCGCAAGTCAGTTCGCGGGCTGTCGCGGCAAATAGCGTCAAGTTCATGATGAGTAGAACTCCGATAGGCCCGTAGAAATAATACAGCATTTCCAGGTCACCTGAAATAGAAAAAATTCATTGCTCAATGAAGTTATGCTTGGTTGTCTAAACTTTAATCGAAAAATAGTACAATTGACGAACTCCCATTATATTGATGACTTCCTTTTCTATTACTCAATGGATGAAAAAACATGATTGACTACAAGTGACAAAATAACATGTACTGCAATGATGAGATTAGAGCTATAATATACAGTATATGAGGAATTAAGCAATTTTCGAATTAAGCAACAATAAGTTGCCTGAAGGAAGATTTTTCGCATTTCTAACTTTGATGTATTCTGAATTTGCAGCTTTTGACATTTTATGTCTTTACTTTGCTACGTAAACTCGAAAATGTAACGCGGACAACGTGAGATTTCTGATGATTTTCGCTTAAAACCGATTTGTTGCTACGGATCATTATCTTCGACATCTGTGATCGTACAAAACTCGTTCACCACTCATTTGAAAGCTATTGATTTACTTAATCTTGTTACGTTAACCCCTGGGCATTCGGAACCTCAGTGACCACCCGATGGAACCATATTGTTTACTAACTGTGACAGTCCTGTGAGTGGTGATGATTATGTCTTTACAGTTTACCATTCGTTGCTTCGGATCCTCAGTGACCAAACGATAGAACCATTACATCGCAACCATCAACGAGCACAATCTAACGTAGTTATCATTGATCCTACAAAACGGCACTCGTTGGAACTAGTGCGGGAATATCGTTTACGCAAAAAGCTGCTTATGAATACTACATTATCCACAAATGAAATTGAAATTGGCGAGGTAGGTACGTGATACATTTATCGAGACGCCTCATTCTCTCGCCGACGTTGAATTTGATAAGCGTTTTACATCAAAACTGGACTCCAATTCCGGTCTGCGACTTACAGTGGGGAGTAGCATTTAAGAAGTGTATCAATATTGTGTAATATTTAATATGTAAATTTTGAATAAATGCAATTAAAAAAAAAAAAAAAAAATTGGAAGTACGTGGTGTGCGTGCGGGAGGGGGCGCGAAGACATAAAATGCTCCTCGTGGTTGCGTACTGTCTGATGGTTTTCGCTTACAACCGATTCGTTGCTATTATTTGATTATGCGCTCAAGAGAAGATTCGTGTTTCTTTATGGGAATCTGGTACCTTCAAAAACATCCGCTCGATTAGCTACTGGGTTGAGTTAAGTGTTTCTTGGCTGTATATTTCCAAATGTCCTATCACAAACTCGTGGCTGGCAACGAAATTAACAAATCCAAAATCATAAATTTACAGGAGCGTATCATCGCTGCGACGCACTGTTTTTTATTGCGCGCATCCACTCAAAGTTGCGCACCTTCAAATTGTCAAATAGTGGGTGATGTTGAAGTCTAAAGTGTGGCACAAGAATTTTCATTGTTATTTAACGCCTTTTAAATCAACATAACGTCTTTCAGGCCAGAAATAATCGGATAACACTTATTCAAGTACTTAAAAATTGATCCTAAGAGAGCTAGAAAACGGTTCGAAGATCTGCCACGAATGTGGCGTTTCGGCTTTCTAATGCATTTTGCCTACTTGCAGTGAGTTAGTAGGGGGAATTCTTAAGTTTCCTATCTCCAAACTTAGTTCAACACTCGTTGATATGATGTACAATGGCTTTTAAAATAATTTTTAAGAGCAAAAATGTCCATCGTTACAAAAAATCACATTTTCACCTTCTAGATTGATCGTGAATCCACCAGTATTCGAAATATAGCCTCCCTTTGACGAGTAGTAAAAATTACAAACTACATACCACCGGAAGCAAGTTGGTTAACTGATTAAATCAGCTTTAAGACTACAGCACGTTCCATGTTTATTGATTGTCAACGTACAGTACGTCCTAATTGACAGTTACCCTTGCTTTGTAACGTTTAAACTTCGTTACTTTTGTTTTGTCCGGTAGTTACCCTTTAAACAACGTTTAAATTAAGGGTTCGATTTAGATAGCTTCATTATATTTCTACAAGTATAGCTAAAAAATGTTGCCTACTGGTTTTTGGATCCACGGCTTCATTCCATTGAAACATTTGCAAACCACTCATCTTTGAGGCACACATGAACGAGAATAACTAACGCTCACTGAAAATGGAATTGCTAAAAACTCCCCTGATCATCACTCAAAATTACTACCTGAAGATCAGTTCTTAGAAAACACCTCATTATCATACATTTATCGATTGGTAGCCTAGGCACTAAGAAAGCTAACGAGGAAAACTAACAAATTAATTCCCTTCAAAAGAAATGGATAAAATCTGTTTGTTCGTAGTCATAAACTTATTGCGCATTCAAAGTTGAAAAGAAGTCTACCAAATTTGGTGAACAGTAGTTTTCTCACTTATTCTGTTCTTGTAACTACAGAATCAGTTTTGAAAAGTTCAAACATAAATACGAGTATTACATAGGTAATATAATTCTAGAAGTATGTACCTAGTAATGGCCTAACGAAAAAATACATTTATTAGGAGCTTTATATGTGCTAATCTGGTGCTCCACATATGGTGCTCCATGTATGTTTACATCGGATCAAATTTAATGTTTGCTGTGCACAATAAAATAGATGAAATTTCGGTGGTGATGAAACTTCTACCAGCCTTAAGTTCCTCGAAAATTTAAAAATTTAATTTAGCTCAGAAGTTTTGGGATATGACTGCAACGACGACATTACATTCGCAAATCTCAGTATCCTGCAATACCTAGTTACAATACCTATTTGCAATACCTAGTTGGTTCAAATGAATGAAATTTAGAGGAAATAAACTTGTGCTCTACTGTCGAGCGAATGCGAAGTTCCTTGTTTAAGAAACACGTGTGTCATTGAAATGTTGTTTTTTGCATCACATATCTACGTTTCTATCAATCCGATAATCACAAAACTTTGTGGACCACAATAGCCCACACAATTTCTGCAAAACTCATCAAAATCGGACCATCATCAGGAATAGTTCTATCTCCGGACAATTATCGAACACATGAGGGACAAACCTAAACACAGTCATGGATGGCATCATTCTGAAAATTATGAATTGCAAATGGAAGTTTTGAAGTTGGAAGATAACGAAATGTTCTATTTTAGATAATATAGACATTGTGGATAATGCAGATCTGCGTGCATGGCTACCGAAACACCTACGGTAGTGGGGGGAATGAAATTTTTTTAAAAGGGAACGCCATGCAGAACTGCGTTTCCCCATTAAGGAGATTCCTTTCGAGTTTGGTAAGGAACATGACAAAGCAGTGAGTTATATTACGACGAATAAATCTTTATTGTTTCTAGTAAAGGAGGGTTGGTAATCTTCCGGCTCAGGGTTCACCAGTTCACTGCACTCTAATATCTAATATGGCATGAATCACTGAGTATCTATAGCACGAACTTCCGAATAGTAAAGTGACGCAAAATGACGGTATCCAAGACGAGGTTCAACGAATGAGGGATGCATCTCATACACTGACATTCAGATTATGCTGTTTTGTTTTGAGTGCTAGTTTCTCAAAGGGCAAAAGTTTTTTGTAGGAAATTAATGAAAAAGCACACAAATACATATAAACATGGTAAATTCATACATTCTTGTGTAATTCGAGATGATATCTGACCTTGAAATCATGGTCATAAATTATACCGATGTGGAATATTCATGACCCAGCTCACCTTACATCTATATTTTGAACTTTTTACTATTATCATTTTATTGTTATTATTCAGGCTGTTCTCTGACCTTTTTGGATACATCCACACTCAAAACATTATTCAATTAATTTCGTCAAGGATTCTTTTCTTTTCTGTATAACTTTGGAATAAATCTGACTGTCTCTCTCCCCCCTCTCACTCTTTTAAGATTTTCCATAGTTTTCCATAATTTTCCGAAGTATTAAGGTACCTCTACTACTCTCACTTCAGCACAGTTTTACATCATTATTGATCGAAAATCTATCGATCGTGAGTGTGGTGTACATACACATTTTTGGGATGCGGTCAACTTGCGTTAAAAGGAGGTGTAATTCAAACTCGAAGGCCATTCTAAAAGATTCAATACATCAATGCTTAAATTCCAATTATCTTTCACAAGGACTGATTATGGCTGATTCACGGCGAATGGTGTAAACAGGGATGGGCGAAAAATTGGTTAATTGGTAAGTAGAACTAAATAAGTTAGTCAACCATCAACTACAACTAACTATAATTGTTACTTGAAGGTTCAACCAAATTAGTTGCAGTTGTAAAACCAACTAACTAGTTTAGTGGGTACTAAGTTTAATTGAAACTTCAACTAACAATTACAATTGTAGTCGTAGTTGCGAATAACAACAAATAACTAAAAAAATCATTAGCATGGAACCCTTACTGCGCAAGAATGTTGCAAACATGTATCACGAAATCATCCCACATAACCAGGTGGAACCACTTTTCCAGGTCATTCCTCTTATCCAAGTTGAGTCCCTTATGCAGGTAATTTCACAATAATTTATTTTTCACATTCATCATATTCATGACCAACTTTGACCTGTAATGTACGAATCCCAATAATACGAACCCAAGCAGTTAAGGGAAGTTCACAGAAGAATGTAAGTCTGCGAAATGGTTGTGGCACACCAGTATTGTTATAAAAAATGAATGAATTCTATAGAAAAAAATATGGAAGCATCCACACATAATACATATTATATGGGCAGACAAAAAAAGAATAATAGTGGCGAACAAAAATCTGTTTTTAGTTGTTGCTTATTATTACAATTACAACTAGCAACTAACTCATTTGAAAAAGTACCTAGTTGATGTCTACTAATAACTAATTGTAACTATTAACTGTTGTTAGTAGCAGGTTTAACTAAAATTGTGGTGAAATACGTCCATCTCTGGGTGTAAGAAGCTTCAATGAGACGGACAAAGAGGGGGGAAGAAAAAAAGAAACCATAACGGAGAAGGAAAATGAAAATTAACGAATGTTTCGAAAGAAATGACATCAACGGAGAAAAGACAGCGCCTGATTTGATTGGGTGGCGATGAAACGCAACACATCTCAGCATTGCGGGCTTACATAAATGGTAGGTGTAAGGGGCTTTTGTGAGGATTTTCCATGTACAGCATGTTTTATTATTTCATCAAGCCTATTGGAGTCAACCAATTACGTCAATAATCCTAATAACGTAAATATTGAAGATCTGTTATCTAGCCTCTGTTCTTGTTTTGTTTACTAATTATCTATAGTTGAATCTAATTCATTAAGTTTCACAGTTCACTAAAATCATGTTAAACTCTCCACAATGTTTATTTCTGAAAATTGTAAACTAGACTCACCTTGTCACTTCAGCGTTCTCCAACTTCCCATTAATGAGCAAGGCATGGAAAATAATTTTGTTCGATATCGATTGAAGTGCATTAAGATAAGCAATGGCAGTTGTTACAAGCTTAACAATTATTTATGGAATAATAGAACTAAGCAATATTACCAAACGTAAAAATAAATCATTCAATGTATTTGGTGCCCCGTTGTTTATTCAAGCTGAGATGGAAAAAATTCTACTAGGCCTAATAAGAATCAGAATTCACCTGGTTAAAACGCTAACAATAAACTTAAGATTCTTTCTGTAGTCAATATGGTTATTTGAACAAGTTTCAAGATTTACAATAATAACTTTAGAAGAACTTGGAAGAACTTTATTATGTATTTTAACCTTTGTTGGAATTTGAATTCATTAAGGAGGAGCGATTACAGTAAATTCGGGAGAGGTACGTTCTGTTTCCGTCATAATAATTAAATAAGCTGAAGCATTCAAATTTACAGTGATGAGTGAAAAAATAGTGCCATCTATGTATTAAGTTTGGCTTTGCAATGTGTTACATTGCGTATGTAACCTTTGAATGCAAGAGTTCACTGGGCTTAGATCTAATTTGTAAATGGATGTTACTGGCTGCCTCTATAGTAATGCTCCTCAGATACTCTCTCATATTGAGCTTTACAGTGTGTCAGTAAAATTACTTATTTGCTTACTGTCGGAAAAGTAAGTACTAATTCGGGTGTTTGAATATGAATGTAAGGTGAAGACATAATTACGAGGATGAATTAGTCAATAATTCGGTGACAGTCAGTCGACTGAGCGTCTTATATCAGTTTGCTCGTAACTAGGTTGACTTAATCGTAATTAGGTGGCAGTTGGTCGAACAATTAAAAGTTTGATTCGAAGCAAATCGATCAAAGACATCGTGTGAAATTGAAGTTCCCTATCATCTTTTTTCATTCTTGGTTTTCTATCTACACTACTCGATAAAATTAAGGGATCACCTGAGAAGAATCGTGCTCGCTGGGAGAGGATGGCAAAAAGAAGAGTAATCAAAAAAATAAAAATTAATTAATTAATGAAATAAAAGAGGAAATGGCAGAAAACCGCTTTAAAAAAGCGAAAGGAAAGTAATAATGTCGTTTTCAAAAAAAGAGTTGTGGAGTGATCCCCTGGCCGAAAATCCAGAAAGGATAGCTCTTCAAAATCGGTTTAGTGGTTTGGAAATACGAGTAAAAAATGTATTGAAAACATGTTTTCAAAATGCCCAAAGGCAAAATTAGGTACCAATGGAAAAAAACTCCACGTTTTTATAAAAAATGTTTAATTTTTGGATGAAAAAGGTTAGAAACTAAAAATACTAATTCATGGTAAAACAAGGAGAAGTGGGTAATCAGTGATTACTAATCACATTCGAGTTCATTGCGTTGCACCTCCATCTCTGCGATTTTCTGAGCGACCACGTTTTATCTCATACCGATCAGAACAGAAAAATGATGAAACAATTGAAAACAAGAACAAATTTTGAATTAGACACAACATTCCTTTCGCCATCAGGTGTGCTTTTTCCTAATGACCGATATAATGTATTTATGTTCAATTTAATGCATTAAAACAGGGTTCCAAAACACTTCCTTTTTTTCGTTAATCTCTCAATTTTGAACCGCCTTATGTCATTTTGAAACCACGATACATTGTTGACTCCAATTTCCAAACCATTAAACAGGGTTTAAATTCCTTTTTCACACAATAAATAGGAAAAATGCCGCTTTCCAATGAGTCATCCTTTTTGATTTTCGGTCTGGGGATCGTCATCCCATAGGTAATTTTTAAAAACCAAGTTTTACATTTTTTTATTTTTTTTTTTTTTTTTTTTTTAACAAAAAGCGGTTTTTTTTTCCATTTTACAGACGCGATTCGGGGGAGAATTACCTCCACACTTTTTGACGCCCCTTCCAGCGATCACGATTTTTCTCAGGTGATCTCTTCTTTTGGCCGATCAGTCTATGTTTGAATGCAATCGATTTTTAAAGCATTGTTATGAACAGTGTTATTCCGATTCTAAGGCTGCGGCTTTTGAAGCCTAAAATTATTTATGAATGGTAGATACAGCGTGTTACTGTGCCCGAGCAATGAATAGGAGGTTACGACTAGATTAGTGTACAAATGATTAACAAGGATGAATTAGTCATAATTTAAGTGACAGTTGGTCGACAGAGCGTCTTATATTAGTTGGCTATCCATTAGGAATTCCATGTCCAACACGGTCTATTGTAAGTGACTCGTCTAAACCAACCGAAAGGAGGAGAGAGCAGCAAAAAACATTAAAACATCAAACAAACCGCAGAAACGGTAAGAAAATTGGACAGAGCCAAATTTTTATGGTTTTTCATGCTTTTGGAGCAATGTAAGAACACTTTTGATGAAACTTTGATGACAATTGGTTGGTGACAAGTAATACTTGAATTTGGTTTGGGAAATCTTGACTTTGGTTTGAAAAATCTTCAACTTGATTGGGAAAATCTTGAATTTGACTTAGGTATGGAGCTGGAAGGACCAACTTAATGGCCATCTCTCATCTGAATTCGTGAAAATTTTAAGAAAATACATTAAAGAAATGTCGGAGTTTACAAAACAATGAACTTACCGTAAAAGAAGCACCTGTTCTCGCCGAAACGAGGTCTAATGAAGTTGTGGTCTCCCGGTTGTCGGGGAACGTTGTCGAGGACGGCGCCGACGCCCGAGATGATGAGAGGTCCTCCCCAGGCGTACAGCTCGTAGATCCGGAGCCTGCAGGCCTCCTGCCCTTTGTCCAAACTTGCCGGCCGCAAGTCTCTGCAACAACGACAGGTAGAAAGTAAGTATCAGGTAATAGAGGTGAAATTCAATTGTTCATTACGATGATAATCAGTCCAATTACAAAACGGTAACTGGACACATAGTACCTGCCAGTGCTACAGTATTAACCCATTAACCCAGTCGTGCGGTGCGGAAAAACATGTACATAATAGTTTTACGTAAGTAATCAAAATAACTCCTTTGGAACATTTTTATTGGTGTTTCATACGCTCATTTCGTTTCGCAATAAGAAAAAATTCATCATGGCATCATTTGTTTGCCTCAGTAACTGCTTATGTACCAGGATTGGCACACGGCATATTACATGCTTGAGAAGATTCGTATGTTTTTGTTTGCGGCCAGTTCTGAGTCCAATCCAATTTTAATTTTCCTAGGTCTGGCCATTTAAGGTAGGTTTTAACTGTTTGTGAAGCTTTAGATGTTCTTATCGGTGATGCTCACGAGACTGATTTCTTGATGTGCATTTCTGTTAAGCCTTCTGTGCCAAATGTGTTGACTCAAGAAGATTCAGTCAACTCTTTGATGGCGAGGTCGACTTTTTCATTTTCACGGAAATCAATTACTAACCCCAGGTGAAATTGTGATATGTAATACCAAAATAAGAAATGTACAAGACGATGTTCTCTCTAAGAATCAAGTTTTGGCGTTGATTTCGGGTCATGGAGAATTTTGTGTTGGACCTCCGGGTCAACTCTATCTCTGTCTTCTGTACAGAGGAATCACAACTAAACTTGTGGTGGAAGGGGGACAGCTAACTACCAACTAGCGAGCTCACTATGTAACATAGGGAGGTTTAATTGACGTAAAAATCGGTTATCACGGAATCCGACTGCTCTGCGAATGTTCGGACGTGAGACAACGGTGGCACAAATCTGGCAACACTGCAGTGATTTAGAAATGAGATGAATCGAAGGAACATAATACGCTTATTAATGAAACTTGTGAAGAGAATGAAATTTTATAGATCAGAGAAATGAATGCCTGGTTAAGTAGGTAGTTAGTATTGTTTAGCAGCTCAAATCACCGAGGTTCTGAGACCACCGACATCTCATCCTCGCCTTCTGGCGAAGCAAACATAATAAGTTATCCTAGCACTAGACTTACATGTTAGGAAGTGAACATTATATGTGGAGGAGACGAGCATAACACAAACTGATCGAGCATACGAGTACAATCTTTATAATTTGTGTAGTGTCTGTTATGAACACAATTTTCACCCGATGCTAATGAAAACCTTAGGTAGGCACTGTGGAAGTAAGGATCGATGCATTCCCGTTAAATTTCTCGGGTCCTGGAGTAAAAAACCCCCCTGTATGTATCCAGAAAAATATTATCCAAAGATTTGACGATAATATTTTATTTTGCTTTACAAAACATCCTTGTTCATCTGTTTAAGAAATAACATTTACTTCAGTCAAACCGGTTAATAAATTTATAACTAGTAAATGTGCAAAATTAAGATTTTAAAAACATTCTGCCATGTTTCAAGGTAATTAATGGTAACGAACAATAGCATTCCTATGAATTTGTCAAGAAGTGCTACTGCCTGGCAATTACCTTACATTACAATTACCGAATAACAGAATTAATTATATTTTAAATCGTTTAAAATACAAATTTCATTGACGTAAGAAGATATCACACTCAACTCGGCTAACTCTTCATAGGTTGACCAACAATGTTGAACAGTTTTGAAGTTTTGTAAGAGGTTCATTTTGAATGTCACCAACCACGGTGAAACCAGATTCATCAGATTTTATGCGAGATGCATTCAACCATGGAACGTGCTATAGTTAGGTCACAGGTCAGGCTTCTGTGAACGCAGCTCGCAAATGTGAGTGATGTTACGGGTCAGAAGGGAGCAGACGAGCCGAATCTAACTCCGTCAGTAAACTTTCTGCTACTCTATACCCGACAGCGATTCTTCTCTATGCTCGGGAAGTTTGATGTCACCGAACTCTCCACACTCCGTTTACTCCTTTCCGAAAAACCGCAGCTGAAAAAGGAACTTTTTCCAGATCTTTTGTCCTCTTTTTCCCCATTAACGAGATCATCACTGCGGCTTTGCCTCCGTCTCCTTGTTCTACCTCATTGGTTTCGGATACCGACTGTACAGGAAATGAGGGGTATTAGTTTGAACCAAATCGAATTTGGAATTTGTCCCTTTCGGATGGGAAAATCTGTTCGAGGACTTCACTCCTGAGAACGACAGCAGTAAACACATTCTTGCGAATGCTGTTGAAAAGATTCAAGACTCCAGGACTAATATCATTTCACAGCTTGGTGTCCAACATTATATTGTTAAACCGTGCTTTCATCCTCATCTATCAAGCGTGCTATACTGCCTAGGAGGAATGTGTATAGTGCTGAATCTACGTCATAATTAGTAAGGCCATACACTACCATTCGGGTCGGTTGATATCGAGACTACTATATGCTTGTTATTATATATTTGTCTTCCAACATAAGTTTTCCGAAGTTCAACTCGTCCAATTACACCTGGTCCTTCGAGCTATTAAACATTTACTTTTATTTCACAAGTATGAACACTTGGAGACAGTTGAACAATTTTCAAGATTGAATCACAAATGATACTAGTATCAAAATACAAAAATTAATAAGTTTTAAGACAGTTATTCTTTGAAGCCGCAGATTGATTTTTGATGGATCAAGAGCTTGTAATTTACTTAATTTCTCCCATGAGTTGAAGTTGGACCATGAGGTTGGGATCGAAGAACGATGTGGGCCCGATTTATTCAATAAATATAGTAGATGCTGGAGGGGAGTTTTTCAAATTGATACTTGCCGTACTTGAGTGCATGGATATTGGAGGTTGTATTATAATTTTAAAGATACCAAAACGTTTCAGAAAAGCTATTAAAAACTTGAAACCCCTAACACTTAGGTAGTAAGGTTGATTGAGTATTGAAAAAGTTCAACAATCGTAAGAAAGGTTCCAAATTTTAAATTGCTCTCATCGGTTCTGAAATATTTGCAAATTCTCATTCGTTGCACAAGAAACTAGTTCGATATTAGTTTTCTATTTGATTAGTTGGAACTTTGTCTCACAAATGAGCCTTTTCTGATACGATGAAACGTGAAACCCTAAACATCAGTCACAACTCTCCCACTTTACTCCAACCAGATTGGCAGAGTAGATAATGGCTTGATAAAATGAAAGAACCTAATCCAGGTGTAGTATTGTAGACAAGCCTTGATGTAATTCATGAATTACGAAATGCTTTTTCACGCCTTACAGATCTTGCATAGTCACCAGAGCGGACCATATGGGTTAACCCATTACGTCCCAGTGTACCCATATGGGTATGGCCAATATACTCGCAGTCATTAGTGTGATATCATGTCCGAGTATGTTCTGGCAGGCCAAAGCATGTTCTGTCATTACCTGGAAACCCTTATCTTAATTTCTTGTTCTGATTTATTCTCGTTCCTGCCTTTCTGAACAGTGTTTTGCATCAATGGAGCGTGAAAACAAGCTGGACTGCCTCAGGAATACGTTGGCTTGAAATTCAATTGTTTACTACAGAAACGCTACCAGTAGCCGTTTATGTCGGCCCACTTGAGCCTACTGTGCCGATGCTGCTACGTTGCTGACGATGAGGAGCTGATTTGAGACTGAGAGATTTGATCAGCCAGGCAATTTTTAGCTTGTTCTTTCGGGCTCCCATAACTCCTCCGTCCATTAGCACAGCAGCCTCAGGTAATATTCCCGGAGTAAAATAATTATTCAGCAACTCAATATCTAGCATCTTATAAGAAAATTCATGGCTGGAAAAAGAATCGAGAGAATATTAAGGTCACGGGCCTAATTTAGTGTTTACTTTTTAAAACAATTTTTCTCATAATCAGACATTTCTAGTAGAAAACCACACCGATTTTCGTTAAAAATTGTGAACAAAATAATGATGGGGCCTATTTATCTACCACAACACTCATAAAGAATTGAAAGTCGAATTCCCTTCAGTTCAACGTCCCAATAACCTGCCATTTATCAAAATCTTCCATAATTACGACTACAGTGCTCTTGGAAAGATCTGTACAATACTGAATAGTTCTCTGCCCGTTATCTGCTTTCTCTCTGAAGATTTTTGTGTCCATTACAAAGAGCAGTTTCAAACCAACAAACGCTGCGAAACAGTTGGCTCGGGATAGTCAATACTGTTTTCGGAAAGAACGAGGCGGCAATATCCCTGAAAGGATCTGCCCCGTTACTTCTTGTTGTAACTCTGTACTGAGTGGTAAAATTACTATTGAAGAAATGGGGACAACGTTTCAGTGGCAGGGTCACGCTATTTTCTTCGAATTCTGAGCTTCTCGCTGACTAAATGGTTATCCAAGATTTATAGTTGAACAGTAGGTTACTCCAGTACTTTTAACAATCTAGGAGCTGACTTACGTTCCCTCGTGAGTCTCGGTATCAGCTGTGCCTAGACAACATTAATAACCACCTCACAGCAGAAAAACATATGTGAGATCAACCAAGAACTAAATCGTTCAATTCCTTAAAAGGTCAAAATAGGCTAATATCAAAATGGGATGTCAATATTTTGCCAACATCAAATTTTACACTCGCCCATACGAAATTTCAAGTGACTTTCTTAACTGAATATTGGTTGGAATAGGCATTTCTGCTGTAACCATGAAAGTTGCAGCAGATTCATGTAAAGAAATATTTAGTTTAAAATAATAGATATATTCTAGTAATGAAGTCGAGAGAAAATTATACAAACTGGCTCTTCAGATGATTATCACGACTTAAAATTTCTTCGTAGCATGTTATGGGAAGTAATTTTTGTTCTATGCAATGACAAAGATGAATGTCCCCACAACTGATTATCAATGCTGTCACATTTCCTTGCTGTTAGCAGACTTAATAACTGGACTTCAACAAAAATGAACAAAATGGCGAATATTTGATTATGTTATTATCTATGAATCGATATCGAGGTCCCGCTCTCGGGTGACTCAGGAAGAGATTTCCGAGACCCACTAAAAATTCGGAACAAAAGGACGGCGTAACCAGACGGAAATTACTTGAGAGGAACATATCCATATGAGCATATTCTCATATATGTAGGAAGGTACTTTTAAGTATAACTTATCGGTACAGAGGACTATCATGAGATCAAAGCCATACGTTACGTTTGGGAAACAAGGCAAAACGCATTCATAGCCACAAACTGATTTTGTATCTCAATTTTTGATCCAATTATTAATTTCATTGATATTCTCCGTTTTAAAAACGACTTTTGGTTCAAATAACACAATTTTTATCACATCAAGAAAAATAAATTCTCGTTCAATCAATTTGTGGAATCTAAGATAAATTAGCCTTACGAAACGAACTAATATGTGGGATATATTGCATTACTTGTGGGTATGTTATAGATAGTGAGATGAGTAGTTCCATAGATGCAATGGTATATAGATAGGTCTAGAGATATACCAGGTTGGTATCTACGTCTATTTAGTGCTAAGTGGTAGTCATTAGAGGGCGGTGAGGGAGGCATAACGCTATGATCACCGGAGTCGTGGACGAACCCTCCCACGAGATTCTTCGGCGTCTCTCGAAGGTGAAGGCTGTCGGCTCGTCCAAGAAAAGTACAGAGAAGTTACCGTAGCAACGGTCTCCTCACGTGACCGCGCCCTCTGGGATTGTATGGATGTCCGTCGAATCCGCTGTCCGTGACGGATGAAAGGATATAAATGACGTCAGTGGATGTGGTTTGATTTTACGGACCTCATCTATAGTGGGTATTACTTATCATTATCCCTGTACGCATTGAATTGCGGATGGAGTTCCCGTTTCTGTAAACGGTGGATGGCACCTTATCAATCGAATCTGGGCTGCTTGAGACGTCAATCAAAGTAATCGTCACGTGTGGGAAAAAGAGCAGACGTAGAATGCAAGGCTTCACACTACTTTCCAACCCCTCCGTTATGCAGTAAAATCTCTTGTTTTCTTCTCGCCTTACCCAAACGTTGCTTAAGCTCACAGGTTCATTTCACGCAATGCACATATGAAAATATAATATCCAGAAGATCGTTCCAGAATGGTTCAAAACGGTTATGGATAACACAAATTTAGGACATTTAAATTTGGAAGCCACGGACACAAACAATTTATGCCGAAAATCCGCAAAAACGATCAA
The DNA here is from genome assembly GCA_031894815.1 of Creontiades dilutus. NCBI lineage: Eukaryota > Metazoa > Arthropoda > Insecta > Hemiptera > Miridae > Creontiades > Creontiades dilutus. The sequence continues at coordinate 329,945 of JAVIWC010001591.1, forward strand.
ATACCTTCGACATCGCGGACTTCTTGGGTCTCATTTCAGGCAGACTCCTCGATGATTCGGACATGGTCAAAACCCCTATTTTTCAGGAAATCGTGATATGAATTGCCAATTGACTTCCGAACAGACCATCTGGGGAATTTCGGACGTTCGGTCCGTGCCCCTCGTTCATCGCGTTAAACGTATTTCCCCGCTTCACTGGGTGGCGCCAGATTTCATTGGGGAAAAAACTCTTCCAAAAAAACTAATTAAGAGAAATTTGAAAGAACAGCAAAATATATGACTCGAAGAACGTGACCGGGCATTGAGCTGACTGAAGTGGTGAGAATGTGTAACTAACGAGGATTGTGTTATTCAAAACAAGAATTGCTAAAATGTAAATTAAGACTCCCAAATGATAAAACAGTGTCTTTTACTTAAACGAAATTGCCTATCACTCAATATTATTCATAATAAGGTTTTTGGGGAATTGAGCGAATGCATCGGTAGCTTACAAGACTTTCTAGAAGTATGAATGCTTTGAGATGTATATTTATGCGGACGATTCCCATTCCGTTTCTTGAAACTGTTTCAGGAGATCTTAAGCCTCTGGGTGTTGCAAGCCAATCGTCTTAAACCTCTCAAAAGTCAGTTTTACCCTTCCCATGTCCATGCCCCTAGTTCACTAGTGGCGCCAGATTGGATTCCGAAAATATTTCCTATAATAATGTTCACTACGTATGAATTTCAATGCATTTCAATGAAGAGTTATTAGATCAAAACAAGAATCACTAAAAACTCACAATAATCAGTTTACCTTTCAGGAATCCTATCACTAGATTTATGATATTTTTACTGAAACACATCTGAAATTGCGATTCTGAATTTGAAATTATATTATAGATAACCAGTAGCTTACAAGACATTCGAGAAGTATGAATGGTTTGAGATGTATGTTTATGTAGACGATTCCCCCTTCCGTTTCTTGAAACTGTTTCGGCAGATCTTAAGCCTCTGGGTGTTGCAAGCCAATCGTCTTAAACCTCTCAAAAGTCAGTTTTACCTTCCCACCATCACACTAGTAGTTGGATTCCGAGAATATTTCCTATTATAATGTTCACTACTTATGATTTTCAATGCATTTCAATGAAGAGTTATTAGAAATGCATACAACTCACAATAATCACGGAATCTTGACTAGATTTTGAGTATACCTTTAGGAATGGTGTCTCAAAGGATTTGCAGGCCACAAAGGGATGGATACAAATAATGTTCCCCGGAACTTGGTTTCCTACAAGGATATGACCCTTAGTAATTGGCCCTGTCCATTGGACCGGGATCCGACAATTAAATTGAATTAGCTTGCAGTTTTTTTCTTCTTTAAATGATTACATTTTTGGCTTAAAATTCCAAGTACCTGATCGGATCTTCATTACTCTTTACATTCCAATTTGAGACGTAAGTCTCTAGTTGAATAAGATAAAAATGTATGGAGTTGAAGAACGTAAAGAGCATATACAACGTTTCAAAAAACTCTGTCATCAAAAACACACATGTCGACTTCGTGGATCCGTAAGCACATTCTCAACTCTGCAATTAGGTTCACTTGATTCAGAAAGCGTATCTCGCTTCATCAGAAAACCCTGAAGCTCTCGCTGACCGGCATTTGATGACAACAGTCTCGGTACTTTTCCTGAAGGGCAAAAAAACTGGGTGTAAGGGCGCGAATAAGGTGCAATACGAGCCCTCGTACACGAAGGGGGTCACGTAGGTAGTCCGGCCGAGGACATCAGAGGACGTCCTGAAGATGACGAGGTCGCGGCCGAGAACGTCGTTTGTCTTGTTATGGAGCTCTGCGAGTTCAGCTGGAACAGGATCTCTCTGTGACGAATCGGGCGAAATGCGCTTGCCGGACGGGGGGGACACCGGAGTTGGAAGGACGCGCGGTCATCGACTTCTTGTCGAGTTAGCGTTTCTCCGCTTCTTCAAGTCTCTACTTGTTTGTATCTACGCATCCCTAAAAAAAATGGTTCTAGCACATGGGTTGATCATTTTCTGAATAGAATGAAGTTGTGGAAGTCACTTTTAGGTTCAGAAATTGCCGTTGTTTGCTCTGGGTGAATTCCTATTGAATTTCTTCTTCTTTTATTCTTCTTTCTAAAGAATTTTTCAAATCTACAGGATCTGAAACCTAGCCCAGTCAATTCTGCGTCTAAAATTAATAACAAAATGGCATTCCACTTCCCTACGTCAGGAAAAAGTTCGAAAACTCGAGTTTTTGACCGGTTTTGGCCCATAGACAGGGAGATATTACGACCGACTAGATTCCTTAGTGAAATCCGTGTGAGAAGAACGGAATTTTACATCATGTCTAGAGCCTTTTAGGGCCTCCAAGTAACAGCTAGAGCAGATTTCAAATCTACATACCTTGAAACGGAAAATGGCCAAATTTGTCAAAAAAAAAAAATGTTTGCGATACGTTCACAGAGACTTATTATTGCAAATAATAAACCAAAATATGAAATTTATCATCCGTGTTTTGAAAATTTGCTATGTATTCTTCATTTACTATTCAAGTTTGACCATATTTGCCAGTGCAAGGTTTACCAATGATTTTCTCTAATCTTTCTCTCTTTTCTACGGAGCTACCGTTAAAAGTTGATCATTTCTTCCATATAAGGGTTAAATGAAATGTCTCAATATGTAGGTACCGTAACAATGCACTAAGATGGGTCGAAACGAATGAATAAATCACAGGAAAAGGTTCAGAAGTTTACTAGTTACTAAATGTCCCTAACGTCTAGACTTGCTTGACATTATAAACGAATTTTTATATATTGCAACTAAGTTTTGGAAAGAAAACTTTATACTGCCGATCAATCAACAATTTTTGCTTTTTGAAAAGGAGGTAACAAACAGTTTTGTTCTTGAAAATTCTTGCTTTCATAATGAAAAACTGCATTCTCATACCCTAAAATACTAATATTTTTGTCATTGGGAATGCAATAGGATATTTAAGATCTTGAATGATATATTGAAAGAAGACAATAGGTGTGTGTACAAATTATTGAATAGATAACATCTTTGGCAAAGCTGAGGCAAATCCATTTGTCATATAATGGACTTAATGAATGGTTTTCATATGTAAACTATGATTAAGTACCGATAGTTTTTAACACTTCAACCAGGTGGCATGGTTAAAACATAGAACCTTCATTTTCAACACGGATAAAAATCACGTGATGATTTTAACACTCAGTGTACCCAATGAGACTAACTACGTAGCGTCCCGACCGTTCACACTTCAGGGAAATTCAAGTGTCGAAATGTTGAAAAAATCGCAAAGCGAGCTTGTAAATTCCTGTTGATTGGATGTCGGTGTAGGTGATTTTGCGTTAAAAGGAAAGTAACATGATCGTGAATGTTTACACAGCTTTCAGCCATACTTGAACTATTTTAATATGTGATCATTCGAGGTTAAGTAAAATCAAGTTTGAATTTCAAATGAGTTCATGGGTAATCTAATACTTGGTACAAAAGTATGGAAGCAATCTTAAATATGAATAGAAAAGGAACTTAAGAGGTGAAATGGATATTTGCTTGAGGCAAGGGAAATCCAAAGAGAACCGACAAGTTGAAGGAATTCGGAAGTGCAAGACCAAGACCTTCAGGCCTCCCTTTTCTGATGTAGGGCAGTATTTATATTCAAACATATCCCTATTTTGGAGTACTACGTCTCTCCATACGAGTAAAATAATGGTATGTATTGTTATCGTAGGATATTGAAGGTGAATAGTCTTATTTGCGGTGTAACTCCACCTTGTCGACAGTATCGTTTAAACTTGAACCGACAAACAAATACCACTACTCAACTACCAACTGCCAAAGTGTTGGTTTGCTACAAATTTGTATTTTCAATACATTCTTGTATTGAAGGTAGAATAAGAGCCATCAGTACAATAGTTTGATTTAATAAAAAAACGAACGAGCCTTAGTTACACGATTCCTTTAATTCAATTTTTAGGATGAAGGATTTTTGATGTGCATAGTCGCAACAAGTCTCCAGAAGTATTCTAGACCTTGTCCAAATTGTCACCACGTTCAAGAAGCACCTACAAGAAATAGGAAGGCCAGGTCGTGCTCTTGAGGCGAGGGCTGGGCGCCAGACTCTCAAGTGCTCGTCTGCTCTCTTCATTATTCCCGTTTTGTTCTCATATTTGACGTATCTCCCCGCCCACTCCGCCTTCGAGCTGCTTTAGCCCGTTCTGGTCGATTAGCCCTGCTGCACCGTATTTGGTCATGACCTTGGACGTGTGAGTCGGCAGCATGTTGAACTTGGCATCGAAATTCAGCTATGCATCCGAAGCCTTCCAAAAATACTTGCAAATACGACAATCTGAATGATAAATCGGCGATTTTCGGTGCTTCCAGTTTAAAATCGGAGAGGCACCATATGAGGGGATCCGTTGAACGAAATCTGACATTAAAACTTGGAATCAAATATGATGGCGTCACTATCCCACTCAACCTAAGATATTCTAACCTGACAACGCTCCTCAATCTCCCTTCTTGGCCTCCCATTATGCTGAATACTTTCCCCTCGAACAGGTAAAACTTGAAGGTGATGTGGTTTTGACTTTGTTTCGAGCAAACAATAAACCAGCAAAAAGCTACTCACTCTTGTTCTACAACTGCTGGCTTCAAAGGGTTGGTTTTGCAGGAAAGGGAAGCCATTGCAACAATTAGATGTTTGCGCATGCGCAGGTGCTATCTCTATACCCACAGAACACACAGATAGAACTGTTAAGAAGATCTGAAACTCTATTTAACGTAGAAATTCAAGTTTGAAGACAAATAGCGGATTTTTATGATTCTTGAAAGGTAAAACGCCCATCATCTCAATTAGTCGCATTTTTTCCCATTTTTGTTCTGAAAATCTGATTCGGCACACTTGAAAGCCGTCAACTTTGAATTTTTACTGAAAACTTTCGGAAATATCAATCGGAAGGTAATTGAATGACTTCAAAGGTGTATAGTACTGAACCTCCATCCTTGTGGATGGAGTGACGAACTTTTCCTATGAAGAAATCTTATGATACTTGAAACTGTTTGTACTCGTAGTTTCTTTCAATAAGTGTTACGCCCCCTTCTTGGTATGACACATACTGAGATGGTTTGGAAAGCTATAGCAAGACATTCCAACAAAGGAAGTAAAGAAGGAAACAGTTGTCCTCATGAATAAATTACCATTCGTATACTTAATAGAAAGGAAAGAACATTTTTATGTTCGTTTATTCTTGAAGAATGGATATTTGAACCTGCAAGTCACTGTCCCCGAACTTTCAGCAAATAGGCCTGAGGGCAAACTGCGCAAGTCACCGTGGTCGTAAGATTTCTCTCTAACTGCGGGGAGGTCCCGAAAGACCAAAAATAAACAAAAATACTTCCCGCTAATTGGCAGCTTTCGGTCTTTCGCTACAAGCTAATTGTCCTCAGGGAAAAAGGAGGCCTAGCCGGCACGAATCCCACTTCTTGTGTTCACCCAAACAGAATATGTTTCTTGTTAAATACAAAAAAAACTGTGAAAGTAAATTGAGCACTACTGATTCACCGGAGATAATACTTTCGGCATGAGGCGTGTACAGCCTTGTAGACGTAGAGCCGTATTTTCCCCCTAAGCCTTTGAAGATTGCGGAAAGCCTCGGTTACTATTTATGGAAAAATAATTTTTTTTCCAATATCAAAATTAAGGACTGGCAATTTAAAAAAAGCAAAAATAATTTAAAATAAATAATCAAATGAAGTCATAAGTGTGGTATTGAAGGATTCCCTAACCTTGCGAGATCTTAAGTGATTTTCTCCTAATTTTCAAATGACATTCTTCTAATTGAATTCAGCATCGGCAATTAAAGCACAAATTCTTGCCGCATATGAACTTTTTAATATATATTTGAGTTTTGTAAAATCTCAGGAAGTACGGGGTGTGCAGGCAAGGCCCTCGCAAATTGAATTTCGATCGAGCAAATTGAGTGTACCCGGATAACCGTTCTAATCAACTTAACTCCATGAACTGTTATCAAATTTTGATGAAATGTCCGGGATTGGAAAAAGAAGGAAAATCGCTTCATTTGAAATTCATCACATTCAAATTAACGGCAACGAACTTCCTGGTCCTTCATCATTTGTTGACCATTTGGTCTTGCTTGTGTATCGCGTGTTGTACATGGATATACTGCCAATAGTAGCTACTGTAGATTTGATCCGATCTTGATGAAATAGATACTTCAGAGATTGCGCGAATTGGTTTCGAGATTATCTTCTCTACGAACTGATCTTCGTATCTTTCGCCAGTCGTTATCAGCCTTAGTGCTGTGTTGCCAAGGAGAATAGCCCATTTTCCCAAACAGTTAAAACCCTAATAGAACATTTTCGCGATTAGGGTACTTTCTACTCTGTTGCACAAAAAGGGGCGAATTTACTTTCTGTGAGACAAGGAAACAGAATATGTTCCCTTTAAAGAGGAGACATTTGATATACTTGGTATCCTTGCTTCTGTTTGATACATGGAAGCTATGGTGGCTACAAATCAGGCAACTGTGGCTTTTATGGGCCTTAAATGATGTTTCAGGCCAAGATACTCATGTTTCATTTACTTTCTTTCTCTAGTTTCGAAGCAGGACATGTGCTGTTTGCCTGCTTGGCCGGAATAGTTGTTGTCCTTGATTCTTAATCGACGTTTTCCGTTGCGCACTATTATGTTTTCAGTAAAGTGCACTTTTGTACGTGTACCTACATGTATTGCATGTTAAACATGGATATCAACTTGAGTAGACATTGTAGTTTTCATCCGATCTGGACAGAATAGATAGGTACTTCACACATAGTCGGGATTGGTCTCGAGATGATCTTCTCGATGAACTGCTTTGTTCCAGGATCTTCGTATCTTTTGCCAAGTCGTCATCAGCCTTAGTGCTGTGTTGCCAAGGAGAATAGCCCATTTTCCCAAACAGTTAAAACCCTAATAGAACATTTTCGCGAATAGGGTATTTACTACTTTGTTGCACAAAAAGGAGCGAATTGACTTTCTGTGAGACAAGGAAATAGAATATGTTCTCTTTAAAGAGGAGACATTTGATATACTTGGTATCCTTGCTTCTGTTTGATACATGGAAGCTATGGTGCAACAAATCAGACAACTGTGGCTTTTATGGGACTTAAATGTTGTTTCAGGCCAAGATATTCATGTTTCAAATACTTTCTTCCTCTAGTTTCGAAGCAGGACATGTGCTGTTTGCCTGCTTGGCCGGAATAGTTGTTGTCCTTGATTCTTAATCGACGTTTTCTGTTGCGCAATATTATGTCTTCAGTAAAGAGCAAGTTTACGGGGCAGGCTTTCAGGGAAAGGCCAGTCCTCTCACTTTCACTTTTTACTCACTCGCCCGGCCAAAGCTACTGGGTACAGTCCCGGCACGGTGAGAGTGTCAGGTACAGTCAGCACCTACCGCGGAGGACTCCGCGGTTTTGGAGGTCGCTCTCCTATCCGAGGCTCGCCGAACCGAATCCGAGTCGCCCGGATCTCGTAGCAACTCGGCCAATCAAAGCCAGTACAACAAGAATTCACTCTACTGAATGAAGAAAAAGGTGCAAATTGGGGCCCTCTCTTTTCTTTTTGGATTTAAAGCACTTTCTTCTGGTAAAATCGACAATTTTTGCTCTTGGACCACAACTACAAGAAGTTTACTTAATGTTGAGAGGCAAAACGAACATTAAAATCAACTTTGTAACTCAAAATTACAATTTCTGAAAAACATCTCATTTTCCACCAACTTAAAATTCCATTGAGTTCCTCATATATTTTTTTTTCAACTAGGTAATACTTGAATCGCAACAAAAACCCGTTAAAGAAGTATGAAATAGGTTTACACATGAAACAAAGTCGGTTAGGAGTGTAGCTAAAAACAGTTTTGCAAGTCAAAATACTTCCAGTTTTTCAGGTTTTAATGATTCCTGTAATCATTAACAATATGAAGTAACCCCCCATAAACCAAATTCCCCCATTGCTTTTTAACCGTTCAACACGAACCCTGAGTCAAATTATGATTTTATTTGATCTTTCTTTTAAAATATTGTTTTCCTTAAAACTAAGTTCAAACAAAGAGAGCTCCGCACCTGGTTGCGGAGAAGTACAAGAACCCGCTGTAAAGAGACTGTACAGAGACTTTATCGTGTTTTTAATGCGTAATTAGAAAAATTTTGGAATCAGGAATTGTAAGGGTCTCTTATTAATTTCTCAGTTATCAGATCAATACGGCATTGGTCCGCTGTCCATGTGTTAAACTCGTTAAATCCATAAAAACCGCACAAATTCTTATATTGCTTGTCCCTTGTTTGATGAAATCTTCAAGGGCTATACGTATTTTGGTTTATTATTCAATATTAGACCATTGTAATCGCTCTTGAAAAAAAATGTTTAACCCCCTCTGGTTTACGTTTCAAAGGGTGTAGAATCCAAATCTACAATACAAATTTTTCCGACCGTCCGCCATACGCAGTACGCACGTTTTCTCCCAAACGGCTGGAGCAAAAAAACTGAAATTTTCAGGAAAAATCCATACTGATCCGACAACGCCCCAATTCTTTAGCCAGCTCTCTCACTTAATTTAAAGTGCCACTTAACGGTTGTCAAAGTTTTTAAAATCCCTAAAAATCTCAAAATAAATCAAGGTGGCTCAAATATGGACTTTTTTTGAAGAGCTTTCCATGAGGAATCGAATAAGCCCCTCCCCAGGTCTGTAGCTCAAACCATTCCCGATGTATGGCGTGATCATATGCTGCAAATTCTTTCACTGGGGTTTATTATTCAATTTTATAAATAAACTAAGTAAACTAAGTATAACAAACCCGTAGCGCAATGGTTTCGTGCGGGAAAATTCCCCGCGAACCAGGAACTTCGTTACCATATGAATATGGTATACACACTTGGACACAAGAGAAACGTTTTGCCCCATAAAATCATTAAAAAAAAAAAAAAAACGCTGCAATTCTCTCACTGGGGTTTATTATTCAATTTTATTCATTTGGCTTGCATTCATGATTTGAATTTCCACTAAGCTTTGGAGTGTGCGTGTTTGACGTGAGAGTCAAACATTAGGTGAGTTTGACGGAATAAATAACAATATTTGCACGGTTAATATTTTGGCGAAGTTAATGGAAAGTCGCTTTTAACCACACTCCCATGATCCAAGATTACTAACAACCAAAGTGTCATAACATCTCATTAATATCTCAACGTAATTCATTGACGATGTTGACAGTATTTGATAACATTGTGTTATCTTGACGATGTTGACAGCATTAATTTGATAATAGGACGAGATGTACCACGCTGCGACCTCGGCGCTTTGTTCCGTCTTTTCTCTTTAGAAAACGGACCAGGGGACTTTACGTAATAGAAAACAACATTGTCGTCCATTGCGCAATCAGTGACATAGAAGTTCGAACTTGGGACCTCGTGCATCATTAGTTTTTGTTTCGATTGAGAATCGAAAGTTCCGGCATTCCATTCTTATGATTAGAACCCAAGAGCTCAATTTGATTCCAGTCGTAACAGGAACATCGGACTGCCTTCACCATTTCAACAAATTATGGACTTAGGTGCTCTACAAAGTAAATTAGGTTATCTCTTCCATGGCCACTAGTAGGCAACATGGTAATGTACAAATGACAGTTTACTATAACATAAGAATTTGGAGGAACATCCCTAACCAAAAAAAATGTAGTTTCCGTTTAAATAATTTCATAGGAATTAAGATCCAAAATTCAGCCATTATTCGTCAATTCTAGCAAACTTTGAAGCAGGTTTTGCTTCCTGGTTTACATACCTTACGAAAGCTTTGTGATTACTTCAAGGAAGCACTCTTAACTATCACTAAGGTTTCACCAAACCAAACATTTTCAATATCATTTTTGATTTTGACCATCTCTGAACAATTTGGGTTCACTTCTCTCTCGGTATCTGTCAACTCCGCTTAACCTTTGCAGTTTTCGTTCAACTTCGATAACATTTCCAGAGATTGTGTGAGCTGGGACTCATATTAGCTCATATGAAATTAATTGCTACTGGATCAAATTTACTCAAAATCTTATCTTCAGATCCTTAACATCTGGTTTTGCATTAAACATAATTGAAAAACATGTTTTCTCCATTTTTTCGGCATCTTGTACTTTCTGAGATGACTTGGTACCCCACAATACCTTTTTTAACTGGGTGTTCTACATGTGTATGCCTTATACCAGGTAAAAAATTTGAAAAAATGGCTGATTAAGGATCAACTTATTTCGAGGTTTTCAAAATAGATTTTCGAGATGATAAAGGGAATGAATCAAATATAATTTTGATCGAAAAAAGGGTTACTCTATAGAAAAGAGATCTGCCTGTCTTTTTGCCAAATTTGCGGTATTTTGTTTTTGGTCTTCAACCTCTCTGGACTGCCTCATATCTACTCTTCTAGATGGTCTCTAATCAAAACCTTTCAATGATCTATTCAATAACGTTACGGACACGAAGATGCTACGAACCATAACCAAATTTGTAGGCCATTTTAGAAGTGTCACCAATTTTTCTTGTTAAAAATGCCACCCTTCTAATCGGCTTTCAATTATATTCAATAAAGACCTTTTAAATCAATGAAGAATACGTTATGTTCTTAACCCTTTCAAAAGACCGGCCTTTTTGTCCACAACTAGTGACAAAGAGAAATTCCCCTAAAACCTCATTCCTGCCTGAACATGGTGGAATTCTCAGTATCACTTTCAATCAGGGAGAAGTCATACAATTTGGAAGATATTTCAAAATTACTAAATACAAGTGCAAAAATCGGTATCTTGTATCTTGCAAAAACCATTATCTCAACTAGATAGTTCCAATATTGGGATAGACATTTCGTGAATTTGTAACGTTTGGGTTCTTTCGATTAACTTTCCTTGGCTCACGAGAATTCAATAGATGAAATAATAGAGAAAAGATCTACAGTTCGATTTGCGTTAAATAGTGAATTAATAAGTTACCAAAAAATAAGATGTTGTAGTACAATGAAAGAATAAAATATGGAGAGAGACTATCTAGACAAGAAAATAATAAGATGCCCCGTGATAATTTGTACACTTTTCTTATATCTTCTGATTTTATTCTAGGCTACAAACAACAGGTATAGGCTCAAACTAAAAACGGCATTACTCATCAGGTCATTTCTGGTTGGTTTCGGAGGTACTTCGATAATAATTTCAAGTTTTTCTTCGTGAAGTGCATAATAACTTGTAAGGTTTTACGGAAAATTTGTGTCCCATTTCGGTTGAATTTTTAGAGATCAAATGAATTAGTTAGTGAACTAGTGCGAATACAAAAAAGCTTCAATGAAATTCCAAAAATTTTGAACATGGATTTCCTGAATTTGAATAAATAGTACTTGACCGTTCTGTGAGCAGAGTGCATTATGCACAAATTAAATAGTTCTGGTGCATTTTACAGAGATAGAGGGAAAAGTTTCACGACAATTGAAGAGAGAATCCTTTGGATTTAAAACTATGACTACTCTCATCAAGTTTTTCTTCATTATCAACACTTACAGAAACCGTAGTATTATGGAAACTTGGTTGACCAAATCAATGACGACATTAATCAACCGAAAGCCCTCATCTTGCTACAAGCTGATTACAGGCTTAGAACTGGGTCGATGATGATTAGATTCTTTGGCCTTCAACTTCCCAATCAGAGCTGCGAGTTTTCTCTAACTTAACGAGATGACGTCAATTCGCATTCCTTGGTTCGGTTTCCTTTCGGGCCAATCAGAATAGTTTAAAATGGAAGTTGTGCGATAGCAAAATTGATATTGCTCAACAGCTTAATTTTACTCTTATTATCCGACATTAAACAAAACTTGAATAAATCAATTGTCCTCTTTTATTAAAGAACATTCGAACCATAGTAAACTATTCAACACTTTTGTTCATACTAAAGTTCTTAAAAAATGAGGTTCCAAACAGAACAATGATTTTTTAAAGTTGAAACATAACTGGCACCGACTATTAGGGTGATTCACTATTGAATAAATCAGCAAAAATCATTGGAATTTTTGTAGGATTCGATATTAACCCATCTGTAAGTCAGTGGATATCTTATTTAACTAAGTTTCGAGATTTGAAAACGGATGAAACATATTTTTAGGAGCAACAGTAACGACTATGGTCTATGAAATAGATTGAATCCAAAAAGCAACTCCTCTGATATTAGGACCTCAGCAGTTTTTATGGTCAATGATGTGGACAAATTTATAAATATTGACTGAAAACAATGTTGTTATTAAATTTTTCGCTTTATTTGAGTATAAATGGAACTCAGTATTTCTTATCCTGAATCAATAAGTCTGATAACAATTTTATTATTTGTACGTGGGAAAATATTAATTACTACCCAGCAAGTTGTGTACGTGTTGGGGAAGAATCGTGAAGCCTCGTAGATGATGTTTTTCTGTGGATATTATGCGACTTTATCTATTAGTTGATGATAATGTAGTAATCCCGTCCAGACGACAGGATGGAGTGAGTCTACGCAGTAACATATTCCTGCGGGAGCTCTGAAGAGGTGGGTGGTACTGGGTTCTGGTTCCAGTAAACCATTTGACGAGACTCAGATCGTAGGACACGTCTTCTGTGGAAACTAACAAAAATTTTTGCCGACCCCAGCGGATATCATAAAGGACTAATGAGCTTAATTCCTATTCTGTTCTCGGGTTAAGAGAACCGATCAGGTATACAAAACCGTTAGGAATGATTTACGGTGTATGAGTGATAAGCATACCAGGATATGACCTGATATAAAAAGAAACAAAATTGACTGATTTATATATTTTTAAAATACGCAATATCTTAAGCAAAACCATCGTTTTGGATTGGTATACTAGCAAATTTTTTCCGAGGAAACTACTGAATTGTAATCATTTTTAGGGGGAGGGAAAACGCATTCTGTCGAATATCACAATTTCAACTCGAACGTTTTTGACGTTCCTGAACTATTTTAGTTCAGTTTATCGGTATCAGGCTGTTTTATTGTGAAGTACTCAAACTATCAAGTTTGTACATTCGTTTTAAACAATTTATGGATTGGCACATGTGATATATTTGCTACCCAATGGTAGTTATGCACTATTTACGGGTAATACAAGTACCAATGTTAGCCTAGGGCGTAGATACACACGGCTTGACTTCTAGACTGATTCCAATGAGTTTAATTTCCATTGGATTAATAGTAATAGCCTCTGGGCAAGCGCAAATGTAAACTTCTTCTGACAATAATTACTGCTACAGTTTGCATTCAATGTCGAAGCCATTGACAGGAATTGGGTGGGTTAGAGACTAGACTACCCTCTTTGAAATTCAGTCTGTTCTGATTAATGAGCTACCGCAAACGTTTTGTGAAACATATATTGTATTCAGTTTTATCGAATTTCAATGAGTATATCAGGAAATGTGTGAGTTAGGATTGCAGAGGACCTCTTAAGACACTGTTGCCTGATCAAGGGAAGAGTATGCTCTTGCGGAAACTTGAACAATCAGGCGGTACGTAATTATGATCGAATGTTTGAAGAAACTACGTCCACGTTGACTGCAAAGCGTTAAACTTCGATACATAAATATCCAGGAATTGTTGGTGTTGAATATGAATTACATGATACGGCTGTACTACAGCCAACGCTAATGCGTAGTACGGGGAATATTGAGAAATGCGCTTTCGTAATCGTAAATCAGACATGAAGAAAGCCGAAACCCAACTCAATATTTGATATACAGCAGAGATTCGGAAAAAAATCCTAACACATGACTAGCTAGATATAATTAGGCTTGAGAATGGAAAGACCAGAACCTTATGCCACAGATCATTGTTACCCTCCTATTCATTCTTCAAGAACGAAGGATTGTGAAAACAAATGAATAAAACAAACGAGAGAAGTTAGATAGGTATAAAAAGGCAGGCACTGTGTAAAGGGCGATCAACAGTTTGATAAACGTGGAAATGAGCGTTTCATAGAAAGGATAATACCAGGGATCTCAGGTTGGGTTTCGTTGGACGATATCTAATTAATGGAGGTCCCTACCCAGCACCTGCCGGCCCGGGGGGCATTCCATTTGAATGAAGGAAACGACCCACAAAGAGGGAAAGTAGCAAAGTAGTAACAGCCAAACAAGTTCAGACCGCAGAGAAGGTTGCATTGAGGACCCGAAACATCTTTCCATCACGCAACGGGAGGAACAGCAAACATGCAATAATACGAACCAGTAAATTCGTGGGATTTTCTATTTTTAGGTTCCTTTTATTTCTTCTTTCAATCTTTGAATACAATACATCTGCTACCCATCTTTACTGGTATACCTGTACATATATGTATAAGAGGTTTTTGAAACTGCTAATAGCGACATAAATCGTACTTTCAAATGGCTGTGCAATAACACGTTAAGCTTAAATGTGAAGAAAACCAAGTATCTAGTTTTCTCTAAATCTCCTACGAAAAAACTATTACTTCCTCGATTAAAATACATATTTGTGGTGCTGATGGGAGGTATGATTCCTGTGTGTGCACTTGCTCTGCGTTGGAAAGAGTCTTCTCTACAAGGTACCTAGGAATAGTAATTGACGAGGACCTCAAGTGGGAATGCCATATTTCTGCGCTTATACAGAAACTGAGAAAGTTTATTCACCTCTTCTACAATCTTCGGGGATGCCTTGGAATGGAAAATTTAAGTTTTGTATACAAAGCACTTGTTCAAAGTATAATCAGTTTTGGAATCATTGTATGGGGAGGGGCCGCTTCAACGATACTGAGGCCACTGAATATCGTGCAAAAGTCGATCCTTAAAATAATTGCCAAAAAAACCACGAAGATACCCTACTGCCGATCTTCATAACTATCTTCGGGTTTTCTCAGTCCACCAGCTATACATTAAATCATCTCTTGCTTTCTTCCACAAACATCCTGATTTTTTTAATTTTTCTAAAACCACTCCATACGTTTTTCGCCTCACTTCGCAAGCAGTAATACCTGCCCCAAAAACACGACTGTGGAGTACATCAAAACATATTTTTTACAGCTTGCCTTTTTTGATTCGCCACTTGCCGGAAAAATTGAGGATTCCTTCAAATTTCAGTAGATCTGTTTATAAAAAGAAAATTTTCTCTTGGTTAATCATGAATGGACTTGATAAATGTCAAACTCTTCTTACTAGCATGTATGTGAGTTGAGATGTATCTGTAGCTTATACTTATATTTCCTAATTTAGAATTACAAATTTGCTCGTGTATGCTCAAATTATATGAGCTAATTCTTGAAATTCAGCCGCAGGAAGTGTTTTGCTATTATTTTTATTATTATTGCTATTTTAAGTTTATTAATTAAATATACATTTTAAATAGATACTGTTTAGTTTAAGTAACTCCCTCTAACCGCACAGGGCTTGTCGTGCCCTATGGTGATGGAGTAATTCCAAGAACTATGTATCCTTCTGTCTCCAGTATGTCCATTATTTTGTTTGGAATGAACTTTTTCATTCATTCACCTTTACTTTTTTATTGTTGATATTAGTGCAATTTCGTCCAAAACCGTGGAAGTTGTTGTACTTCACCAATATTAGGGATACTAAGAGATTGTTTTAAATAGGATTATAGCGAATCGAAGGTACAGCTTCCGTTCTACCAAAGGTTCGGAATACAATTAATTCAATCGGATGAAGGGAAAATCGTGGTAAACTAGTATACGTTTTAGCAGTCCTAATGCAATCATGGTCCTTGTTAATCTGTCTGTCTATTCGCTAATACTGTAACTTACTCAGTAAGATAGTGGATTTCGATGAAATCGTTAGAAGTCGTGAGGATGGGTGCTATACGGTTCATAAGAGTTTCATCTTTCATGTAAGTTCTTTATACAATCGTAGCGTTGAGCATGCGACGCCACTCGAGTCACCTCCCTAACAACTGAATTCATATCGTAACCAAATCAAAATTACAGCCCATGTGCATAGTTAAAATTCGTTCAACAAGATTCACTTCTACATTGATCACCCGATTTAGATTAACTTCTTGTAGAATATCACGTCCCCACACAGGCATTTTTCCCCATTAAAGGTCTAAGCAGGCCCTGTCAAAATATAAAACGTGTATCAAGCTTACTCCAGTTAGTTACTCCAATAGTTTTAATCAGAGTTCATTAAGAATTTTGGATAATACATGGCTTGAGGGGCTTTACGAATTCCATTAAACACGAATTTAAGGTATACTAAGGTGTTGCGCATGAGAAAACACTCAGTTCTTTTAACATGAACAACGTCAACAGTTTTGGTCTGATTTTGCCGAAATTTTTAAGAAATTACGTTCCCAAACAGATGAGTTTTTGTTTATTTTTTAAATTTTTTAAAGGGAAAACTCAACGAAACCACGTAAAGAAAAGAATATGAAATATTCAATAAGTGGCACAAAACAAGACAACTCCGATGTGCCTGTTGAACAAAGCTATCCATCAACAAGGAAACAGCAAACACAAAATAAGGTTTATACACATTCCCGGAAGCAAAATGTTGACTACGTTAACTTAAAAGTATTAATACCAATTTTTAATAAAAATACTAAGTAAAACCGTAACCTTGCATGTGATTAACCGGATCGTTTGAAAACTTACTATTAAGGTACATGAACTAGGGGGGGGGGGGGGGGGGGGCAACGTGACGGCTAGAAGTAACCATTTTTCTCTTAAATATTCAAATTACATTTCCTCATACATTCTTACTCAGAAGTATAAAAACAAATAAACTGGTTCGAAGTGGAATTGTATTATTCTCCATGCATCTTTACCAGATTGATATTCACAACGAAACTGTTTAGTACGCCATCAAAGGAAGATAGAATTAAGCAGGAATGAACATAAACACGCCATTCAACAACTGACTGCTGCTTTCATAATACTGAGGATAGAAGAAATTGAATGCGAGAAGGAAGCGTCAAACAAAACAAGTTAGATCAGGCTCAAGACGGCAGTGGTTCAATAGCACCTTTTTCCGTCTAAACCCAACCAACCTTTTCCATACCACATCCCATTTTTTTCCACACTGTGCCTTCGAGACGTGTATCATTATAGAGCTCCCACAATTATTTCATATTTAAGGGAGGGGTTAACTTCAAAACCATCCTCCCCTGGGAAGCCGTCTGGTCCCACCTAATTAAGATTCCATCACGAAGGTCCGACCCGACAGAGCCCCCATTTGATATTCCAGTTCCCGCCTTTTTGGGAGCAAGTACCTACCTACCTTCAACAAAAACATCCGGTGGGTACTAAACTTTGGAAAATTAGGTTTTCATTTTACCTTGTTTTTTGTCCTACGTCTGAAAACCCTGTCCCAATGTAGGAACTGTGAGGTAATGATTCGGTATTTTATAAGTTCATTTGTAAACAGGAGTTTATTCATGATAAAGTTTAAAATTCGTAAAATACATAATGTAGTTCATAATATGCAGTAAAAATATGGCTATCAGTTTTTACAATTCCTAAATTTTATATCATACCTACTCCTCTTCAACTTCCAATCTTTGTGTGGGTCGCCCCATTTTTTAAACATGTAGTTAACATTTCAGTTTTTTTTTTTAAGTTATGCTTGCAAACAATATTTTTTTTAAAAAGAAAATTTATTAACATTTGCAAATTTTCGATGAAACAAATGAACTTTGAAATCTGGTAAAGTCAATAGTTGGTAACTAAAGTAATGTTTTTGTTATAATCTGCAAGACAGCTATTTTTAAATGTTGTATGTATATTTGAATGTCGACCAATTGACAGCTGATTCTTCTTTCTTTCCATAATTGTTTCGAAAATGCTTTACAACATTGTTAAAAAGATGCAATTATGGAGTTTTTTTTTAACTTGAGTCAAACGTTTTACTTTTTTTTTTAAATACAAAATTTAATTTAATAGTCTGGAAAGCCTAAGCTGACAATTTGTTGGAATAATAATTGATTTTTGCCCTAACTTTTGTTGCGCATATGTAAAGAGCAATGGAAGTTGAAGCATTTGACGATATTCAAATTATTTTTTAGCCTCATTCTCAAAATTTTTGATAAGGGTTCAAAGACTTAAGTGCCACATCATTCGTTAAATTGAAGGACACATCAACAATTTTTTAAATCTTTGTTATTCTATTTGGAAGTAAGTAGAAATATTGAGAGAATTATTTAAATTCAATTGTGGTGAATGTTCCTATTTTCCAATAAAGAATGATGTTACGACAAATGTTGAAAATGACGGTCAATTGAATAATCCGGGAAAAGTTAAATAGTCTTCCGATATTCGACATAATAAATTCAATTGATAATTGGAATAATAAATCCTTGACAAGTTCGAAAGAATGGATGGAATCCAACCATAATTAAGAATACTGAAAACTTTTGTTGCAACTAAGAGTAAGCAACGATATTTTGGTCTATCTAGTCCGGATACACCAATTGAGGAAAGGCTCTTCAAAATGCAAATTGGTGTGGTTCATATACTCATAACTTGTCTGGTGTATGTTGGGTGTCTCGAAATTATTTAATTGGGGGTCTTAATTTGGGACCCTTCGTGCTGTTTCGAGCTGTTTATCATCAAACCGCCCTATTTGGACAATAAGACGATTCTGGATCGCATGGCCCATCTCGTTCTTCATTGCTTGAGTGTGTACGCTAGCGGGCTTCCACTACACAGAAACAGTCTCGACGTCAAGGGGTTAACAAATCACCAACACTTGAAGGGACCCCCATAGACCTCATTTCAAAAGATGAAACGGCCGCTGCTCAGCTGATGAAATTCTAATGCCTAATGTCGGCCCATGCCCGCAAGTTAAGTGGCACTTGACGCTTTGACTGAAAGAAGGGTTCAACTGTTAATCAAACTGATTCCTTCAGCCCAATATATCATTTCATTGTCGATCTGTTGATTCTCATTTCGACGGGGACTTTCGACCAACTTGTTTAGGCTTATCTCGGATGCAGGGACGGCGCAGTAGTGCGTTGCCCTTTCTGGCAACACGAGTTACGCCTCCGGGCGTGGGACCGGGAATATCGCACTCGACCATCGCGTTTGTATATCGTCGAGAACATCTTGAAACGCTCGAGTTGGGTTCTTACATTTATCAAACACCTTGCCCTTATGCCGCTGGAAAATGCAGAAAGCACGTCCCACAAAGCATTGTCGTTTTTGGTTAACGAACCAAGTAGCAAAACACTAACAAACATTGACAAACTGGGAGCCGTTTTATTAGGTAGTTCAAACACCCATGGTTAATATTGGCCTATTAGCAAGCGAGGTGCTGTACGCACTGTAATGGCCAATCGAACATTACACTCCCACTAACTTGGAGGTAGATTTCAATCGGCCACTTGTTCTTGAATCTCAATTAGGTGGTCCTGCTTCCGCTCCATATTGTGCAAACCGTTTGTACACCTCATGGTCATTTTTGTTTGTCAATAAGCCTTTTCTACTGCCAGCTTTGTTTCTCTAAAAACACTATGTATCTAAATGGTTATTTTTATTTACTTGATCAATTTAAGTTAAGGCGAAAATCAAGTGGTTGTGGAACCATTTAGAACCGTAAATATTCATTTATTTAATCCAAAACTGGGCAAGCCCAATTTACAAGGCAATCTTTATGTATTACACGAGGGTGAATATGTTCGTTGTACCTTCTGTTGTTTATATGAGCCAGCCAAACTTCCAATATGTCTTCTTTATTTTACATGATATGTTTATTGGCAGGTAATTAGTTGAGATTCTTGCAAATGTTGTTAGCAGCGTATTCTGCATGAATGGATAAAAGTGTAAATCGGACAACTCTATTTAGACCAAAAATGGAAAGCCACCTCTTTTGCTTAAACATCTTCACTATATAGGTTCACGATTTTATGTGAAATCTATTCTTAGTATATACACTTAGTGAAGAATGCCTCCATACACCCCAGAAATGGGTATTTTTTTTTTTTTTTAATTACCCAGGCAGGCTAATTCGGGCATTTTTCTGATTGGGAATCTCGAACACACGAGCCATTTGTTTTAGAAAATGGGAAGAACCAAGTCTCCATAAACAAACTGGAGTTCATGTGAATTAGTAGGTACAGGATCAATCAAGACTCCCCCCCGCAACTACCAGAGGTCTAGAATCATAGAAATTTCAGGATCAGCATTTTTTCCAGTCACCGTCGTGGACGTCTCACAATACAGGGAATTCTAAAAGCCAGGTTAGTGAGGGTTAATACAAACACAAAGCGTGCCTAAACAACTTTCAAAAACAGAATTCTTAGACAGTTTTCATGATTTGTTATCGTTCTTGTTCGTATATTGTATTGTTATTGGTATTGTATGTACTCCAGATACCTGCGTGGCACGGGTGCTCCCAGATACCATCCAGTATGACTCAGAAACTCGTTGATTAGATGAAGTCCTATTTGTTGGAAGTTATCAAGCAAAAATTATGGCCCACTAGCTATTAATCCATTTTTTGAGCTCGGTTTTCTAGTGTCTTTGGACTGTACGAACACTTTTATGCCTTTATAAAAATCAATTCGTGTACGTTTGATGACAATTTGGACTGGTTAGTTTAGTTGGCAAATTGTTTGACTTGAAATACGTTATTTAAGACCTTTGTTAACACATTCTGAAAATTAGTACCAAATTTTTCTAGGGTCGTGAGGTGCAGCTACAATATTCGTGAAAAGCAAAGTGGGTGCACGGATACATTTTTTTTACTGAGTGTAGATAGCTCCTGCCGTACCTACCACAAAAATTGTTCCTTTTGTCAAGCAACAATCGAAAAATAGCAAAATATTTTAACATTCATTCCCAGACGGGCACGTCCAAATCTTATTCCTCTGTTGTATATCTGTGAAGTATTATCAACTTGGTAAAGACGTCAACGAAAATGTAGGTTGCACCATAGAAATAAGAAACCTGAATTTGTTGTTTATTCCACAAAAAATTTTTTACTAATCTTCAATTATCTAACGAGCCATTACTTGAAAATTGATAAAGACGCAAAATTTGTGAGAGGTGCTGATTGAGAATCACGCCAACTTGTTACTGAGAAATTTCGAGGAAAATTTGATAAACCTGTTACGAAACCTTCATCCACAAAATGAGCGTTCGGTTTGGATTACACAATACAGCTGTCCCTCGAAAATCCGACAGTTAAGGGACCGAGAGAGTGTCGGATTACCGAAAATGTTGGATTACCAAAAATTTCATGTTATCAAAGATGTTTTATTATTAATGCGTTTGAACACAATGAAGTTGAAAAAAAAAGGAAGAAACAGTACAGGTACATGTAATTTATAAATACCAGGATACAAAATGACAGTACATGTAAGTTTTTAAGTATGCCGGCAGCGCGTCGGACTACTGAGTTCGGATTAAAAAGTGTCGGATTATCGACGGAAAGAAACAATTCGGAATGAATCGCGACCGTTGGAAATTATGCTCTGGTAGAAGGTGACACAGAGAGGGGAAGTCGCCGTTGTGTCGGACGGTCACATACCGAGAAACGGTTGAATCGGAGCGGAACGGAATTGCCTACAATTACGTCCTCAGCTTCAAGTATCCGGACTATAATATATACCCACTTCGGGGCGGTGGTAATTCTGCTTGACACCCGTGTGTGGTTTAAAATCATACAACTATCTGCTCTTGAAGTATGATTCTACATTCTCAATTCAATTGGCGGTTGTTGTTGTGTGTTTTTGCGTAGTTACAGTTAGTTTTGTACGGCAAATTCTTTAATTTCAAGTACAATTCTAACCGATTATTGAATTCGAATCGCGACCGTTGGAAATTATAATGCTCTGGTAGAAGGTGACACAGAGTAGGGAAAGTCGCCGTTGTGTCGGATTTGCAGCGTTTCATGCATATCAGAATACTTCAACCCGTGTATCATCTACTACGGTCACATACCGAGAAACGGTTGAATCGGAGCGGAACGGAATTGCCTACAATTACGTCCTCAGCTTCAAGTATCCACCCCGATAACTATAATATATACCCACTTAAGAGCGGTGGTAAGTTCTGCTTGATGTATGTTCTTACCCGTGTGTGGTTTAAAATCATACAACTATCTGCTCTTGAAGTTTTTTTCAGGATCCTACATTCTCAATTCAATTGGCGGTAGCGTGCTGCTCTAAGTTACGGCTTGGAAACAATTTTGCAGGGGCTTACAGTTAGGTTGCATCGTCTCTTCAAGAATATGACGATATTCATATTGTTCGCACGATAAATTCCGAAAGAAAGAGAGTTGGGGAGCATCACAAATCAAAGGTGAATTTTGATTTTAAAAAGTTCATTATTAATTTATTTCATATTGAGTATGTCTCTAATAACCATAAACGTTCCTAAAAGGGTAGTTCCAAGGATCTGAAACATTGGAGTTGGATATTGTAATAGGTATCGTTCAAAGACCTATTAAGAGGAGAATACTTAAAGTCCATTGTGAATGGTAGGCAAGATATCTTCGTTATAAAGATGGGCCATTAACGATTGGATTTTAACAACCAATAAGATATTACTTATTTGTTGGAACTATCCAAGAGTATACATTATTTAAAATGAAGAACGCATTTCGTTAGCCAATGAAAATGCTGTCGTAACAACTTGTAGTGACTCCCATTGCACACCAGCCTGTTCCCAATCCCAAACACAATCAGACAGGTTTCGACACAATTTTCAGTGGTTGATCGGATACTGCCCTAAATGGTGTCCTAGGGATTCCGTCTGAACCCGATAAATGGTCCCTTTCAACTGGTCAGGCGCAAACTTGGGATTCGTTTGATCTTTAATTGATATCTCGATAGTAAACAATTGTGACATCAGATTTTCATCAAATTTTCATTTTAGTCGAGTGAAAACTTACATTAATGAATATGAAAAACGAAAACTTCAAACCTTAACTCAAAATTTGTCGGTTCACATGACTATTACCACGTAGAATGCCTTATTTAGACATTTCAATAATCCAATTTATTCTATTCACCCAGAATACCCCTCAAGGATATTTTTCAGTTTTTTTACCGGATTTGGAATCAGCCAGTTTTGTATTGCTGGTAATATTTTAAAATATATAGACACTGGCAGCATTTCAAATTGAACTTTTTTCGTGTTTCTAATTTACCCTTATCATCATCGTCACTCCCTATTTCATTATTTCACAACCATTCCATGGTAAGTCCCGTGATGGATATTGTTAATTGGCCCTTCCCGATTTTTGAATCCGTCGTCTTGGGAGATGAATCAGGCGCCTTCAAGCGTCTGGGTCATCCTCTAAACGTGGCGGAGCAGTCATCCGCATTCAGCTCAATGGAAGGGGCAACTTTACCATTCCATCAACCTCACAGTTATTCCAGTGACTATAACTTTCCGTTTTCACTACATTATTTATATACCTCCCTCCTTCACTTTTTCTTAAGATGACTCACCTACAGGATTTCTTCGGTAGAGGATGTTTAAGGTAGATGTGCTTAAACAAATGTGATAGCTTCGGCGTCAAATCAGAAGCATTGAGCACTTCCTTCGGCTTAAAATCTATTGATTTCAATCAAAATGTAAATGGTATTTTACCTAAATTTCAAAGGACAGCATCAAACTCATGTAAATCACATTGGAAAGCACGAATAATTTGGGATATTTCTTGCTTCATAAGGATTATTTCATAATGCAGAAAATTCAATGTTTACACAAACACGTAGTAGATCTGAAGTAGCTATTTCACCACATCCGATGCGCTAGATTGTTTTACACGAAACCTCTTTGTTACTAGTGACTGACTGATGAGTGTTTTGAGTAATGACTATTCCACACGCGTTTCCTGTGTACATCTACCGACTTTTAATGCACAATAAATCGTAAGTCTCGCAAGGGGGAAAAAACATCGCCATTGTGAAAGCAATATTCGCACGATCTTCAACTATAGTACTCGTCGAGTGGATACACGAAGCCGGACTTCCTGTTATTCAATGGCGAAAATACCCGCCTTCTTCATAGTAGACTTAGTGAAACTGTGTAAAAGAAATCGCATCGTTTACGACTAGCTCGAGAAGTTTCATTTAAACTCCATTGCTTCCAAGCTTCCGGGAGACAAAAATACAAGGAAAATAAGAGATTCTGTTGAGTTCTTACAGACAGGAAAGTGAACTACTACGCTTTTATGTTTATTGAACGTTTTTCGATCAATATGGCACAAGTATAGATTGAAAGATGGACGGATGGAACTATATTTACCAGTTTTTCCAACAGTAAAATGTCAATGGCAAATTACTAAAGTCCAAGTGTTTAGTGACAGCCCGTGTCTTTTCTTAAAACTCATTTAATAAGCCTTCAAAGAAAACCACCAAAGTTATTATAGATCAAGAATTCAGGCCTGGAAATTATATATTTTCTGGGAAAATGCATGCTTCAAAATTTCTGTATATTTCATTCGTAAAGAATGCTTATTTGACCTCAAACAGTTGAGTAAGCTATAAAAAACGGTCCTTAGATTTGACTATTGTATGTATGATTAAAGGGGTAGTTACAATTAACTCTCAACTGCCTCTAATCTAACAAATAGTGTTGCATTGGTTCGTGTTACTCTACACTCTGCCATTTTGAATGGATTGCACTCGCTGCAAACCAATTAGTAGTAAATTAAATTTAAATTGTGTATGTTCGTTTACAAAATTGGTATTAAGCCCGAGCATGGACGCAGGGTCAGCCACACTCGAACATCAAACTCGTAAAATATTCAGTTGCCTAAACTTTGTACTGCACGTTCAAAAAATAGTGCTTACAATTAAGTTTTGCAGATCCTTTACACTCATACAGTTAACCCTAAAACTTTCAACAGTTTTGCTCATTTTAGAAAGAATATTTTCAGTGAAGTCAAGGAAATTGACCTGTAGAGTTTTTTTCTTTAAATTTGAAGATTTTTGTTTACTGCAAGAAGAATGACTGAAACCAGCTCCATCAGGCGCCACAAGTTCGAATGAACTTATGTGGTTGGTGGTTAAAAGAAAATTTACTTTTACATTTGCAAGATATTTTGATTGGTATTTTCCCTCTGTTAATAAACTAATATTCTACGTTATTCTATTCTAAGTAGAAGTTTTCCCAAAAACCAAAACCTCTTCTCGTGGTGAAGGGCAGCTACCGAAAATCCTTCGGGCGTCTTTTACGGTCCAACTGTCACCTATTACGGTTCTGAGGTCTTCCATTGTCAACCCACATGTTCTTAATGACACAGCGGGACGATTGTTACCTCCTCACCGTTAGAAGACTTTTATGGCAGCTTCTTCCTCCGCTCCAGCTGCAAAACTGTTCTTTACCACGGTCTCTTCGATCACTATAATAAAACTACGTGTATTGGCTATACCATGTAAACTCATACGTTTTCCGAGAAAGAACGAGACGCGAAATTATCGTCGAAATATATAAAAGTCTAATCATTACCTAGAGACAAATCTTCGTGGCAAGATACCAGAAACTGCAGGAAATGTCTCCCAACAAGACGAAACAAACGCATTCAACAATAAATCGTAGCGAAGTGGGCTATTCATTTTTATTCAGGCTGCTCACCGTCAGGCATCGCCCACACTCGGGGTCAACTGCCCATCTACATGATCATTAATTCAAACTTTTTTTTTCTCTCGTCCGCTCGAATGTGTGGGCGAAAGAATTGGTATTTAGGTTCTGACTATTGGTTTCCGACATAATGTTAATAGAAAAATAATTACCTTTACTTATTCCATCTGGATAAGAAAATATGGTGTATAATAATAAGAATAATAATAGGGGTAATAATAAATATTAAATTAATGTGAACATTCAACCCAAAGAGGTAAACTAACTGTTAAAACCACGTAGCAAATACAACTTTTAAAGAAAAAAATGGGACAGTAGACCTCTATGGTTCTACAGCAGGGTCATTTAAATAATTAATTTTACACATTTAAGTACCGAAGATGAAAAATTGCCTATGCAACCTACAAATATGGGATTCTAGCTCAGAGGAGGGGAGCTAGTGAACAGAGATGAAAGCTACGGCTGGGGGTGGCAGGTACACGAATGACCCCCTCGGGCGGACGGAAAAGTGGTGATGCCGGGAAAACAAAGGGCGGAAGGAGCCCACCCGAAGGTTAGTTGAAGAAGTGTTGAGAGGGGGGGGGGGACTGTCGGGTCGGTACGGTCGCTGAGAACTGGGTTGTACTCCTATTAATCATACAAGTGAAAAAAAGCATCTAATCCACTTATGATGGGGGAACATTCAATGCTTTTGGGAATATCACAAAGACTAACGTATCTCTTGCAGAGGTGGACTGTGCATTTTGTATGACTTTAGATGTGTTCCAATTCAGAGTTAAGAACAAGCAACTTGGAATAAGATTTTAAAAAAAGAAAGAATAAGAGTCATGTAAAGTATTCACATTCGCAAAATCACGCTTACACTAAGGCTGGAATTTAGTGTTTTACGAAGGAGTTGTATCGTGGGATGTGATGTAATGGTTTAGTTGCACCTTCTGAGGGGCAGATCCACAACTAAATACACGGAGAGTGCGGAGCTTCCGTTTATTTTAATGGGTTAAAATCATAAAAGACCGTGCGGTAACTTATCTGCACACCTAGTTCCTCACAATTCAATCATCATTGGTAGAGAGTCGTGCACTTTACTAGGATTTGCGGAAAACTCATATAAAGAAATAAAACAATATATGCATCTGAAACAAATCTGTTCAGAATCCTTTAAAATGACGTTGACTCATGAGCAAAATCACAAAAATATAATAATTCCCCTTGATGTAAAAATTCTAACAATTAGCTGTAGGTATACAATTTTTTTATTGTAATTTCTTCATTTTTATAGATAATTTCCAGTAGGAGATAACAGTGATAAGCTGGAATGATTTTTTATTATTAAAAACAATTAATTTAGTTAACGAACAATTACGAAAAGTTCTTATGCGTACTCAATGCTCTCTGAATTCCTGTTTCACAAATGAATGCTCAAAGATTGCTAATTTCTAACCGAATCAACATCAAAACTTAAGGCGTAGTATTGGCCTTATTGGAGAAGGTAAAGTACTCATGAAGAGTAGCTAGTTGTATCCATACCATTTATTTTTAAAAATATTCTTTTTAATACGCGTTTCAACTGTTACAGGCCTACAACGGCAATTATAAGTTATGCGTCGGTCTCGATTCCATTTTGAAATGAGTTGAGGTTCAGTGGCGCCCTTGTGAAGTTTTCTTCCTCTACTTGCCCACGAGTAATCTTCTCTCGCATCTAATCCACCGACGGCTACTGTTCGTGAGCCTTCTGGTTTTCATCAGAGAGGCTGGCATCTGTCGTTATGAGATGACGTGACCCCCTTGAGCTCCACCCATCGCTTGCTCGGTTTCTCCCATTCATCCCTAGGAAATCCCATCCGGCCTCCACCCCATAAGGAAGTCGTCTTAATGTGTCATCACGTCCTGCACGCTGAGGGATAACCAGCCCCAATCCATTTTTCGGTCTGCATTGATGTTACCATTTAATGTTTTGGACCAGCCTTCAGAGCCTGATGCCGTGGAACGTATTTCGGTAAATAATATGGGGTTACATACGAAGTCTGCAAACAATGATTTCGATGGTTAGGGGTTCAACCAGTGCATTTGAGTGCAACCAGTACATCAACATCATGAAGGGGGTTTCATTGTGTACATCAATACTTCAGTCCGTACAAGCACAAACCTGAAATCCATCAAGAATGGTTTGTTTACGATATAATCGTCCATTTGGGAAAAAGATTTGATCAAGCCATATCAATTTAAACCAGATCATATCAGTATTAGCTGCTGTGCATGCATGAACCAGAAATCGTCGTAGTGTTATGAATTACTCCTACAGTTTTTTCCAATTTTTAATTGAAATTGTTTGGGAATGTGCAGGTTTGGCTGAGAATGTTCCTATATCAATTTTATTACACGAACATCAGTCGTTTCAATGGACTTATTACAACAAAAAATCCACCCAGCGATCTTTTTCTCTTCAGCTTCGTTAATTGGGAAATGAATTTGATTACTCCACGGGTTTCATAAAGATCGATTCCAGTAAGAAGCACGATTTCAACACTTATTTGATTTCCACGAAATTTTCAGGAAGTAACTATAACATTTTTGAAGATTATTTAAATTATTTCAATGGCCTCTACAACTATTTCACGGATACGAAGAAGCTTTAGGCCACACCAAACTTGTTTTCTATTCGTTCTGTAAAGAAAATGGGTACTTCCAATAGGATTCTCCAAATGATCCCAGTACCAATTTGAAGACGATTTCGATGATGAGGCCTTGGTGGATCGATGATGATGCTTCTACCTAAAGAATTTTGAAGTGGAGTACAATTCCGTGTTTACAAGATGTTAAAGCGTGGTTTTTCAAAACGAATAGAAATCACAATACTTCTGTCATTACGTGTTGTGTGTCCTCTTGAAATAATTGTCAAGTCTAATATCGAAGTTATGCTCCAGAAGATCACACACATCAATATATTCCAAATCAATGAGGAAGCCATGAACTACAGTTAAATTATTTTTTATTAATTTTGGGTTTAATTGCCCGTATTATTTAATCACGTTCTTCCAACCGCGGTATTCCCGGTATAATCAATTGTTGGTCTCTCAAACTGGTCCTCTCACAAAGATCCCGAAAGATCTGCTGGGTTTGATAAAGGCAAAACATCAACGCATCTGCCGGAAAGCCGAAATGTAGTTGGCGGCCGTCAGTCAAAGATGCCTGGGTCAGTAGGCCAGACGCCTGTGATCGCAGCCCTATCATCATCTCAAACTACTCCTCGAAAGATTTCGTTTTTTCTTCCTCAAAAGAAACGTCGCTTGTTTCTGATCGCTCTTTGAAAAGGGAAGCACGTGAATAGCTATCGCCTTTCCACTCTATAAAAAACGAAAGTATAATGTTTCAAAAGCAAAATAACGCGTGGATAATATTTTCGTTTTATGAAAAATACGGACCGTGACTGCCTGAACCGTTATTATTATGACCACGAATTTCGTTAACAGTGTATTTGCAACAGTAAAAGACGAATTGGGACTACAGGGGTACAAATGAGCAGTTTCCAAGGACGGCTTGATAAATGGGGTTTATTCTATTGAACTTCTTACATAACCCCATTTTAACAACTTAGATAATAAAAATTACGTCTGGAAGCGACCCTCAGCAGCGAACTGATGCAGGCGATTTCTTGACGTTTTCGGCCTCTCTCGTGTACGATGGCAGTCGCGATTCCATGCCGGATTTGAGCCTAAGTATTATAGCCTGGACAGTAATCAAAATATTTTTCAAATTTATCAAATTTTCATTCTCTATTTGTATAAAACTACCCCTTAACGCTGAAGGGGCACACCATTAAATAAGAACGAAAAAACTAAATAACATCGTATTGGGAAGGAATAAACTCCAAGGGTTTATTTTTAAGGACTCATCTATCAAAGAACCAAAATATCCAAACTTTTTATATAAGAGGGTAGTTGTTTGTATGATTCAGATAGAAATTCGTTCCCTGAGTCGAATGAGACCACTCGAGTCCACGTATGAACATTCGTTCACTCACCATTCCGTTTGAAGATAGTCGGGCTGCAGTGCCCATTCAACGGGAGGTCAGAGCTACACCGCATGGGCTGGTAGCAGAACAATTGTTTTAATCTTGAATGCAATTAAAACATATGGAGACAGAGTTTTGGTAACGTACCATAGACTACGTCTTATATACATAGTTGAGTGATTCAAGGTAGGCTATCAAATACAGAAATAATAAGAATTTGTTGCGAGTTTCTCTTATGCCGGGCTACCCACTTCTATTAGACCGCCACCCTCATGCAACCATGCTAAATGATCTAGCTTCTTAGATATGAAAAACAAACCGGACATTCCCGCTCTTTCTGTGGAAACTGGACATTTCTTCTGGACAGCTTAAAGAAAACATGGAGTTTCCTCGACAAAAATGGACACCTGACAACCCTGCTTGAAATGGCCTCTGTAGAAGAATATTCCTAGCAAACTCTGGGTTGTGAGAAAGTAAACGTGGAAGCACAGAAAGATAGTAATTGTTATAATACTCGTTCATGAATCGCCCTGAATTCCAGGTGATTAACCATTTAGCGCTCTTAAACCGTCAAAACGCCTCTTCTTGTGGGAAAAATAAAACTACAGCGCAGGAAGAACATATTTTGCGAGAGGTTTCAAGATGGCTCGAGCTACCTGATAATGTGAGAGGTCGGTGATTGAGCCGTGAGAATTTCACTGAGTCGGCAGTAGACATTCGAAATCGACACCCTACTCTAGCACTGGATCGCTCCGTTTCCCACAGTTTCCCGTTTCGCACATTATCGGAAAACGATAAGCCGTCCAAGGTTTTGGAGGCCAAGGGAAACTCTGGGAATCCCCTTGCAGCTTGTGAGGTTCTTCGTGTTGAAATCGTTCATCATACGCCGAGAGGGCAATAGATAAGTAGTAAGTAGGTTAGTTCACTTAGGGCGATTTATCTCGCAACACCACAAGTAGGAAAGCACACATGAAAGATAATGATCTGAGCTTAAATATTATCTACAATATTACTGCTGCAGTGCTGTTTGGTCTAGAGATATAGCATAGTTAGAGCCAATCCAGCCCAACTTTTCGAAGGTAGTTGGTATTTCATATACGTGCGTATGGCTTTTTAGATGACACCTGCATTGCATATGTGTCATTCATGCCTGGCATCAATATTCCCTGATGTTCTTCTATGAAAATAATAGAAAAAAATAAATATTTAACCCACTTAACAAAAGGCTTCTGATGCCATTCCACGAAAGACAATGAATTTGGACTACATCTTTACGTCTAATATCCTTTATTAAAGGAATGCTATGATCCTGTGCGAATTATCTAAGACCACTACTTGAACCCTCATTCATAATTGAATAATAATCCTCCATAATTCGGTCATTATTGAACAATTCTGCTATTTAGTTTGGGCCAAGTTAGATAATACCTGATTTATAAGTGCAAACAAAGTAAAAAAGTGGCTTCGGGAACTGCATAATAAGCTTAGTGAGCATAGCTATATGCACTATAGCATATCTAGCTTTAGAGTGACGTTCTAAAGACGAAGAACTTCTGATGAATCTGTGTATTTAAGAAAATAGAACTACGTACAGGAGAATCTGCGGGCACTGAATGGAACTCACCTGAAACAAAACAAGCATTACATTAGTACAAACTTCATACACAAACAATCTGTACAGTAAGAGATGAATGCTAATAATCGAATACTAAAGCATGTAATCATCAATAACTTTGTTAAATGCAACGTTATTCAGATTGAAGTTTTGTTTAATTAGTAACTTCGGATGGTTCCGAAAGACTCGATTACTAGAAGTGTTGATTAGGTATGCCTATTTAGTTCTGTTCACACGTTAGACTGCTAAATTAGTTCAACCCATGAGGATTTCATTATTATTTAAATATTATGTATTATATTGATTTTGACAAATCTTTTGAATGACATACATAATTTGTGTTGCTAGCTTTCGAACAGACACTGGCCCCAACAATTCCGACGGTGGGTGGCTTGACGGGTTATTTATATCTGGCATATCATCAAGCGCGTTAGATATGGTTGTTAAAGGAATCTTGGAATCTTGAGTAGCGAAATGACAGTCATGCAAACAGGCTGGTGGCTCGGAGATGGACCTTGACTGGGTTGGTATTAGTCCAGTGGCAGAATTACATATCTTTCCCTCTGGACTGATGTGGTTCGTTATGACAGCATCGTTGTATATAATTCAGATTGGTATCACGGTATGTAATTAGAAGGGGCAGGCTTCCTGGCCGTAGTGTTGAGTCAACGAACGGTACATGGTCTAAGTCCTGATTTTCGACCATTCTTTTGAACATACATTCTTAACTTCATAAAAACGCATATTACGGCCTCAGTTTTCGGAAATAACTCAGTACGTTAGGCGCCAATGTCAACATAAATAGAAACATTGCAAGCACGATCATTGATCACTCAGGGAGTCCCTGGTTTCACGTACTCCTTCCACAACATGAGAGGTGATTTACGAGTGCTGCGCGTGTCGAGGAGTACACGGGCCGGAGCCAACTCCAAAAAAACCGGCATTTGAGAAAACAGCTCGGGGTGTGATTTATTGGGAGAAGCGATTTAGATATCCCGGCAAAACCAGGGGCTTACGCTCCGGGCCTGTCTGTGGAGGTGGCTTGGCATTCCTTCCATGTTAATGGTCTAAGAAGCGTTCCAATATTATTAACATAAATAGAAAATGTTCATTCACATCGCGATCAATATACTGTGTGCTACGTTCAGTACCTATGCTGTACTTTATCCTATTTCTCCCAGTCAGCTTCCAACTTTTCAGGCTAATCAAGAAAGTTTTTAACTATTTAATTCAGCAGAGCCCAACCTTCTTGTAAACAGAATTGTGCCCCACTTTCATCAGTTGATGAGCTACCATACCATCTTCATGATTCACGCTAAATGAATCAAGTACCAAAATACAGAACATTCATCACATTCTTTTCATGGCTCATAAATTCCATTTTGCTTGAATTAGAACAGCAAATATCAACTCACTCTAACCCTGTAGAACACTGTACTATAGTTATAGGATATATTGCAATATGGCATTTCGATTCATACCGTACCTTGTAATTGTAGTTGTCCTGATGAATGTTTTAGTTTTACATATTATTATGTTTCGGAATTCATTCATTTTTGAAAAATTGAGCAGGAGGTAGTGGACGATTTCAGGGGTCAGTTCGACAATATTACAGTACAGAAATAGGAAAGAGTAGGAGTTTGTAAAAAATAACCTGATTGGATTCTAAACTGATGTCAAAGCTCCGACGACCAATGAAAATGCTTCTTTAGCATTTGATGTCAAAAGGTTTTCTAAGCCTTGAAAATTAGAGTGAAAGCATTGACAGTGATCTATAAGAAGAAGGGGAAATTAGTTGCTCTGATTCCAACACTGCTTCCTTGTCACCCGTTACATGAGTAGGTACGTGCCGCTAACGTCTCGTCCGTTTTGGAAATAGCTCGCCTAGTGGCAACAATTGTGAGCAAATCTGTACAGGGTTCCCGTATTTGCCTTATTACGGATATCATTTACAGTAATCATTAATTAACAAAAGATTAAGTTACTAGATACAGATTAATTCAAGGATCTTATCGCAACGCTTGATGCGTTCATTTGACTATATATGAAGTTTTAAAAGCGTACATGCATTTAGAATTTATGTTGAAATTGTGTTTTTTCAAAGCCTACGACTGAATGGTAGTGGTCAAGCTTGAACGCAGTTAGCGATTTGTGAGTAGTTCGTGTAACATTGTTTATATACTTATTATTATTCCATTATTATCGAGAAATCGTAAAAAGTAAAATTGTATTTTCCCTTATATCGTACCAAAGGAAAAGTCAACGCAAAGCAGACAATTGGAAAAAAGCTGATCTGATTCCAATATATTACGTTGACCAATAGATGACATACAGTATTTTATACATTATTCTTCATCTGACATATATGTCTTGTAAGTTATACCACTGGAGTTCTATTCGTTGGAAACGATGACAGCAGTGCAATCAAAGGCAAGGGCAATGCTGACGTCCGACAAAATTTGGTATATATAGAACCAATCTTTGCTCAGATAACCCAATGGGACTAGCTGGTTCAAAGTCACAATAAAATTATTATCATGGCTTAGGCGCCATATTAAGAGACATTATCAATGTAGCCATACAAGACGTTCTGGAAATAATAGGGGGGTATCTCAGCATTCACTATTTAATATGCGTTACACAATTAATGAAATGGAATGCACAGTCTTATAGAGGCTAATACCGAACGAGCTACAAACGTTGTTTCCGATTAGTTCAGATTTGATATTACATTTTTACCAAATTGTTGTAAAAGAAATGTTCCAAAAAGGTGCCCAGTGACGTGAAATGGTTTCTTTTGAATTATTTCTTGATAGGTTGAGTAATAACAATTGAAGATGCACAATACTGTATATGGTTGGTACAAGCGTAATTCCGATTAATAGATCGATATTGACGAAGTGGTCACAGATTGTTCCGTTAGTTCTTAGTTGGACCCCTTCACACCTTATACGGTGAAGGCTGTTGAACTTGGTAGGATGTGCCCAAGCTCAAATATGAGTTGTAGTCCAAATGAGCTGGGTAGCACGCAAACACGTATGTATTGCTGTATTGTACTGTTGTATTTTGCAGCCTACCTTCCTGACTAGTATTGAAGAAGAATTCTGTACAAGTCCATGTTACAATGGAGAGTGGAGCTGTATTTCCCGCTCATCTTCCTACACGTGCTTTCCCTATCACATGGAATGTTAACATGGTTCGTTTTTTAGTACTATTTACTGTTATGATAAACCTTAGTTAGCCATTCGTGGTTGTTGGAGAATCTGACAATTAGATACCCAAACCAATTTCACACGATACCCATTTCACATTACTTCTTCATCAACTTACCATCTGTATACTTTACCAAAATGTGTATGGAAATCCAGCTCCCAAGCATGTATGTACAAGAAACGGAGAGCATCATCTATTATTATACCTACCCGTGGAAATTAGCCATTTTTTCTTTTTTTTATAATGGAATTTTTGATTATACATACTTATTTAATAATGATTAGGTGCTGCGATTGAAACCGTCCGAATACCACATCCTACCGTTTCTCACCAGCCAGGCCTCGCAGACCGCAAGACGGGTGGGAAATTATTAAAATCGGTTGGTTAAAAAAAGTCCTGCGATGCCGTTGAACCCTCATATGGAAGGAGGCGGGCAGAAGGACGTAGGAAGTCTATCCCACATATTTTTCAATGGAGATTCCTCAGCAGTCCAATGAACTGCTCCTCTCCGAAGATTTCACACCTATGTACCTACTCACTTCCTTGGTTTAATGATTTCGCTCAAAACAAATTCATTACATCTCTCTTATTCATGCAAATTATCATCTCACGCTCTTGATGAAAGGAAGGGAATTTTGCACAAATTAGTCTGTTAGCAAGTTTAAGCCTCTCACACATGAGCTGGGGAATGGCTTGTGTCTTGGAACGTTGCTTAAACATTTTATGAAGGCCGTCAAAAACTTGGGAGATTCCACTTCATGACGAAACACAGAATCATCTCATCATTATTCACACACATCATCATTATCATTCACTTATTTTCACTTTGATACATTCCATCTCAATGTTTCGTACGAAACCACGCGAACCTATGGACATGTGTGCGACTATATCTATAAATATATAATAAATTAGTATGTCGTTGAAGAAATGTCGTGAATAAGACACTAAATCACGAACCTCCTCAGGCGTAGGATATGCTCATCCGTGCAATCTGATCACCGCAATCACATTTTCTCTTTTAATCAAATCGTTCAAGAAATGAGGATTGAGAATGTTTTAATCACCTTGATAAAAAAGTACTGCGTCTCACGCAACTTTCCTTACATCAAGCATATTTTGGAATAGAACTGATATTTGCATTCAGGCTTCAATTTTTGAAAAGACGGGTTAGAAAAATTCGCACTATTAAACAAATAAAACCTATTTAGTGGTGTGTAAAACGCTCCTTAAATTAGAAATAATTTTTTCGTCTACCACGTTATCACGGAGTAGTTCTTTGACATGTGGGATTTTGGTTAATGTTTAGTAATGGTTTATTTTGGACTGTACAAAACAAAAATGGATGGCCCACAAACTCTTCGTACTATTTTCGAATATTGGATATTATTTGTACCTAATGATGGAGTAGGTACGTATGTGCCTATGTCTACACATTCAAAGTCATCCATTCCAGTAAGGGAAAAACTTTAAAAAATGTAATCTTGTGCACGAATTACTTAGAACAGGAAGAGGGTGGGGGTTATGATGATAAATGTATGTTTTTCCAACCTATACAGGGTGTTAACCTGAGAAACCTGCCACATTCTCAGCATCAAAAGATACTTGAGATCCAATACCAAACTTGTTTTTGCATGAAAAGTCCATTTTTCGTTAAAAACATTGATTTTCATGAGAAAAGTAACGTTTTCCCAATCATTTAAACTAAATTTTCTCATCTAAATTCCACTGTACGAGCAATTATGAGTACATCGTTGAAAAGCTGAGTTTCTGGGGCATATTTTGACTTACAGGCTAAATTTTAAGCGAAGAATTTTATTAAACCTACTGAGTATGAAGAAAGTGGTCTTTATGAAGACTTGACAAAATTCACTTTTCCGATTGATTTCTCAACTTTTGAATCATCCGATAATATTGGTCTATCCAATGGTGTAACAAAATTGAATTTTCTTAAATATATAAGGGAGCTATGGGAATTTTAGTGAATTAAGATTGGCGAGGAAAATTTTAAAACTGAAATAACTCAAAAACGAAGCCTCTATAGACTTTCTAAGTGGCACTTTCCCTTCAGAAATGAGTTGTAGAATCTATCCCTAGCTTGCGGCAGGTTCCTCAGGCTGACACTCAGTGGTAAGCAGATCTAGTATGTTTCTTTGTTCAGAGCGTTCTTCAAAAAAATCGATATAGGTTAATCATACTTCACGATGGATATCCATTCAAGAGGCTTTGGTGTGAGAGCATTAATGTTAGGTTATAATGGAGACGGTACAACTAGTGAAATCATAATATATTCGCTTTTATCTTACAAGCATATACAAACAAATTAAACATATCCCATGCCCATATCCTCAAGTGTCCGCGTAATTTACCGATACGTTTTCTCTGAACTGAAATGATGATTTGGAGAATATATAGCAATTTCCGATTATGATGTAATTCGCATTCCAGAGATTTTAGATCACGTTAGTGAGTCTAGCGGTGCCAGTTGAATGAAGAGGCCGAAACCATCGTCAATGACTTCCTTTTAGCGACGTTTTTGACGTCCGTTTCCTTGGAAGTCGTCACTCCCCGCTTAATTGACCTTTCTCAACAACCGCGCCAACTCCCGTTGATTAGCGCAAATGGAGCTTTCAAGAAACCCCCTCATCCTCAACACACACATATACATACACAGCCAAACCGCTTATTGAAAACATTGTACACATACAACGCGCACACACACACGGCAGCAGCCCAGTACAGCCGGCTTCATTCTGGTTCAACCGCCATGCCGCCGAGTTGGCATATATAGAGAGAAGCTCTCGACCATTATGAAATGCCAACAGCCCGTTTTTCTCGCCTCGGTAAATAAATGATCTTCGACTGGTTCGGTTTCAAAAAGGAATTCCCAGAGGGAACCGGCCGGTGTCGAAGATTGAAAATGGCCTGGAAGCATAATTGCGCCGTAAATCACCTTTCAGCAATAATAATTAATCCTTCAAGGTGTCGGGATCGAGAAAATGACTGAGAATTGAGTAGAAGTGATTGATGAATATCAACATCTGCGATATATATGGGTTGGATAGAACGTCAATTGGTCTGCTATCTTTTGGTGTGCTGGCTTTTGGTCAGTTAAATATTCAGTAATGAACCTGTGTGATAGACTGAGGAAAAAAGTAACTCCCTCAGCATTTGTCGCTTTACGTTTCAAGATGCATCACATGAGCAGCATGGAGCACAAGAGAAAAACGAATTTGAAAAATTAAAAGCCTGTCTACTTGAGTGTGGCAAATAGTTTCCTAGTATTCGTCCTCGAATGCACAGATCATTGACATGTTTTACATAATCAAATACTACATATTTAACACCAGGAGTGAATGGGTGGAGAAACGCTTGTATTAATTTTAAAACTTGATTAAATTTAGCAGGCGACAATTGGTACTTTTTCGACTACATCTAAATTTGAACCTAATCGAGCAAATGAGGATGTAAAACGTTAAAGTAATGTTTGATGAATTGAACATTCACGCTAGCGCAAACTGAAGTATTAGAGAATGCAATATGAAGAAAACGTGTCGACAGTACCTTTCTCTAATTCGCAGGGGATGCGTCTTTGCGACATCTTTCGTCGATCCTAACTCATATAATAATGACAAATAAAAATAATCAAATATCTCAAAAGCATTTCAACAGCTGAATAGGCAGTGCTGAGGCCTTTGTTAAGTGGGTTTTTGAAATGTCATTAGAAAACAAATGAAGCCTCCTCTAATCCCCCAAGGAACTTAGGCATATAGAAAAATAGAGAAGCAATGGGAGAGCTTTATCACACCTAAGGGCATCAGGTGAATTATTTGCGCGACCAAACTACCTGGTTTGATAAAACACTGGAAAACACTTCTCGGTTTGTTCAAACAGATAGCTGGATTAGAAACGTTCCGTTTGTTATCATAGCACAGTAACAACTGTCATTGGACTCATCGAGATACGTGACGGTTTTACCATAGAAACCTACGTCGAAGATCGTGAGATATGGATGCATTTGCAATTACATTGACGGTTTGATACCAGTAATATTCTCTATTTGACCACCGAAGCTCACTGAAGACCATGCCATGTCTGTTCCACACATTCCCCAAATATTTTAAGGAAATCGGAAGAAAAAGGTAGAAATCAAGACTATTATAAGTATTTGCGGACTTTTGGGAAGATCCGAGACAAAAATTGTACAGAATGCTTGGTATAAATTTCTCTTTCGTATACAAACATTTTTTCATTGCCCGAAATGTATGTGTGTGTCTATGCAGACTCAGCAGCAAAACATTTAATGCATAAACTAAACTCGTTAGCTGTTTGAAGCTCCTCCCAAACTGCCTTTCTTCATATTTCTTTGGAACTTCCGTAAAAAATCATGTACGGCTGCGGTAGGTCCTTGAATCTTCATAAAGACGCGGGTAATAGTTTCGCTACCTAAGGATGGCGTGAGTATCAATGAACTAAACTAATTCCCTGTTTATACAATAACGACGTGAAGGACTCAATTGAGACAGCCCTGTCAATACTTGCTGTCCAAGGAGGCTCGAATGCTGAATCCAACATGCACCTAATTGCTGGCTAATAGCAATATCACGCGGCTCCTCCTTCCAACCGAGATAAGAAGTAGATGAACGATCTCCTGAGTCACCAGATACACGAGATCGGTCGACTGGGATCCTTTTCAGGACGTCCTAACCTCATTATCTGCCCGAACATGTCGCCCGCAGGGTTCTTCTTTTTTTTTCTTACGAGTCGCCGAGTAATCTAATCTTCCAGCCTCCGGATCTACTTCTCTTTATAACTAGGGGCGCAGTGTTCTTAAAATATGAACCCGATACGTGACCACGGACAACACTTTGCGATCGGATGTCATCTTCTTCGTACTGACTAACCATCTAATTTAATATCCGCGAACTGTAGAAATGGGTCGCGAAATATTAGTAGCAAAATCGCTTTTCCAAAAGAGAAAAAAAAATCCGCAGAAATGAGTTTTACTGCACCAACATCGCATCCTAAATCTAACGTTGGTAGTGGAAATATATATTGTTCGTAAGTTAATGTCTCTGTCACTGAATCATTCAAGGTGGTATGATTTTGTTTATAGTCCAGGCTACAAATCATCCAGGGCGCAGCATAGAATAAATCTACCTACGAATAAATACTAACAACCACGAAAAATTGATAACCCGATCGCTGCTGGTGAGATGCAGTGATTTGATGCCTGACTTCTTTCTAGGATACACATCCTAGTTCCAGGTTTGCACAAGAAATGCTGCTCTATTCTCAATTGACTCTTCACCTACTAATTACTTGTACCATCGGCCACTCTCCACAATGTTAAGTAGTGCCAACTTATTACTCCAAACCAATTCCGATAATGACATTTTCTCCTCTCCTCCATCTTCACTAAAGCGGTGTTTTTATGATTAGTAACAATTTTCTTTCATTTCGATCGTAATAAATTTCTTTCGTTCTCCCCCTCCCCCTGTTGTACAGTACCTACTAGATTATAATATTAATTGTTTTTATCTATATTGTTCTTTGTTATTGGGCCCTCCCGGTTTTTGACAAATAAGTAAGTAAAAAATTACGAAAATTGGCTACACTTTGTTCATCAACCAGAATAATTATTATAGGTTGGTTAGAAAATATTGATGATTGCTGTTAACCGTTGTTCTATAATTTTCGAACAATGTTGAGGATTAGTCAATGAAAACTGTTCTTATTTCACCAATGTTTCAAGAGAGGGATTTCATCCGAGGGTATTGATGATTTTGAAAACCCAATAAAGTACACACATAAAGCAGTTAGGTATTAATACAATTTCATGGTATTTGCTCACAATTTTACGTGAATTACTTACAATTATATGTATAAGAAAGTGGGATATTAGAAATTCTAGAGCACAAGCTATGCTTAAATGCTTTAAAATGGTTTTCACTTTAGGACATGCGCGGAGGCTAAAACCGTAAAGCATGGCAACGAGATTCATGAAGGAATGTTAAGGGCTTAACAAGTACAATAATTAGACCATGCCGGCAAAATAGGGAAGAATACGTAATAGTAAGTGATACTTTTCACTTGCTCATAGCAAAATCTTTGTGAGAATAAGTACAACTCAAATGGATTGTTAGGCTTTATCGGTACATTGGTTATCATATGCCCCTGGAGTAGTTTTAAGTATTAGACCGTGGGCAGCACGCATTTGGCCTCTGCGTTTACACATAGACTGCCATAACTAGATGCTATTCAATTCAAAAAAGGACTATCGAGGAATTGACTCGCACAACTAGTGTACATTTCATAGAAATATGGAAGTGGTGAGTATTGCATGGATTGGTGGACGCACACTAACTGACATCACATGCAGAAATGATAACTTTGCACGGAAAGCAATTTAACAAAAATCTGTTCTCAACCACCTATTTGGATTGA
The DNA here is from genome assembly GCA_031894815.1 of Creontiades dilutus. Lineage (NCBI taxonomy): Eukaryota > Metazoa > Arthropoda > Insecta > Hemiptera > Miridae > Creontiades > Creontiades dilutus. The sequence goes on from JAVIWC010001591.1 coordinate 370,869, forward strand.
TCATTTGATCATATTTGTGTGTAAAAATTTTTATTGCAGATTCGGATTCTACACCCTTTGAAACGTAAACCATGAAATTTTCAGGGGGGGGGGGGGGGTTTAGAATTTTTTTTCCAGAGCGATTACAATGGTTTATTAATGTGACTTCCAAGACATGTTGAGATGAAAATGGCGGTTTATTCCCAAATCAAAAGGTCCATTACGAATTGTAGAGCTCGTTTATAGAATTTATAGTAGGAGGAAATATTCATTTCTGTAAGTTATAAAGGAATGTTCGAGTATTGCGTTAACCTTTTTGAGCCATAAAAATTCCAAGACTCTGATGGTAGTCCCGGAGTCAATCCGAAAATCGCCCCATTGTTACCAGCCTGTCCATCTGCAGTAAAACGGAGGTTCAAACTCAACTGCCACCGCTCGACCGTTGGAAAACAACAAATCGTCTCGAGAACGCGTCGCTACTGTGTTGAAGGATTCTTTCCCAATGTTTCGTAACTGAAGAGGAGGATCCTGCCATAAAATTGTGATTTACAGCGCGGAGTCCGGAGAAGACTCTCTAAAATTAGGTAGTGGGAAAAGACGAAATTACTTCCAGCAGAGCTGTAAAACAGTAAAACTTGATGGGAGGCGTTTTTTGGGGTATTTCTCCAACCACAGATACAACCAGCGGAGTTTCCAGAAATGTTGAACTGAGAAAAATGGAGAAACGATTCTATTGTGGATGGAGAAGCATTGCAAATTGGATCTTTTAAGGATGAAAATTGTTTAACAACGGATTTTATTGCGAACGGAAGGTTGTACTCATTTTTCTAAAGTGTAGAGCTTCCTGTGAATGAAACCGAGTTCTTAGGTAATAAAACCTGAACATTTCACCATCTTCACTTCACATCAGTAGTTTAGTCAATAATAATGATAACTATAACCACATCTCACTAAAATTTGAGCTCAAATCAGAAACAATGAGAATTAGTGAGTTCAATATCTAGGAAGTCGTTTGTAACCTATGCATACAATACACCTATAAGATTCTTCGCATTGCGAAGAAGTAAGGGTTGTGTTCCACCACTTTATGTGTCCTAACGCATCCCTTCATATTCGTGAATAAACATATATTTCCCGCAAATTTTGAGGCCTCTCAGTATGTGAAATGCAATTTTAACAATCCTGGATTATATGCCCTCATACAGGAAAATATGCCCAGAAAAATAATGGCAACTTTCACAAAAACTGGTGACTTGAGTAATTTAACTGCAGGCGAGATTCAATGATGTGTTGCCTTTGATAAAATCATCCCAAACTAGTCAACTGAATTGTTCTGAATTCATATTTATGAATTTACAAAAGGTATCATAGTAGCTAAAACATTGCGATCATTTTCGGAAATATACCAACATATCAATCAAAATCGAATTTCTCTTAAAATTTTAGGTTTGAAACCACCCAAACAGTTTACGTTCCATTGTCTAACCAGGTTCCAGTATTTGTGCTCGCCAATTATATATCTGATGAAATAGTTGGACATAACATGTAGTTATTAAGTTCGTTGCACAGAAAGGCTTCTATGCATGAGATAACGTGACATCCTCAAAACAACCATCACATCAATTTTTACTTCTGTGAAATTTGCTCGAAAATTGCTGACAACGGTGAAAATATCCTGAAATATTTTAAGAATACACAATTTTTAGTAAAATTACTGTTTTTTTGCGTAATTTTGTAAAACTCATTCAATGTTAAATTGTCGCCGTTTGGATATTGTTTCTTTTGAAAGTTAAAGAAATGAAATTAACCCTATACGAAACCTGAAAGAATATGGCAACTTATCAAACTATAATTACTTGGCTGCACAATAAACACTAATTTCTTGGAATGATCATGAAAAAAGATGAGAAGATGAAGAACCTGAATCATTCATCCAGCTCACTCTCTCACCCGCCAATTGCCCCCGTTTCTCAGGAACAATTAACAATTGGATCCATCAACCAGGAGTGAATCTCATTTGAGGAAATGTTCACTCGGAGAAACTGGTCGGAAACACATTACCAAACCTAAACGATCTTAATGGAAAAAATTGAGGCTTAACAGGAGCCCGCCCATGGGAATTAGGTGACTTCCGCGGTTCGCCTGAACTGGTTTTTGATTGGCAGGGCTGAGAAATCACAAAATCAAAGTGCCGGCTGGAACTATTTGAAGAGTAAGCAGAGTTTCTTGGAAGACTGGATTGGTAAACTGGTTTCCTTCACGTAATGGGAGATTCGCACTTAACACATCCTGAAAGTTTCAAGAGAATCGTGTTTTCTGATTTCGCTAGGCTTGAAATAGCTCAACTTCCGCCGGCGGATAAACAGAAGAGTTTTTCCCTTTCGCGACCAAATATACAAAATTCGGGCGTTTTTGTTTAGATTCGCGCTAGAAATAGGAGGGATAGATCAGAGAGGTGAACGTGAACCTATTTGTTTGTCTGCACCTCGCTTTCACAACCTCAGCTGATACAGGCTACTGTTGGACGAGTCAGGGCGGTCAGTTACTAATGTCTATTAATGATAAACGGTTTTGTACTCCGTAGATGTCAAAATAAATTTACCTGCACTAATCTTCAAAGATTGATTCAACATTGCTTGTTTTCAGGTTCCCAAAAACTTGAATGATTAGAGTTTTTGGATCGTTCCTCATAGCTTCCATCTCAAAGAATCGAATAACACCACTTCCAGAGGTCCAAATACACCAAAATTGTAGCAATATACTACTGTCAATAGTTTTTCAAACCAGAGAAGGCGTCTGCCATATTATCAACAATATTATTCCAACATCATAAATAAATAACTGAACCTTCCTACATAAAAACTGATCAAATCAAATGTGGCAACACCAACTATATAATAATAATTTTAGACGAAATTTATTCTGGATTTAGAGCACATACTCTTGTGAACAAACTGTTTTGTGTTCAAAATGCATTTATATTACAGGATTTTTGTAGCGCATGTTATTAGGACTTTTGTTTGTGCATTTTAATTATTAATCTTCTTCTCGTTCATAATAGTTTTCCTTTTTCTTTGATGGTTTGTCTCATTTTATACCAAGGAAGCTGTATACAACAGGTACAATCTAAGGCTGGAACGATTTATTTAAAATGTTTATTTTTAACCAATTTGTTTCGAGTTTATGTAAGTAGCGATTTATAAAAGTAATGACCGCTTTTTGAGGCTAAGAAAATCCTCCAAAATCAAAAGCTAACTCTCATTCAGACTACCAGGTCGTCCTGACCTGAGAATTTCACCGATAACTTTGTTCTGCGCATACGATCATGAGTCCCGTAGTTTTCTTCCGATTTCGTTGAGATTACTGAGGCTTGTGGAATTGGAGTCTTTCTTGAATCTTTCGCATGCACGAATATACTTGTTCTTCTGGTTGAAATTCTTGTTCAGAGGATTTCAGATGTAGTTGGGAATGTGATCCCTTTTCAATCGTCGAGTGATCTTGTAAAATGTTCAAGATTTCAAGTCTGTGGGGCTACTGCGCTATGCCCACATAACGGTAGAAATAGAAAATGGGTGTAATATTCATTACATTATTAGTAGTAGTATTCATTCATTGCATTAAAGCATTCATGCCAGTAGTAGACAGGCGTCTGGCTCTCAATCCGGATCTCAAAATCAATCAATGAGATTGAAATTATTCAACTGTTGTTCTAAGGTACAGCTGGTAACATCGAATCCCCACCGTTGCTGACCAGGTGGATTAGGAGATAATAATCAGAGGACCATATCGGTCGTGTTTCATCGTGAAATCCTCTCCAACCTCCCTCAAGGGCCGTTGGCCTAACGTTTCGCATCCCGCATCCTATTTCTCAAACTCAATTACAATATTTCAATTTCTTCCAGTCTGCGGTGTACGTTGGGGTCTCCCGGTTGGAACGAGCGATGCCCGATTGGCCGACGAACCGGTTCCCGTAGCCGCTCCCTGTTCCCCCATTATTGGAACTGTCGCTATCCATTGAATGGGCTCAACCACACGCAGCATAAACCGTCTGTCCGTCTTCCGGCTGGGGGTTCGCGAGCGAGTGTCAGTCCGCTCAGGTCACTGGGCCGTTTGTTTCAAGTTCAGATTAAGGTCGGCCTGATCCATAACCGGTGCAAGGTATTCACAAACCCATAGTCTGATCTTTTTTGAACGCATTTTCGAATTATATACATCCAGAAACATAAACCTACCTATTTTCAGCGCGATATGGCAAATAGCTTAGATGCAATGACTTTCCTTCCCCTAAATCACTCAACTGTGTGCAGTGTAGAGCGTTTAGTTTCATAAAATTTGGTCCGGTAGTTTCAGAAAAAATAGGGGACTAACGCACCTACGAATCCTTAAGAATAAACCTGAAAAGATTATTTTCCCTCATTATCGATCACGAAGATTGATTAAAATAATAAACTAAAAGTATCCTAAACCTAAAAACTAACAGCGATGGTTAATTTGTCATTAAAAACAAGAAAAGAAAAGAATTGGTAGGTACAAAACAAATTATTCAAAACTACCCTCATTGGTGAAACTCACCCAGTTACTGAAATGTGTGTCATCTTCGCAACATATTTTTAAAAAATAGTAAATTGATTAGGATGATTTCACTGCTTCAGTGAACCCATGACGTAATGGTACGAACTACTTTTTTAAACAACAACAAAAGTTTGGACGTTTGACGTGTATATTATACAGGGTGTCCCAGGAGAATTTGGTCAGAAACAGCAAATTATCAACATTGCAACACCCAATGCTACGGCCAAATCAGATTGGGGTTGATAATACACGGCGCACAAAGCGACCCCTCCTTCAAGACCGGGGGGTCGTGCGGGTCATTGCATATCCTTGCCCCTGACCAAGAAAATGCCTCCTCCGTAGCTTTCCCAATTTTCGAACATTAGGTGTCCCAGGACTAATGCACAATCCGACTCCTACGTGTTCTACAACTCATTTCTGACTGCGATGAGTTGCATTCATCTTCGAGACTTTTGGAAAAACCTCAATTTTGACAGAAAACACACGTTTTTCTGCAGTCTAACACCATTTTCTTAACTAAAAATATTTTTAAAAACCAAAACGACTACACCGTTGGAAAGCTGACATTTTGGCGCACGTTTTACCAGGCCTGCACAGTTCTGCGTCAAGCATTCATGAGGTTTCTAGGCGAGATGAAAAACGGGTGATTTCCAGATTTTGACAAAACTGGCATTTCGCACAGCAATCGCACATCTTCAATGCAATTTTAAAAAGTTTTCTGACATCAAATAGATAGAAAATTTAACGTTCTTTCCAACGGTGCCATCAAATTTGAGCTATCTTCACAATTGAGGGAGTTATGGCAGTTTTAATGACTTAAGATCGAAAACACGAAAAAAATTTAAATCGCGAATAGCTCGGAAACGAGGTCTCTGGCAAAAAATTGCTAACATATATTTTTGGTCGGAAATGAGTTGTAGAACGCGTAGGAGTCGGATTGTGCATAACTCCTGGGACACCCTGTATAGGTACCTAACATATGTATTATCAGTACAGCATATATTTTATGATGATTTTTGTGGGGAACGATTATTTTAACGAAAGTTAGAAAACAGGAAATACAAAATTATTGCAACCGATGAAGAAGAAAGAACAATGTCTTGAACATTTTTTTGAACTTAAATTCTTTTTTAGGTGACGAATTTATTATCCATATTTAGAGCTTTTAATCAAAGGTGAGTATGGCTATCACTTCATGTTGTTTAGATGGTATGCCAAGCAAAGTTAGTTTCTATTTTGAAACTGATAACTCCAATATTGGACGAACTAACATCCTAAACTAAATACGTGCTTACCTAGGTATTGTATGGCGATACACGTAATAACAATATTATATTACGTATGGCAACTGAATAGGGTATTTCATGAGAAGACTGCCATTGTCTCACGCAAGTCAATGTACCTCCGAACGTTCTTGTTTAGTGCCTCGAAACCCCGGGAGAAACGAATCATCGCATAAAATTAAGATTTTCTGCTAACAGGTTCAAATTAAGCGGCTTGAGAAAGATAACGACGAAAGAGAAAAAGACTTTTTGTGGGCAACGCTTGCTAATCGCTAATGAAAACAGCCGGATATTCAAACTATCTCTCGGCTAACTACTCCAAAGAGCTTAACCAGCGGATCGTAGATGGCGGCGAAGGTAAATATATCTAGAGAGTTAATGACATCACTAACTCTCATATTATTAGGCAATGGGTGGTGTTTATTGTTCAATACATCAGTTAATGTGCTTTCACTTTTGACCGTGAGTTGGTTGCTTGGCGGTAGTTGGGCTTTGAGGCTACAGAGAAAACCATGGAGCCTTCTAGCAATTGTATCGGTGACATTAAAACGGAGAAAGCGTACATATTCCATTTATAGATGTTATAACAACGTCTCTTTTATAGCGAGTTCATGATACATCTCTAGTAGAAACGGAGTAAAATAGAACGTTTTCTATATTTCTACGAAAATAATGAATCACAGGTAAATCGATTTCGACGGTTAGGTCATCATCAGTAATAAATATGAACTGAAGTCGAACCGGTAGGAAATTTAGGTAACGAATAAAAGAGCATGAAAAGGATTTCAAGGACTACAAGGTGATTCTGCCTTTGCAAGCCATCTGAATGAGTCCAATCATAGCTTCATTTTTGATCTGACAAACAGGCAATATGTAAAATTTCCTCACTTTTGCCCGAAGGGAAGTATATTGGATGTGCCAGAAAAATTAGAAATTGTTAAGAGTGACAGGTCAGTGAAATGTTCAAATGAAGTTATTCCTCCAAATATTTCACCATTTGTTGGCTTCTATCGATTCTAGCACAAGTTTGGCTTCACCATAAAAGTTATTGTTTGTGCCCCTTTCACTTTGTAAGCTTTGAGTGGCATTGGTTGGTCCTCCCCGTCACTTTCACTCCCCTGGGCCAATAAGATTCAATCTCCTCTCACCTGGGCCTATGTAAGATGTGCTTTCTGTGATGTACCTTCAGCTAATGTTTGTTACTGATGATGGCTCGATTTAATTGTATAACTCATTATTTCCGAAGAAATATAGACAACTTTGTATTTTACTCCTTTTTTATTGAAATGGGTTTCCACAACTTCGTAGCAAGTGACTTGGTCCGTATAAATATTCAGCGTTGAGACAAATCGTTAAATGTTGTCGAAGAAATCCAAAAGAAGGCGAAAAAAAGAGAAATAAGGGACAGAAAAAATGAACAAGCTGACCTTCAGATGATTCAGAAATTTGTACTGTAAAATTTTGTTTGAAAACCTATACGTGAACTTCAATAAAATTCCAATATTTGCGAGACAACCTGCAAAAAATATAAATTCCAAACATCTATTTGAATAGAAGGATGTTATTCAAACAGGTTTTTGCCAAATGATTAATAGTTGATGAGTACAATGAGTGCTCAAATGGCAAACCAATTAACCATGAATTTAGTTCGAAATCAGTTCAATCAAGCAATAGGGCCAGGTGAGAAAATTTTAATTCAAAAAATGTTTAATTAATTTCAGCAACTTTTGTCCACAAAATTTTTACCTATCAAACTTGTAATGAAAACAATTTTTCTGGATAATATTTTTAGGCTCGAGAATTCCATCTTTCAGGCTATTTGAAGATTTCAGAACAGTATCATAGCTTAAAACTGATTTCAATACACTCATGTTGGGGAAATTTAATTTAGAAAAGTTTTGGAGTCAATGCAATTTGTTTTCTAAATTTGTTGAATTCAAAAATGAGATCTTGTGGTCGGTTTACTGTTATTAAAATGAGAACTGAAATAAGAACACTAGTCACACATTTCACAATGAACATTTTGTCGTTATTGGGGCTTTATTAAAGGTTGTCATGCAAAATTGAGAAACTCGAATAAAAATAGTTACCATTCACTGTTGAATTTGATGCGGTATAATTCAAACGTACCTAATCCATTCTTACTTCTCCATGCTTTTCTTACCTGTAACAAAATAAAACATTGTTTAATCGACGGTAAAATAATATAATCCCATAATAGTTGTTTTCATTATGTGATAACCGTAATCACAGGTGATAATTATAAGTTTAATTTGGGAATCATTACATTACAGTCATACAATCGAGTCGCCGTTTCTCTCTAGCTCCTCACGTTCCTAACAAGCGAACGGGATCTCGGCCGAACAAATCACCAGTGCAACTTTCTACCTCGTCAACCGAAGAAGAAAAGAACGAAAGTGCAGGCAGCTGACAGGCAGTTGTTAGGAGTAACTGTTATAACAGCTTGGGGTGTTATCCCTTTTGTAAAGGTGTAGGGAATTCTTCTGCCAGATGGAATTCACCGGGCCAACGAGAAGCCAGTTTGTGGGTCAGTCAACCGAAATTTTGCAAATACTATCGTTCGATTTGGTCTCCGCGTGCAAACGGCCTATTATTCGATGGGAGATGATCTTTACAAGCCGTCAGATTAACAATAGATAGATACCTTTCCAAAGATCAACATCGTGGCTGGATTTCACGAACAAGGCTCGAGACGAAACGAACATCAACGAGTTGGATCCCTCTTTACTACAAAGTACCCATCGCAGTACGCTACCTGGTTACCCTAAGAGATTGCAGTTTCTGCAGACTTCAATAAACGGGAAATTAATCTTGACGTAATAAATTAAAAAAATGAACAGAAGTAGTACCTAGTAGTATCTACCACCAGATATTATGACCATCAGAAATTGAGATTAATGTCCGTATTTATCTTGATAAAACCCCTATAATGAGAGTGAAATCAGTCATAAGATGTGATGTGTCTCCACAACAACAAAACAAGCTCCGATAGCTTAGTCAGGTTTTCGTAACACAATAAACGTTTACCACATTTTCGGAAAGCAATATGAAGCTTTACACCAGATGCTTTTATCCTCTTACCAAACTTAATGGGCAGATTCCAACTCTAGAGTAGTGGAGAGGTTGCGGCTGAGTTACTGGCGACTTCCCAATGTCAGAGCCATTAGTCACCTTTGGGTACCGTTGAATCCATTTGTAAAGGTTACATGATTCCTATCTCCAAAAGAACAGCTCTTTCTTTCCGCTCCTCCTTTTTTCCCCTCATTTCTCTTCGGGTTTTGCCTATTCCACGCGTTTAGTGCTTCTTAGATTATTATTTTTCTCAGGGGACCGTTACAGTGTATAAAGCGAGGTTGTTCCCCTCTCAGTCTTCTTAAAACGATGTTGCACTTCTCGCATTTGAGGAGATCAGGCTGGATATACCACATTCACAACAAAATTCGACTTTTATCAAAATTTAGTTGGTATTTTACAAAATTTAATTCGTCGTTCTGTTATTATCGAACGTTAAAGTATTGCAAGACTTGAATGGACTTTTCACTTTAAAAAAAAACTGCCCGCAGTCACTCAATTTTAATAGCTTAGGAACGTCAGCAATCTAGATTTCCTATAGATAGACAATCTCTCATCATTTGTCTAGTTGATTTCGACAAAACTTATAACCATCCTTCATTTGGGAGGCCCTCATATTCCGAAGTATCGATTTCTAATTCGAAGGTGTCTTCCTAATTCAGAACGGTGCCGCTAATTTGGATGCAATCTACATTTTTTCTCTACGAGGTTTCTAATTGCATGATCTCTCTTTTTACATTTTCATATCAGCTCATAAAGTTCTCTGAATTCATGCAAGTCAGTTATAGTCGGTCAGTCAAATCATTTTGAATTTCATAAAGCAATTTCATTGAACGATTTCAAACATTCTTCTTGGTACCGTCCTTTTCCACTAGTGCAGCCCAGAAAATAAAATTTACATCGAATAAAAGAGAGCAAAAAAAAACAGATAACATAAATTGTTCAACAGAGTGACATCAAAAAAGGATACTCCTTGAGGATTTTATACGAAATTCAACGCCAAACATAAGAAGGCGTTCTATTGAAATTGCTATTGAATTAAAATTTTGCTAGGTATCAAAACGTATCTCGAAATAAACCTTTTAGCAAATCGTAATCGGAGAATAATGCCGCCAACCGCTTGTTTGTATCTCAGTTTATTACCGAGCTGTGACTTTTGGGAGAATAATTTGTTGTAATATACGTGTTTTTTCATTCAAAATCGGTTTTTTCCTTTAAATATCATCTCAAACTTTTCTCAATCAAAATTTTCTTTTCCATTAAAACATCCTAAAGCAGATGTAAATGTCTTCTGAGACTGTGAAATTCATCGCGTCCAAGAGGCCACAGTGGTTTCCGCTACCTTCAGCACTTCAGAAACAACATGAGGTTAAACGAAAAAATAAGTTCTCAGTGAGAAAACATTAATATTATAAAAACTTATTCCGTCAAAAAAATCATATCACAGCACTGAAATAAGAAATAATTTATATAAACATTTTTGTTGTTTTTGAAATTGTCATTAGTAAGAGTTCATTTGTGGACGCCTCCTTATAGCAACTCTTTATTCAGCATTAAGTTTCCAATAAAATCCCCAAGGCTTAGTATTCCTTTTTTGGGGAAAGCATGTATATCTACAAATAATCGCTACTCAAATAATCAGGCAAACTCACGGAGTTTTGTTATATATATAAGATGTTGTCCCTTAACATGAAAATGTTAATGAAACGCAGTGTGAAAAATGGCAGCGTTGGACATCTTGGGCCGATCTCAATCTCATCTTATTCCAAATCAGTCCAACATTGTTATGTGATTTGACCTCAGAGAACAATCGTCAAGCTACTACACAAGGTAATAACGTCATGATAAAAATGACTGTCTTTCTCGTTTAGATTGACCAACCAAGGAATTGACTTTCGCTTGTGAACTCCCACGACAACGAACCTGTTGATTTGAAGCCACAACTTCCTTTAGGTCTGTACAATGTGCTGCTGGTGAAAGTTGTCGCGCCAACAACTCACTCAAGCGGTTCTCCGGTAATTCATTGCCAAAGTTAAAAGTGTTCAAAACGGGAATCGAACATTATCAACTCACAAAAATATTGCGCAACCTAATGAATAAAACCAGATCCTATGCGTAGGCTTGACCTGGTTTCCTCATATGGCTGGATAAATGAATCGATTCATCATCTGTCTCAGTGTTCACTCCCCTAATCCAAAATTAATCTCCGAGTAGAAAAGCTCACAAATAATATGCACCTTGTTAAGTCTAGCTTAGTATATTCGGCTTTTTAACGCTTTAACAGAGCTCTGCCATCCATCAAGTTTGTGTTGCAATCACTTATACTGCAAGAGTCTAAGCTTTCTATATAAATTGGGTTATAGGAACTAGTTAACTCTAGAGTTCTAGTTATACAAAAAAAGAGGGGAGGTGAGAACTCTACAAAGATAAGGTGTAGGTACCTCTGGACACCAGTAGTAAGGTCACCTGCGATAGAGATGACCAAAGAGCAGTTCACAACAAAAACAACAGCTTTCGTGAGCAATGCAAAGAAGTACAGAACACGTTCTGCGGAATGGTCCATACGAACGTATAATTATTTGTGAATGTGGTTATTCCACAATTTCGCACCGTTTGAGGATCTTAATTATGGGAGGTCAAAGTTAGTAGGTTGATCCCAGATCTATATCTTGAGCAAAATTATGTTACATTGCAGGCAGAACTTGATAATAAATCTCCATTTGCGTCGGAACAATTTGAACTAGGGTTCAATCACTAACTTATTTCCCCGAAATAATTTCCCTGAAACTCAACATTTGATTGAAGCAGGAAAATGTACTCAAGGTGGTTGTCTAAATCATTAAATAAAACTGACCCATATAAGGCTACTGCATAAGTCAAAATACAAAATACTCAGAGATCTTCACGGAAAAATTATTCTAATATTCTTTATTCTTCATAAAAAGCATTTATATTCCTATAGCAGAAATTTTGTGAAGTCCCACATCCTTCAAATTTCGTCCTTTTACGTTTCAAGACATGTAGAATTCCAATCTGCCGTAGGCCTTACAATTCTTGTAAAAAATCCGTCCTTTCTCGTGTGGGCTCCTTTTGGTGACTAGTCGGTTCTAACTTCTTGCCAGTCCCATAGTCTTAAACGCATAGGAGCTATGGCACAAAACATTCTTAACACGTATTTGTTGGGGGTTTTTGGTGACATAGGCAATTGGGGTGTCATTTTCCAGTAATTTTGGAGGCAAAATCGACTGGGATAGGTTTCAAACCCAAGAGCTCCACCAATATTTATTAAATTTTCAAGGATTGTTTGACTTAGCTTTCAAACAATTTCTTATGAGTTTGGACGTTGTCTGACCGTTTAGACGAGCGTACGTCTGGGTGAACATTAAATTCAGGAAACATCAATTTCTCTTTATATTTATATCCACTAAATTAGCTAATGATCGAAGGTTTGTTATTGAATTGACTCAATCAAGTTAATTATGACCATACCGGAAAATACAACAGCCAAGACCTAAAGAATCCAAAACGTTAAAATTCCTTATCAGAGCCTAAATTTTCAAAATTTGAGCGGATAAGTTTTTAAAGCACCATAATTCCATCGCCTTTAGATCAACTGTAGTAATTTAGACTCTACATGGTGGTTACTGTTTAATATTGATCTCATTAAATACGCCCTTGTTACAGTAACAGAGCAGGTTTAACTCCCCACCCCACCTGGTCCACTTTTTACCGGAGCCTGTACTCAAATGAGAAACTTTCAAAGTAAGTGTGTTATAAAAACTTTTACACTAATAGTTTGAAAAAAAATAACCGATTAATTATATTTAATTTAATAGAACATGAATGAGATTTGGGGATAATATTTTTTATTTGTGCTAGAGACGATTTTGGATGAATGTTTTATCGTTGGAAAATAGGTACTTATTTTCATGTTTTAGTATTGCAACTCGCTAAAAAGAAGGCTGCATGTTCAACATACTCGCACTTACAACTTGAAAAATCGTGATTGCCAGAGCTAGTATAAACCAGAAACGGACTATTTCAAGCTCTCAACGGAACTGACGGAAAATAAAACGGAATTGCATCACATACAGAACCAAACTGAGCTCAAAAACGTCTCGAATAGGCAAGTAGTTAATCCCGTATGGTGAGGCCACAAAAAACAAAGCACTTCACCGTTAACTACGTTTCGAATCTATTCGTGGAAGAAGGAATCACATTCATCTCAGGGATTACGGTCTTTTTCGATCCTTATTTACCCCGCTTCGAAACCGTCTCATAAATCGGATGAGTGGGAACAGATGGGACATTAACGTTGAACGGCCAGCTCTGCTCGGGCAGAGGTGAAGAAATTGAGAGCGGCAATGGGCATAAATATGAAGGCAGCCTGGTCTCCAGAGTCAAAGGGGTACTACTTTATTTTGAATATAGATCCTTTCACTTTGGCAATATTCAAAATGTTTCTCATCCAAAGCATTCTTTCTAAAGGAGTAAAGAAAAATAAACAGCTGTAAACAGTAAGTTGGTTACAGCACATCGCTTTCTCGTATCGACAACATGAGTGTATAGATTAATCTTGAAAGATGTCGAATATAACCTCTTACAGCAATTCCATGGACGAAAATGTCACGGGACACATTCCCTCAGACATCCACACCTTCTATTGGGTGAGCCGACAGTTATTGGGATCTCTAGCGGATACAATTATGATATAATCTAGTTGAAATTGGCATGGGATGATGAAACCGGCTTTCCCCTCCTACACTCAAATTTTCAGCAAAATCCGACATTTAGAACCTGGGACATGCGTTGCACATGAGGAGGGTTAGATTCTGAAGCCATCTTCAAAACATCCCATGGAGGGATTTTTGAAAAAAATATCAGACCAAAACTCACTTCGGCCGTCTGCCACTAAATTATGTCTTGACACTCACTATATTATATGTTTTAGTAAACTAGGATAGTGGAGGTTTGTATCCGCTTCAGTAAATGAAAAATAAAATTCCTGGTAAATTGAACATTCCAGCCACATCAACATACTTTGTGAACTCCTGACCAGATTTAGTGAGTCGGCAAATTCTTGTACAGCCCATCTTGCATAAAAGACAAACTTTTCCTATAGCCAAACATTGAAAGCATTTTATTTAAAAACACATGATAGTAACTCCATAACTACCGTTCAGTGGATATTACAGTACCCTAGACTGTAACCTACGAATCCTTTGTGGAATCAATGTTACCTTCTGCAAAATCACACAAGCCAAATTCTCGCAACATTGAAAACTCCTACAGTTACGACTGGATTTAGATGAAATGCCCATTAGGAATTTAATTCAAATTGGGGTGGTTCTAGTTTTACATTTTAGAAAAACGTAGTATTAACTTCAAACAGGTTAAATTGTTCGGCCTCAAAGTCATTCGTATCTGGAAGTTCATCATATAAATCACAGCCAATCTTGAATGTATTCCGATCTTGTCCAATTAAGGACATTTTTCTGGATAGCAGTAGAGCACATTTCACAAAAAACGTTTCTAATCCAGATTTTATGAAATTATTCTCCTCATTTGGACTGAAGAGCCTATCATTGTTATTGTAGACTTTGCTTTACAATTATTTCACCGGTGTATCTTTCCTATTAAAAGGTTTTGTCGTAGACCTGTCAACTCGAAAAACAATCTAATAGGCCATCTGGTAAGGGTCGACTTATAAGATGTCTTTTCAAGAAAGACGAAGAAGTTGAGGTGTGAAAAACGGCCACGGGGTTGGGGCAAGGGACTCATTACGGTTGTCGGGAATAACCGGTAAGGAAAAAAAAAGGTTTCTCTACGATCTACGAGCGACGATTCACCCAGGAGATAGTGTCAGCGCCCGGGAGATACGCCCTAAGGACGCCAGGATTGTATAACGTCCGAGACTGGCCCTTTTAAAAGACTCGGGGGCAATAACTGTAGAGGACGGATACTTGGAAAGGATCTTTCAGAGGTCCCTATTCGTGTTGTGGAGACAGCCGAAACCATCGAAATACATATTGCTTGAATGAACTTGAATAGTACGGCATATTGTGTTTCTATGGCTGGATGTTATTGAAGGGATGAAAGGAATATAGGTATGCTAACTAGTTTTCTTATGATTTGTAAGAATCTAGAGTTAGAGGAGAAGATATTTGAGCTATTGCTGCAGTCATTGATTTTACCGCTACTCTTCAAAAACATTTTAGTTCGACCAACAACTTAATCCAATTTCAGGAGTCGAAACAGGCAATTTTTAAGCGGTTGGCAGTGTAAGTTATACTCGGAAGAATCTTGCTCCTTGACAATAGATACCTTCGCTAATGAAGAAAACGAGAATGGGCACATGGTTCCGACTTAGCATTCAGTCCTCAACAACTTGAAGAACTGTACTAAACTGTAGTTCAAGTTAGGATGATACGTCCACGCTATGGTGATCCACAAAATTTGGTCTTGGTTCCATTGGCAATGCGGACCAATCGGTTTTTCTAAGGATTTTTAGGTTTAAAGAATTCCGGAGTAGACGAATTAAATTCGACTCCAGATTTGAGCTACAGCTTCATCATCAATTATAGCGCCACTCATGAAAAAAATTTGTTTCGGCTAACAACTTGATCCAATTTTAGGAGTCAAAACATGGAATTTTGAATGACATTACTGACGAATTAAACAATATCAAGAATAAAGTTTCGGGGAAAACATTCTGAAGTTCACCTGTCAAGAAATTATCAATTAAACGTTATCTTTCGCAATTATTACTATAATATCCTTATTATGCAGTATTTTTTTAGTGTGTGTACATTATCTGTATTATTTCATTTATTCAAGTCTTTAATATTCATTAAGAGCGATTATTAATGATGAGATTATGCTCTACTCACGCATTTACGATTTCAGACTACTCTGACAAACGGGTTTTACAACCTTGAAGCAAGTTATTGCAAACTTGGTATTGCAATGACCCCGAAATCACAGAAAAAATACGGTTATGTATGAGGGAAAGCGAAAGGAATTGTCTCATAAAAACATTGGAAACTTAAAACGGATATCAAATACTCATTTCATCATAAGAAACTTTCTCTTAATGAACAAATTCATGAGTGAAACTAATGTACATAATTAGCGCTCATGTGAGAGGTACTGAACTAGAAAGTACACGACTTTAATTGGCAAAGATCCACTTGCAAGTCAATGATCACCTCATGAATACGCGTCAACTTTTTAATATTAATGCACATATCGAGTTGCTTTTAGAAATAGTTCAGTATGTTATGTTATGATTGTTCTGTTTATAAACACTTACTTTTAAGAAAGCCTTCCTAATTTTAGGTGGAATATAACTGATACACAATTAAAAATAAATATCACATCTGCGTAAAGGCCACAGTTAGCATAGGGTCATACAAACCCTTAGCCTAGTTTAGCATGCACCTCTATCTCTGCATTGCGTTCATGACAGTTCTATTAATAGATTCAAGTTCACCAAGATTTTGCGTTTTTAGAATTTAAAATGTTATACAATCGACGATAAATGTACAATGATGATTAAACGCTTAATAATCTACAATGTAACCCATTTTACACTTTCAGTAATAACGATACGGTGTAAATGTCGGTTGTTAGTGAATATTTGTGTTGTATAACGATTTAAAACCCAACCCCAAGCATCATTCTTGACTCTAACACCAGGATCCATATTTTCGGTCAAGCAAATTCCTATTGAGGAAAGCACAGCATCAAAGAGGCTTGTGAGGCATGTGAATCCCACTCTCGTCATTAGTACGTAATTCATTTCAAGAACATTTGAATCATACTATTATATATTCATGATCAACGAATATATCTAAACAATTTTGAATGACTTGCACAGATCCATCTGTACGTCCTACTTCTGTCCAAAGATCGACGTCAAAACAGATTGGTTGGGAAAACATAAACCCAGGCTTCAACCTTCGACGAACTCCAAGACAACGGCGATCGTGAGAACGAGAACTAGACAAACCGGCCGAATGGGGTATGAGTGACTGTTTTAGTTCCTTTTTTGTACACATTAAGCAGATCTTTCCATCGGGACTTTATAACAGTTACAAAACGCCGTTCCGAATTAGGCTGCTTCGGTTCTGCCCTTATGAGTTAGGCCTGTTCCACAAATCAAACTCTCCTGCCATTTTGGCAGCGCGTGATAAATCAGGGGATTAAGCGTTTTCAAATCCTAGTAAGGACTTTTTTTCTCAAACGGCTGTCAAACTGAGAGCGGTGTTTTGATTCCTTTTACGTACGGTTTGAACCAGTTCGTGATAGAGGTTGCGCCATAGGATTTACGTTGTCACCTTGTATAACCATAGGAAATATATTGAAAAGAGCTCACAGGATATGTCAGACACTCAAATAAAGCTGTCTCATCAGATGGCGATGCCGCTCCATCTGGATAAAAGCTATTCCCTTTTGAGATATTACGTCTAAGGCAGTAGGGACAATTTTGCACAACCACAGTCTAACAAGAATGACGTACGTAATCATTGAACAATTATGTGGCACGTATTGCTTTGCAACATAGAGATTAATATTAAAGTGTGGATTCAACATAAGATTTCATAAACATTTTATCTCTCATTAGCAAAACTAAAGGTAAGCTTAACCCAAATCTTTGGATTTTTTTTTTAAAAGTGTTTCAACTAATTCTATACGTTTTTTGGATTTGAACCAAATTTTCCGAAATTACAGCCAAAATCACATGAATGACCAGAGATGTACATTTCCTTTCATTTTCGCTGTAACGTAAAAACTCTGCCAATTAATTCACACACAACCCCACCCACCTCAACTTCTTATGAATGCTAAGTCGTCAAACGAAAAAAACTGGGATTTAAACAATAGAAATTTACGCCCTTTTTAATCGTTTTCACCATTAAAAGTGAGATTTTGAAAGACAGATGAGCTCAGACTGGTCTGGGACCCATCAGAGACGATTTTTCGTTAAAAAATTACTAAGAAGTGACCCACTTACCTATGTCAGTAAAAACCCCAGACAACCCACGTTTTTGCCCGGTTTTGGGGTCTAGGATCCGTGCGAATAATGTAATCGGCTTGGCTAAAAGCTAGGACCAACTAGACCCCAAGTCGAGATCATGGAGGAAACAGCAGATTTTTCACACAAATTCCAATGGCATTTTATGGCGAACGGTGCAATGTTCGTTTTGAATCTAAAGAGATTGAAACGTAAACTGAAGAAGGTTGAGGGGAGGGCATACAACCATTTTCCTATTCGATAACAAAGGCAAATCATAGAAAATAATAAACCCAAGATGGAAGCCACTCTTCATCATTTTTTACTTAGATTTCGGGGAAAAAAGACTTTCGCGTCCAAATTGAACCTCCCTAGAGCGATTTGAGCTCCCTGCAAGAAGAGATTGATTTCAAGTAATTTCGAGGGGATTCGAAAAATAATATTTTCTCTTACATCCAAGTAAACAATTATAAAGAAGTCGCTGGTCCCAATTTTTTACGTTGCAGCTGAAATGAAGGGTATTGTACCTCATCGGATCATCTCATTCCATCTGTAATCACGGTAAGTATGACACAAATCGGAAGACGAACAAAATCAAATGTATGAACGTTGAAAAACATTGAAAACTCATGTGCACTCCACTTCAGGTTACAATGGATTTCGGCAGTTTGGGCAACGTATTAACCTCTATTTCTTTTTGGTCAAATAGAGATGAAGGAATGAGAGGATTAAGCTCAAGAATCCAGGGAAGAGCCAAAAGGTGTCGGGGTGACTTGGACTTGGAAGCAGAGCCTTCATTGTGAATCGTGGCGTTCTTAATTTCCCCTCTGTTCTTTTTATCCAATATAGATTAATGAATAAGAGGTGGAATGAAAATGTTGGGAACTTCCGAAAGCTGTCAGTTTGGTATGGACTTGGGTTCAGCCCATACATAGTGAATCGTTGCTTTGTTAATTTGCTCTCTCCTCTTGATCCAATATAGATGAATGAAAGAAAAGGTGAAGCTTGAGCGCCAGCGACACAATAAAAAAAAACCCTTCCCTTCCTTCAGCCCGTCCATCCCAAACCCAAATACCGCCTTCAATAGACGTTCAGAAGGTTCTTTGTGGGACTCGTACGCCAAGAAGGAGGTCCACCATCAATCAGTCAGTCGGGAAGACCGCATTACTTACCTGTCGTCGGATGAACAGACCTCCGCTCCCTCCTCGTCTCTTCTCCTCCTGCGGGAACCCTTGGGAACCCCATTGACACGGATTGATGGACACCCGAGACCTCAAGGTTTATTTACCTTATTCGAAGATGTTTCCCAAACACAAAAGAAGACCTGAATCGAGGCTTTCCGTCTTTTTTCGAATCCCTTCCGTCAAGCCTAAATGTTTTCTCCTATGGAATCCCGTAGGGACGAAAAGAAGCAGCGTCGCGTTACAATCAGGTAACGTTCCGGAAGGTTGAACCTCTTCATTTTAGGTTAAAAGAAAATTTCTAAAAATATCAACTCTTGTTCCAGATTCGGGGAGTAGTTTTATGGGGAATGGGACCAGCATTAACAAGCAAGTTAGTACATAATGGTTCATTACTTCCGCATTAGGTAAACAGCCTTCTATACATAGAGATCGCAGTACTTAGTAGGTATGTGACACACTAAATTCGTCTCCTCGTGTAGGCAAATCTTGAAATTCTACAATGTAGAATCTACATGTCTTGAAGAAACATACTAGGAAGTCGCTGCGAATTATTACGCAATAGTTAATTATCCCCAAGCTCAAGGGAAACGATACCAAACTTGCTTATCTCAGCAAAAACCTCAAAAATCCACTCTACTCTAACTGTGAGGCATTTTATGCCCCATGCGGAGAACGGTCATTGCAGATTTAGAATCTACCTACCTTGACAATTAAAATCACAAAATGCGAGGGGCATTATAAAAAATGTGAGTTGTAATATTATTACAAAGGCTTATTGTAATCATTTTGCAATCTAATCTTACTGTACACCTACTGGAATATAATAAACGAAAAATTGTCACTTGAAACTGACGAAATTAAATTAGAAATAAATTAAGATAATTACATATCTTCTCGATTAAAGATCATAAATAATATACATGAAAACTAAAGGGGTCATAAAGTTGACCGTATCACTGGAAAGCTGATTAAATTTGACAATTTCCAAAAGTTGCCATCACTTCTTTCATTTATCTATTTCAGTAATGTTGAAAGTTTCAACTAAGTACGTTTAGAAATTAGTTTGAGATTATGAAAATGTATCAGGCTTATAGGAAATCTAACGCTGGATCCAAAAATGCTATCAAAAATTGAAAAAAAAAGAAAAAAAAAGGTTTTCAAATGGAGAAATATTGGGTTTTGGGGCAAAAAACGTCGTTTTCTTAACAAAACTCTTTAAAAAATCGTATTTAGGGAACGTTTTGGGATAAAAAAGTGCGGTTGCGGGATTTGCTCCATTTTCGGTCTACTTTTATATAAAAGATTCTTTGTTTGAATTGTGTGGACCATGTATAATTAAGATTGCATAATTTTGTATGCTGAGAAGTTTAATAAGTTGCAAATCTGAAAAAACTGGTAGTACTTTGGTCTGGATAGCGGCATCCAAAAAGCGTCGAGGGCCTAAGTCCTGCGCACCCTTGACTGTGTAAAGACGAGAGAATGAAAACTAACTAGAGGAGCTGGATAAGATAGGACCTCCAGTGATAGGCCTATGAAGGATCCCTACTCATCCGCAGTTATTCAAGGAAACATAAGTAGGTCGAGCCGTAAAAGGGCGACGCCGACGGCATGAAAGGCGGCTTGGAAGGATATCAGATGATGAATTGGCCGAGGATGAAAGATGCAAAGACGGGCAGAGACCCCAAGGACGCTACGCTCCCACTTTCCACGCATCGAGGAGCGACGGTTGGAAATGTGTTGGCATTTAAACTGCATGTTTTCCCTTTGGAAATTGCGTGACAATCACGAACAGGATGCTAGGAAACCCGGCAGTAAAGATGGCATCTTGATTGGATCATCACAGGGTAAGATTACGTTGAGGTAGGTCAGGATTTAATAGTTATAACTAGATAATGATGACAGATATTCCAATTTATGAAATTATTCATGTCATGGGATAGAAACTTCCCTTTTGGTGCAAAACGATCCCACGCGATAGCGAAACACAGCTTCCGATACCGTTCATAAATTGTGAAGCAATAACAACACTAAAATCAGGCAACAGATCGTTGCGTAAATAATGCTTTACACACAACATCCCTTACCACACTGAATACGTGCACGACGTCTTCTGCGTCTTTTACGAGTAGTTCGTTGCTTGGCATTAAACCTTACGTCCTACCCTCCAAGTAAAATTATCTCTTCTATTCACTCCAACTAAAAACCACCATGAAAATCACTTGTGAATTTTTGGCCAGGGCAGCCTGGATATCTAAGAGATTTCCGAAAAACGACTATTTTTCTGTGCACTCTGCACACAGTATAGGTATTTTATTAAGTACGGTATCAAACTTTCTGGTTTTTCTAATGACAGTAGAAACTTCTGAAGAAGGAACTTTACTTTTGGAGATCTAAGTACAATATCAAACGCAATAGGATCATTAAACTACATACAAGGCTCAGAATCTTAACTCTTGAACTCCAAACGAGTTTTTTTCGAGTTTTTTCACTTCTAACATTTTTTTTACCTTATGTCACTAAAACGGGCATAACTCCCTTAAATTACTAAATAAAATTAAATTTTAGGATACCGTTGGGAAGGAATTTCAATGTTCCATTTCTCAATTACAAGATTCGATTTTTTATTCAATCCTGATTAGTGAAAAAAGTGACCAACGTTAACATTTTGACAATTTCTTTAAAATTGCCCTTGTTTTCTTTCGTTTTTTTCTATTGTTAATGTGTTTTTTGGCTTGCTTTTGGTTCTGAAAAGAGTTGATTTCAAAGTGAAAATCAACGATTTCCCCAAATGCCGACTTGCTTCATAAAAATGAGTTCAATATCGCAAAATAAAGCATTTTTTGACGCGGAATCGAATGGTTACATTTCCATACCTCCATGATTAAGAAGAAATTCGTCTTTTGGAATCTCATTTATTAAATGATTTCATTTTATAAATAACATGGCAGTTAGAGATGATTTTAAAATGAATTCTCAAAATGTTCATCGCCTTGTTAGAGTGAAAAAAGTTGAAAGTGAAATAACTCAGAACGAAGAGTCTAATAAAAAACACTGTAGGAGGCACTATATTTTGCAAATGAACTTGTTCCATAATTAACGTAGACATCCTGTATGTAAACGGACTACAAAAGATTCAAAGAACCGATCAGATACAAGTGTGATCCAGGAAAAACCAAACGGGGACGCCGCTCCAATGCATGCAATATATTTGATCAATACAATAATACAATTGATCTTTAAATTGGTTATCAAAGTAATTTAATCTTGAGAACACTTTTTAAAGGGGACAGTAGACTAAGGATAGTAGAGTACAAGGGGGTTAAAACACTAAAAATAGTTGGGTAAAATTTGAGTGTTAAATTTTTGATGCACTTATTGTCTGAACAAAATAATCGTAGATTGATCAATTTCGTCCGGTGTTACGGTCTCTGAGAACATTTCGAAAGCCTCGCCCTTTAACATTGGTCGTCTCTGGAAGTTAATTTCGGAGGCTCCCGACCCGACGTGTCGCATATTAATAGAAATCTAACATGACAGGCCCGAGACACCCTTCCCCTCTCGACCCGGCCGATCCCACTTGTAACGAACAGAGGGTTACATTCGACTGGCTGCTGAAAACAACAAATTTTTTAGCCGTCTACGTTAGAAACTATTTAACCACGTAACTCTGTACTACTTTATGTAAATACACATTTACGATGAAATGTTTACACTTTTAGTCGCTCTCAGTAAAACCTCCACAACACATTTTGCAGCACCAATTCACAAGTCCGAATAATGTGATTTGACACATATTTCTTATAAAGCTTCTGAAATTCTCCCGAAACCCAACCTTAAAAACTTCCGAAATCGTTCTAAATTCAGTACACGTGAAGAATGGTTTCAAGATGAAATTGCTTAATTGAAACAAAACTTAGGAAGATAGTCCCGAAATCATGGTAAGCCATTTATAAGAAGGGACGAGCGTTCCAGTGAAGACCAGTTAGTGAAACATCAAGCCCTTCTGGTAGGAATCAACTGCCCCAACATCTGCATAACCGTTTATAAATTGTACATAAGTAATGTAAACAACAAAATTGGTGAACAGTCCTACAAGTATGAATTCTACATGGATAGTATCCATTGGATACAATAGCTAGAAGACCATTTTTTTGGCAGACTGCGGTACTATGCAGAGGATGTTTATGGTGATGGTTTATGCTTACGGTAGATAAGGCAATTCTTAAAAATTGCCCTAAAATTTTAGGATGAGTAGCTCATCTTGGATAGTTTTTTTGTCATCAGTTGTCAGCCAATAACTGTATATGCAAGCATTGATACCATGAAACAGTTTAAAAAGTGATTTAAATTTATTTCACACTGTCATGGCACATATTTGGTCAAAAGTCGGAAGTAGTAGGTGATGGTTTCAGAATGACTGGTTAGTAGTTCCCCAAGGTGTGAGCGTGTGTGAAGGTAACATTCATTGAACAGGCAGGTAATTTTTCAAGAATTGGAGTAGACCCGGTCCTCAGATTTTAGAAATCTCTAAAAGTAATCGCCGTTTAATCTTTTTTGTACTTGAATCTAGAGCCCTAATGCAGTTTATATACCAAGATATTGAAATTAAACGCCTTGATCAGATTATTTTCGAGAATTCCTATTTATTTGGCATTAACTACTTCAACAGGTGTGTCCATGTCACAGTAAGTGTGAAACCAGGCTGCGGGAACTTGGCAGAAGTGGTGACACCCTTCACTAACGAGTCCAGCTCGCACTGCTCCCCCGCCATCAAAATAATATCCGCAAAAATCTTGACACGGTCTACTTACTCTTGCGAAGGATGTTAGCGAGAAGATGAAGAAAACTTGGGGTGGAGGCTCAGAGTCCTTGGCCCATCGTCGTATCTTGGGCCGATCGTTCGAACTCAACAACCCGCTCCGTCACTCCGTTCCAATCTGGCAGGTGTCAGTTTCTGCCCTTTTCGGGACTCTTAACAGATTTTCTGGCCGTTTGCGGGTTGATTCCCTCTGAACCGTCCACCAACCAAGTCATCTTATGGCAGGTAATTCGTTCCATACAAGGGCGAATGAGACTGTTTTCATGATAATGACTCTGCCCTCGCGCATCAGGAGGGATATTAGTGTTGTGACATTGACGTCAATGCCCTGCCATCAGCCAAGATGCTTTGTTGATGCAACTATTTATAACCCCTATCACTGCAGGACGCAACACTCGAACCACAAATTATCATTCGATAAAAGTTAGCAAATGCAGATTACCTTTAAAGCATCAGAGTGTTAAGAAAAATTGACATATCAATCGTTCAGAACATGACCTTTATGAAGGTTACGAGAATACATCTGTAGAACCAGTGCTAATCTAGCTCATTTTTTCCACGTTTGGAGCATAATTCCCATGAATTATTTCGCAAATCAATTTCAATTTGTCCCTTCAATCAATCAGCAGAATCTGGATACTACTCAAAATATTTCCTGGTTTAACGTCCCCACCCATCCTTACCATTCTCTGGGCGTCTCTAATCATATTGTCTCATGTCTAAAAAATCCAAAAACAAGAAGAAATATTGACCGCCCCCCCAAACCAAAAGGCCTAACCCGATATGGTATTCATGAACCCACCTACTAAAAACTCTAATGGCATCTTAGTACCTGAATCAAATACTTTACCAATAGCATCAAGAAGACGTTACAAATTGTTTGTCAACTGATGGTCAATAACGGGCCCGAGACCACCCGATTACAACATTACCGAAAGGAAAGCTAATAATGCTAGGGCGAGGTTCTTACAATAATCTACAACAGTGACTTGGAAAACCGTGTGGAAATTATTGCCAACTAACCTATTGCACATTAATCAAAACTAGGAAATAGGTTGACGAAGGAGGACACGATATATACATGTCAAAATTCTCTTCAACTGAGGGAAAAACAATTTTGTTCCATCGAAGAAACAAAGAAAACTACTGGGTTTACTAAATCGAAGATGGCGTTGAATTATTAGGTAACTATCATGAATATTCGTGATAAAAGGAGTTCTGAAAATACAGGATGATAGATATTAGACATAGATACTTATGCAGACCCCGCGTTTCAAAATGTTTTGCTCCTATCCGTTGGAAGCAGAAGAGGTGATCTACAGATCAGCAAAGCAATGTTACCAATACAAGTTGCTGATTGCTGGGAATGATGGAAAAGTGCGTGATCTTTGTCGAATTACTAGTGAAGACAGCGGTCCAACGCACTACAGCTGTTGTATAAGATGTAGGAACCCACCATTTATTCCAATCGTAATACGAGTGCATATTCTGTCTGGGTACGTCTCGCATTTCGTTGAGAAGGAGCTTCGATTAGATTGGGAAATTAAGGTTATTCCTATCTCCGAAAAACGATATCCCATTCAAAATTTCACACATTTGGAAATCAATCACGTCCATGTTCAATAATGGAATGTATAATGGTGTATGATATACTTCGTTAGCTCAGTGAAAGAACATTTCCGTTTTATAACATGCTACACTGGTGACGAATCAGACAATGGATGATCGATGAAGAGAGGTCACCCGTAACATCAGGTTTTTAAGCGTAGGCCGCTTCCAAGGCTCTGGGGATTCTTGGCGATTCGATCGGGATTTCTAGCCTTCAGTCTTCTACTCAGAGCTGGCTTGAAACTATTTTAGACAATGAAGTCCAAAAGCGAGCCTTAGCTGGTCAATATGTTGGATCATTTGATGTACGATCGAATGCCATCATTACAACAAAAAATACAGTGGCAAACCGAATGGACTCCATCATTTTTGGAAATAAGTGAAGACCTATCGAGTAAAAACATAATATTTGATTCTTAGTCATTCTTAATACTTGTGTGTATCTGAATTCTAACAAATACTAATTCCAAAATAAGAAATTACCTAATAACTGTAACTTTATTTTAGTACTTGAATGGTTTAGCAACCATGTAAGAGGAGGCGAGAGCTTGTCCAAACTATCGACTCATAAGTTACAAACAAATATATGACCACTTTTAAACGTATACCTGTTCTTCTGGGCGGTTTTATCCTACATGCAATTTAGAACATGTGTCATACAATGTTGGTTGCTAAACCATTCAAGTACTAAAATAAGGTTAAAATTATTATGTAATTTCTTCTTTTGAAATTTCCGATGTCATAGGAAACCAAATACGAGGTCAGTTGTGATTTTGATTTATATAAAGTCAAAACATTCCACCTCTCAATATTAACATAAATAGCCAGAAAAAGTACATCCGCACAGTTTCACAAAA
Source organism: Creontiades dilutus (assembly GCA_031894815.1). Classification (NCBI taxonomy): domain Eukaryota; kingdom Metazoa; phylum Arthropoda; class Insecta; order Hemiptera; family Miridae; genus Creontiades; species Creontiades dilutus. Next base: position 397,280 of record JAVIWC010001591.1, read on the forward strand.
TGTACGGAAGCAGCTAATAGCTAAATAGTCCGAAACCAATGAATTTCACTTTATTGGTCTCTTCTAACAATTATAGTTTTGGCTATGTTGTGCCTAGAAAAATTCTTAAGATTGTAAGAGTTATCAAACGAATGAAATGTCAAATTGTAGAACAAAGGTAGAATGATGTACGAAACAGAACGATTGGCTAGCTCTATCACCTAATGTTTAATTACATTATTTAGAATTCACGAAGAATACACCATTCAAATTTGATTTATGCAACGGAGATCATAGTTCTACTATTATTAGGCTACATCTTTTCTCAGCAAAACTGTTTCCACATATCTTCCCAACGAAAACATCTTGAATGTTCCAAATAGGTTTTTGCAATTGCTTAACGGAGTTCAGAACGAAATCTCTTGATTGAGGGTGACTGACGAAAATACTGAGCCACTGGTACAGCGCTTACGTCTTTCTCTTGATTGTACGTTTCTTAGGAAGAGCTGCGGAATAGCGAGTCCACTCCTTCACAGCCCAAGGACGATCCTGAATGCCTTTCGCATTCCTCGGTATAACAACCGGAAGATGCAAGAGAGGAGGCGCCCGCCTGATTCATCTTTGTTAAATGTAACTGACACAAAAATCGAAGGGGAAGACTTGAATAGAATGTATAGTTGGCATTAAACATTGACCACGATCACATGCAGGATACTATAACATGAATTACTACCATCAACAAGGATACCGAGTGATGCGAAACAGTGGCCTCTAATGAAACGCTCAGGTATTTGCATTTTACGATTTGCTGCACCCTCAAATTCCTTTCCACATCTGGCATCTCTAGGGTTATATTTATGAAGGAGATGTAGAATTCAATCTTAATCATCCAAGATACACACAGCGGTAGAAAAATTGATACGAGTATATAAAACGGCTAATTTTCCTCACAAAATAGAACATACGTTATGTCAATATAAAGCTCTATGAATTTAAATGTCCATTCGTGAACAAAACATTAAAATGACCTCAGTTTTAAGCATTTGGATACCTTGAAATCTGGAAACCATTGCCGATCTCAGAGGAACAAATGTATCAGGATGAAGGGTAACTCCAGCAATTTAACTTTCTCATGAAACTCGATGCAACACACGTGAAAGATATAGGGAAACAAAAACAAGTTTATTAAAAATGAAACAGACCGGTGAAACATTTTCTGTTACATAAAAGTAAATGGTTTACGTTAAAAAACATAAACTGATTTAGGGATTTTGGTGGAGTCACCACATAGCTATAAAAACGTAATTGAGCATAGGAGAGTATTTGTGATATTATTTATGTATTCTGCGGAAACCATTATCGGAATTGTAAATTCTCCAACATCATACACCATAATGTCTGTTAATTTTCAGCTATCTACGTACAGAAAGAGCACAGCCCTTGAAGAACCTATCCATACAGCCATCCACAGCCTTATAGACTTTTGCAGGTGTCTCGCCGAAAAAAATTTCCTGTTTTCCATGACCGGATGGGATTTCAACTTGTAACCGCTGGAATACATACACTCGATTCTTCAAGACACTGACTTTTCAAATATGCTAAAGCGGAAACCTGAACCTTTCATTGTTCTGGTTTAATGAACCGGATCTAGGACTAAGAACAAAGGAAACGAGAGAATCAACGGAAGCTAACAGCGTTTAAATGAGGATATTTATGAAATACCTTTCATTCAGGTATCTTTTCAAGGACGTATCATTTTTCTCTTAATATCTACCAAACCCTTTCAGTAAAACTAAAATATAGGTACATTTTTCTAACCATTTATAACCAACCAACATTTGTAAATTGAATGTTTTTATTACCTTCACTATTACCCAAATTGTAACGGAAAAAGAACCTAGGTAAAAGAATCCCATGGGTACGAAAAAAGACCTCGCTGGTTAAGTTAGGTGAACTGTTTAAAATGAAAGGTACATTGCTTACAGAACTTTAAATTAATTAAAGTGCTTACAGTTCAGTATGTAGTAATTAAGTGCATTAATTGCGGTATTTAGAAAATGAGGCAAATGCTGTGGTAATAGTAACACTATATGCTGATCATGTGGTTTTTTTACTTTCCCTACAGAATGGAAAGTCATGGTCACTTAATAAATAGTGCTAAACATCAATGTATTTTGTTACCTGACAGTGGATATTATTTCTCCCAGAGAGTGGAAAGCAATATTCACATACAAGAACTGTATCTGCTTCACGGCAAATACTTCTTTCCTTACAGTACAAAAATCGTAGTTGCTGAGAGGCTTCGAACTGTAACATCATCCCTTAGTTGATAGAATTATACGCATCGCAATCCTGTCTTAAAATGGTCTGAAACGGGTTCGTAATCTGTTTTTCTCCCCGCATTTTTGAATTGTCCCATAGAGAGGAGTCTAACAGGCGTCTCTATATACAGGGTGCACAGCGTACGACCCGAAAATCTTCGCACACGTGTTCTACAACTAGTTTCCAACAAAAAGTGCCTCGTAGAGATTTTTTTATAGAGGCTTCGTTTTTGAGTTATTTCACTTTCAAGATTTTTGTCGTGTTTTCGAACTTACGTCACTAAAACAGCCGTAACGCCGGCGTTTTCAAAGTATTTGCAAATCTCAGTATGCCGTTGAAAAGAGCACAAAATTATCTATCGTCTCAGTCTCTAATAATAATTTTTTAAAAGGAACTAAAGGATAAAAATGAGCCTGAAAAGTAAATTTTGTCAAATTTTGAAAAAAAAATATTTTTTTAATGGCTCATTAGTCCCCCTTAATTTTAATGATACGTTTGAGCCTGTAAGCTTAAAAAATGCGCAAAAGTCTCAGCTTTCCAATGGTATATTTAATTTTTAGGTTTTAGAGGAAACTTTTTTGAGGAAATTGAGATTTTATGCAAAAAAACGTGTATTTTCAAGCACATTTGATGTGATCGAACGGGTGTGTGGATCTACCTTTGACCGTTAATCACACTATCATACTCAACATTTTGCTCGTGACGATGTTTCTATCAACGAAAAGAAGAGGAAATCATAACAAACAACGGGATCAAACCTCACGATATCAGGAAGAACGGGAGACATTTAACAGTTGATTTACATCAATTCATACCGCGGATTCTGGACCAAAACGCACCATACTAGCTAATGTTTTACATCAATGTTGTAATGCAACAGAGATGGTTACAATTTTGTTGTTACATGATAGAGTATCGGGGTTTCGATCTAAGAATTATGGGCCCAACAGGCTTCCAGCATCACAAGTGGATTACGAGGTACAACAAAGACTTTGAAAAGATTTTTTTCAACGAATTATCTCTACGGGAAACGTAGTTCCTTTTATGTTCAATATTTAAACCCATATATTGTAGTTTTCTTTGTTGTATCTGAAAATAGTGATTTTAGACAGTTGCCAACGTCAGCACGAGTCGGAGGGTTCGTTCATCGTCGACAGCTTTATGTGAAATCTCCAGACGCACCCAAGGTAAACGGACCCAACACAACACGACTCAGCTGTTCAGTGTGAGATTCCTTTAACCACCTCTTATCCAAGATCGCTTACCCATTCGCTTTTTTGTTGGCATTTTTCCATTCTTTTACACCGACGTTATCTTGTTAAGATTGCGTTTCTTTTCAGTCGGCCCTTCTCAAACTGTTTACACTCCTAATCTCGAACTCGGCTAGATCCTGGATTTATTGTGTCGGCCCTGACAACGGATGAAAACAACATTGTGGCAACCGATAGGGGAACCGCAAGTTGTGTTTGGTGAGGATTCATCACCAATCGTTTTCCAATTGTCAGAACCCTCGTTTTGTTAAATAACATGCATAATAGGTTTTGGTTGGTTAACATCTGCAAGTTTTCTATACAGTGATAGTCTGTTCACTGATAGTCTGACCTCCTTCTCAATTGCTTTAATAAAAATAAACAGATCCTCAGCATGCTACAAAAAGAAGGCTGTTTAATCTGTAAGAAGTATTTTAGGCAACCACAAAACTGGTTAGCCAAGATACTCGTTACAGATTCTACTAAACATTAGTAAGATACCAGCCCTCCGCATAACAAGTGCAGTTACATTATAAATTTTGAGTCATCTTATGCATCTACGATAGGACATTGCTTAGTATCAGGAATTGTAACCATTTTGGGGCAAGATAATCATAATTTATACATAGATAATGACGGTACTGTTCTGGTTCAACAGAGAATCATCATCTATGGCTGATTAATATATTGTGATTTCAGCGAATTGGGGTTTGGATCCAAGCTTCAGGTTATGGTCCCAACACTCTTCCAACTCACTCCAGTCACTCACAAGTCAGTAGAGATTAATTACTGTTCAAGGTGGTTGATTGCTAATGGTATCTCCTCAGAAGACGGATACGATTCAATAGGTGCCTATATCTCTGTTGATCGTTAGCATTCTACCTGAGAAAACGACAGGGTGGAGGTTCCTCATTCATTTCGGAATTGCAAGTGGTAGGTACAGGGGCTGTCATTGAGATGGAATTCCGTGAATCCACCGCGAGAGTCTGGCGAAGGAGAAAACGAGGATGCGCTCCGATTCCACGGTAGAGAAGGTCAGCCTCTTTCGAATGCCCCAAACTTTCGATCAACAAGCCGATCGCATTGAATTGCGGCTGAGCTCTCACCTGACTTCGCCAAGAATGTTGTACGTACATTCTTACTAAGGGAAATCAACACTCCCGATCCACATCTATATTGGCCAACAATTAAATTTTTTTTTTAATTGTTTTTCATTAACTACCTCCAGTATCATTTAAAAGCACATCCGCCAAGAAGAGTGTGGCACATAGCTTCCTCGTTAAGAGAACATGAACGTACAGATCATTCAAATGTCTTCAATAGTTTTAAAATGTGTAGAACTTAAGCTTGTTTAACGATCCATGGGAAAGAATACCGCGGGACATTCTTTCGTAGACATCAACACCTTCAAAAGGTGAATCGACATAGATTGCGGATTTGTAATTCTATAGCAGACACGATTTGGAATTGGTATGTGATGACTGTATCTGCTTTCGCTAACTAGCATCCAAATTTGAGCGAGATCAGACCCAGGGTGTATTTTGAGTTAGGCAGTGAAAACTATTGATTTGTAAGCGATGAAGTTCAAATCGCCATTTACAACGTAACCCACACATTTCCTGAACATTTCACCTTAATCAGATAAAAACTGTGGAATTAATGATCTTCAGACAGACAAACAAACACGGACACGCACAGACATGAAACGGAAGTTGTTAAGAATGCAGAAAAAAAGTTTTATCCCTCGAAGCTGATGACGGAGCTTCCGCTGTCTGTAGGTAGACTAAAAGTAAAAAGGGAATACTCCACTAAGGCCGTTGAATTTGAAGAACAACTATGCAAATAATGTGTGATATGAAATTTCACTATTTCCTTATTGCAGGTAAGTCATAATTTTACCTCAAGAATAACTAAACATTCACTTATGAGATTCTAGCCATTATACACGATTTTTTTTTTCAAAAATTAATAAATTCATCTAAATTTTATTCCACGATTATTCCAAGACAACTACCCCGCCATTCTACTAACAAAGAAAATGAAAATAGTTCCAATATGACAATAAGAGCAAATGTTTCGATTTTTTCCCCTCGAATCAAATTGTTCCCTACTTTTTAAACTTGACAAGCTTGAGCACAGAAATCTGTTTGAAAGTTAAAAACGTATAAACACTAGAAAATTTTCGCTTTTTAAAAATTATAGAGCGATTGCCAAAGCCTAATTTTGACTGAATTTAACGAAACATCCCTAGCATGATCCTTCGGCGACCATGGAACTGAGAATGTTGGTCTCATAGAAACATTCTCCGGAAGGGCATTCGTATTTAGAATTGTAGATATGAATACATATTCATAAATATAAATATGAATGAATGATTCATACCTATTCATAAATTTGCATACGATCAAAATTCATGAATTAGAAAATGTGAATAAGAAAGCAAATGCGGATGTAAATATGAATAAAGATACAATAAAAATGTAATTTCTCGGAGAATTCAACCAAAATTTAATTTTTTACTAATTTCTTTATGATGAATTTTTCAAAATTTGCTTTATTTTGTTACAATTTCATTCCAATTTTCCAGACTCATAGTAAATTTAAATGAAATTCAAGTTCTTTATCCTGCATTTTACCAAAATTCTTTCTTTTTTTGCGACGTTTTCTAAAATTTACAATTTCATTTTGTTTCAATTTTCCTACAATTGACTTGTTGTTTTTTTTCTGTTTTTCTGTCACTTTAAGCTTCACAATGTGTTTAAAGGGTGGGGGGGGGGGGGGGTTCGGTCCACAAATAGGAAGGCTTTTTATTCGAAATAGTACACCAAATCAAGTGAATCGTAGGAAAATTTACAAAAAAGTGTACAGTTTTGGACAATGTGCAAACAAATTAATTTTATTTCAATTGAGGGTCATGAACCTAAATCGCAAAATTCACAAATAAAAAGAGTTGAAGTTACAAAAAAATATGTATTTTGTAAAATTCTCAAAAACGATCATGTTTCTATTTTCATGCGCATTCGTATTCATATTTTAGGATTAATGAATTTCTTGTTTATTATACGAATATGCCCCTCTCTGGTTCGCATTCGGATCTAATCGGAGTTCAAATAATATCAAAGAACAGTTCTTCGGCTGTGAATCATTAGGGAGTGATCCCGTATTGCCAACAGGTTTTCCCTTTAGGATCTCACGAACTATTTTCTATAAATAAATCATGCGAGAAACGGCCGCCCGAGCCAAAAATGTTGAGCCGCGATGTGGCGGGAAGTTGAGTGCATTTCACGCGATCCCCGCCCGCCCCGAGTCTTTTCTTGGACGTGTGATTCTAGCGATCACGATGAAACGCGAACATTACGAGGAGTTTTCTGACTTTAGTTTTCGATTTATTTTCCTTGGTAATTCATGGGAGTCCTCTCATTACGCCCTGCAACAAGCCAGGGAACGCTTGAAGTGTTTCAATAACTGAAGAACGAAGAAGTAATTCGTTGTGTTATAATTTGGTGCGTCCCAACAAATAACAATTGAGTTAAACATAATAATGTTCACAATCTACTTATTTCAATTTCCTAAATCTGATAGGCCTAAACAACGAAAATCGGTTAAGTCATTAGCTGTAATTCCTTCCGAGTAAACAATCATAGGGACACATTTCACTTGAACGTATTGGCGATGAAGACAAATTCAACAGCATTAGGTTTAAGAAAATGCCCTCAATTTCAAAAATGAATAATGAGTTAATTAAATCCAATTCAAATTACGTAGAGTTTCGACAGTTTGATAGTTCGATTGTTAGTTTTATTAGGTTTCAGTTTTGTAAGGTATGATTATGAAACACAGATCAATCTGATAAAAAAATTATTCATGCCCAACAGCTGAAATTACGATAAAAAAAAGGTTGTCAAATTGTAGACATCTGATGTTTCCGTGCTTAACAACTATTCAAAAATGAGGTCACATTCCGAAACCTAGGTTCTCGAGTAAAAGAAGTAAATATGATGAGGGTACACGAAGAACATACGTGAAAATAGACGACGATAGATGGTTTCTCAGAAGAGGGAGACAAGGAGGAAAAATTGTAAAGAACACTGAGTGTTTTACAGGAATACATAAAGTGTTCCATCTCATTAAATTTTGAAAAGCCTGCTTTGATAGTGATAAGTCTATTTTTCAAATCCTCTTCTATGGTAGAAATTTAAATTGATTCCTTCAACACACAATTAATGAACAAGTTTTAAAAATCCAATTATGCAGTTAAGATCATTTCAAGGCTTGTACATAAATTTAAGAATTTATGGGTTGATGAGTATAGACTTAAGTATGTCTATGGTTCTGGGTTTTATGGGCATCCTAGGGAGGCCGCCGTGATGGGTGGTCCGGGCTCGGCCGGACATTTTGAAATTTTCAATTAGTTTTTAACCATTTTGATGAATTATGTATGATAAATAAAATAAGTATTTATCTATCTAAAAGCATACACCAACGGATGTTGAGAAGGGTTAGTTCTGAAGCAATTGAGATAAACTATTCATATTATCACATTAGGTTCAATCATCAGTAACTATCCTATTCACAAGACAGTGAACCACATTTTGAGTAGTTGGGAAAAACGCAGCAAATTCTTTCACCGGGGTTTATTATTCAATAGGCTTGCGTTCATGATTTGAATTTCTACTAAGCTTTGTAGTGTCCCTGTTTCACAGGTGATGAAGCGATTATTGAATTTCAGGAGATATGCATAGAGCACGTAAATCTATTCTCAACCAAAATACCTATTTGGATTGATCAGTTGATCATATTTGTGTGCCTCCTAAAATTCAATAATCGCTCTATCACCTGTGAAATACGCACACTCCAAAGCTTAGTAGAAATGTAAACCATGAACGCAAGCCAATTGAATAATAAACCCCAGTGAAAGAATTTGCAGCGTTTTTCAAAGTTCGAGCGTCTCAATTAGATGGACAATCATTGAATGAAGGAGCAGCTTTGTAATGAGGTAGCTCTATTTCTCAGAATGATTACCACTGGACTTCCTGCCGGAGAAAAGCAATCACGAGACTGGAGTATTTGTTTATTTTTCCAAGCTCGGAACTAAATGCGGTTCTCCCAAGGTAATGGAACCCTGCGCATTGTGAAACGTCCGTTTCTTTGCTCAAGACGGTCTAGGTCCCACGGCGGAGTATAGAAGACTATTATAGTGGGGAAATGAGAGAGCGAGAGCTAGTTATGTGTAAAGGAAGATAAGGTTATAGTGAGTGTTGGGTGTCGAGGACACAACTTGATATAAGGGACGGGCCGAGACAAATGAGTTCCTCTTCTATTGAAGGCTTTAGAGGATCGTGAAGTGCAAGGATTAAAGAGAGCTCCACACCTAATGGCGCCTTTATAAAACCCTGAGTTTATTGAAGAAGCCGCACTAATCCCATATAAAGAAAAGGAAGCTTTAAGAAATGTAGTGTGAATACTAAGCATTGAAAATCGAAACATCTTCAGGGGTTGAATTCCTTCTGCGGGTGAAGCTCGGCGTGAAAACACATCAGGGGAATGCCAAATCGTTGGGGTTCTGGATGCTTTATCCTTGACCTACCGCCGTCGACCAAGCTTTCAGAAGAAAGGGAAAACCAGGTTACAATTCAGGTAACAGGTTCAAGAGCCTGCGTAGGTGGTTGCAAAAGAGGTTGTTGACAAAGGTGGGATTACCTGTGGAATGCTCAACAGCCCACTTATGGACCTGACAATCGCCAGCATACATCTTTGTACCTTTCTAGCTACCTGTCTACCTTCTTCCACGGTACAATGTTACCTTCCATCGGTCACTTTTCTCGGCCACAAAGGGTGGGTTGATGCAGAATCTTTCAAAAACCGTGAAAGGACCAACCTTTCAAAAGCGCTTGGATGGTTTTCACCTACGCTTGCCTACCTACTTGTTTTTGTTCCAACTTTTAAGACTAATGTTGTCCAAAAAAAAGTTGAAATGAAATAAAGAAGCTACAGATACGTACAGCAGCCCTCGTATAAATCACTAAGTTCACAAAAAATTGGGTCGACTGCGGGATCACTACCGGGTCAATTTGTCACCGAGGTTCACCACATGTGACACCATATATACACCAAGCGCGGCACAGACTTTCAGAAAAAAGATTTCGAGCATATTTTCTACTTTTTCTTCTAGAACGTAACTCCCCAACACCGAAATTCAATTTTGAGCTTAGAAAGAGGTAACGTCAATACTTCAAGTTGTTTTATACGGGACAAACGTACGATAAAAATGACACACTTCCGAAAAATTTCTGTAAACAGAACAAGTTGACTACCGTGAAGGAAAACGTTTACATTTTGTTTATATTGTTTAATCAAGGGAGTGTTTAAGAAATTAATACACGGAAGGGTGGAAACAGTTACGGGTACAGGATGTAAGAATGTAGGAATATTAAGGATGGGATTCTAGAACTGCCTTTGAATGTATCTTTCATGTTTTTATAACGTACTGTATCGTATTTCACAATGTAATATCATAAAATGATTTTATTCCTGCACTTCTAATTTTTGTCTTTATTGCTGTAAATTGCAGGTTGCTAATAGTTGTTTTCAGTTCAATGGGAAATAAGTTTTATGTAATCCAGTAAAACGCAAGGAAAGCAACTTAACATTAGAGAAACATTGTTTTTCAGACCCCATCAAAATAAGAAGAGTTGGTTTAATAGGAAAGAGATCAGTAGTCTCTAGATCAGTAAAAATTATATATTGCATTATTAAATTCCAGATGAAGATATCTAAATGGAAATAGTTTGAAAACACTTCAATTTAAAACTGTACTTAACTTGGAAGAAAAGTTAAAATTACTCTGTAAAAGAAAACCGTTTTTAACTTTAATGAGAAGATAAATTTCATAAGGAAAATAGTGGGGGTAACAGTTGCTGTCATTACTCCTGTGCTTGGATTCAACTTCACAATTTGACCTTTTCGTAATTCGTTCATTTCATGAACTACATGAAACCGAACGTTTCGTCTTTAATTCTTAGTCTGGAATCTCAGCCAAAGACACAGTACACAAGTCATTTAATGTATCTTCTCCTCGTCCTTTCATCACGGAACAAATGTATAATGAATGCTGCAGAAGCCTCGTAAAATTTTATCGATTTGTGTTTCAATTGGTAGCACATTTAGGTTAGTGTTGGTAGCGTGGTGCATGATTTTGTATATGATGATGTCAGAGGATAGCGGTTCTCCGCAATTATTGGAATGAGTGTGTTGATGGGGGGGGGGGGGGGGGGTTACTTGCAGAGGTCTTACAACTCGTAGGTGTTCAAAATGAACGCGAATGTGACATAGTTCTTCAATTCCCAAAAACACGTTTTCCACAAACAACTAAGGTTCAGCTACCAAATGGACGAAGAATCGCAAAGTCAATATGAAAGGTTATTACTCGAGGTAGTTTTGATGTGATTTTAAATCCCAGTGAAGAGTTTTCATCACGTTTCAACTGATGGTATGGTTTTTGAACAGTATACTCCTAAGAAACTCGTCGAAATTTAGTAAGTCAACTATTTTTGTGTATTCTATTTTCCTACCAACTGGAACGCCCCAAAACTTTATTCTTGAGTGTTTTCATCATTTCCCCCAAAAAAATACCAGAGCTGATTTCGAAAATATGGTCATCAATGAAAATTAATTGGAATAAAGTGGAGAAATGTGGGGTTTTAAGGTAAAACATGAAAGAACCATTCTAAAAATTGCGCTTGACTGTTTTGCTCGTTTATTGAAATCTAGTTTTACTAAGTGAAGTTCAAGTCTTGAACAATATTTGACACTCATCTCAGGAGTACAACTATTTTTGTTCCTGCGAAGGACGGTATCGCTTTATTTCCCCGGAAGCTGAACAAGGAGCAAGGTTGAGATAGGTACTTTACGCACCAAGGACTCTTGAGAAATGACGACTTTTGTCTGGTATGGGAAACAACTGGAACATTAGGGCAGCAGAAACAGCATCCTTGGCCAGTGACCACCAACTCCGTAACTTCGATAATGACGCCGCAAGTACCAAAACCCGGCACAAAGTGCCCGCCCCCACAGACCACTATCGCAGAGCCACTCACACCGTAACACCTTCCTGGGTAATAAAAAGGCTGCGAACATCTCGGCAGGAGTGAATTAGATGGAGATCTCGTTTTGCTACAAGGCGCTGTACTGGTTACAGGAAGGCCGGTCTCGCTCTTAACACATCAAAGAAAGGATTAAAAAACCTGAGTTTTTGCTTCAGAGTCTACCTACAGCTAGCAGAAGCATTGTTTTCACCAGCAGGAGATGTCCATTCTTTCTCCAAAATCAAAATTTCCACTCGCATTTTGAGTTGTGTTCTGAACAACATTCGTTTTTTGTTTGTCTCTGTGTTTAAGAGTGTTTGTCGATGCAGATCCCTGTAACACGCTTAATCCCTACAGTTTTCTTCAGATTTTGACGGAACTTTCAGGGAATGTGCGGATCAGGCTGCAGATAGTCTCCTACGAATGTCAATACGCGGTATACGTTCATGCTACCAGGACGAGAAAGCTATATGCCATCCCAATTTGGGAGAAGTTTTTTTCTGTTTATCCAAAAATCTATCTGCTCCAATCACTATTGGGTATGCAATTGATTCCCATATCCCGCCGGTCATGTGATAATTTCACACATTAGAACGCCAGAGGGTGTATCTGTCAATCCTACCTTGTACTTTCCTTACCAAGTACGATTTCACTCAAATCATATTTCATCAACAATGTTGCTTTCCAATAATTGATTACGTTCAATCGGAAAGAAAAGCATGAGATTCTTCAATAGATACCGTTCTACATTTAGCGAATGAATATTATAAGCAAATTTGACTATAATCGTAATTGAGATGTTGAAATTCATGTATGATCTTACCTGAATGTCCACCAGATGTTGAAACACATAGTGTTGAGCCAGAAAAAGGCGGCGAGGAAGATGAAGTGCATCGCTATCGCTGCAACAAAAAGATACAAAACCAATTATTAAACCAGAAGACAGAAATCAGAATATTTATAGTTTTTAAATCTAAATTAGTAGTGCTCATTTTAATACACTGCAGTGTACATGCAAAGTGAGTGGTCCGTTATGGATTTCTTGCTGTATGATCGCTGCTATGATCGTTGACTTTTCTCATACATACTATTGGCCACATCATTTGGGCCAAAAGGAACGATTTGGAAACTTTGTTGACCGTAAACTCAGACCGACTCGTTCTCCAACATCCGAGTAAGTAATTTTGTTGGGGGAGATGACTGCACTTGACAATAACAGTATTAACGCCAACCACTTTGGGAGAACATGATAACTTTTTCCACGAGTCAAAAATTGTAGAAGCTGCATAACGAACATATGAAGCGGAAATTTTTATTCTAGACGATATTTAACATCTTGTTCGAGAATTTGCAGCTTTCCATACCCTCTGTAAGCACAAGAATAAGTTTCAGGTTTATAGTCCAGAACGCCACGGATAATAACGCTATTTGGTTTACTTAGTTACTCATACTGAACAGCCGTTACTTAGATACTTACGTTACACATTATGTATATATACATAAGATATATATATCTAATGCACCTCACCAACTCAGTAATAAATTTTTATTAAGCCGCCTGAGAATGGCGGCCTCAAGAGACTGTCTACCCCTGTAAATTTTTTAATTTCCCTCATATTACTCCTCAACCGTGAGTTGTACACAACTTTCAATTCGCATCGTAAAAACACAACTTTTTAACCCCAAAAATTGTACGTTATCTCCTAAAATACCAGAAAAAAAACAATGGGAAACAAGGGGTATTATTTATTTTTAAATTTGGCTCTTCCTCTCCCTTACCACTAGGCAGCATAAAAGTAGTTCTGAAAACTTAGTTATACAATATGACATAAAAATTATTAGTGATGCATCAACTGTTATTGGTCAAATATTACTATTTGAATATTAGCATATACGGTTTTAACCCTGGGTCAAATGATTTGCGCACTAAAACGGTACATACCAAGTTTTTAAGGGGAAAAGCGTAAACGGTTGGGAGAGGAGGGGTGGAGGCCCCTTCCAAAATGAGCCTAATCTTCAACTGTTTGTAACTTCTTTATTTTAGTGGATAGTTTAGTAGATTGGTTTAGTGGGGGTTTTTTGAGCCAAAAAGTGTATCTTTTTGCTCTATCTGCAACTTTAGTGCCTGCGAACATGTCTGCAGAACTGGTTTAAGAATTATGGGAGAAGAAGTTTAAAATGTTATATTTTATCCATTTCCTTGAGGTACCTATTTTGTTTCCCATCCATTTTGAAAACACGAACAGCGATGTATTACCTCAGTTACTAAAAGTAAAATAAATTATGTTTTTCTCCCTGGACTATTAACAAAATCAGATTTATCTCATACATAATTTTTGGTGACTGATGCTCGCCTCATCGCTGAAACTAGCAGCTATAACATTACCTGTACACCTTTTTATTTGCTGGAATTGGAATCTTCTGCTCGGACCTACGATTGGAGCTTGATTGATATTATGATCGGTTCTCGCGATTTTTTTCCCCTTCAGTTTTATTCGTATGTGGAAATCACGCTCCTCACTCGGCAGCTTTTTTTCTGCTCAACGAGTTTAGTATCTTTTTTGTTTCCTTTAGCGGCCAAACTCGATGAACCCGATCGCGGGCCTGACGGGTACCGCATTCCTCTGGACCAGAACAACTTTACTATTTTTACAATCCGTCTTTTTGGACCGAGCTTCTCAGACTTCATTTCAGTAGCTTCTGTTCTTTTCCGTTCCCCAATTCGTCCTGTCTAAAACAACTTCACAACGGACTTTCTGGTTCGTTTGATAGTTTCTAGCTCGTGTTCACTAATTAGTCTAATAGTATTGAGATAAAAGGCTTTTTAAATGACGTGTTTATTATGAACGAAAAGGATGAACTGTAGCTCATACGATTATGAAATCCGTCGAAACGATATAACAGGACTATTTGAAATATAGACTGATTAAAAATAGATTCACATCTCTCAAAAGTTGTCATTTAATATCCATTTTATTACTCTTGAACGTCAAAATTCGTAAAAGAAAATCTACTTCCATTTAAATATAGCAACTACTGATTTCACATGGGCAATGGTCACAGCTCCATTTCAAAGTTCCGGATCATGCTGAGTGGAAGAGAATGTTAGCCTGATAATAATTATTATTAATATTTTAATATCATTGCAACACCTATTATAACACTACCTGCTCATCTATGCTATAACGTAGTTCAGGTGTAACCCCTAATTCACAAAGCTCAATCTATTTCAAGTGTGTATTCATTTGTTATCACAGCAATCAGGTTATATTTTTTATTATATATTTACTTGAAGATTACCCGTGCATTGCCCGGATCGGTCTATATATATATAATAACTACATTTAGCAGATTACCCATGCGTAGCACGATCCCAGATTTATAATTACTTTACTGTATCTTTCTCTCTTTTATAATGTTAGCTTCAGAATCAGATGCAGGATCGTTAATTATTGTTGTGGATCGGTGCAACAACTGGGAAGTTTACAGAATACTTTTTATTTCGTTTATTTGGTTTTTTATTTAAAACATGCTTCCAGTTATCTGTCGATATCAAAACGAAATTTGGATGTCTTGATGGTGTGAGATTCAACTTCGATTTTAGGTATTATTTGTGAGGACTCAAGTCTCATGAAATGGGTGTTGTCTTGTACTTGGCGATCTGAAGAGCAAAATTATTTGGTCTGTAAGTCGTGAACCGGGTGGAAAAGGTCCGTGCGGACATAAGTAAAGTTATGACGATATCGCCGAGTCCACCCCGGAGCCGACTGAAACAACGTATCCTCACGTTAAATGATTATCAGTGAGAGTAAAATCTACACGTTGATCCATTAGGCGTTTCGGAAGAACGGAAATAAAGCCCGAATCGGAAGGATAAACTTATAGTCGACATTAAAGGAGTGTTCTAAATTTACAAGTGAGTCGAAAAAACTTCCCTTTTGCTTCATACCTGTGGCATATCATCAGTAAATAGTATAACTCATCCTCTTCTACAAGTCTTTCATCAAGGGTAGAAATGACCACATTGATTAGAAACAGATAAGATGTGCTGATACCAACATTCATTCTTAATCTTTCCACCATTTGAGTTTACTTTCTTCTATCAGAACGTACCTCCTCCAGTTGGGTCTTTTCAATAACCAACATGCCATTTCATGATCATCTAGTCACAGATGCCTGTCTTTTCCCTTCATAGGTCTGCTCCCAATCTATCCTCACCAACACCATTGCTTGGCTTAGAAAACGCTCCTGAAGCAACACGTTTTTGTAACGACACTCCTGTATATCCTATTATTCTAGGGTGTGTATCTGCCTACTGAGTGTATCTAGCTGCCTGCATGTTCTCTTGTCCCCATAATTGCGATTTCTTCAAAGAATTTTACCACAGCCAAAAAGCAAAGCATTTTATTTCAGAGCAAAACATTTCAGACCGTTTTTCAATAAACCTCATTTAAATCTTTCCACCCTTATGAGCTTTTCTGCGTTCCCAAATACGAGAACTGATATTTTTCTTATACCGATAAACACTTGATGTGATTCCGAAGAAACTATAAAAAGTTTCGTCAACAATCGCTACACCGACAATGAATAGGCCGCTAGGGGTAGAAATTAAACCCTGTCCAGATAATTTGCCTTGGCATAGAATTCAGTGTAATTGTGGGAGCGTTTTGAGTGACAAACATGCACACTCAAATAAATATTTAAAGAAACAATTATAATAAACATTGATGCTGTAATGACCACCTGTCAACTTGAAACCGGTTAGAGGGAAAATGAGGAGGCTGGCGAGAATCGGCACAGTAAGTGTTGTGATCATTGTTGTCCAAGGACGGAACGAAATAAAAAAAATTTCGCCCTGTTAACGAAGCTCCTTTCATTCTTTAACATAAAAGTCAGCGGTAGCCCACCATCGATTTCTACTGACATAAAACTACCTTGCGGCGGCCTGAACATCCCGAATTTGGACTAAATGTGTTTACTACCTCACTTACCTTCAATTGGAAGATAAAACCATAATAATTCTCGCTACAGCAGAGCTATCGTTAACACCATTAATGAGGTCTACCAGAGTAAAGGCTTCAGATGCTGCTTATATTTGTTGCCGTGGCTTGCACGTTTTTCAACTAATGTTACAGATTATTTCATAATTCGTCAAATAATCTACATGGCAATTACATCAGAGGGAATAACAAGGCAAACGAATTTTACTGAGTATCCCTACATACTCTGTACCTATACCTGCTCACAGATATTTATAAATAAGTAAAGGTACATACATTTATGTCGCCAACCAGATACCATCTACGATACGGTAGGTTTAGTTAATTTTAAATAACTCCCAACCAGTAGAAAGTTATTTCAAAAATAAATATGTCTGCAAAAGCTTTGTCTGTTTCAACAAAGAAAAAATTGTACAATGGTAGACCTCCTGTTACAATTAGGTCATCGTACGAAAAAAAGAATGATAGAAATAATTTTATCAGGATGTTATAGAAGGATAAGGCAGATTCAATAAGGAGTTTGGATGATTCTTTATCAAGGGTGACCAAAAGCGAATGCTAGTCAGATAACTTCAACGTATTGAAATATAAACTTATCTCAAGGTAATGTTACCCAGTTTGAAGTTTATCAACAACCAAAGAAGTTGCTGCACTGCTTTTTGCGTTCTTTAGAACTAGTTCCAGACGAATGGAACATAAAGTATTTCGTTTTAGGTACTTACTCTGTTTCATTTACATGAACGAGAATTGGTTTCGGTATCGGGCTGATTTCTTAGAGCTTCCAAATGAGTCACACTAAATAGCCAATCAACATGGTGAAGGTGCAAAATGTAGAAGTAAACTCCTATTCCCTTCATTTTCGGTTAACCAAATAAGCTATTATAGATTAGTCAAGGGTAAAGTCGTGATTGGCTGTAAGATAATAAAAACAAACCACCCCCGAGAGAATATCGTTGTCATCAAACTGAACAAATTGTGATACGGAAGAACCAAAAAGGTAAGGGTGGATTGTAATGGAGCACATCATTTATGGGGTGCTATGAAATCTACTTTATTAATAAGACCCATTTGATCGAGCTTGCACATTCAAACTTGCGATCCGTGATACAGTCCAATCATATCTTTTCAACTCTTCTCACACTCTTTGTTCCTGGAGATGACCAAATGATAACGAATTTTCTTAGTGGAAGCGGAGGTACACAATTTTATGTATTGGTTTTGTTATTAAGAACGTTTCCTCATTAAGACTGATGTTTTGATAGAAATATTCAACACTAGTTGATTTCGTTAAGGTAAGTAAGGAAGTATCTTCCTGTCCTCGATAATAAAGTCATGATTCTTCGGCCCCTCAACCATGAGATTTAGATTTTCGGGTGGAATACTTTGATTATGGGTAGAAACCAGTCATGAAACTGGAAGGTGCAGTTGGATAGAGGAAACAATGTGAGACACACATAAATGTTGCCAATACAAATCTTTTTGATGGAAACTAACCAACCCCAGACCAATAAATACGCCGCACAAATCCTCAACAGCTTAGAATCAGCAAAAATAATTTAGATACATCTGCCAAGAAATCGTTGATGTAAAATATCAATCTTATAATACCGGATATCAATATTCTAGCCCACAAATAAGAGTATCACAAGTTCGATAACAGCAAACAGGGTGTTTCTTTCAAGTTGCAAGGGGGACTTCCATAGAAACAAGACGGGAAGGCAAAGGAGTGTAAAACCCACCTGGCCTCAGAAGGGAGAACCTTATGAACCTCTCCTGAGTTCATGCACCCCATACAAAGCAGACCCTCATGAAGTGAAAATTTGTGTACAAAAAATTAGGTGAAGGGCCAATGAATACAATGATATTGAATGATTCAGCACTCGAATCACCCCATCGCTCGGTCCGTTACCATTCGAAGACCTAAACCGAATGATACACGATGTTACATTAGAGTTGCTTTTATCAAATTAGTAAAATCTACTATTAAAATTATAACTACTGTTACCAATTTTTGCTTTCGTTCGTTAGCAAAATTCATTCTCTCATTCGGTGCAACTAATCCCCATGCAACTAATAGTGATCAGCGAGAAGATTATTAAATTATTTTGTTGATTAAAATGGATAAGTTAACTATGATGTTCTGATCATTAAGTTTCTCATTATTTACATTCTCATTCTCCACCTAATATCGTTGAAAATTCTACATAAAAGATTTGGTAGATTGCCATTGCACACGTTATAGTCAATGTAAAAATTTTAGACGTTGTACACCTTAATGCATGAATTAATGAGAAAATATACGTAGCCGGGGGTATTTCATACTTCAACTGGTCGTACGATAAAAACGTGATTCACGTGATGCTACCTGTTTCTTGCTTCGACACAATTTTTGCGGAATAATGACCAAATTTTGTTTATTTCTCGTGAAAAATCATCATTTATGTCGACTTTCAACTCTCAGATTAGAATGATTTTTCACTTGATCACTGAAGACGGTTTCAATTTAATAGTTTTACATTTTTAACCAGACCTGAAAAATTAATTCCTGTAACAATCTGAAAACAGGCGCCTAAAACAAAAAAAAAACGGACGCAAATGAACAAATTTCGGTCATTATTCCTCAAAAAATTGAGTTAAATCAAAAAACCGATAGCATCACGTGAATCAGCGTTAAAAAACAATGACAATTCATGTGCCACACTTTGGATTTCTCCATCATCCACTGTTAGACAATTTTGAGGTTGCACAACTTTGCGTGCTCGCTGAGCCGGTTGCGCGCAATAAATAAAATTGGTTGAGGGGTCAAATTTGCATGATATTTTAGGTAGAATCCAAATCTGCAATAACAAATTAGGTTTTCCATGTAAAATAAGAAAGTTAGTGTCACTTGCGCATATGAATTTAAAAATAAGAAAAAAAAAATTTTAATGATCCCCTCCCTCCGTTAAAAGTTTTTGGTTTAAATTTCATGATGTAGAGATTTAAAAAATCAAATAAAATAGAACTGTTTTAGAATCGTTGTTTCCCCCGTCCGTCGTGCCGTTTGAAGCTTTTCTCTGAAACTACTGGATCGAAGTAGGCCTATACGAAAATTGGCCTAAAAACTACTTGCCTGTAATTTCGCGAGTCGATCGATCAACCTTCAGGGATTAAACTAATAAAAAATCGGAATTTCATAAACTTTTGATGTAGTGCAGTAGTTTGATTCAGATAAAAATTAGTTCCTTAAATCGAATGAAACCACTCGGGTTGCTCTACGATCATCTGTCTACTCAACATTTTAAAATACTGTCAGGTAGACGATGGGCCTCAAGTCTTTAAAATGGTGGTCGGCGATAGCCCAAATAGCACGGTTGACACTTAACGACTAAACTATTCATAATGGCGTCTCCCAGGCTTCAATTTAGTAGAGAAGAACAAGTGGAAGCACTATTTTTGCCTATATTTTCATTTTATCTTGCTAATTTCCGTTTGATTTCTACTTGTGTTTCCAAGTGTACTAGGAAGCGGTGTCTTTGGTTGTGCAGTCCAGCTCTGTTAGTATATACAGAAATAATAAATACACCTTTAAGTAGTAATTTGCAGCATTTTTATTTGAAAAAAGGAAAAAAACCCTGTTTTTTCCCACCGTCAAGAATGCTGACGTGAGAAAAAACAAACTTCACTTAGTAAAATTTGTTTGTCAAAGCAACCAGTATTGGCATACGTTCTTGATTTTCAAGTATTCAGTCCCCGAATTCAACTATGAATATATTTCCATAACGTTGGCTGGGACTCAGCAGATTTTTTTTCTCGGCATTTCCAGTCTTTTTGAAGTTGAAACGAAAATGGGACACCTCCCATTGCCTCGTATCCGTCCCATTGTCATAGGGGTTACGTATGCGAACAAAAGGTCCTGGCAGGAGCGTTCCTAGAAGGAGAAACACCATAACAATTGGAGTGACTCTGCTGGTTTGAACCACTGTCGTAACACCACTGCCATCACAATCGGACCATCAAGTTGCTGTAGTTAACTACACCAGTGCGAGGCGACCAGAAGGCTTCTCCTGATCAACTGTCTCGCAGCTCTCAAACGAAATGAGATCTCGTCTAATTAATAGCGTGGCTGTCTATCAATCTGTCTTCATCATAATTAGGCATCAAGGTCATCATCAGAATCGTAATATATCCACGACGTTATCTGTTCGTGCCAGAGCTAAGAGTATCTGATTCATTGTCAATGCTTCCTCATTCTATATTTTTTGACAGCACCGATCTCAAACGTCTTCTTATTCGAAATACTAAAGGTACACTGGCGCACCATTCTGAATAGGTTAGAGTGAAAACTGATAATCTTCTTTTCAGTTTATTCTTCTAATAATAAACCTTTATGTTCCAGCGATGAAAATAATAAAAATTAATCACCTCCCTCACCATTGAATTAAAATGAAAAGAAGTCCGACAAGTAGGGTAATGCAAGTAGATTCCTCTTGTGGGTTATGAGAATATAAAGGTCATTGAAATTGCTTAAACAATCTTTAAAAAGGTTGACAATGAGTTTGTTACAATGATTCACAGAACATAAATGGCATGGGACACATTCCCATAGAAATCAAAGTATTTAACAGTTTGATCGTCATGTATTAGGTCTGAAGTTCTAATTTAAAGGCGGATGGAACGAATGGGCGAATTTTAACGAGTTAAAATTGATACGAGATGACTACACCGGCTTTCCCCAAATACCCCCCCCCCCCCCCCATTTTGAATAGGTTTGTTATATTAAAACTCCTAATCTACAGAATAAACCGCACTTCCAATTGGCTTGTTACAATCACTTCATGTTCGCGCATATAGAGCAGCTACTAGTGACACCAACATGTTAAAATTGATAAGGGTTATTCAGCGTTGCACAAAGGAGAGGGGGAGGCTATGACGCAGACTGCGTCATTAAAATTCTTGGGGGGTTCCAAAAAACGTTATGGGGGTAAAGTTGATTGAAACGGTGTTTAACGTGACGACATTCAAAAATATATTACATCACCAGACTGAACGTAAATAATTTGGCCTGAAAATTCGTGCGAAGTCCCATTAGTAAATTCATTAATTAATAATGCACTAAATTGATGCAAATAGTGGATAGGGTGGCAGTGTATGTCATAGTACATACTCATCAAAGTAGTCTCATTCAGTTTATTGGTTTTGAATCCACTAAAATCTTGAGAGAAAACTAAACTTTGAAATTGTTGATGAAGTGATTCACTTGTATTCACTAAGTGATTATTTTCTATGTAGGTAATTCGCTTCATTTTGGTTGTATTGAATTATATGGACCGGGTTCTTCGATAGTTACCGAGCTAGTGGCCCAGTTACCACCTTCCCTACCTGTTATGGATTTCCACCCTTGACCTCCGCGCTCCCTCGGAAATGACGAGGTACGTCAAGGCCGCGAAAGCCCCCTGATCAGACCGATTGTCGGATTCACTTTCGATCGCAGGCCAATGCTAAACCCTCACCTCTTCAATTACCGCTAACTCCATCGCTGTAATGTCATTCAATAACGTCTCTATTAGCCGTTTGTCGACGGTACTTATATTCGCCTCCTAAACCACATGGTATCATTATACAAGGATCATCTCAAAAGTAACGATCCCTATAGAAAAACACATTTTAAAAATTAGAAAACAAATTTATTTAGATATATACAGGGTGTTATTTGAGGAACCCTCTGAAGACAAAGAATATATTCTACAACTAATGACGCAAAAAGTGCCTCTTAGAATTTTTTTAGAGGCTTCGTTTTCAAATAATTTCAATTTTTAAATTTTTTTTCCTGATTCCGATCTTGATTTGCCAAAACGGCCATATCTCTCTAACGCACTTAAGAAAATTCAATTAGGATCACGGAAAGAGCGTTAAATTTTCTACTTCCCTAGAATATCAATAAAATATTGTAGGTTTGTTTTTAATTGGTGAAAAATCCATCGGAAAAGCGAATTTTTGTCAAACCCTCAGAATTACCACTTTTTTTCATACTCTGTAAGTCTCATAAAATTCTGCTCTTCAAATTTAACCTGAATACAACGGTGGTATTGTGCTCAAAATTGCTCGTACAATAAAATTCAGTGAGGAAAATTTCGTTTGAATCGACGTTTTAAACGAAAAATGGACGTTTTATGCTATATATTGCAACAGAAGAGCTTGGTGTTTCTATCAATCCTTTGAACTCCGAGCCATTTAGTTTCAGTCAAGTCCTAAGAACGCGCAATAGAATTCAGGCATATCTAGTCCATTCCATCACCTCCTTTTACGAACTTTGACAGATCATTTAAAACATTTAAATTATGTGTAGATTCAAGTTACTGATACGATTATGTAACCAGTCGAACTCAACTTTTTTTCAACCTTCTTTGAATATATCGTCGGGTTCCGGGTAAAAGTGACCAAGTAACATTTTTTTCAAAATGAGCTTCTTTTGTCATTCCGGTACTAGGGAACGTTGTCTACTGTGTGTTGTTGCTAAGAACGTTATCTTCAAACTGATGTGCAAGAAATTTTTTTTTTTTTTAGTCTTGAAAATAAATTTTACCTGCCTGACCCAAAGAGTTTTATGTGACCAAATGGCATTTGAACTCAACCGCAAAACACGAGATGGATTATAAATGTACTCTCGCTGGTGCAGGTAAATGTTATCAATTGCCATTTGATCACTTTTACGGTGTAAGATTTGTAAGATTGCATAGTGGGCAGGTGAAAATGACTAATTACAGTGATAGGTAATGGATAACCTTTTCTAACAGAAATAGGTATATCATTGTTACTAGAAGCTTGGCAACGCGATAAATTAACGAAAAAACTATTCAATCCCTCAATTTCATGTAACTATGAGACAGATTTCCGAAGAATTGAATTGACCAAATGAGTAAAGCTTGAAACTCCAGGCAGGTAAAAATGATCAAATAGAGTTTTCCGGAAAACAGCTCTTATTTAATCTGAAGTGAATTTTGAAGCACGATATCATAGGAAGGCACTAGCTAACTACCTACAGGATAAATCGAAACATAGTCGGATGAGACATCACACAACCAGTGTTCGTAAGAAGAAAATAGGTGAAACTTCAGATCGCTCCCCTGTAAAATTTTGCAAATGTTACTTGGTCACTTTTACTCGGAACCCCACGATATGATAACCCTGCTTATCTAAAAATAGCCTTAAATTTGATCAATTCGCATTGCCTAGACAACCCGATTCGCATAAGTCTTCTTACATAAAATTCAGGCCTGAGAAGATTCAACGCTGTAAGAGATTTAGTAACAACTAATTTTCTGCGATTCATTATTAAGTTCAATTTCTTTGTTGGCAATCTAATCCTGTTTAGTTATTCGTTCCACATGTACAAAAATTCCAAACACAATGACTAAAAAATTTATCTGAATATTTAAAATTACGTTAGGGATCAATAGTCGTTAACAGGGGAGCTAATGGAAATCACACCACTTGAATCAACTCCAATGGAACCAAGGTACTAATTATTTGAGGTCTACTAAAACAGAGCATAAAACAGATCTGGGCAACAAGTTGCAGCAATTTGGCATGTATTAACAACAATTTTAATACGTCTTCCTTTGGATCTGTACAGTTTATAACAAAATATTCTCACTGAAGGAATTAGAGTTTTGCTTCAAAAAGAGATTTTGAGTTTACTTTATTCTGGACCAGATCGGGTAAAAAATCTTTGTTGGTTCTGGACCGCGTAACAAGTAGAAACACAAAAGTTCTTTCATATTTCTGCCAGCAAGCTCCCATTTTTCTCTACCGTCGCACTACGGAATCCGTAGTACGGATGTAGTGTAATTTGGAAACGAGAATGTGAGTTTGAACGCTGTGTAGTTGCTACTAGATGTAAGCCTGAGATGGTTCTTTTCTGTCACTTCTTCACAAAGGACTGCATCGCATTAGAGGAGCAGCTTCGGGCACGACAACCCCTTCTGATACCTGGTATGCGTGGTTGTTGTGGACAAAAAAAAAACACAGGAAATCTCACTACCTTCCTCCGGGCTTGCCCCCATCTGTTTACAACGTCGCGGTACATCACCCACAAGTTACTGAGCGTCCCATGACTCCGAAGGACAATTAGAGCTCATCTAATCGACTTTTCTCTCTCCAGCGGGTCCAATTACGCGGATTTTCAGAGCAAGGCCTCTTCAGGAGTAGGAAAGCTCGACGTCGCATTATTACCGCCCTGTAGTTCGAGCATTATGGCTTTTTGTGAATAGAAACGTTATTTTCTTGGACAATAGAAACAAAAATGCTGCCATTCATGACGTAATTAGATAGTGGTTCTGTGAATGTAATTTGTTCATGTATAATATGGGCATTTATAATCATCTACTTTTGACATACGAATCTGGATAGTGGACCGATAAAACGAGAAGACTGCCAGAACGCAAGAATCAATAAGATTTATACATTCTTGCACCTGAAAATCACTTTGTAGATCACAAGTCATGCTGACTATTTCATTTTATTTCATTACAGTAACTGTTTTTAGAGTACTAACAGTTGGAACGAATGGTTAGATCGAGAGATCGCATGCCTATCTGAATGCCCACCAACACAGAATCGTAGTGGCGGAAAGCCCAGGCTGCAGCCTCTTAAAATTATAAAAAATTATATTTTGGGAGGCAAGAAGTTTAATGACATAAAAGCCTAATAGCGCGTAGGAAAAAAACGATCGCATTCTTTACAATGTATATTCTATTTTTTAAATGAAGTTTTCGATTTCCACTGAATAGCGACGCATTCATTCTTTTCCTGTAGGAATCATTTCTGGAATCTACGCAATTCAAGAAACGTGAACCAACGCATTTCGATGAGGGGTTAGGACAATTTCTGTCAAGGAATTCTATAAAATCTCATAAAATATCGTTTAAAAAGTAGATTTAAAGAAAACATAACATGTTATGATGAAAATCATCTAACAATGGATTCTTCAACTGTCTTTGGTATAAAACGATAGTACCTTTATGATGCCAAATGTATTCTTTTAGCAGAAAAATAAACTCAATATTCATCAACCCATTTTTTGCGTTTTATTGTATCAGTGATATATGGATTCTAAATTTGACTTAGTAGTTATTCTGGCACTCCAATCTCCGGCTATTAGAATACCAATCAGAGTTGGAAAAAAACCCATTCTGAGATGAACTCATTGAAATACTTGTTCTAACAGTCACAATAGCCAGTCCTTTGATCCTAACTGTACATACTTGTGTAAACTGGATGCATGAAAAAGAAATGAGGGAAACAGTCGTGGAAACGGGTAACGTGCCTAATGACAATCGGCCATAAAAACGTCGTTCCCGCGAAGTATAGTAATGGGGTAGGTAGGTACTGCATTGTATAGTAGCAGTGAGTCAACCTGAGAAACAAGGGCACGGGGACAGGTAAAGAGAGAGGCCTTCCGAGTAAGAAGAGTTCCCAAGCTACTGGCAGGAGGGTCTAGATCCAGGACCCCTCCACTTTTACTTCTCCACCTTCCCGCGCGATACAACAATTATATTGTTGATTCCGAATTCCCACGGAGGAGGAAGAGACATTTGGAACGGGGGGTAATGGGCC
Organism: Creontiades dilutus; assembly: GCA_031894815.1. Taxonomy (NCBI): domain Eukaryota; kingdom Metazoa; phylum Arthropoda; class Insecta; order Hemiptera; family Miridae; genus Creontiades; species Creontiades dilutus. Next base: position 423,512 of record JAVIWC010001591.1, read on the forward strand.
GCGAGAAATGGAAACTACCAGATGAGCATCGTGGCCAAGGTATTTAGAACTGCCACTTATAAGCTTGCTGAAACAACCTATCACTAAGAAGCTAGATGAAAAATGCTGCAAATTCTTTCACTGGGGTTTATTATTCAATGATTCATGATTTGAATTTCTGCTAAGCTTTGAAGTGTGCGTGTTTCACAGGTGATAGAGCGATTATTGAATTCCAGGGGATATGCATAGAGCACGTAAATCTGTTCTCAACCAAAATATCTATTTGGATTGATCAGTTGATCATATTTTTGTGCCTCCTGAAATTCAATAATCGCTCCATCACCTGTGAAACAAGAAATTCGATAATCGCTCCATCACCTGTGAAAACACACTCCGAAGCTTAGTACAGATTCAAATCATGAACCAACTGAACAATAAACCCCAGTGAAAGAATTTGCAGCGTTTTTTTATTGAACCTCAAAACAATAAAAAACATCTATAATTTATCAAGTCAATGCGTTAAAACTTCCCCAAATCCAAATTTAAACGATGTAGCCAAAGGTAGACTGATGTAGAGGAGGCACACAAATATCATCAACTGATCAATCCAAATGGGTATTTTGGTTGAAAACCGATTTACGTGGTCTATGCATATCTCCTGAAATTCAATAATCGCTCTATCACCTGTGAAACACACACACTCCAAAGCTTAGTAGAAATTCAAATCATGAATCATTGAATAATAAACCCCAGTGAAAGAATTTGCAGCGTTTTTCCAGAGCGATTACAATGGAAAGATGTTCAATTTGAAAATTTTAAATTTCGTAAGACGGAGCTTGCATATCAGAATGCTTCAACCCGTGTATCATCTAGTTACTTATAAGTCTGATAGATATGCTACGCATTTATGGATATCTATAAATTTTCCTCTGTCATAATTAATGAAAATTAAAAACAGGAGTATGTAGATAGAGATAATAATAAATTAAGTATTTAATTTTTGTTTCATACAGTTTTAGTTGATTAGAGGAAATCTATACTTTAATAATTTGTTTTTAACGTTATTTGGCATGTAATTCGACAGATTTTTGTATCGTTTTTAGAGCTTAAAGAATAAAATAGGAAGTCACATTCTTTGAATGAAAAAGCAACTACATTTTACGATCACATCCAGGACTAACTTAGACATCGACGTTGGCTACAATCAATAAAAATGAATTATGTTCAGTTACTGAATTAATTAAATATGAACGAAGAAAACTATACTCCCTAGAACTAGGCTCCCGAGAAATTCAGATGGTTTGAACTCGGATTTTTCATTATATAATACTAAGCTATCTTGATGTGACATTACAATTGACTTTACAATTGAACATTTCTTAGAGTTCTTAATCTTTATCGGAATGGAGGAGAAGTTTCGGCGAAGGACGATGGACTCGATAGGTACTGACAGGCTCTAATAATTTCCGGAGATAACTACTTCTTGGACTATATTTCAGAAGTTGTTCAGAAGTTCATCGTTTCCAATATCATGCAAGAGTTTGTTCCAAGTCCATCCAAACACCAGTCATGTTATTCAAACTTACATAATGAAATTGTGGAATCGTTACGTACAATATATCAGTAAAGGATCTTGCTCATCCTAGCAAATTTAATGGATTATTATGTCAAACATCCATGCACTCATAGTTTCCGACGCAAATCAAATCGTAGCTGCTTTCAACAATCTGGTGCACCTTGAAGAAGTTACCAACCGTGCGAAATAGAATAAATTTAGAGAAGGTGGAAATAAATGGAAGGAAGCGGGTTGGGGAGGTCTGCAGTGGCTGCGAAGCCGTTCATAAACAAGGCTCGCCATTCTTTCATTCAAGCGAGGCGCTATCAATTGTGCAACGAGCCTTCCAGATTTCAGATTACCAACCTCCTTTTGTTGTGGAAGCTCTGACGACACTGCCAAGGACTAAACAACGGTTCTACTTATCCTTTTATTGGCCTCTAATCGTATTCGTTACCGAACGGAGAATTCGACACAGCGTCGACGAGTCTTTGTTAATTTTTTATTTTATTGACGAAACGCGGATATAGTGACGCGGATGTGTCACGAAATTTTTCTGAAGATTTTCACGTACAATCTAGGGAACGTTTCTAGGGAAATGAAAGTTTTCAGTTTTCAACGGACAAAGATCGTTCTCCATTCGTAGGAAAGCTCTCGATTTATCAGGCAGGCCATCCATACTTGTTGTTAGAATTTATGTCGTAATTTAATTTTATCTATGTTCCCAATTGATGGAGTAAACAATGCCGCTTGATTTGTTGTCATTTGGTTGTAATGTTGGTAACAGTAGACGCTCACCGGTATAGAAAATTATCAACGTCGTATAGTTACTCGCGAATTACACGGCAACTATATGTAGGTTGAACACGACTTACGTTATCAGGAGACGTAACGTTAGTAGTGGTCTATGGTGTGTAAGCAAGCGTTTGTACATTAGATACGTTTCTCGTGAAGACACCGTGAACACACGTCTTATTTAATGTCGTTAAATATCGATATATTTAAATTTTTTGACAAGAAATTATTTCTTAATTTTCTTAAATTAATTTCATTTTAGACGCAGGTTTAAGCAGTAAGCATCAGGGGGTCCAGGGAGTGTTTTTCAATATCCATCGAAAATTAGTCCATTTACTCTTCAAGATTAAATTCTGAAAACCAAATAAGTATTTTTAGAAATTCCTGATATTTTCAATCATCATTGTTCAATATGCGTCCTGAATAGATTACTAGGCCGAGAGTACACTGATCAATTGGATTTACCTTACTCCACGATTATGAAAACGTCGTGAAAATATGAAGAAAATTGACCAATACGCAGTTCCAATATTTTACTTTTCACAATGCTTACTTACTATTTATTCAAATGCCATGAAATTGCCACCTGGGAATTTCATCCCTATTATTAATCCCAAAACAATTTCAACAAAAATTGTTTCAAAAGATTGAGATTTAGGAGCCTTCTCTTCACTTTCGGAGGTTTCACTTTAGTTTCTTTCATTCACACCTACTTTACTCTGTGACTCTAGTGAACTGCCAACTACCCCACAATGAACGATAGGGACTATACATTGGTTGAACACAAATAACTCGCCACGGTTAATGTTTGAGCGATACGCGAAGTCAAACAAACGAATTCTTCAGATAGGGGTTTGAAAGATAGCAAGATCGCTCATGCACTCAATGTTTCTAGACTCCGATTTTGTTCCTACTAACAAGGAATTATGTAGGTATGGTCAACGTTACATGTGGTACGGTTAATGTTGATATAAAATTACAGATTTATGGCATTTCGAAAATTGATGAATTTATACGAGTGTTCGTATCCTCTGAAACCCATTTAGCGCCAAGGGTTCACATTGGTAGATAGGTAATAGGTTGAATGATTCCGACCAACATATTCAATCTAGTTTGTGTTGTTGCCGGCTGATGCAGGGTATGTAACTTTACTCGATAAGGTGATCAACTTTTGGGCTAAAATATGGCATTTTTGAAGTGATTGTTTTCATTACACTTCCAATCGATAATGCTGTTCTGTAAAGGATCGCGTTTGTTCTAATCCCCCTCCAGTTAATCATCCCACACCTTTACGTGATTATAAAATAAGGTTCGGTGAAGTTACACTGAGATTTTGGTATTTCCTCATCCTACAACACTCTAAAAAAAATTACAATAATAATACATATATTTAATTATTTAAACATTAAATACGAAAGATTTTTTGGTTCTGATTATTTATTGAAGAAAGCAGAAATCTGTGCTACTTGCACCACCAAGACACCATACAAGTTTCCACCCTGGCGGTATTGCCTGAATCTATGCACTCTTTATTGTTTTCTTGTTCTGCCTATTCATAGGTTTCGAGAGTTACAGAACTCACTATTCCCCTGAAAGCATAAACCACAGAATACTAATCAGAGAAGTGATCAGAAAAGAACCATGGAAGAACACGATTCAGAGATTACAAAGTATTTACCAAATATTAGGACGTTCACCATACTTCTGAACAAAATGGCCTGCTGATATTGCTGTTTTCGTGCCGTAACTTTTTAGATCCCTAAACTATCTCCCTAAAAATACATGTATCCAAAAAAAAAGAAGAAATGACTTTTTTTTTAAACTTACAAAATTGTTTTTCTTAGGTTGTTTAAAAATGTTTATTTTAGAATATTGAGAGCCATTGCAATTTCTTCATTTTCTATGTTAATTCCCTAAAAGGGTGCCTGTGATATGTCTAATTCCCAAGAATGTCAATTTTTGCAATCTATAAATCATACTAAAAACCATTCAAATTCAAAGATCTTGGTTAAAAAAATGAGCAAATACTCTCTCCTTACAATGGCACCTCTCTCCCTATAAATTTGCTTCTTCCCAAAAGTTGTAGGAAGAGTAGTTGGGAGAAAAATTGTAGGGAGAGAGAATGATTTCTTCTTGTGACAGAGGTTAAAACGTGTCAAAAGCCCTTCCAAATCATCGAATTTTAGGTTGTTGCTAATTTTTCCATGAAGGAAAAGCAACCTGGTTGTAAAATTTTGGATTTCGATGAAACTACTTTCGACGATTTCACAACATCACCATGGTGGTGTTTGTGACAGTGCATGGGGAGAGAGAATCGGGCTCCTTTTGTAGATGATTTTTGATCTTATGGATTGTTGAAATTTGTGCTAGGTAATCTACGAAGACACCAACCGGCCATGTCTCTCAGGAAGAAACCAATTTTTCAAGACAAGTGAAACACTCACAAAAGGTGTGGCACAAAATAACTCATAATTTTGAAATGACACGTATAGGCTGTTCTGAAAGTAAACTTCTATTATTGTACGACGCTGAGACGACGGTAATTGTTTCAAATCGATTAAATTTATTTGTTTTCTCCTCTATCGTATTTTGACAGCAGCTAGAGAGGCCCTGTCATGTCAGTGCACCTTCCCGACCTTGTGATGACTGCGTGTGGGTCCTCAGGTATTGCAACGTCAGCTCTGGAATGCCAACGTCCTCCGTCCCAACGACCTTGCGCCGACAACCCCAACATTTCCTCTTCTCTCGAATAAAATGTCGTTTAATGCAAAATAAAACGCCTAGAAATATAATAATGCTGAACACGCCCGACAAATAATGATCCGGAGTTTCCTTCTCCAGTTCAGTATCAAGATTCCAGTGGTTCCACAAGCCGTTTTGGATTATAATTATTAAGGTGTCAGCATAAGAAATACTTGTCGGTAGATCGCCTTTCAGGAAACGCAACTTAATGAATAACCCGAAAACATTTAATCTAAATCCTCACTTCCTTTTATGGTCAACAGCAAATAATTTACCACGAATAACATTTGGTTTTATAGAAATTGTATCATTGTAAGGTCCAAAATCAAGTACGACCCATCTTGAAGTATTAATTTTCTTCTCTCCTAAAGCGAATTTCTACGCTATTTACTGAAACCTCCTGTTCAGATCACAAATGGTGCAGATCATTTAGATGTTACATTCAATACTTGATTGACTGCGTGAGAGAATTTTATCGCACTAAGCAATGCCCACTTATAAACAATATTTAGATCATTATATTATATCATTATATTATATTAAAACACATTTTTTCAAGATCTAAGATGCTTCACTTTAGACTTATTGTTTTGATAATTAGAGTCACTAGGCGAACTGAAACACGAGTTTTATTCATTAGGTTTTATTCATGATTTGTCGGAAAAACCCTCCACCCGTCGGGAAAAGACAGGAAATCGAAAGGATTCGGGTACTTGACGGGATATTTTATATTAATCGGAGAATGTTTTCCCAAAGGTTCCGAATTCTTGAAATAATTATAAATGTTGAATAATTACAAAATTTTAAGATGAAATGCATTTGCATTAGTGCTATTGATGATCTAAAACCAACAAACATTTCGCGGTACATCGATATTGTATATGTTTGTACGGTGCAACGTAGAGATGACAACTCTCAAAATCTGGCTACCAGCTCAACTGCATCGTGTGTTATTGAAGTTTTCCCTGAATAATAACTGACATTTCTTGTTTCGAAATATGTACAAAAGTTGCTTTTAGTGAAATTTGATTGGTTAATTCCTTGATTTTCAAATGCCCCGGGCAATTGATATGCCCAGATTAACCCTCTTGGTGTTGGTGTTTCAAAAATTCGTCTCCAACCTTCTACACAATGTGTACGAAAACAGGTAGCCATACCTACTCCACCGTGATACATAATACTCAACCTACATAACTGGATTCAAGAGTTTCTACTATTGAAGATCGGAGTATATTTCGAGGAATCTCGTTTCAAATGCCCCATGCGTGAATACTCTATAGCCGATAATCGACAGATGAATGGCACTGTGTACAGCGTTCTCATAAAGGTCATTTCAAAAGTTGAAAGGAATCCACTATTATGCTGGTATTTTCCTTAGGTATCCATCTCTGACCTTTCAGCGAAACTTTAGATTTTTTTCTAAGCACGTACTTTCAAACATAACTACTGTATTTTGTTCCCTTAAGAATTATAATTTCCAGATGTGGATTTTCTGGAATGTTACAGACAGCTTCGTTTCGTCAGTTTTTATTGCATCATTGTACATCACTGTTTCTATTTTCTGAGGAATTGGAGATTGATACGACCTCGCAAGCAGCATACCAAATCAACTCTCATTTTTCTGCATCGTCCAGAAATCTCTGAGTCTTGCTATCAATGTTGAAATTGAAAAGGGGAAGTACAGAGCTAAAATCCAAAAAAGAAGCCACTCACTACAGAACGATCCATTTGATTATCTACTGAATTCTTCATATAAATTGCTAGACTTATCCCAACCAAATTTTTAAAATTCAGTACCAAAACATCATTACATGTTTATGCAGAACACGATTCTAGTATTCTCAGGAGTATAAAACTCATTTAAAATTGTCATATATTATTTATCCATTGTGTGCAACACTGGTCAGTTAATGTGTTGTGACGTCAGCCTGTGAATATAGTCCTGTTCAGTTATGCGTCATGGCTACGTTTTTATTGAGTTCCACCTTTATCCAGTTTTGTCCTTTATGATTTTTATTGATCATTATTAATTTATCCCAGTTGGCGACGAGGATGGGATTCGAACCCACGCGTGGATATCACACATAACAGTTCTACCATTTGCAAAAGACTTAACACAGATTTTACAGTTGTGGAATCGCATTTATACCATTTCATAGTAGAAAAAGAACTCACAACATTCGAACCCATCATAAAGTATTAGTAAAACCATGGAATGGCAGATGTTCGTCCTCCTCCTCCTCGACTTTAACTACATACCGGTAGTCCCCGAAAACTTCATGAATATCGGATGAAAAGTGAAAACTTGAGCTTGTATAAGGATTTTGTGTGAATCATGAAAATTCAGTATTAATACTGAATTTTGATGAGGATTGAGAACTCATCTCCGAGTTGAACTATTCATTGACTTATTGGACTTACTAGACACATTCAGTTCTTGTTTGCATGTCTACAAGGCTGGGGTTCTGCTGGGAAACTTGTGTTGCGCAAGTCAAACAAGATCATTCCAGGAATCCAGTATCAGGTTATCGATTTGTAGAACTGAATTTTTCAAAAGAAATTCTTATAATAAAGCAATCCATTTTTTGTAAATTAACAAATTAAATTTAGGAACGTTCAACGGATCTTTTTTAGTGAAGAAGAATATTCTATCTATTTTTGGGCTTTAGGCAGTGATCAAGAGAAACTTGTGACTAATGTAAATAAGTAATCTAGAATGTTTACTTTCATTTACTTTTCGTTATAATTGTAATTTTGATGCCCTCATTAAGTTATCAATTACACCGGTTACCTCAAGTTCATCATCGAACTTTTAGCCGGTGGGCTATTGTATTTTGTAGGTTCCTATTCAATTCTCTTGTCGTTGGTTCTTTTGCCAATAAATAAATAACCATCTCAGTAGTCCTAGGTGCATATTAAATAGATTTATTTGAAAAATATCCATATTGGTGGTAGGTAACATGATGTTTTCGGATCCTTTCATGCTCATTGAGCACGATGGGGATTTCACTTCGACTTAGAAATAGATCATATTGCTACCGTTATGATGAGTGACAACAAAAACGTTTACGAATCACGTTATCGTCGAGAAGCCGTCGTTTGAGTACACAGCACCAGGTGTTCAGCACAATCCTCGTTCCGCTTCGAACTCTAGCGGACCCAACCAAACCACTTGAAGCGGCAGGTGTTCGTGGCTCGAGAATTCCCGCCGTATGCGACGTCGCGCCTCTCCTTCGGACTCGTCTCGCCTATTTTTACCGGGATTTGCCAACTCAGTGGTTCACGAAGAGAGCGGAAAGCTTCCCATGTACACGCGAAACCGTGGCCACAAGTGTCGATTGATGGTAGACGGTACGTTCCTGGAACTTCACGCCGGTCAGCAGTTTTCGTTGTGCTTTCTGCACCCGTTTCTTCGCACCGGTGCTGCTGCCGAAGAGACTCTTATGGGTGGAATTGATGAGAACGGTGGGAATCACAACAGAGGCCCCGAGCCAAACAACCCAGATCGGCCTTCATTGTTGTGTCCACGGAAGAAAAAGTGGATTGTGGAAAGACGGGAGCTAAACTTATCCTGGAGAAACTCTTACTAAAATGACGGCTTGAAGGAGCTTTCTCATCCAGGGTTAGGTTATCACGATGAGGTCTGGAGGCAGCCATGGTTAATCTCATTTGCCAACAGCCGGAAGGTCAAGGAAAAGTTGTTCCTACTTTGTCATGTGCACTAATCAAAAAAATTTTGTACTGCAACCACGAAACAACAGAAAAACTTTCTCTGGATAAATTGCTCCATTTGTAAATTTGTCATCTGAGAAAACAGCTACAAAACTGACTTTTCACTTCACTTTCCTAAAAACTGTCAGAAAAAATTCGAAAATCACTTCAATAGTCTGTTTTACATCCTTAATTCTTTATGAGCTTCAGTTAGAGCTAGAGGAGGGACAAATTTCAGAAAAATCAAGTGAAAATTTAGTGTTGTGACGTTTTGTAAGACAAAATATTCAGATAGAGAAATTGATCCAAATAAAACTTTTTCTGTTGTTTCTGTATTATAGTATGATAGACTTTTAAAACATCCAAAACACAAATTTTTCTCACTCAACCTGGGAGACGCCAAACATTTTGCGAAGTATATGTATAATTTCTGAGTGTACATAAGAAGAGATATATATTTTTAGTATTGAAATAAAAAGTTCATTCTTTCGTCAACAAATTAAGTATTCCAAAAGAAAGGATTACTCGTTGGACAGTAGTTTTTCTACACAGCGAATCGCAAGTTGTGAATGAAGTGATTTCAATTATTGCAATGATTGCTTTTTTTGTTTCGCACACACTTTTCAAAAGTCCAAAACCCAACTTTTTCCCCTTCATATTTCTGACCTAATGAAGGTGATGCAAAACTTTTTTTGATGTGTGTTTTTACTTTCTTACCTAGTTTGACATGGAGGCTCAAATTCTGCAGGGTTCATTTGGTGCCACATTTGAGTTGGGAAATGTGATTCTTTAATTTTTATTCATTTGTTTTTTAGGGCAACTAGTTAATTCGTTCTGCACCCAGTTAATAGTACCAGCATATTGTAATTGATAATCAACTTTCTTTTAAGGGTAAAGTTAGGAACACCTCAGTAGTTCATGTATTAACAACTTTTTTTACTCAGGCGTCACACGTTTAGCTTTACTTCAAAACCTTGGAAGTGGAGCTTCAACCTGAACATTCCAAACTCTTTTTTTGACACCTTTCAAGTGCGCTGCACAGGTCTGATATAAAAATTGATGAGCAATTCCAGATTTAGTTGAACAACGGAGGAAAGAGAAACTTACGCAACGAAGCTCAAAATCCTTAGGTTCATTAACAGGATTTTGAAAATTCTTTGAGTGACCCATTGGTCTGCCCACTAGATGATCAGGCACATTACATTTTTTTTTAAAAACATGACAGAAGAAGTACCTTCTCCAGGCTTGTACGTTTTCTGAGTCAGAGTATTCAACGACTCAAAATGTGACGAGCTCGAAAAACCCACGTTCTTCTCGGTCCCTCGACTCCTGGATTACATCAGAATGTGGCTCAACGTGAAGCGGACGTAGGAGGCTACTACGTTACTAGAATATATTAGAGTGACTACTCGTCCCTTGGCATTGCCTTGTTTGAACGATTTGCCAGGAATGTGGGAAGACTTTCAACACTTGACCTCGGACTTGGTAAGAAAACTCGCATTCCGTTTTATCATTTTCCTCCATCTTTATCAATTTTATCATGTAGGCCTGTGTAATCAATTAATAAAAACGAATCAAAAAACGCTGCAAATTGTATCATAAAGAAGCCCTTTTGGGCAGAACACTGGTCTACAGGATGCACCATTTTAATGTTAAAGCATTACGGCAAATATTTTTTAAGAGAAAGGAAGACTTGTGGCGAGGACATTCATCTATGACGTCTTTGAGCTTTGACAGATTTGGTCACACTCAAACACCTCGTTGGAAAGCTCTCTATGAGTCTTTTAGTTGATGACTGAAATATAATAGCTAAACCTGCTCAACCCAGCTGTTCAGATAATATGAGTAGAATATTGGCGTTAGATGGAAGGTTTTCGAAAGATCTGAGGCCGCAAAGTTGAAGTGTGAACAACGTGCAATTGCCTCCCGGGATTTAGCGAACCGTAAGACTTCGAAAGGAACGTCCCTACCCAACGAAACCGGATATGTGGAGTGTAATTGTTAAGCATGGATCCGCCCTCAAATAAAGGAGAGAAAATTGCACCTTTCCCAATATTATATGTAATTTACGTTTCGGACTTAACTGAATCCATTCGCAAACAAAAAGGCACCACTAGCCATTCGTGAAAAGAAAACGTTTACCGCCCCAGAGAAGGATGTTCAAACAATGCGCTCAGCAGGCTGGAACAAGCATACGACAAATTGTGAATGAAAAGTACTGGCATGTGCAAATCCAGGTGTCCAATGTATGGGACAACCTGGATGTGCAAACAGCTTATTCACACGGCCACAGCTTGTAAGCGTCATAAAAAGAAATATGAAGGTGGAATCGCACAGGCTAAACTTTTACTTTCGGAGGAAAAGCTTTATGTTCGTGCAACAATCCAACGAAATTGGTCCTCAAAAATAAAAATTTCCACTTGCCTTCTGCGTGTCGTAGCTTACTTGTCAAGCTTAGCCCGTACAAGAGTAACTTTAAGAGGTCAAACGGTTTGTCTCCTAGATGCTTCCCAATAAATTTTAAAGCCACCGGATCAATAGTAGCGTATGAATAAACGTTAATTTTTTGTAACGTAATTATCTCATAAGATCCACTCGGTACAGTTCAAACTTGGAGAGCAAGTAGTTAGATAAAAGTTTAAATATGGAGTCCTGCAATTTAATGTGTAATAACTATAGCGTTTGCGCATAACTCAAATGTGTTGATACAGGCGAAGCATCAGAACTAGAGAACAGAGGTTGATACAAATGACCAGGAACTGTGGCGGTTAGCTCTTAACTCTTATATTTCATAGATATTTTGGGCCAGTGGACTATTTACGGATTGACGCATGTGCACATGAATGCTTGCCTTTTTTTGCAAGTTGTACTGCCAAAAAGGCAATAGTCCGCCTCCTGTTGATGTAGGATTCTTGATGGAAGTGATTGAAAACAACATACCTTCCTCGTAGGATCTGCCCTGGGTGCTCAAGGGTACGTACTTGTACCCTGGGTATGTACATCGGCTTGTGAGACATGGTACAATCTCGGACCGGCTAGAAATTCACCTCAGCCTGCAGCCTCGGCAAGCAGGTTCCTCGCAAAGAAATTTCTTAACAAGGTCTTCTAAATGGTGAGCCATAGCATTCACCTCTTCCTCTAAGGACTTGAGTGCTTGTAAGGAGAAGCGCCGTCCAGGGAGGATAGGCTCTAGTACACAAACATCAACCTTCTTTAAGAGGAGGGACCCCAATTCAATGATACACACCTTTCTCGAGTCAAATTCATGGCTTTCCTAATTGAACCCAAGGTTTTCCATTTCATAATGACTTTCCACACCTAGATGAAGGTTGTACGTTTCAAAATTAAGTTTTTTCAAGGTTATTGTTTTTAAATATAGGTAGTTTCGAGAGTTTGGAAGAGAGACAACGTATCAACTCAATTCAATTTGACTTTTCACAGCAGATTGAACAAATTACGTCATGAGGGTCATGAAAAAGTTATGTTTTGCGTTCAACCATTTTTAACGATATTTCTCATTTAAACTAATTGTATATGTCCATGTTAAAATAGTGTGGGAGCTGTAACAGCCAGCCATTTTTTCCTCCTCATTTTTCGAGAATAGATTCATAACAATCCATAAATCGTTTCAAAGTGCCCCAAAATAAGTATACGTGAACGAAGTTTTTCAATTGAAACCTTTATAACGCCACATTAAAATCTGGGAACTCTATCTTCAATGTAGAAAACGTCGAAATCACTGCACACTCTGATAACTCTCAGCTCAAAATAACCGTTCTGGGTGACCCGGACAGGCGTCCCAGTGAAAATCTTCACGGGTTTTTGAGGAAATCGTCAGCCCGCCGATGGCAGCCTCAGAAAGGAAGCGCCTTTCTTGTTCGGCGAGTGCTCGGGTAGGGGCGAGCGGTGCGAGCGAGCAAATGGAGCACCAATGACAGGAGATCAGTCACGGTTGCCCTGTTCGGGGCGATGCCTCGGCAAAACGGGTCATCCTGCCCCCTCCCTCGCCCTGGCAATGTGGTGCGTGACTGGGGTGTGTGAGTGTTTTCTCGCATGAGTATCACAGCACATTGTTTTTCAGTTGTCCTCATGACGTATCACCTATCATGAGAGCAATCAACGGCCCACTAGTAATCTGCGATCTCGTTAACAACCAACACTGATTTAATAAAAAAGCTCCCTCAATCTTGTTCCAAAGAAAGTCCATTTTATAATCCCGTCCTCATCAAATATTTTACTTCTGTTAATAAGTAAGGAAAGTAGTTCCGATTCCTTTAAAACTAGCTCAACCCAAAATTCAAATTTGAATTTCAAGAAGGTTGAAACAACACAGGTCTTATAACCTTGAAACACTACTATTCACAGACCTCACCCTATTACAATTTCTATTGAATTGAAAATGAAAAAACAGTGTGCCTGAAAAGGACAAGTTACTTTCGTTACCTGTAAAATTGTCAACAATGGATTGAGACCCTTATTGAAACAACACCCCTCAATTTAGAACTTGTCGCATCTCAGCCAAAAGGTTCATTAGCAGCATTTAAGAAAAATACAAAGAGACGCAAGGGGAACTATTATAAGCTACAACCAAGACGAAATTATGCATACGCTTCTATGTACAGCCAAGTGAAATCAAACTATGACTACCTACAGATGCTTGTAATGTGCCACAAACGAGATGAAACAAATTGTGCAGCCCAGCCGATCTCAATTCCAGTACCTGCGACTGGCCCTTGTCTGGTGCCGAACCCCAATGTGTCAACCCAGTAGAGAGGTTCAAGCAGGAACCGAAGGCCTATAGGGTCGATCCTGGAGGACATGACGTATTGAAGGGCAGATCTGCTGAACCTCTTGCTAAATCTGATACACGGAACATCACGAGCTACTATTCTAAGCAGATTTCTATGTACGAGACGTATAGCTTTGTGTTCAGTAGCTCCCTAATTGAACAGAATGAGGTCCTTGAGAGTTGGTTCCCGAAAGGCCGAACAGAGCACAGATCTAGTGAAATCACCTTGCCACTGCTTATGGTATCTGTAAGGCTTTCAAGAGTATAAAAAAACTCCGGATGAGTGCAAATTGAAAGATTGTTTTTTTATTATTAAATTAAACTGTTACTGTAAGTTGGCAAAACGCTGCAATTATATTTTCGTGTTTGTCAAAGGTCTAATTGGATCTAGTACATGTGCATACCATTACAATGTTTTGACAAACTAGGATATTAACTTTTTACATTGTTAGTGGATAACTTATAGTTGAATAAAATAAAAGAAAACGTTAGAATGAGTTAAGATTTGGAAGGGAAATTATAGAAATAGATTTGCTTATGTGTAGGATTGTAAATAATACAGGCTTTGGTTACTGGGACTTGATACAAGATGTAGATTCCAACTAATTGGCACATTATGATGGCTCGTGTTGGAAGGTGATGGATTTTCTCCACCGGTGATCGACATCGTACAACACCGAAATTCCGAAATGACTTGAAGCAATATGAAAGAAACCTCATTTCAGCTCTATTAACTCCGGCTGTGGATAAGTTCACTCCACCGTACGTGAGTTTTTGGTCTCACGTATGGAGACGAACCACAGTTAGCTGGAGTTGAGAAACGGTAAACTCAATTGTAAAACCTCTCCAAAAAAAACTGCAAAAAAACACTACAACCCACACGCGTTATGATTTTTTCGACGTTCCCAAGGATGCACCTGGTCAAGATCTTTTTTTAACGAAAATTTTTGAGGAATTGGAGTTATTTCCGTTGGCATGATGCATTATTATTACGAGGCTGTGGTACAGCTTAATCGCGTTTTTCAGGTTTAATATCGTGCCCTAAGTTTCCTGCTTAGTAAAATTAAAACGGTATAACCGGATTTTCATAAAACGTTTAGGTTTAATTGATGTGAAATGTCTAAACCTTTTGTGCAAATAAATTGTTAACTATATACATACATATTTTAATGCAAAATAAAAAGTTATTCAGCAAATTCATTCCATCCATTTTTGGACGGAAAGGGTATCTCACAGTTTAATCGATTTTGATCGTAGTTTTGATGTACTTTAATTTAATTTTTTTTTTAATGAACAGTTGGTGTACGAATAACACATCGGAGTTTCTAAGAGCTTCGCAGATCTAAGTAACTCTATATCTATCAAAACGTTACAAACAACCTTCATCCAATTGTCTAAGCCTCGAGTCTTCTTTCAATTCAGGATGAACATAATGCTTCAGCCACTTTATTAGTCTGGAGAAATACCGCTGAGATTATTACACAAAAAATAATTATTTCTGCAATTGCAGAACTCTTCTGCGCAGCCCAATGGTTAATCGACAGTTATTAAACGACGTTTATGGCATCATTCGGTTCATTAAAGTGATATTCTATCAATAACAGACAGACAACAATATCATAAATTGAAAGTAACTGCGTGGGTTCAGGTTCAAGAGGGATACCGTTTTTTACCAAGTTATCATGACTTTTAGTACAGTAGCCTGGTTGGAAAGTTCAGGGGCTTTGTAAGGTGAACTAACTCCCTAAAAACCGTTAAGGGGAGAGTGCCACACGGCTGACCAACATGGGGGGGTTGGGGTTCCGAACTGTGATCGAGGAGATTATGATGCATTTCCCACATTCTTCCTGTGTAAGCAGTGGGAAACATGAAGAATATATTTGCAGGATGACCTGGAAATACCATCTGAAGACATGACATCGAAGAGTATAGTTGGCAAAATGCTTGAAAGAGAGGACTCTGTAGTTGTCTATGTACCCGAGGCTCTGTTGTGGAGACAGAAGGCGTACCTGCAGAGACTAAAACATCCCAAGGACTTGGCCTGAAGTAATGTGATCAACAGTTCCAGGCCGAGTTCCAATGAGGGGTAGTTGAGGTTTTAGTGGGTTTGAATCCCACATAACCCGAAGAGCGGTCCCTTTAGGGGATCTTACGAGATCTGATTTCCACCTTAGGATTTCCTTTAAAAATCTCTCAAGAGTACAAAGCTGGCAGTACAAGGTAGAGAGAACTGCATAGCATGTTCAAGAAATATGGAATTTCAGCCTTTGGTTCTAAGCAAATGCTTCCGCGGGTCCGGCGGTCTTGCTTGGGGGCTTAATTAGTTTCAGGATTCTTCGCATATTGAGACATGAACCAAAAGATGTTGAAAGTGAACTTTTTTCAACTACAAAGAGCCATAATTGAAAATAATGAGAAAAAAACTCACAAGGTCATGCGAAGCGACTGTGATTATCCCCATGTGTTCCTGGAAGCCTGCGGATGAGAAGAAATCTGGGGTGGGAGCAGAGTCGTAAAAGTCTTTTGGTAAGTATGGCCCGCGGGTCCTCACGCGTAAATCACGATCCGTGGGCGGCCGGCTCACGGAGTCACAAGGCTGAGGAGTAGAAAGCCTCTCACTCATTACACAGGCAAGGTCAAGAGAGGCACCCTCGGGTAGCCGCTGCCCACCCGCATCAACACGATGCGTCGGACACTACACGACAAACCGGCTCAACATCCTTCATTGTACTCAAATTAGGTGTTCAATGTGGAAAAAAAAGGATTCAACAATTATATGACTCATGTGGGAGGGAGGTTTCATGTTGTACGTTGTAAAGTGAACAAATGTTCACTGCTTTCATTAGAATCTTGGAATTTTCATAGTAGATTTCCAATCCTGCCAATAATCTGGCCTCGTGGACCGAAAATGAAAAGTGTGGCATTGGTGGTTGGGCGCGGTTTACGGTGAAGTTAACGTAATAATCACCGTAGAAGGGAAATAAAAAGTTTGTCAAAGCAATCACGTTATTGAATGTTATCAATGGCAACTATGTCGGTACATGGCAATTGCAAGTGCACATAAATACATAGCCCGAACGAAATCAACGCCGTAATGGCATACAGTTGGACTATCAAAACATTTCGGGCAGAAATAACATCCACACCTCAATAATTACTTTAATTGGAACTGTAAAAGTATAGTCGATGGCTAAGGTCCTCACATTTCGGGACCCAAAGATGGTTGAATGATTAAATTTTTCTCTGCCTTCCTTTGATGTTGGTGCCGATGGAACGACCATTGCACGAAGAAACAACTTGTTTTAACTCAAAACTTTTTAAAACTTTTTTAACTTAAAATTTAAGAATGTTCATTGTGGGGGTTCAAAAAACTACACATTTCTACACTATTACCAATAGGATATTAGCAAAGGAGTGAAAAAAGACGGATTAGAACAACGCTACATCCTACATTGCGACAGGGATATGTTTACATCCAGTGAGAGTCACAATAGTTTAAATTTATATCGGTAAATCAGGAGCTCTCCTTGGAAAGTCTAGGAGAAAGGAATTGTCCCATTGAAAAGTAGAGTCATGTGTAATGAATCAGCTTTTTAACGAGAGTTGAACGATTTCTTTGGGGATGGGAAACCAGGAAGTTATCGTTTTTCCAGCAATGATCGACTGCTCAACAACTATTATAGAAAACCGTAACACTTCGTCTGCCCGTTGAAGTTCGGTCGGACGAAACTTTGGAATCCTCCTGAGCTAATAAAATCCATGTCCAAGATGAAGTGAACTTTCCGTGAAAAAATTCCGGGCAGAATTTTTGTCAGAACCCGATCCTGGCGTCGCAGATGTTATCATCTGCCCTCGTAAGGAGGACAAGCACAAGTGACATCTGAGGAGTGAAAGTCGACTTCCTGGTGAACAACTGACACCGGGAGGGCTGGTGATAGGAGACAAATGACCCCGCGTGATACGAACACCAGGACAGATGATCGCTATCATTGACAACGGAGACTGAAGTCTTATCCAATGTGTTTGTAAATCATTAGTTCATCTTAGATATCAAAACATCGACGTATGTTCAAGAACCAAGTTCTACCAGTGAAAAATTGTGAAAACCCGCTTATTTTTCCTAAGCTGTGGTCTCAGTGTAGTAAATAATAATTGCATGGGATTTTACGTCTTACGAAAACGCCAGTCTATGAAATTATGGAGTGCTATATCTTCACTAGGTGGTAACCGATTGTATTCGTCTGAAAAAACACCCGTCAGTTGGGCAGATAACTACGAGTCTGGGCTCAGCAGAAAAACCCCTATGATGGCGTGATCAGAACATGATATATCTCAAGGCTAATGATTGATTTGTCCCCAGAGTTGAGACACATTTTTCACAAAAAGAAAATCGGCGAAAGTCGACATAGATGGATGCTGAATGAGTTCCGAAGTTACGAGTCATAGGTATAGTGAGAGCAGCCTAATTAAGGCCTAATGTTTTTCTATGTTAAAAATGATTTCATTTCAAAAGAAATATGAAAAAATATTAAAATAAGAGTTTTGATTTTGTTTTGACTTGGAAAACCTGAAAGGCCACACGTACTGAAATTGTTGGACTCATGGAGTAAATCTCTTACTATTCTATCAAATCCAGGCACATCCTTATTTAATTTTCGCTTCAAGAAGGTCAGAAAAGATGTTAATTCTACCTTTTTATGGTGGATTTTGGTTGGACGGACAGATGACTGTCAAGAAGACATGACTTACCAAAGAAACATATAATTATTCCTATTCAGTCAGGAATATATACTCAACTACATTGAACATAACAAGGCAGACATTTAGATGCAATGGTACAGCAAATGTTAGCTCTGATCCTATTATATTTAAGAGAGTGCAGAGGTGGAGCTAGTTGTGGGGCGATACATTAGGATGGGATTCATAATTAGCTTGTTGGGATGACCAGGCAGGGCTGCCGGCTGCCCAAGGTTCTCGCTTCCTCACCGCTAAACTCGTTACGGTGTCGACCTGCGGCAGTAATTACGCTAATCATCCCACCGGCTACGACGGCTTAGCCTCCAGCAGATTCGAGAGCAAGGCCACGCCCACTCGTTTCACGACGTACTACCCTCGAGGAAGATACCTACCTAGTACCCCTTCTATTCCTAGTAGAGCGAAGTGCACGGCACGCTTCTGAATCTACCTGATCATCACTTTCTCCACGTTTCCTGTTCAGAGGGAGGATTATGGCCTGAGACTTGTCAACATTAGGCCTACACACCCTAAATCGGCTCTGAATCTCATTCGACAAATGTGCCACTTAAACGAAACATCGGATTAGTACGGTATTAGTGTCCCACACCTAGTGACTAGGAATAGCAAGTGACAATTTCTGCAAACACGCCATCATGAAGCCGGTCAGGTACCCTGCAACCTACTAACCCCATCCAAAATACGCTTTGGTCCTTGTTAACCAAGGACTGTGTATTGCTCCTTTCCCTATTTTCAAAGTGCGTATTGCTATCGCCTGGAGACCGTTAATACATAGATATTGACTCCTGACAGAATCAGAGCAAATATCTATACGGTTATACTTGTTAGTGGAGCAAAGTACTAGCAAGATCTCATATTTTCAAGTACAATTGTAATAAAATGGCTCAAAGCACTGATTATCCGATTTCTGTAGACGATCTTCGAGCTATTCATAAGCAGCAAGCATAAAATCAAGTGAAGGTTTTGTACGACAAACACACACATATATTATAATTATTAATTTAAACACAGAATATGCGTGACGTATTAAAGCTTGCCGGGAGTCAGGTAAAGGTCTACCGCAGCGTTCCTTTACTCTTTCTGTATTCAGCATGAATCTTTATTCACAATCTTTACTCTCTCTATATCCCCTCTAAACCTCTAGGGTTTTCTCGCTGGTCGAGGCAGTTTTTATGGATAACATCAAATTACATTATTACCAGACCAAAAGAAATCCGTTTCGCTTTCTTTTGAGCAACAGGAATACATAGCTCTCTAGTTTCGACTGATTTTAAGGAACAATAAGTATACGGAACCTATCGCTTCGTATTATCAAAAAGCGGGGTCTTTTTTATTTATTATGGTGAATTTGACTTTTCGTTGGGCGATTGGGCACATCTCTCCGAAGACTAGTGCCACAAGTGATCGATCTGTGGAACGGCCTTAAAAATCCAAATGATGGAACCTCATCTTCAGCACGATTACGGGGGTGAACTTCATGACTACTCTTCCGACACACAGTTCAACCGTTATCCTTCCAAAATGTTGAAAAAGTATTAATGTAATAATTGAAATAAACCCACACATAAGATAAAGCTTGAAACATTTGGAAGGATAATGTGATTCCAAAAGCCATGGCTCTTTGTGCTGGCCTGGGTTCTCGAATCAAACTCTATCCTACAATTATACCCATTGAGGTCAAAGTTAATGATTGTTGCACGAGGTACTTTTAAATTCCATGATAGTACTCTAAGAATTCTGACGTCAACGTCGTTAGTAGATTCGGACTCTTTTGAGGCCAAGCCAGTAGGTATATCTTACTCGCTGACTATGGCTTTTAATTTTCTCTGCCGATGAAATCAAATCATTGTCCGAAGTTACTTGAATGCCAAGTCACTGAAAATGTGACACTCCATTCCACTGTGTCCTCCAGTAGTCACATGCATAACGACTTTCCTTGTGTTCGACCTTGCCTACATCGCGATGAAACACCTCTACCCATTGCGTTATTTTCCCACGCGCTCTTTACACCAAACATGGAAAGTTACAGCTGGGTCTCAAACTTTCTCGACAGTTATTCCTTATTCGTCAGTCCCAGTTTACTACTGACTATCTCAAATCCGAAGAACAATTCTATTCCACCTATCCTTTTGCTTGGGAAAAAAACAAGTTGTTCAACGTAAGACTAAGAAATTCGATTTTTTCTTTATAATATAAAAAGAGTCTTCATAATATGAAAATAAATCTATCATATTATGATCATTTAATGAATGATCATCATTATTTTCATAAGCATGATCATGGATGATCATCTTATATCATATTGGAGTATCATATTATGATACTGCATCTAAGATATTCCACAGGTCTACCGATTTCCTCTTGTTCGGCGACCCAACTAATCGACACAGACCACACTGACTACAAAATTACTATAAAAGGTTCACTATAGCAATGCACAACACTACAACTGTCAGTTTTTACTTTAAAAAATGTAATGCGAGATGCAAAAAGATTTTTTTAAAAACACGAAAAAGTAAGGCCAAATGGCAGTATGTAAGGAATTAGCTTGATAACTCCGTTAAAAGATAGCTTGTAAAATGATGTGTTCCAATTACATTTGGATTCGGACGAATGTACACCACTGAAAAGGCGTTTGATATTGATACGAAGAATGATGAATTTCCAATTAATAAAATCATTTCGCTCCTATCAGCTCAAATAACAGAAGGATCGGCATTGTTGAAATATCGAATTTTGAAAAAAAGGAACGAACGAAATCTGCGTATTGAAAGACGGCGGCAAAATAATCGAGCCGAATAACGAGATTAGACAGCGGCCGTTATCGTTAATTAGCGGAAACATAACTTTCGGTTTGAACACAAAATGAAATCTCCGATTTCGGAACTGAAAGAAAAGGTCTTTCTCGGAACTCGATTAATTGGAGCGGAGATGCGGTTTCAATTTCACAATGAACGTTTTTAGACGGTCGGACGCCGATATGTTACGGGTTCGAAATCGGTGGTTGTATGGTGTGGGAGTAGTGCGATGTTGATTCGTTTGTTGTCGTATCTGAGGAGAAGAGGCGAAGGGACCGTGTCTTTTTTTTACGGTGTTTCCGAGGAAGGAACACGAGATAACCTCACGGTCTTCAATAGTCGGGCGATAAGATGTTCGTAACGCCGCTAATCGCTGGAAACCACCGGCCGTGGGATATTTTGGTTCTCATTCCGCAGAAATAGCGGCGCCAAGGTGAGACGGATTAGAGATGTGCGCTCAAATCATTTACGACGAACAAATACACAATTTCAAATTAAGTATCATTTCAATAAAGACGGAGTAAGACACGAAAATAATGAGTTGCACAATTAACATGAACTGAAGGTACATCACAGAAAGCACATCCTATATAGGTCCAGGTGAAAGGAGATTGAATCTTATTGGCTACAATCTCCTCACTTTTTCCAAAGGGAGTTGGATGTGCTAGAAAAATTCGAAACTGTTTAGAGTTGTAAGGTTTTCCGCGGAAAATAATAGAAAAAACCTCAGGAACCATCTTGTTTATGAAAGTCCTTTTATTCCAGTAAAAAGGGGGTACCAAAAACAAAAAAGGGGGCTAAAAAATAAATGGTTTCCTTTCTGGAGATTATAAAAATGAAAACAGGGAAAATAGTCCTTTCGACGCAAAACAAAAAAGGGGGCTAAAAAATAAAGGAGGATGAAAACTCACCTTGATTTCTTTTGAGAATCCTGGTCTATCAAAAAATGTCGGGGGTGATGCCACGAGGAGAGAGCAAAGAAAAAAGTATGGACGTCGATCAGATCGGCACAATCGCGAGGTGGGCACTGAAAAAGGGAAACGATTGCCCTGATGTTTAAGGTGACGAATCCCCTCTTGACCCCTCTGATTATCTCTGTCAGAGTTCACAGTTCGGATTGAACTTCTTGGCCGTGACAGAGTGATAAGTCAGGAAAATGTTTAAATGATGTTATTCATCATTTACCCTTACTACTCGACCAAATTTTAAGTTTGAGGAACCCATTCAACGCAGAATTTAATCCTCTTCCAGAATGAGTAGGAAAATTTTCGATATGATGCGCACGTTCCAAATTATAAACGAGAAACTGAAAAAAGGGCGAAAATTTCATGATTTTGTGCAATTTTCTCAGATACGCGGAGAGAAATGTTTGTAAGAAAAGTCAGATTCGCGTTTAGCACCTTCGAAAACATGAGAATCAAGTGAGAAAAAACTTCTATAAAACTTTTCACCTCAAGGCGATTTTTCTCAGGGGATTTGACTAGTAGTAACTGTACGGACATGAATGAACGTTACACGGAAGTGTTCGTTGATCTTCTGACCGGAACCGCGATCAACTCGATGAGTTCAGCGGGGTCGTGGACCCGCGATTCCGATCAGCTGATCCTGCGACCATTTATCACGAATAAACAACAGGTCGTCCGGTTCGAAACTCGAGTAATTTATCTCGAGTTCGAGTGAAGGTCACTTGAAAGTAATTATAGTGAATCGGTATTCAAACGGTGACGAAGGGTATGGGTTTAAGGTCGGAGATATAAAATGCACCTCTCATACCGGGAAAAAATCATCAAAGAAAGTTTGTTCAACAGGAAACCCTTTTGAAATTAGGCTTGTTCCAAGGTTCCCACGTTCGCGCTTGAGCAGCAGATAATGTGATTTGATCGTGTTGAAAATGATATGAGATAAATTAATCGTCCATTCTCAACAATCATCCAAAGTTATAAACTCGTTAGAACCAGAAATAATAATACTTTCACGTAAGTATTGATTTTGGAGTTAGACAACTCATATAGGCCCATCCACCAACTAATCCACATATTGTTTCAAATGCTAATCAAAATCGGATGAAAATTAATTATTACAAGAATGTGCCAGACACACGTTAGACAAAACTGATTAAGAATGCTCCTAAACGTAAAATACTATTGAACAAGTTTATTTCGAGGAAAAACAAGTGACAACAGGGTTTTTTTTTTTTTTTTTTTTTTTTAAATATATTTATTGGCGTCAGAATAGCCTCTCACAAAAACAGATCTTCCTCTCCCTTTGGGACACGTTCTGTCGGAGATTTTAGAATGCCTCGAAGAGAGTTACAACACCACTCACCATATAATAACATTTCAGCTTTTTAAGCAATCGAAACTATAATCAAAAGTAATAGTCCCTGTATGACTCTACCTACATAGTCTGGGAATCTGGAGTTTGTATACATCCCTACTTTGTATATGGAAGTCGGTTGGAGTTAGAAATAGCGAACGAATTCATGTATGTACCCATGTTGAATAACGTAAATATGTTAATCGGGAGGGTTCCGTTGCAACGCGGAAGCGGACAGAGCAACCACCCGCATATTTCGAACCGTTATCAAGTGGAATTGGACCTGCGACACCTTGAAATGGGCGCTCACCTCCTAATGAGATTTAAATGGTTCGTCTCCCTCACTTTATCGCCGCCAGTGATGATCCATCTGCCGCATTGTTTACAAACTTGTCAGGAACACGGAGCGATACCTACTCACCTAACAATGACGAGTGATTCATACAAATCTCTTGACATCGAAATTCAAACATTAATGCCATTCCCTCTTCTCCTGTATATGGATTACCTCCTCCTAGTACAAGTCTTGCCGAATCCCACATACTTAGATACCCCAAATATTTGGATATGATATTACTGTAACAAGGTCATTTATTAGGTGACATTCACATAGCACGCTCAACCTTCAGTATCTGTAAAAACCGTCATTTTGGCTACCGAATCGCTCACTTGATAGCACCCTTTCAACGTTCAGACTCTGGGAAAGTTCCAAGATTATAGTCTTCCGAAATTTTCATAGAACAAATTGATCTGTCTCAGACCATTTCCTACTGGCTTACATAAATAATAAAACTTAATTTTTGTCAAAACGTATAACGAAGAATATGACCAAACTATTAAAAACTTGCTGAAAGTATTTAAACGTCAGTAGAATGAGGGACAGAAGTCTAAACAATAGAGGACAATAACCGCGCAAAATTATCTCAATTTTCAATAATTATTGTTTTCAATATTCAGTATTCAATTTTCAATAATATATATTGTTTTCTATACCCCTCATTTCATGAGGTAATCGTTGTTCATGAGGTAAACACTTATTAATTTGCTATGCTCCAACAACTTTGGTGCCCCAAAAAAGTATGTTCCATTTTATTAATCTTTCTGAAGCCGCTATTTTGTATTTTCATCAAACTACTTTCAATGCTTCGGAGGCTGCCAATTGATTGATTAGATATACAACTAAAATTAGTACTAACTAAATATAATCGCTCTCTTTTGCCTATCGGACAACAATTGCTTGAGGGTCCCTCCCACCGCACCTCTTTTCTTCTTCTTTTTGTTTGCTGCATTCTTTGTTATCATTAGATGCTGCGTAATGTTTTAAGGTTTATTCATCTAAGAAGGTTACATTTATAATGATATGGCCGTACATTATGCACAAAATACATTATGAACAAAAAAACCAAAAGGAACAGTCTTGTTCGCCCCGTTTTCCACAAACAACAACAAATTAAAGAAATGACAACATGAATGTACCAACTGAATATTAATTACCAGGGACGGTGTGTATACATTGTTGAGGTAAGAGTGGAGAGGCTGGAGCGAGTGTAGATGATCCCGGTCTGGAGATACCTATGCACGAGTACAGAAAAAAGCCGTAAGCGACACTCCCTAGCGCCTTGGCCGCTGCACGCTCCTCTTGGGCCAAGCCCATTTTCCTTCGGCGTTTACTAGGCCGTAAACTCATAGCGGGTCACCACCAGCATTCACCAACATGGACGAGTACGAAACAACGCCCATAACCGACACCATATCCTCGTTCGGTTTATGGCTCATTAAATCCCTCCAGTCGCCGACAAAACGCCGTCGTTAAAATCAGGGAAAGCTCGTGCACCGCATCACCTCAAGACCGTTCTGATGAGGAATGGTCATCTGATTTGAGCAGATTGAGATGGTAAAATATAGAAATTGGTTGCACCCTATAATAAAGGCAATAACACTACATTTGAAGACTTATGTAGGGTGTGCCAGCTAAGATGGATCCCCCACCCCTACCACTAAACATTCCTTTCTTCAAGCACACCAGCTTTTCAAATGGGAATCCAACTTTTCTTATTGCTGATTGAGATTCTGTGCTCGGTTCCATGAAACTTTGACATCTCATTTGGTTTTTTCAGCTGAGCGCAACTCGTTCAGCGAGAGCTCAATGTTGACAAGTTATCAAAATTGTGCAAACGTACAAATTACCAAACGCAAAGTGTGAAACATCAAGTTTCATCGTTTTTCAACGCTGATTCACGTGGTGAGATCATCTTTTTCACAACTTTACACCCAAAGGGTATTCAATTCCTTGTAACAAATTATGAAGATCATCATTGGTCTCGTTTCTTTCTGTACCGATGGGAAGAATTTAGGAATGGGGAGTTTGATCCATCTTAGCTGAGGTATCCTGTATTCGGAACTTCGGCGACAATGCAAAGGGTATTCCATCATCAGAATAGATCATCTAATCACCTATGAACCCGGAGAGCAGATTGAATGAAAGACTTTTGCTGGATCTGCCCATCTGAAGATAGCACATCTATCTTTGTCAGATCGTAGAAACTATTACCGATACCAGAGTCTTTCACCTACGGGATTCTTGACTGTATTGAATGCCAAATCGATCTGGCCCGGCCGGCCTGATGTACGCTCTGAATGAGACACGAAGACAAGCAACGGGACTCGAAGGGAGTGCGGTCGCACTGGAATAAAAACGCGAAGAACGGTCGTCGGACACGACGGACATTCCGACCTTGGCGATCGGGGGCTTGGGGGAGCGGAGGAGAAAGAAACATTCAGTCGGACGGGCGAGGATATGAATTCAGAGCGCGTAGCGAGCCGTTGGAGATGTTATGCATAGGTAAAGTATCCGGGAAAACAATTGGTGCGAGGCTTCGCACTACTTGAGTAAAACACACCAAAAAAGAAGGATTCGAAACTGAAATTCCATCAACTTAGAACGTCAAAAGAAAATGGTAAAAAATGTCACTTCATTTGTTCTAGGTGTTTTAAAGTTGATCATGTCTTTCATTGTCAAAATTTGAATTGTTTTAGGCTGAGAGCTATTCAAAAGTTTCAGTATCGTTATGGGTAATTGCATGGATGTACCATGGCCATAGTCATTGGCCATGACCATGACTGGAGGGGATACTCACCAAGAATGTGATGGCAGGCATGGTGAAGAAGAGTTAGCTGTATCTGTTGGGATATAACTCACGAATCGGAGGAGCCCTTCGGAGAACAAACATAGTTACGTGAAAAGTTCCCAACATAACACAAGATCGTATGAGCGAATTTTCTCTTTGTTTCCGAGTCTACCTAGGTAGCGAAAGCTTAATTTTCGGGAAACTTTTCTCCAAAATCAAAATTTCCACTCAAATTTTAAGTTATAGACCATTCTGAACAACTCCGTGTCTTTCAGTATGTCTGCAGATCTAGTAATAACCTGAATTGCGATCATTTTCATTCAAATTTTGATTAAGATTCAGGGAATGTGCCTGGTGGCAAGAGTCAGAACTTCTAGAGATATTGAAAAAATAAAATTTTAAGGGAATGCACAGGTTAAGCTGTGCATGGTTAGTTGTACATCTGGCACAAAGTTGGAGGGTAATAGGATAAAAATGGTTCACCATATTCATTTCAATTAGGTAGATTGTATCATTAGTAGATCCAAGGAATGTGCGATTGTGGAATCCATGTAAGTCTTACGTTTACAGTTTCATCCGATTTTGATGAAATTTCTATTTATTTTTATTGAGGAAATCTCTCTATTCATTCAGAATTATATCATCGAGACTACACTCTGTGCATGTGCAAGCGTAGAATCCAAACTGTACAATTTTCATGAGTTCTAGTGGTCTGATATCGCTAAAATTTGGAAGGAGTCGTAAATGAACAGTCTAATGATCTGACATCAATTTCAATTATTAACTGCTGTGCATGAACAAACGAGAAATCCTTGTAACATACCTTGTTATTTAAATGAACCAAGCTAGTACCCAGAACATTGCCCTCAAAATGAGTACAAGTCCTAACGAAGTAGTACGCCTGGTCACCGTTTTTATAGGTAACATAAGCAGTTATTGTGAGAACAATTATTGATTTCATCCATTTGAGACCCTGAACTCATTAATGACACTCATAATGGTGGATATCGGTACCAATTCGGATAAATTGGTTGATGAGCGCGATACGAAGAAATAAAGATTGGCAAATACCTACAAGAAGCACGGAAGATAAACGCGGGGTTCGAAGAATCCGGTTTCTTCCTGGAGATCAAGTTGCAAGAGACGAGCCGCCGTCCATCAGTTGTAACTGAACGCCAAGGTCCTGACGAGTGGTAGTAATTATTAAGGAGTGTTATTTGTGATAACGAGCGAGACAATTATAATTACAGGTTCCCTCGTTGAGCTGGTTGTTACAGAAAACCGGGAGGTTGTAGCCAAGGGAGATGGGAGGATGAGAGCGTGATGCAGAAAATAGCGATGATGAAAAAACGTAGTAGTAAGTAATTCATGCATTACTAGGACGTACGTTTGTATGGTTTTTATATTATCATGCTTTTAAACATAATTATAAGCAGATTTTTTTCTCCAAAAAATGGACCGAATTGTAGGTCAAATAAAAAAACACGAAAGTCGGCTGATAATTCTAGCAGGTGCCTAAGAACAGCGCTTGAATCGATTCAGCCGTTACCTTCCATCCTCCTCCCCGACGGCAAATTCTTGATTTCCAAGGTTTATTGAACAGAGAGTTTTTCTAATCCCCTTTCACAGTGCTCGAGCATTTGCTGCGTTCGCGCGGAAGGCTTGCTTGTGTTCAACACTGATCCGCCCGGTTTTCCGACGAACTGTCAAAGGTATGCTCGTCGATCACGCTCCCAATGGTCACTCCGGACCAATGTTCTAGTTCCAGCCAAGTTGTTGCATGGTGCAGATGCCATCTGATCGCAGGAAGTGCTCGCGAGCGGGAGATAGAAATGCTCGGGCTGTGCTCGTTAAAATCGTGCTCGTTGAAAACCGTCAAATGCTTGATGCTCGAGGACTCTCGAGCAGTGTAAATAGGGCTTAAGGTAACCGAACAAAAAAATCAGATGAATATAGTGAATATAAAACTATTTATCTTTATTACCCCCTTCCATAATCGAATTTGAAAGTCCAGAAATATGATTCAACACTAGACCAAAATTTATTTGAGGCAGTGTGCACAGCCGCTTCGAGCCGAGCAACGTTCGAGTGGAAGGCTTCCTCTGCTGTCAACGGAAGCAAAATTTCCGAGGTTTTTTCGAACAACTGGACTAGTATTAGGATCAGACAAAATAAGAATCACGAAAATCAGTTAAGAACTATAAACTGAGCGGCCTCTACAGAATTCGTCAAAAAACAATCAAGTTATTCCAGCATTACATCCTCCCATTCCTATCTTCCGTCATGAAATTCCCATATTAATTTTATCATCGCTTAGTACCGCTGGATCATGCGAAACTGGAATCCTTTGTTACTCTCTTCTAATGACGTGCATTAATACTCTGAATTGTGATAGACTATTTTGTATCAAAATCTTTCATCAAGAAATTAGGGAGAGACATCAAAAACTAAATTTCCGTTGAAATGTTTGCCATCAATCCAGAGTGTAAACCTCCACCCGATTATTGAGTGA
Source organism: Creontiades dilutus (assembly GCA_031894815.1). Lineage (NCBI taxonomy): Eukaryota > Metazoa > Arthropoda > Insecta > Hemiptera > Miridae > Creontiades > Creontiades dilutus. The sequence continues at coordinate 452,592 of JAVIWC010001591.1, forward strand.
TACGGTAAACATCTAGTTCACAAACGGAGATTACACTCATATCGTTGTTGTCAGCGTTCTCTCGGTGGTTCGTGTCCTTTTCTCATTTCACTTCGAGCCGGTAAACATGAACGATAGCCAAGAGGTTGAACATCCAAACATCCGCTCAAGTGTCAGGCGAGATGACTTCAATCAATCAACGCCTGTAATATTATCACCGCTGGGGTTGACTTCGACATTTTGTAAGAATAACCGTCATTCTGTAAGTGTGACTCGTAGCTGGTAATAAAAACCTATTTTGGAACCCCACGGGGGAGCATTTACATTTTGATTGACGTACATGCGTTATCGATAGTGTCAGTAGAAGAGATCCGACCATTTCATTAGCAAGTTGCTCACGATTATTACCTCGAAATAATCAACTGGAGACTGTAAAAGGTAATGTAAAATACTGGATGCATAACAATGACGTCGCCACATTCGGCTTGTAGTAATAAATATGCACTTCTTTGGAATTTTGTTCAAGTTTTCAATAGATCAATCCATAATAATTTTCTAACAAAAAGTACCTCCGAGTTACCGGCTTCTTTTTGTCTATTCCTTCAGCTTATTTATCAAGTATTTGGAAGTTCCATCCCACATGACCACAGCATACTACAAAATCGATTTAAAAGCGCCAGATGAATGTTCCTGAGGATATTCTTCGATACGTGTTTGATTCCGAACATAATATTAAGCATTTTTTCAACTAATAGTAAACAGATGAAGTATAGATGTAATATTTGTGTGACTGCCATTTCCACCCAAACATTGCGAGTCTTTGGATTTGTCAAGCGTAAAACTGGTGACTTTGATTACATGCCCGCTATCATCACACTGTACAGGTATAAGTCACTTATTTTCCCGAACGTGAAGTTTATCTGAGTCGTTTGGTCTCATATAGACTAGCTGGAGAGAATCCACCGCAAGTTTCTGCGATACGTAGCCTACAAATTAAACATTCCACGGGATGCGGTCAGTTTTGAGCCCTGAGATCAGGCGCGATTCGGCCAGCCTAATATTTCTTCCATCGACTGATCATGGGAATAGTCGACTCATCATCACTCCTGGGCAATTTGAATTTCACGGTCCCCCATCCTGGTTCTCATTCCACAAGCCTCTTTTGGATACCATTTTCACTGACTAATTACCTCTGCAATCGGCCACTGTGTAACCCCATCGTTTAATGAATCGTGCAATTGAGAAGTTCCCAGACTTGGACATTTTCTTGGAGTCACCTGGAGTGTTATAAATTTAGATACTAGTTAACGCTGAGCTCTTTTTTTTAAAAAGAGACAAATTGTTTTTTTTTTTCCAAAATCATGTTCTATTTTTATATGAATATGCACTCTTTTCTTATTGTTAATACACGGAGATGTTTCCATTTTTCTCACTTATGTTGCATCATAAAATATATGTCATTGTTGTCTTGGGCTTCTCCCACTTCGAGCTTTTGGCATATCAATTTATACTCTTCACAAATCCCAACTAACCCAATATTCCACCCCATATAATGATCAATAAATGTTTTTTCTCTCTCAATAAATAATGTGTTCAACTTCTGGACTGCTATTATTGTATCTTTTGAAAATTACGTGGAGATCTTGAGAGTCAGTCAGAGGTTGATAAAAAACTACAATTTCATCGCCAACGTTTCGTTCTATTTATAGAACTTCTTCAGGGCTAGAAGACCCATACAATAAGTGATACTGACAGAATTACAGAGAGGACGACGCATCATGACGCATGTATGTGATACACGTTTTTAGCCTCTAAGCACCACTTCAAGGTATGTTGCACAACTTAATTTCAAGTTTTCTCTCTTCTAGCCTTTACATTAGTTGTAAATCTGTTGTTTTTCTTTTCTTTCAAGTCACACACATGCAAACCATTCATATCAGTAATTCTGTTAGTATCATTACTTTGTATGGTTCTTGTAGTTCGGAAGAAGTTCTATAAATATAGGGAAACGTTAGATGAAATTGTAGTTTTTTATCAACCTCTGACTGATTCCCTAGATCTCCACGTAATTTTCAATAAATAAATAATAGTAAATAGTAGATCAATTAATGGTTTAGTAGGTAAATAGGTAGAATAAATAGCTCACCGATGGAAACACATCCTTTGCCCTGAAGGGCGTCTCCGGATAGCTGCGTGATGGCCAGAAGAAGGTCCCCGATGAGGAGGCAGGCGACGTGGTTGGTTTGACACCTCCAGTGCAGGACGTGGTAGGTGCTCGGCAGAAGGCAGGACGCAATCAGCGTCACCGCCAGGAAAAACACCGACAGAAACATCCCGATGGGATAAATCGTGAAGCGGATGTCGTGCGTTGCCCTCGCGTCGCTTTGGACCGGGCACCCGATGACGTGCACCGGATCTTCCGGGTACTCGAGGATCTTCTCGAGGCAAAAGTCTTTCTTGGACCAGACGCGCCCCCGGTCGTCCAGCAGTGTTCCGTTTTCATGGTCGAGCCAATACCCGATGTTGATTTTGCCCATGATCGTGTAGCTGGATTCGCTGGACTCGCACTCGGGGAACCTGTGGAGCCAGGTGATGTTATTGGAGAATTCTGACTGTTCCGTCAGCGATGGGACGCAAGATGAATTTCGTTCGCTGAAAGCTCCACCTTCGCCACAACATTTGGGAACGGTGATTTTGTTGTCGGAATCTTTGTTGTCAATGAACTCAGTTGAACAGACGAGAGCTCCGTTCACGTCGAGGCAGTAGCTGTTTTGGGGTTTGGGGTCGGCGATGTTATCGGACATCAACAGCTGACCGGAGAGGATGAGGACGAAAGGCGGAAGCTGGTTTTTTCGAGCCGAAAGGAATTTCGGATCTGAACAGGCCGTGGGCCTGGAGACGACGTACTCCCAGTCGTCGGGGACGGTGCCGGGTGACAGAAAACTGCTCTGTTCGGGGGAGTAGACGGCGGGAGCGAGGGGGCCCGTCGTCGATGCCACGCAGGCGTCATCGATGAGGATGTGATCCTCTGGGCAGCACCTGTTGATCAGCACTTTGTCGCAGTACGCGGCAGACGCGAGCCACGCGAAGAACCACGCGCACGTACACAACCGTCTCATGGCCGGTGTCCCGCACAGAACTGAGGTCTTCCCGCGTCCTGACGCCCCTTTCCCCCGGAGGCCCGCGTCGTCCCCTCCATCTCACCCGAGCGAACCCGCAAAGCGACCCTTCTCACCCAACTTACACCCTTGCACTTAAATAATTGCACACTCAACTCAGCCTTGCACCCTCTAACAGAGAAGCCGGCAAACCCCCGAATTATTACAAAACGTTTATCATTCCTATATAAGGTATATAACCCTCAAAATGTTTGTCAAAAGCTAATAAAATGTGCCTATACCGTGTACAGAACCAAATTTCTATCAGAAGAACTAAAGATCAATGTTTATGAGGCGCTGTTTGAGCCAATTTTACTGTTTGAACTCTACTATTTAGTACTTTGTACCAAACAAAAAGATAGCTTGCACTATGTACCCATGATGATTTAAAAAATGCATGAAACTTTTAATATATAAACATTTAATATATATAAATACGTTCTTAATAAGCCTAATTCTTATCCAAACTACCATTGTCCAGTTGGTTGGTATCCGGCGTGGGTGGGGAGGGTACATATTAAGAGCTGACCTGGTTTGCTCTGCGAATGATTTGGTCAATCTAACCCAATGGCATTAAACTAGAAACTAACGCTAAGAATTTCAAAGGGTTGATCGAAAAAATAATTTTTTTTCTAAATTGAGAGGTGGTCCAGAACAATGTTTCATTTTTTCTCGCTTCTTTATTGTTTATTCTTTTTTCTATAAGATCTCATTTTACTTTCGTTTATAATGGTACAGTTAGTGCAGAAATTTAATTTAGTCTATGGGGAAAAACTCATTTTTTATACGGTGTAACAGTTTGTTGAACCCCCTGTTCTACCAGTCTGCCAAGAAATTGAAAACCAGCTTTCCACTTCCTATTTGAAGTTCGGCTCATCAGCAAAAACAGTTCGCCCTCTAGATCAGGGTTGTCCATCTGACCTCGATGCTGCTATTTGTGGCCCGCGTGGGTTTTACTAAAATCATACATTTTCTTAAAATAATGGTATGATAAAAAAATATATTATTTTTGTTATATCATCGTTTTTACACCACAAGTACAGTGTAACGCACCGAGGATTTGTAAAACTTTCTTCCTCCACCAGGGACTAAACGACCACTGTTGCAGATTTGATTGGAGCAATAGACGGATTCCAGAAAAAATTGAACCTGTTTAAACATTCTTTGGAAAAGGACAACCTAACACACTGCCTGCAACTTGCAGAAGAATTTAAGCTAAGGAAAATATGAGTTTGCAGTTCACAGATCCAACAAACTATTGATGAATTCAACCCGTTCATTCGAAGATATTGGAAGTCTGAAAAGCAGTGTGCTGCTTTACAAAATCCTCTTGGAGCATCCGTTGAAGATAAACCTGCAGAATTACAACTTGAGTTATGTGACCTTCAAGCTGACATGTTCCTAATAACCAGACAGGAAAAGTTACCTGAATTTTTTCGAAGTGCCATTTAATGAGAAATACCCAAACCTGCGAGATTTTGGACTAAAAATGACGTCATTGATTAGGGAGCACATATATGTGTGAAAGCGTCTTATCCTCCTTGAAACACATCAAGAACCACAACAGATGCAACCTTACAGATTCTTCCTTGCGTCATCTCATGAGACTCTACAACTGGACTGGCTGTGGACATTTCCTCATTGGTGGACGAAGCCGATCGACCACAGTCCTCAAATTAGATAAGATTGTTCAGTATTCATGTAATGATTGTCTTAGTTCTTGATGAAATCTTAAGGGCTTAGGTGTGTCTAGTGCATTCATACATAAAACTGTGGTTGTTGAGCAATAAATTAAATAATAGTACTCTTGGTTTTAATCATTGTTACACCTCACATTTCTTATTGTTACTCAAAAAATACTATATGGCCCGCAACTCATCAACGATTTTGGTCTTGGCCCTTGAGGCCTTACAAGTTGGACACCCCTGATCTTGATGATTCTTCTTTTCATTGATTACCTCACCAGAGGAACGACCATCACCTTAGGTCATTATGGTAAGGTTTTTAAGAAATAGACGAGCGATCCATTACATACGCCGAGGGTTGTGATCGCCCAAAGTTTCCCACTTTCACCATAATCCCCCCCACTTCACTCTGATCCCTCAAGATCTACTGGAATCGTTTGGTCGGTACTTTTTTAGGTGTTCCTCCTCATCTCTCCGATCTCGAACCAAATGATTCTCGCTTCCTACCTCGTCTCAAATAACACCAAGGTGAAAATTGGTTTGATTTACAAGCGGACCTCTAACAGGCAGATGGTTCTAAACTGACAGGCTGACTGAAGAACACGGCACCATAAGTGTAACCAAAATAATGGCGACAACAAGGAAACATGCCATTCGATTAAGCTAATAAAACATTTTTTGAGCCAAATTTGTTATGGCATTTTTGAATGAGTACTCAAATGGAACTGTCTGAACTTGATCAATTTTTTTTCTCTGTCATGATTAGGGATTTTGCCTTGTTTACGATTTTGACGTGTAATGTGCTCCGAAGACAACGTCGAGTTCCAACGGATTCCAAATAAAATGTATACCTATAGTATACACAAATTGTATTACAACTTGTCACTTTTTTTTAGGAAAACGAGTGAATGCCAGCTGTTGAATAGGAGAGAATTGGGTCCGAGAAAATTGTATGATTTCAATTATTAGGAAGTAAAAACAAAGCTTCTACTTCTTGTAGGTAAACCCGGAAGCAATATGTTTTACTACTCGTATTAATGTAGACAATATTGACTGTAAAAATAACGTATCAGGTTTGAATAATGGTGATGAGGTCTCGAAAAACTATCCCAGGGTTAGCGAATTCCTTAATCGAAAGTCAGTTTAAAGTATGAAGGTTGACGGTTCGTTCGAACCTATCTACCTTTTACTCTCTGGAGTGACTAAACCGTGAAGAGTTGCATAGCAGGTCCACCTCCATCAAGAGGGAATCAGATTGGCCTTCGGAGTGGACACGGTTAAGGAAAGATTTGCTTCGGGAAATTCGCTTACAGAGGTTTTATCCACAAAAACCAAAAACAAAAAATCGAAGGGGATCAGCTGCGGTTTTTAATCGGATGTTGCGCACTAAAGCCTTGAAATCTTGGTGAGACCGTGAATGATAAAATACCTACTTTGTATTTTCTATAGATTCAAGTAAGGAAGTGGTAGGGTGCAGGTTAAGATTATCAAGCCGTCTCATTCTGTACGAAACCTGGCCAAACTTCAGAGGGAAATGCTAAAACTTGGAAGAAGTCTGTCAAGAATGGAATGACACGTAGCTTCAGCGTGTAAGAAACATGAACGCATGGATCTTTTCAGATAATCTCAAAGTATGTAGGGTACAACGTGGTTATAACGATTCACGTACAGATATGTAGTGGGGCTTATTCCGGCATGCATCAACAGGATTCCTTCAAACGGATAGACAACATGTACTGCGGGTCTGACGCTGAGGCGATAATGACTGCAACATATCTCCGAAGGCTTAAAGTGGTCAGGTTTATGCTCAAGACTAGCGGTTTCATGAATCGAGACGGGGAGGCTATCCATTTTCATCACACTCCTAGGTCTTTAATAAGAAGGGGGGTTAGAGATAGGTATAGCAGAGGTAAATATTTATTTTTTAAGGCTTAATGTTTAAAAGTTATTGCTAATTTTGCATAAGGGGGTAATGCGTGGGAAAGGGTGACAAAACATTCAATAATTGAGGATGAATAATCCGTTTCCAGGCCCTGTTAACACGTAACGAGGAGGCTGGGGAATGAGCAGCTGTGGGCAGAGTCGATTACGCCTATAACAACCATAGGACACGAAGCCTAGAAGACATAAGCTCAGGTTTAGCAGTTTCAAGAATCGAGAACCATCCATATCCATTACAAAATTTTGGAGCGTTGTAGCTACTCACCCCCCCCCCCCCCCCCAGCACCTCTACAATCCCGTTACCTTGTATCAAGCCCGCAAGGTTTCATTGTTATTATAATTCACAGCAGGCTCACAATGCCCTCCAGGTTAATAATAACGATTACTATCGAAATTCTTATAGAAAACGGTATTGAGAAAATTCCTCAGGTTGATGAGCTCAAAGAAAGTCCTTAAGGGCGATACCCCTGTTTGTTCACCGAACTCTATACGGGCCCAATCTACGGGCGATAGATAACAGTGGCGGATGCGCCGCTTCACAAAAGCCCCATGAGAAAGGCTCCGTACAGGAATAATGCAGATGAGCTGCCTATCTCAATATCCCCCGGGAACAAAGTGGCCATTCTTCTCGCCACCGGCTCTCCAAGATCGAATTTCCAACGCCTTCCCGAGACGTCAACGCTTTACAAACGCAACTTGTCTCCTATCAAAAACCCCCTTCGCGCGTGAGTCTGATGCTCACGCCTGACTGTGTGACTATGCCACCACTACACGGAGGCCGGAGGCCACTGAGCTGTGAGGTCACAATTGAACAACAAGTCGAAACAACATTCTTGGAACAATAAGTCAAATCGGGATGAACGCAACATAAAACTGTTTATATAATCGTAGATTCATCTTCAGGCCTCAAAGACTATACTGCCGAACTATGAAACACCGTCATTAAGGTGGAAATCAAAATTAAAACCAAGGAGTCAGTAAACTCTGTACGTACAATCCATAAAGAGCAATGACTTATTCAGACTACGCAAAACCGAGACTTGGGAAAGATCTGATTCTGGGGTAAACCAAAATTTGCATACATATCTAATATATATGCATGTGGGTATTCCACGCGAAACGTTGTACTCAAAATAATAATTGTCACCATTTGTTAGTATGTGAGTATAAATTTCCTACAGTTTTTCAGACCGATTTCACATTTGATCTAATATTAGTGGTGTTTTGTGTTTACTAATCATAAAGCATTCCCATGATGCCCTTTTAACTAGGTGTCGTGCAGAGGTATTCAGTAAATTCATTGGAAAAACTAAAAAATTATTTAGGTGTATTTATATTTTTCTTTGTATATGTTTCGCGCATCATGAAGTATTAATTTGTGAGCAATGAAACTCATAAGGGACGGTCCACACCATAACGTGCACACAGAAAATTTCGTCAGGTCGTATTAAAACTGTAGTGAGTAATTAGGCTTTTTAAAGTGTGTACAAACATACACAAAAACACACGGATACGAAACCAAAATGGGCCAGACTGGTCTAAAACGCGAAATGCTTGTGGAAATTTTGATTTCTGAGAGCAATAGTTCAATGTCCCGAAAGTGAAATGGAAAACTCATTTTTACGTAATAGATTTTTCACTGAAAATTGGAAGTAAAAAGTTGGCGAAGTTTTTCCGGGAGCAAATGGTTCTTGGGCAATGAATGTATACAAACCATCGTGCCTTTGTAGTCGTCCGTTTATAAATCGTTTTATATTTAAGTGATCTTTGTTTTTATCTCTCTTAAAACTCGTTATTATCGTTATTCATATAAATACTATCAGTGTTGTGGGTATATTATTATTTAGTTGTGAAAAACTGTTGCTGCAGCTTCTGCAATCATGATTTATGCATTGATGATTGTTTATTGCCTTATTTTGTCTTTATTTGTTTATACTTCGTCTAATTTAGTTGTCATTATTTAGCAATAATATTGTACAAACAAAGATTGAAATGGGTGGATGTGGGGACGAGAGAACGGATTAATCGCTATTTACATAATTTCTTATGGGATCATTAGGTTTGCTGTACATTCTTCAGGAACGGATCATGTACTCGTATGTTAAGCGATGCCATCATAGATCAGTGATTGTAGAAGGCTTTTTCTAATACAGAAATAGTGAACCTCTGTTTAATACTATGCAGCGTTTTGTTGTGACCGTTGTAATTTTGAATACCCGACGAGTAGGTTGATAAGAGACGAAAATCTGATATATCCCATAATTGGGCTTCCCAGATGGCATGTTTCTTTGAAGAATTAGGGCGAAGTGAATTTGGCAGAATTCAAAGCATCTGAGCTCCCTCCTTCAGAAGTTTGTTGATATGTGTATGGAGTACGACAGAAAAAGAGTGTTTACTTCATCATATAATGAAATATATAAGCACCTGCTCCCGATGAGAAACCACGCAGAATATTTAAACCTGAAGACGGGCATACAAAATAAACAACTGATATGTAAAATAAGAGTTAGTAACCCGGGATTATGTACAATTTACAGCCGTGGTAAAAAAGTCTCCTTCGATGCCTCTGAAAATTGTATGTCTTGTGGTTTGGATACGCCTGACTCACTTACGCACTGTTTTTGCGATTGCCCATGTTTTAGGAATCAGAGGATGACCCATTTTAACAAAGAATATCTATCAATGGACTTCTTCATATCCTTATTAAATCTGGACACCAACGAACAAGCGATGAAAGTCTACATTTTTGTGCAATCGGTCATACAAGCCAAAACCCTCCTGTAGGCAGTTGCTATATGGCTCCTTCTACCGCCAAATTTAATCATTTAATTTTTGTTGCGATATCCAGTATTTAGTTAATTTTTTCATATGTCATTGTATTGTACTGTCACTGTATCGTATGTATTCCTAACGAACCACCCATTGTAACATCGAAAGATTATACAATTAAAAAATTTAAAAAAAAGGTTGATAAGAGCCTGAGGACCGGAGGCAGTGCCTGGATTGTCATCCATCTTTACCTTGCTCCATGGGAGAGCCCACTAGTACCCACAGACACAAAGCCCGCCCTAGCCACAATGCCCACACATCCTTTTTCATCCTTCCTTCATCCAGCTTCTCCAGTGTACATTGGCCCCGTTACCCTCCTATCGCCTCCTTTTATGATCTCGCCTCTCTCCCATTGTTCCCTTTGTTTGCCTTTCTAACTTAGTTCCTTAAGATGGGATTTCTTTTCCCTATCCAACTATATTTTGTCTGCTCACTTTTCTTAGAAGGCTTCATTCCGGCGTTCAGCGAAAATCGCGTGTCGTGTGCGAAATGCCTTTCAAGTAAAAGCGGTGCCTTGCCAAAAGAGCCTATTTAAAATAATCGCCAACGACAGAAATCGAGATACCTGAAGGCTAATTGGGCAGTTGTTCGTGCCAGGAAATGCAGAGATTTGTCTCGCTGCCTTTCGCTGTCTATTTGATTCAACATTCCACTAATTTATCATGGCTATATAGAAACTTTAGAAACCTAATGATTATACATCAAAAATTGACTACGGCAAAATCATTAATGGCGGCCACAAATAATAGATTTCACATAAAATGTTTCACATAGATGAAAATCGATGTTGTCAGCACACAGCGCGAGATAGTCATACGAAAAGAATTGAACGATACACCAAAATGAAAGATTCCAACTTGCTATGCAAAGGGGTCAGCGAGGTAGGAAATTGTGTTCACAATTTTCCAAGTCATTTTACCTTTTAATTTATTATGTGGATAAAGCAAGAAAATTAAGGTTTTTCAAGATGTAAACAGCACAATCATGAAATGAACATCCTGTCAAGAAGCATGGCCATACTAGCGAGTTTTCATCACAGTACTGTCGTTGATGATTCGCAAAAAATTATCAATTCTCAGTAATTTTCAAATTGAAGACAATCATTTTTTAAAAGTCTGCCGATTTGGGCGTTTCACAAGGCTTCATGGGATCTTTTGAAATGTTTAGCACACACCGACGCCTTCAAAAGGATAGTCGACTTGTATTGCGGGTGTGTCGGGCTAATTCCAAAGCAGATAGAGTGGTGATACGATAATGTTGAAATTTATATGGGATTTGAGAGAGTCCGCTCTTCCCCAAATACCTTAAACTTGGTTTATTTTACACTTGCACAAGGGCAGGTATGATGTACCGACTTGAGAGCAATGATACTCATAGGACACCATTTTCTGACCCAGCACAATCCCTGAACAATTCATCGAAATCGGACTGAAACTGTAGGATATCATTAGATTGATTAAAAACGAAGTTAGACACAGGGGCGTTCCAGCGGATCACTGTGTCTCCATATCTCGTAATTGAAATCTAGATAACCAAAAGACTGTGAATGACTTTGTATTGAATAGAAGTCTAAGAACACCAACCTTTACTTGTCCCAACGTATAAAACCAAAGCTGATATTAAAATGCCTTCAATGGTGCAATCTCCTGTATGTATATGGACATGAGTGCAAATTCGCGAATAGAATCATTGAAATTTAACTAGATAAAATGAATCACCTACCAACGATTCATGTGTCCGCAAATGTCTTTTATGGCAGGGTAGATCGATTAGGAATGAAATTAATCATAAGGGAAGGGGTCTCCATACCTTGTAATTGACTCCTATATGCCTCAAAGGCAGTTGGATCACTTCGTCTTGGGTATAAATCCGTGGACACCAACCTTTAATAGCTTCTGTTAAGGGTTTTATTCGAAACAAAATCTGATATCAAAATACATACAGTGATGCAATGTACTGTACATGAACACCACGTAGACGTAGAACAACTATAAACCACGAATAGAATAACCGAAATTCAACGAGCTGAATAGAAAAAATAGGCGATCTAGCATGGTAGATCGAACAGGAACAAAATTAGCCATAAGGGTCCTTCACCTTATCACTGATCCTCCATACGTTGTAACCGACTTGTAGATGACAACGATATGCAGACAACAAACAGATACGAAATGAAAGTTGTTCAGAAAAGTCTAAAACGTAGAATGCGAGTGAAACTTTTGATTTTAGGGGAAAAAATGTTTCATCTCCCGAAAGTGAAAACGTTTTTCTCCGCTACCTATTCGGAGACTCGGAATCAAAACGCAGCGAATATTAGTTTCGATTTCCTCTGGTTATAAATGCTTTTTTAGGTATAGTAGCTTGAGCTAACTACTGGAACTACTACGTAATTGTGCTAACATTGTGTGATAAAAATTGCCAAAATGACAGCTACCTAGGCAGTTGAGTTCTTCTGTTCGGCTCAGGAAATCGGCATTCGATAGGTGGGGGTCTGTCTAGGGAGGAGATAACAAAAGGCAGATGAAATTACAGACTTCATCCTGATTCGGTGAGTGAGCTATTTGCGTTCCTGTTCAACCAAGAAAAACAAATTTCGCTAACGAACGTCTCTGTTGAAAATTACTTCACGAAATCCCCAAGCAATGACAACAAAATCATACATCGAAATCCAACACAGGCTAAAGTGTATTCAATGTTCGTGAATCCTGGTGGTTAAGATCCAACGTGGTAGCAAAGAGAGGTCAACCCATAGGGAGACTTCTTTTTCAACCAAATTTAGACAAAAAACGCTGCAAATTCTTTCACTGGGGTTTATTAATAAATTGGCTTGCGTTCATGATTTGAATTTCTACTAAGCTTTGGAGTGTGCGTGTTTCACAGGTGATTGAGGGATTATTGAATTTCAGGAGGCAAACAAATATGATCAACTGATCAATCCAAATAGGTATTTTGGTTGAGAAACAGATTTACGTGCTCTATGCATATCTCCTGAAATTCAATAATCACTCCATCACCCGTGAAACATGCACACTCCAAAGCTTAGTATAAATTCAAATCATGAACGCAAGCCAATTGAATAATAAACCCAAGTGAAAGAATTTGCAGCGTTTTTATTCGTTATCAGAATGCTTCAACCCGTGTATCGGCTACAAAGCCTTTTAGGAGTTCACTCCAGTATATACATTACCACATCACTACGTCACTAGGTTACAGATATCAACACAAAAACAATAATAAACCAAAATAACGAGAATGTTGGCACCATAAATCGGGCCATAGATCGCGAATGGTTTGACCTACGGACCTGGGGAGGGGATCATTCGATTCCTCGTTGAGTGTTCTTCAGAGAGAGTACAAATTTAGGCCGCCTTGACTTTTTTTGAGGTTCTTAGGGATTTTACAAAACTTTGACAACCCTTAAAGGGCACTTTAAATTAAGTGAGACAGCTGGCTCAAGAATTGGGGCGTCGCCGGACCAACATGGATTTTTCCTGAAAATGTCAGCTTTTTTGCTCCAGCCGTTTGGGAGAAATTGTGCGTATGGCGTACGGCGGACGGACGGAAAAAATGTTATTGCAGATTCGGATTCTACATCCTTTGAAATGTAAACCATGAAATTTTCAGGGGGGTTAGAATTTTGTTTGTCAAGAGCGATTACAATGGTTTATTATTGAATAATAAACCAAAGGGTACTCGAAATGTGCTTTTCGATGAACTCATCCTTTCTATTAGAATGCCTGATTATTTGTTGAAAAAGGGACTTTACCTCGATTCAAAAGTGAGATATCGTCTGGAATGACACTCATAAGTATATACTTCCAAAAATGTTCTCAAAGTGCAAGAATACTTTCAAAATGCGTTTGAAATACCTTTTTTGAATCATTCACCTCAACAAAGTTGCCGGAAGAGTCGGAAAAGATATCGACCGGAGGAGCACGTAAAAGCGGGACATGAAATGACTGGCAAAATTAATTTATGCAGTAAAAGATAGAACAGAGAAAAGTAGAGAGTACACGAAACAACTGTGAGTTGAAGATAGAAAGCACTTTATTCCGCTATGGTACATTACTCTCACATTAAGATTACAGAAAACTTACTGCCTGAAGTACTTTATGAGTGAGTAGGGAAAGTTGCTGGATTTTATCTGTTTGACGCCCGTAAACCATTAGAATAAGTTATGCACGCAACATTGACTGGGTTGAATCCGGCGAATGATCGTTTCAATTGTAAACCCTACAACTTGACTCTTGGATGATCTCAATCGACATTAACCATTCTTTCGTAGATTTTCCGAACAATTAGCACTCAAAATTATAATTGACTGAAGAATAGACTGTAATGTTGGGCGTGGTGCTTATCTTTCTCTTATTAATACGACTGGGAAGATCATTGAAGTGCTTTAAACAAAGTGGCAATAGAGTAGTACGGCAACGGTAACGGTTGAGTTGAAATAGTTCTGAGGTGATTAAGCCGTCTTTTACCGATTATTCCTGAATTTTAGCAATCTCAAACGACTAGGAGGACGTGAGAAAATGATGTTTGGTGGATTTTAAGAGTGGAGTATTAGTTTTCGAGCAATGCAACTAGAAGGAGACCGTTTACAGCTTAAACAGCACATTCCTTGCAAATGACGTCAAAATCGGATGAAAGCTTAGAATTTAAGTTCGTTTTAACACAGGAGGGACAGAAAAGAAAAGAAAGATGTTTAGAATGTTCTAAAACAAAGAATTCTTCTGTAAGATGTTGTTTCAAAATCGTTTCGTTAATTTAAAACTATCAGTAATGGGTCTTAATAAAATGTCTAGAAACTAAGAGCATATCTATCTTGCATCATAACACGGTGAAGTTTAGAAAATTAACTTCACCAAGTATTTCAGCAGATATTTCAACATATGTAGTTTTCTTCTGAAGCAAGGATAGTTATCAGAGGGACGGCGCACAGTGGAAAATATGACCGATTTAGGTGGACAAAATTCTGAAACTTCATTTTCAACCTTTGGGTTCCCAGATTACGGAAAAAATAATACCAAAAATCGAATTAATTTTTTGACACGATTGGCGAGCACACGGTGGTCTAAAATCAAATTGATTTGCTAAAATTTGACTAAAAAAAAATTATGTACCACCTAAAACGCAAAAAATCGCAAAAATTCTTTGCAACATTTAGAGACTAGAAGGATTGATGAAACAAAATCCTGCAAACAAATCCTTGGGGTAACTTGGGGGTAATATAGTTTTTCATTATTGAATAGGGGCATACATTTACAAATTGCTAAATTAAATCTACAGGTAGTGTGCAACGTACATTCAATAATGAATGCAGAAATTTAATGTCTTACCTGTCTCAGCAATGCCCATTGTTGAACAAAAGCAACACAACTTTGCGCTACAAACACCTTGAACATAATGAATGGCCATCGAATAAATATAATCTTACTGCCGGTTATGACAGATTCACTCCTTCACTATTTGTTCGTAAACACGGTATGGCGGGAAATATTAGTATTTAGAGTCTCATTGACTAATAATAAAAAGGTAAAGCACTCAGAAATTCCAAACTTTTGACTTGACTTTTGTCCACCTAAATCGGTCATATTTTCCACTGTGCGGCGGTTGGAAGTGATCCAGGGGGGGGGGGGGGGGGTGTGGGATATCCCAAACATGAGAATACGTTGCAATTACAATTTCGAAATTTCAGATTTTTTGAACGCATGATTTGAATTTTACTGAGTTTTTATCATTCAAATTTGTTTTTCTCGAAACTAGCCAATATGATGATAGCCCGTTCTTTCCCCGTACTCTTAACTAGATATTCTACTGTTGTACAATCATGCAGGTAGGTTTCAGGACCTTTTCCAGGACAAACTCACAGGGGTTTGCAGACATATTCGGAGATTTTTCACTCTGCTGATAAGTACCTATCTTCCTGTATCCCTTGAGATCGAACCGTAGTTCTACATATTTGACAAAATGAGGCCGTTTTTAAGAGCATCTGTCTCTTTGAAGACGATGGGTAACGATAAACGGTAAAATTTTTCGTGTGTCAGCGAGCCACCTGCCTCCTT
Organism: Creontiades dilutus; assembly: GCA_031894815.1. Taxonomy (NCBI): domain Eukaryota; kingdom Metazoa; phylum Arthropoda; class Insecta; order Hemiptera; family Miridae; genus Creontiades; species Creontiades dilutus. The sequence goes on from JAVIWC010001591.1 coordinate 468,249, forward strand.
TCCCCCTCTCATCACTAGCCAACAATGAGGCGCAGTCCGAAGGGGTCATCCCACAATGGGCCTCTGATGGTAAAATTCCACGTGATAAAAGATCGTGTAGGCTTAGGATGTTCCCCCGGTGGGTTTTGTGGAGTGGACCGTGAGGGGTTCAAGCTTCTCAGCCATCTGCCTGGCCAATCCCAAGATTCTGGGCAAAACGTATCCACAAAAAAAAAATTGAAACTGGTCACGGAGGATCAGTGTTGTAAAGGCTTGAAAATGAATGCCTACTTATGTCCATGGAACATTTTCTTCTTTCCGCTCCACATCAAACCCTAGGGTAATCGTGTGTGAACAGCAGCTACGAGTCAGAAAAACGTACTTTCGCATACATTTTTACCGGAACTAGATTTTATTATGAGGTCCTCATTCAACGGATTCGATCCCTATCTCAACTCACGCAGGTGCCGACTAGGGTTCAGCTGATTCGGATCGATCCTATTTTGCGTGCTCATTTAAGATGACCATGCATGTTTGCAACTTAGCCAAAAGTGAAACATGAATGCGAATGACATTGCCTCAACTAGACTTCGATCATATCTACACAGTGGTTGTCATAACCACATAGAATAAAGAAGACCATCAATGCACAATAAATTATGTGTAGTTGAAGACAGATCTCACATGACACATCATTTTGGGATGTCCCCTCTACAAAAGACAAAGAAATCAAGACCCAACTGGAAGTATGGATAGTCCATTGAATCTGAAACTTATCTTCGTTTCTAACAGCATAGAAGAGTACAGTGTCCTTGAAATTGTAATCTTAAGGTAATTTAAACATTATTATTTCAAACTTTTTTCAATAGAAAATTTTTTGAGCGTTTTCCAATTGATTTTGATTATTTTCCTTCCAGTAAACCGAATTAGATCATTCGGAGCTCAAGTAAAACCAGTACTTTGCCTCCCACGAGAACTTGAGGAGTTAATTTAGAAAATAAATTAAACATGAATTTAAAAAAAGCAAAATTGATATTTTACAGGTTCAACCATAAGGTAGCCAGGATTCCAACCCTGATGAACCATGATACTTTCCTCTTGGAACACTCCAAGGAAATCGTTAGTTGTCATTTCTAGATTAAATACAATTTGATCTACATCAAATCAACGCCTTTTTATTTCCGAAACAAGCAAAATTATTACAACAAACTTTCTGTGCGGTAACTATCTTCATTTTGAAAGGTTTTGAACGTGGTATAAAATTAGAAGTGCCAATAAAACTCTTGCCCAGTTTTCATGCAATACGATTACTTACACACAGGAATTACCGAAAATATCGGATGGTACAAAGCGAATCAAAAGAACGCAGATTCATCATTTAGTGATACATATTTGAATCGCCAAATGTCCACACTCCACAAAATTACTACAAATGATTATAAAATGGTTTATTATTCTCGAATTAGATCATTTATCCTTCAAGGTAAATATTACATTATAATCCTTAATTCGCACATCGCTCAGGTCTCTGGTACATTATCTAACTGTTCCACTTCTCTGCCATGTTCCTCATTGTAATCTAGATGCCTTAAAAGAACTCTATCTCTATTTAAGCACAATAGATTGGAAAGATAAGTCACAATGGTCCTTCAGTTGATCAATGTATCTCCATACCTACAATTGAATTCTAGACGTACCAGACGGTAGGATGAATCGTCATAAATTTAACTTCGTGAACACCAACAACCAACACTAGTACCTCAGTATGAAACAGAAGCTGATATCAAAATACCTACAATGGTGATACATGGACTTGAAAACCCTTGAGAACAACTGAGATGTATCGAGATAAAATCGAACCCCTCCAATGCCTCACTTGCCTGCTAATATTTAACATTAGTTAGGAAAAACGCTGCAAATTCTTTCGCTGGGGTTTATTATTCAATTGGCTTGCGTTCATGATTTGAGTTTCTACTAAGCTTTGAAGTGAGCGTGTTTCACAGCGTGATAGAGCGATTATTGAATTTCAGCAGATTTGCATAGAGCATCTGTTCTCAACCAAAATACCTATTTGGATTGTTCAGTTGATCATATTTGTGTGCCGCCTGAAATTCAATAATCACTCTATCACCTGTGAAACACGCACACTCCAAAGCTTAGTAGAAATTCAAATCATGAACGCAAGCCAATTAAATAATAAACCCCAGTGAAAGAATTTGCAGCTCTTCATGCATATCACAATGCTTCCACCCGTGTATCGGCTTCAAAGCCTTTTAGGAGTTCACTCCAGTATCCACATTACTATATACATAACTATATCACTAGGTACATCACTAGGTTACTGCAATGAAAACATAAACATTAATAAACCAAAAAAAAACGCAAATGTTGGCACCATAAATCGTATAATAAACCGTATATCGGGAATGGTTTGAGCTACGAACCTGGGGAAGGGCTCATTCGATTCCTCATGGAAATCACTTCAAAAAAGTACAAATTTAGGCCGCTTCGACTTTTTTTGAGGTTTTTAGGGATTTTACAAAACTTCGACAACCCTTAAAGGGCACTTTAAATTAAGTGAGAGAGCTGGCTCAAGAATTGGGGCGTTGTCGGACCAATATTGATTTTTCCTGAAAATTTCAGATATTTTGCTCGGGCCGTTTGGGAGAAATCGTGAGTACGGCGTACGGCGGACGGACGGAAAAAGTTTTATTGCAGATTCGGATTCTACACCCTTTGAAACGTAAACCATGAAATTTTCAGGGGGGTTAGAATTTTTGTTTTTCAAGAGCGATTGCAATGGTTTATTATTGAATAATAAATCAAAAACTAGATTTCAAAACTCTTGAGAAGACATTTTTGTATCAGCTGATTCGATCGTCACAATTTAAACAATTTTAGACGATTTTTACTATTACATTCGTGTGAACGTTGTTTTTTTCTGTCGAAGTCCAAGCCCTTAAGGAGAGCAAACGGATGAACGTAAAGCTGTCCTGGAGGAGTCATTCAATAAATTGAATCAAGTCTGTTATTAAATTACGAAAATATCAGTGTTCTTTCAAAAATTGTCGATACTCTGATTTTTAAATATTTTATTATACCGACTGTTTCACCAATTTTGGTCTAGTAGTTTAGGGGAAAAACTCCGAACGGCGAGTGGAAAGATTGGTTTTTAATTCGATTTTTGGATTCCATTCTTATTGAAATGCACAACAATACAATTTGGGAGGAGTTTCATTTTTTTCTTGGACGATTACAAAGGTTTATTATTGGAAATTACATATCGAAAATAGCTGAAATATGAGCTTAGATGAAGTTTTTCATAAACCCCGGTCTTATTGCTTCCGAGTCTACCAAGGTATTCACTTTCGGAATGTGAAAATTTTTTCGTCTCCAAAATCAAAAATTCCACTCGCATTTTGCGTTTTAGACCTTTCTGAACAATTTTGGTTCCGTGTCTGTCTGTGTGTCTGTCTGTCTGTCAGCAAATCCTTGTTACGGGCAAAACTACAAAGTTATACGATTTTGATGAAAAGTTATAGTACCCCCGGATCAAATTTTGATGAAATTTTCATAACTCCGGGAGTTCTTGACCGATTGTGACACAGGGATTGTTGTTTGATGTGTAGATGATCCCCTATAAGTTTCATGACCCCGGATCAATAGTAGCCTCTGCGCATCCGCAAACGTGAAATCCTTGTTACACGCATAACTCCGGGAGTTCATGACTGATTTCGATGAAATTGTCAAGGGTTGTTCGGACTGATGTAAAGATGGTCCTCGTGAGTAATAGAGAGAAAATAAAGTTTTAGCCTCGAGCTTTATTATAGCTTTATTATTAGTCAATAATAATTTTCAATGATTTTTGTGTTACTGAACTTTTATTCATTACAATGTGTGTTACGTTAGCCACCTTAACCTTCCTTTGGTCATCTTTTTGAAGCCGCGAACTCGTGCAGTGTACAACCTAACGGTACTCATTAGAGATCAGACTCCACGTTTCCGCCTCCCCATTCAAGAATAGAGGATGATGATGCCCCGCCCAAATGGGATATTACGCCCATTTCCCACGGACACTGCAAAATGGCATCACCCTAGGTGGCTATCTGACATCGCGATGAGTGAAGCCTACTCTACCCTACACACTTCTATACCTCATCACTGCAACCGAGAGAAGACTCTCCAAGTTTTGCTTTTCAGTTCTTTTTTTCACTTAAAAGTCCCATCTTCAGTCACTGCCTTCCAAGGCGGACGTTTCCACTGAAACTCTTCAAGACCATCCGGAGCCTCTTGTCATCAGCATCAAGGAAACATTCCGCTCCGTGACGTCATTACGTCGTATTTTCTTCAAGTAGAGATCCCTTGCCCCAAACGACCTTTCACACGATTTCGATTTGTCACGCCTTCTCGCATCCTTTATGAGATTTTCACGGTTTGGCTCCTTTCAAGTATTTTTTTTTTGTATTACTTCTTTCTCTATTATGTCAAGCTACATTATAAGTTTGGGATGTAGGCATAGAAGTGAGGGATCCACCTACTAAACATGCCTAACCCATTCTGGAAAACGAATCCATTAAACCAAACGGTGTAAGAAGCAGAAGGGCAATAATTGAGGAATTCATAGTGAAATGCACTCAACTCAAAAAATCAAATTTTACAGGAGAAGCAAAACATTTAATAGATTGAAAGTATAACCTCTTCTCCGTCCAAAGATCTACCAACCGTCGCCGAAACCAAACTATTAACGGGAGGAGATGAGGCTTTTCCCACTCCGTTGGTTTGCTGTTTACGTACATTTCAAGGAAAACAATATTTTTTCAGACTTTCTGAACTTGAGGGCATTTTCCTGTCAGCTCCTAATCTACCTAGCCTTTTACTATTGTTATTATCTACAAAAATCATGAACGAACTAAGGCAGGTAGGTAACAAACCTGGAACTTGCGCACTTGGGAAAAGTATCATGCAATTTTGTTCATTCTTATCCGACACCTTGGAATTTTATCATTAAAATGATTAACAGGAGTACAATCCAGTTCTTAGCGACTGACTCAACAGTTCCACCCCCCTCCCCCGCTCAACACTCCTTCAACTAACCTTCTGGTGGGCTCCTTCCGCCCTTTGTTATCCCGGCATCACCACTTTTCCGTCCACCCAAGGGGGTCATTCGTGTACCTGCCCCCCTCCCCCCCAGCTCTTCAGCTTTCATCTCTGTTTACTAGCTCCTCTCCTCTGAGCTAGAATCCCATATTTGTAGGTTGCATAGACAATCTTTCATCTTTGGTACCTAAATGTGTAAAATTGAACATTTAAATGATCTGTCTGTAGAACCATAGAGGTCTACTGTCCCGTTTTTTTTATTCTACATTATCGAAATCGTTGGACTTTCAACTCTCTTCTGCATTTCACAGCTACGTGAACAATTTAGTATCTCTATCTGTTTGTCCGTCCGTCTGTCTGTAGTCTAGCGTCTGATTTCGATCGCCGTTAAACCAATTATAGATTCTTACGATCGTTTGCAAACTTGAATTTCTTGAAACACAGTTTAATTTCCAAAATCGAAGGAAAGTTGGAACACAAAACCAAAATTGTTGATGAAGAATCCTTTACCTACTATGTTTACATTCATGTTTGTCCTTTTTCTGGGGAAGTTCTTGCTCCTAGGGAGGGCAGGTTCAGGAATTGACAGGTTCATTCTAGTGTTCGGAATGAGATCTATCATTGTCAAGAAAAAAACATTTACCTTATTTAAAAGTTTTCGATATCCTGATTTTTCAACCCATGACATTACTTTTTAAGATTGACAGACGGAGATTACCGCCACATTCCCAGTCGGCTGGATGATTGAGCCAAATATTGTAAATTTAGAACCAGAAGTTTTGGAGAAAAGCTGCCAACGCTTCAAATTTTTCAAAATTGGAAACTGCGTACCTAGAAACTTATACCAACAAATTTTGAGGAGTGTTTTAGTGATTTATAATTATTGGAAACAATAAACCTATCATATGCAGTGCGAAGATATCCAAGAAACAACGGAATGCTTAGTTTATACAAAACAATAATTTAGTGGTGAATTTTAAGAAACGATTGAGCATCACGATTAAAAGCAAGAAAATGTTTTTCGCGGCAGAACCCTGAGAAAAATATTGGTTTTTCGACTGGACAAGAATTGGTAGGTACAAGAGGTAAACGACTGTAAGAAGATCGTTGCTTTCATAGAAGTTGGACAGCTTTCACGTCAACTCGGAGGTCATCTTTTCTGCAACATGGAATGTATTTCCCTAGTCAACAAGGAAGACTGCAGAGATGCATCAGCGTGAGATTTCATTAATTTCTAGCCCTATGCAGCAAGATATTGTTCAAAGAATTTGGTGACAAATGCCCAAAACAATTTTGTACATTAGGTTGATAGAACAGATCACTGTCTACGCACCCCCCCCCCCCCCCAGCCACACCCTCTCCGTGATTTTGTTTGATGAATCAGGTATGTTAATAGGAACCAACAAGTAGGAAAATTTTATCAAAAACTGACGAGTCCCATCATGGCCACTGTAGGAAGGGAAATGGGCCACTCACCGTACAATTTCCGATTCCAAAATAAACAAAATGCAAAAATTGTTGAGGTACGTAGGTACTCGATTTACAACAGAACAATTTCAACGGAACAAAGAGATCAATGAAAATGCTGACTACCCAAAAGAAACTTAGCTAACAATTTAAACACGCGGGTTTCGTATTTGATTACTGCTTGAGGTTAGGGGGTCTCTTTCAAGTTCAGAAGTTGCGATTATCTGGTATGGGTGCATTTCTGCGGATCTGAAACCTTTACCAGTCCACTTTGAGTTCAAAACTTACTAGGAAAATGCCACCTCACTCGGCTATGTCAGCAAAAACTACGGTTTTTGGTTCATGGCATCTATGCTTGTGAGACGATTGGCCAGGTCCCTAAAGGCGGAAGAACGGATTTTTTTCAATATATCTAATGCCTTCTATGGCCGTTATGGTCGATATGAAACGTATGATCGTGGATATAAAATGTCAAAATTCGAGGAGGAGGGTTTGGGTCTATATTTTTGCTTTATACAAAAACTCGTTGTTAGAAATAATAAACCAATAATCAAGTTAATTGGGTAATAACTCTTGGAGCTCGAGTAAATCGCTCCTACAATCAAATGTTGAAAAGATCCAGCGAAGCTGCATGATCATGATAACTTTTTCTGAATCGTCCTATAATACTCAAGATAAGTAGTTTTGAATTGCGTATCTTCATGTGCAACATAATGTCAACTATCAATTTTTGACAACAAAAAACTTGTTCTAAATTTTTTTGTAGCAGTGAATTTCTCAGATTTCATCATAGAAGTTATCCGTTCCGGACCACTTTAAAACGATTCTTAAGGAACTTCAACATTTCCATCCACACACACACCACATTCATTCACATATGTTGGTTATTGTTCTACTGAACTAAGTACTTAATAAACTTGATTTGATAGAAATTTCACAATGAAAGAGGACAAGAAAATTCAATATTTCGAGTTGAATCTTAGTGAAAATTAGAAGAGAAATTGGTTTTTCTGAATAGTGGGCGAGGAGGAACCATGGATGCTGGTCACCATGTGGTTCAATTATTGTGGTTGAGACCAGGAGCTTGCATTGATCCCAGTACCCAACGATGAGCCCGTTCCGTCTGTTTCATCAATTTGTCGTTGGTTGGCATCTTCTTTAAGAGCTTCACCCAAAAGCATTCACTGAGTGTGATGGCAGCTTTATTGGCAGTGCCCGATCCTGGTTCAGAGAAGCTCTATGGTTGTTAATCCGCAAGTTTAGTTGGCTGGATTTACCAACATAGAAGCTTCTGCTCTGATCTTCTTCACACTGCTTACAGATCAGTTGGTAAATACACATCCACGACTGACACTCAGCAAATCCTCTACACCTGCAGGTTTGAGAAGTATTTGGGGAGGTGAAGAGAGAGTCTTCAATCACTACCTCACACCGCTTACATACTGTCACACGATGGGAACAATTGGGAGGGATCGTTATGCAGACGTCGGCACATCGGTCCTTTCCCGGGAGCCCAACGCGCCTTCCCTCGACCTCAGTCGTTTTTGGTCATTCAAAGTGTCGAACATGTCCTACGTTGTATTTAATTATTTTGTGTTGGGTTAGTCCTAATTGGACGCTGTGTGAATAATAAATTGTGTGCATTGCGAACGTGGTTAGTTCTTTCAAACGTAACAATACTTACAGCATCCATGGCCCACTCACCCACTATTCAGAAAACCCGATTTCTCTTCTAATTTTGAGAAAGATTTAATTCGAAATATCAAAGTTTTCTTTCCTCTTTTACCTGGGAAATTTCTCTGAAATTGGGTTTATTGAATATGTATATACATGAATGAGTACGTTTGACGTATTTAAACATGGGTCTGTTGACAGCAGATACATGTTAAGGAGACGCACGGGCAAGGCGCGCATGGGAGAAGGTGATGTTTTCACAACGAGCGGTTCTACGGAGAAAGTGAGCAGTCAAATCAGCAGCGAAGGGGATGACGAGGATGAGGTAGGAAACTTGAATATCATTGTAATCCTATCAATGGTTTTACGATGACACCATGAGTAAGTGCTGGAAAATCAGGTACCCGATCCGGAAACAACGAAGTGTAGTACAAATTGATAGGTTTGTTCCTACATTTCTTTCCTTCAGACTGAATGATGTAGCAGAAAACCACAATTCTTACCCATGTACTTATTTAATCGAACAGTCTCAATGTCCTTCTTGAGAAAAGTATGTGTTAGTGGATCATAGCACCCGTCGCAAATTCACAATATTCTCAACGCAGATAAGTAGCTACGAATGGAGCATTTTCACTATCCACGCAAAAGCCTATCACCTGAAAATTAGGAAGTAAGAACTGAAGAGGCTGGTAGTATAATTCAGGAGCTTGTTTCCAATTGGTACTAAGGACCATTTTTTTTTTCAAAATTGAGTTACTTATTACCTTCCCGGGGGTTTTGGGACCGAGTTCTTCACAAAAATGCAATCAGATCGGAGTTGAAAGAACTACATCCCCTTGAAAAATTAGGTTGAAATTAAGTTTTATTTCAAAAGGTACTGTAAGTATTCTTCCTTTCCTAAACCAAAAAAGTGAGTCTGCGGGGGCCATATTTGGGATCCATGGTTTTGATATGTCCTAGTGATTAGTGTTTGGGAAATCCCAAAAATTTGCTAGGCAGATTTGCTTTCCCTTTTTCTCTTTTTTCTCTTACTAAGTTCATTCATTTCTGATTCTGAGGGCATTCAATTCATCAAACTTAACAAGGCCATATTTGGGCTGCCTGCCTTATTCATCATTTCCTTCCACCTGTTAAGCTTCAAAAAGTACCTACTATCCATTAAAGAGTTTCACAACCCTACAATATTTTTGAGCATAAAGTACTAAGTATATCCATTATTCAATAATAAACCATTGTAATCGCTTTTCACAAAAAAATTCTAACCCCCCCTGAAAATTTTATGGTTTACGTTTCAAAGGGTGTAGAATCCTAATCTGCAATAAAAAATTTTCCGTCCGTCCGCCGTACGCACGATTTTTCCCAAACGGCTGAAGCAAAAAAGCTGAAATTTTCAGGAAAAATCCATGTTGGTCCGGCGACGCCCCAATTCTTGAGCCAGCTCTCTCACTTAATTTAAAGTGCCCTTTAAGGGTTGTCAAAGTTTTGTAAAATCCCTAAAAACCTCAAAAAAATTCAAGGCGGCCTAAATTTGTACTCTTTTTGAAGAACACTCCACGAGAAATCGAATGAGCCCTTCCCCAGGCCCGTAGCTCAAACCATTCTCGATCTATGGCTCAATCCCGATCTATCTCTATCCCGATTTATGGTGCCAACATTCGTGTTATTTTCATTTATTATTGTTTTTGTGTTGATATCAGTAACCTAGTGACGTAGTGATGTAGTAATGTGGATACTGGAGTGAACTCCTAGAAGGCTTTGTAGCCGATACACGGGTTGAAGCATTCTGATAACCATAAAAAAACGCTGCAAATTATTTCACTGGGATTTATTATTCAATTGGCTTGCGTTCATGATTTGAATTTCTACTAAGCTTTGGAGAGTTCGTGTTTCATAGGTGATTGAGTGATTTTTGAATTTCATGAGGCACACAAATATGATCAACTGAACAATCCAAATAGGTATTTTGGTTGAGAACCGATTTACGTGCTCTATGCATATCTCCTGAAATTCAATAATCGCTTTATCACTTGTGAAACACGCACACTCCAAAGCTTAGTAGAAATTCAAATCATGAACGCAAGCCAATTGAATAATAAACCCCAGTGAAATAATTTGCAGCGTTTTTAGTTAGTTCATATCAGTTTTAGTAGATTGGTAAAGCTTCGGTAAAGCTTGGCGTCGCGTTTTTCGTAAAGCTCGACTGCATGTAAAGTGCGCAGTTTCAAGAAATTTGAGTGAATTGGAAGAAAAATTGTTTTTCTGTCGGAAAAATGGGGGATGGAGGCGGAAGAGGGCGGCAGTTGTCTAAAACCACAACTGTACCAGCTTGAGAATGTTGACGATCCTCTTAGAGATTCGTGGCACTCACCTTTGAAAAACCCTTGACAGGTGGAAAAGATTTGATTTCAAAACGTACAATATCCACTTTGTTTGGTTTCAAAAAGTGCTAAACGCAAGGTTTGACTCCAAAAACTACTATATCCAAAATCTTTAAATTTCAAAGCTCCACCCAAATTAATTGGTGTCTCGAAATAACTGGCTTCTTCTTGCTAAATGTTTGACATTAAATGTAGAATACATGTTTTTTTTATCAAGTTTTTTGACATGAGACAAGTTTTTAGCTTGTGATGGTTTTCCGTAAGTTTCTCGATCATGAGCAAAACAAGCTCCTCAATAGTGCACTTCGATTTCAAATAGTACAATCACGTTCAAAACAAATGCATATTAATGTATAAACTAAATATTTGAAAATAGGTATGTGAATGTAGAAGCTTTATCCTGTAGTAATGAAGAAGACAGTGGACTGTCGCTTCATGTAAGGTGGATCCCATAAAGGTGTAGTATCAACATGAATGTAGATTGGTTAATGATGAATGTAGATTGGTTACATATTGATAGGAGGTAATGTGAATTATTCAGGATGAAGGTGAGGGTGGAGGTACTACAGATCTTCTCACCAACAGCTCTTGCAGAATGGACAACCAGCAGAAGGGATCGTCCGTTAACAAGCAACTAGAGGCCAGCGATCCCAGAAACGTTCATGAGAAATGTATTGGGTGAGAAGAACCATTACTTATAACAATAACTACCATAACCCGTTCAAAAATTTAGTTAACCACCTCACTGGCTTTGTGAAATGGGTATCTTAATAGAGTTCACAAAGTCCAAGCAGTTTTGTAGAACTCACCTTTCTTGGAAAAAGGTGGGAAGATTATATTTTTCTAATTTCACTTAATTCATTAATGAGAAAAACCGGAGGAACTGAAGATCTACGCAACAAAACTGTTATCTAAAGCTAATATAGCTTTTCCGAGTCAAATTAAAGATTTTCCTTTTCAAAATAAAGGCTTTTACTACTACCAATAGGCAAAGGAGATCAATCTTGTCCGCTTTCTTGGCTTCAAATCGTGAAACAAACGACTCAATCCTACTTTTTTTTAAAACTTCACTAGTAGATACGTAAACACCTTAAAAAAATAAATGATTGTCGAATTTTAGAAAATTGTGTTTTGCATCAGTTGAAATCCATATCTGCCCTGCAAGAACCATTGTGGAGGTGAAAGCCCAATTCCATCTTTAACCCAAGCTTCATTTCTATTATTGCAGCAAAGAAGACAAAGGAAACAGAAAAGTTTATTACTTACCCCACATCCGCCGAGCCAATCTACTTTTTGGTAGTAATGGTTGGTTGGCCCTGCATTGCGAATAATCTCTCTTTGCTCCACTGACAATTTAGCGAACTCAAGTTTTATAGCTCTTACTGTACCCATCGCGTATTTACAGCTAACGCAGTTCAGTCACAAGGGTTGGGGACTGAGTAATAGGATAAGAATGTGTTTTGGTGATGCACGCATTCTTGCATGTGACTACGTTTACTCTCAGAAATTGTGTGCCCTTCATTTCGGGTGCTCTTAGTGGTTCATTCTTTGGAGCCAGACCGAATCAAGCTTGAAAATTTATCTTTCACATTCAAGCTCGCCCATCGTGCACACAGCCGGACTGTTGCTACCAGACAGCAAACCCCTATCCAGCCTCATCAAACTCACGACTCCACCATCGTTTCTCCCATCTTGAGGCTCCGTTTGGCGCGTGAATTTGAAACTCTTTTGCTTTTCAATGAGTTGGAAAACAGTATGGTAATATTATACTTTCAATATCATTTTTATTGGGTATTTTATTTTCATTTTGGCCAGGCGGTACAGTGCTCCTGTCAGCAGTTCCTACCCCTGTCCGCTACAGTGAACATAGCTTAACATTTTTATTTTGAAATGGAAAACCTTTATTTTGACTAGGAAAAGCTGTATATTGCCAATATAACTAGTTCAATCAATTTAACCATTTCAGGTGTGGAACAGATATTGGAAAGCCAAGTTGGCAGAGCGAGACAATCCCAGGCGGTATAATCATTTCAGGAAAAATCCGAACGAAGACACTTAAGTGGACTGTTTGCCTTGGGACACTTTTCCTCGTGATGGCTTTGCTCAGGCTTTACCAGAGATGCTTTGCCTGTTGTACACTCTAAACACTCAATCATTGAGAGCATCGGATACTGTATGTACGATTAACATTGTACGCGAAGGAGATAATCTCATATTGTGTGAGATTCCCGCTAATGGCTCTAATCATGCATATTCCTTGTGTATTAACAAATTAAATGGTTAAAATGAACACGCTAAATACAACCAACATAATAAGGGAAGTCGTAATTCTAAGCACCGTTTGCTTGTAAGTCCTATTTAGTTATTAAATTTCAACTTTCTCTTATATTTCCACAATTAGGTACCTGCTTGCATATTTACAAACTTTTAGTTTAGAATAAATATCAGTATCTTTATAGAACCGGAAATAAAATCCTTAGCTAATGATTATTACACAGGAGTCTGCTTGTCGGGAAACCTAATCCCATAATGAAACATAGCTGGTTTACGTAGCGTTGCCCTAGGTTAGGGTAATGAACTAGGTGAGGGGTACACACCCATCAGTTTCTCATACAATTCCATCTGAAGCCCCATCATTCATTTTCTTGTTTTTATTCTAATATCATCATCATTAGATACTTGCCTGTATAAATCCACCCAATGCAATAGCAATATTGTCATTATTTAGCAAAATTACCCAAATGGCTAACGTAAACGATCAGGGATACTACGTAGCTCATACAACGTACCCAAAAGTCTGTAGAACTATAGATTTCATCACTTCCGAAAAATTTACTTTCAAATTCAAATTTAACGTATAGCTTGTGTAAATTGTGACATTTTTCTTAGAGAATTGCCCCACAATCCAAAAAGTCCAATTCACAATTGTATTTTTAATACAATTTGAAAACAAAATCAATAAGGAATTTTGGTTTAGAACGTTGCATCTGACAGCCGGTTCGGCTCAATCCTTCCACACAACAAAATCTGCCAAGTACATCCACAGCACTGGATATCAATAACAAGTTTCTCAATTACTATAGATATACCTTCAAGGAGAAAGTGAAAATCAATATAATAAGAACATAAGTATCTCAATTTTTCAGGTCCAGTTTTAATCACTCGTTCATATATGGAATACTAAACGGTTTCAATATAGACACCAATAACTGTAGTTGGGAAGGTGTAGTAGATATATTAATAAATTATTATCATCTGTTCAACCAATGGTCATAAGTACATATTGATAGGGCAAGAAACATTTATTTCACTTTTACACGACCAGTAGATATGAATGAAAAAGTAAGACGAATAAACTTCGATTCCCGTTAAAGTTCTCACAGAATGGACACGCTGTAGAGGCACTTATGAATAACCGCACACATGTAAGACGGTACTCACATTATACGATGTAATATTTGTTGCGACAGTTTTTGACAAAACGTTCAGCAACGCAACCATTCGAGTTATTTCATAACCCGACGATTGAAACATATTTGAAACGCACCCGCTCATAATTCTCATGGCACTAAGAATCGCAATTCATTTCATCTTTCGAGCTGTCATATTGTGTTCCTCGATATGAGACTCAAGTTCCATCTCGTTCGCGTGCCGCGTTCTACACATGGGACAAGGGAAGTAGCCGAGGTCGGGTTGACAATGTAGGTTGATCGTGTGGGCCAACATGTCCAAATCTGCGCCAGTCCAATCACAGAGCACGCAGGTTTTCTGAATGACCGAAACCACCTAAAATGAAACCGAATTTCGCAGATGACTTAATTTTTGTAACAAAGAAAATTGTACATTTAGACTTTTTGAAATTCCAAAGGATTTAAATCAAATTTTCGCCAGAACAAAGAAGTAAAAACTAACTAAAGCCGATCAGATTGGATTTATCAATCATTTTGGTAGACTTTGAAGCGTAAGCATACATAGGGGTAAATATGGTTCATTGGTAGTTGAGGAATCTGCCACCACTTTCGAGTTCTTCAAATTAACTTTTTTCTAAGCGTAAAGGAAGATGGAAATAAGGCAGGTAAAAAAATGTGCCCAGCCAGAAAAACAAAAAACGCGGTCCTGGAAAACGTTATTTTATATTTTTAAATCAGTAGTACATCCTATAGTGAAAATGTATATGCCAACGGAATTACTGGGTGACTCCTACGATTAATATTTTTCGAGATACAATTGTTCAAACTTTATGCTCCCAGTTTACATCAGTATTTTTATAACTTTGATGAATCAGAATGAGAACTGGAAGCTTCGTTTGGCTAAGGATCCCGAATTTGTCCTGGATGAAACCGTATTCTGTACAGGGAAGGGATGGGATTGGTTTGGAACCGTGTTTGGCCGAACGGTTATCAATTTAATTTATCTTCTAATTTTCTACTTAGGTTCATTATCAGCTTTAACAAGGAAATTCTAAGATTATGCAACAATATCAAGATTATTCCAAGAGTAGCAAGAAAGTCGCCTAAGGCCTTCCAAATCAAACATTATGACAGGACACGGTCAAGGAACCCTGCCGTCATTCACCACCACCCCTATTTCCTCGGATACTGCCTGCCGAAGGTTTTATCCAACGTATTTTCTCCCTCCAGCTAAAATTTTATACGGTTCAAGATTCAAGATTGCACAAGATTGTACTCGTCCCATTGAGATTACAGTGCAGTGACAATAAACTGTTTCCTGTTAATTGTTACTTGCTTTCCACTTCAAATGTCCCAGCAACTAGGTAAAAGTACATCCACAACTAGTGCATCATGGCTAGTAGAAGCAGGCATCATATTCACAATCATGATATGCATTAGGTACCACTGTCTTCACTTTTACTCCTGCAGTATCTGCAGTAAGCGACAATTACCAATCCGAAGTCTAGAATATCAGGGTTATTTGACACCAATGACCTATAGTAGATCGGAAAATTCCCCTTCGCTCTGAAAGTCAGGTAAGGAAA
The DNA here is from genome assembly GCA_031894815.1 of Creontiades dilutus. Taxonomy (NCBI): domain Eukaryota; kingdom Metazoa; phylum Arthropoda; class Insecta; order Hemiptera; family Miridae; genus Creontiades; species Creontiades dilutus. The sequence goes on from JAVIWC010001591.1 coordinate 483,840, forward strand.
ATAGTACAACCTTATTGATTGCAAACAGTCCACAAATTGATAGGTTCCCTCGGTACAGTTCCAAGTCGTACCTTCCCGTTTGAGAAGCCCACGTATTATTGTCCACATGTTCACAAAACATTTCGAAATCCTCATCACCACGATTCTAAAAATTCACGTTTCTACAGAAGACTCATGATTAAGTTTGTTCCCCCAGTAATGACACTGAAACGTGTCGAATACCCTGTCCTTACTACCAATTATTTACGCCCTACTTTTATGGTCAAGGTAAGAACCCAGTAAAAATTACAATAAATGCAAGTTGTGTAGTTGATTTAATAAACTTCTATTATCCATTAGGATGTACTCTAAGTTAATGATGATTAAAAAAATGAATTAATAAAATAAAAAATTAACCAACCATATTCTTGGCAAACTATTGAAATCATACCTTGGGTTTATTTTTGGTTCCCTTGGGACGACCTCGTCTGCTGACAGGGATGTACTCCTCGTCGATTGTCCAATCTTGATCGTCTTCGTTGCCTTTGGTCCTTTTTCTGTATTTCCTACCAGTGCTTCCATAGGGCGAGTAACTATTAAGGCCCGTCGAGTAGCTGTCATCTCCGCTAGAGGTGGATGCCTTCCGAGGCTCCCAATAACCAGTGACCACTTCATCAGATTGGTAGTACTCTACGGAACACGTGAAGGCAGACAGGATAATAATGGCAAGTGTTCGTCAGACTTATAAGATTTGCTATACATAATTCATGTTCGACCTCTCAGGCTGAACCAAGCTACATTAATGAAAGGGTGATCGACCTGAATAAGAGAGGAACTGCAAATAATTACTCCGCCAACTGTTTATTATTTTTCTTGATTAATTAAATTATGATAACTATTATGCCATAACACAATTAAATATCGTCATTATCCACCTCCATAGCAATATAATGGCTGAGTAATGTTCCTCGAATTTAAGTTTGCAAGGACCGTGAGGGTTAGATCCACGATAGTCTTCATGAATTTCATCACTTTGCATACTATTCATGTTTCTACACCAGAGGAAAAGTCAAATCCTTTCAACACCTTTAGATCCCTCAAATATAAACTAACTTTAAAGAAATCTCTAGGATTCAACGGATTATGCCCTACTGCTCTGTGAATCTTATCGCAATGGAATTTAAGGATACGAAGATTTGTAACATTTTATCGTAGAACTCACTGCACCTCCTCATTCTTGTTAAATAATAGATTAACTAACCTGTGTTTTCGTCGTCCACACGAGGTCTTTTATAACTGGTTTTAGCAGCAACCGAGGGCTTGGGCACCTGGACAGTAACGCCCTTCTCCGACGTGCCCTTTTTCGCACCTTTGATTTCCTGTTTTATGTTGACTTGCATCAAAAACCCATTGTTGCAAAGAGGGCAGCGATCGTTTTTGTGAGTGTGACGAAACCTGAAAAATCGTCAGCAAACATTTACAGATGGAAAATGTAGAAGCCAAATCAAAACTCGGCGCTACGCGCCTCGCCAAGGGGCTTAGAGCTTGCGGCTAAAATTAAAAAAACATGGAACATGCTTTAGCCATGCTATTTTTGCCGTTTTTTCGCTATTTTCTCATCATTCTGCTGGTTTCAATTTGCTATATTCGTGTCTACTATTTCGGCTTTACCAATGTGACGGATGTGCCCTAATATTACTGATCTCCGTGGTCTACTGACTAAAATATATCTATCGCAATAATGCTGTTACAGTGATTATGACATAAACAGCATTTACATTGTAAATGAGGGCTCGCAGCCCAGGTTCTCGCAGAACTAAGGAGGATTATAGCGCTAATTATGACTAACCACTAACTTCCATAAAAGGAAGTACGTTATTCTTATTTTATACAGGGTGTCCCAGGAGTTATGCACTATCCGACTCCTACATGTTCTACAACTCATTTCCGAAAAAAAATGCCACTTAGCAATTTTTTGCCAGAGGCCTCGTTTCCAAGCTATTCGCGATTTTAAGATTTTTTTCGTGTTTTCGATCTTATGTCAATAAAACTGTCATAACTCTCTCAATTTTGTTGATATTTGATGACACGTCGTTGGAATGAGCGTTAAATTTGATGTAAACACCCATTTCCTTAACTAAAAATATTTGTTTAAACCAAAAGACTAAAAATAACATTTTGGCGCACGTTTTACCAGGTTGCATTGAAGTATTAATGGGGTTTCTTGCTGAAAAACGCGAAATGGCGGCAGCAATTTTGTTCAAAATTTTAAAAAAATGTTTTCTGACATCAAATGGATAGAAAATTTAACGCTCTTTCCAAGGTGTTTTTTCATCTAAATTGAGGGACCCCATTATGAATATATATTGATAAGATCGAAAACATGATAATCGACTTAAATCGCGTATCACCAGGTTTGACTCGGCTTTCCAAAATGGATTGAGCTTCAAGTACAGTCCGCACAAAATCGTATGATTCCTCAAGTCTCTCGCCCTACACAGTTTTCACAGAGTCAAGGCTAAAGCATGTTTGCTAATCCTTCTGCATGATACGTTATCGCAGCTTAGTAAGACCTTTGACGGTTTGTTGAGTTTTTAGAAACTATTAATCGTGTGATGATGGTCAAAAAATCGAGTATGATTGACGCTTTCCAAAATGGGGGAACAAAATGGAAAAGTGAATTTACATAAAAATTGTACATATTGTAAATAAAATTGTAAATAGAAAGCGGTTTTTAATTATGAATACTATTGTCATCATGCTACATACGTGAATTGGCAGAGAGCTGTTAATTTTGTCGCCGAGAGTCGTATCGTCCTGAGTACTCCCGAAGAGAAAATGAGGATTACTGTTGATTACATTCCCACACAGACGACAGGGACCGCCAGGTTTGCCTTCAGCTATGGGGACTTGGTGAAACCGACTAGGGACAGAAACTGGAAAACACCATTTGAAAGATTGATCAGCCTCATCCAACAACAGAAAACGGCTTCATCAAAAAGTAAGGTAGCCAAATCAATGTGAACACCAATATTATTTAACAAGTACCTTTTACTGTCTTGGTGAAGTACTCAATGACATTGGTCGACATGTCGAAGGGCTTGTCATTGTTGGATGATCTTAGCTGATTCATGTCAACTTTGATGTTTCCCAGACTGCAGAGCCTCTCGGAGATGTCTTGAAACGTGTCAGCGGGTTTGACGTCGATCGTCAACATCTCGTCCCCAACGCTCAATTTCAGTTGCATGTTTTACTTCTGACTTTGGATTTTCTTCAACAGAACGATTTTACACATCAAAATGTATTACTTAAGGGCAAAAGATATATCAAGTATGTACAACTTCTTGATAAATAGGTATTGGCGTACTAGAAAAAGTATGGTCGAATACTTCATCCACCGTAAGTATCAAGGTTCTTATTCCATTGTAAATCCAACTTATGCATCTAATTAAACGGTACTTAATTTTCTTTCAGGGAGAAAAGGTATTAGATCTAAACACACACCTGTTCAAAAGGAATCCAGTAATTAATGCAAACACGTAGTAATGCAAACTTACCAACAGTAATGAAACAATTTGAATTCTACAGTTCTTCTAGTCGGTGGCGTAAAGGACATCACTACATTCTTATGACACTGGCTAAGTGAGAAATCAATTAGAAATCATAATATTGGTCGTAAACATGAAAGAGAAGCTATCTTTCTGAACAAGAAAGTTGACGTTTGAATAAGTGGTGTATGCTTTTCCCTAAACTGATGTTGGGAACGTTCTGGTGGTGAGCGGACACTATCAAAGTACGAAGAAGAAGATGAGTGATCTGTTGCTTCCATGTAAGGGGAACGAACAGTTCATACGTGCCGCTACTATCGCTTTTTAAAGCAAATATCATTGACTGCTTTTGCCTCAAAGAACTAACTGCCCAATTCAGCTGTTCTTGCTAATGGGCGGAGGCCCGAAAAAAGTAAATCAGTCTTTAGAATCAGCCGAAATGGATGGGAGGGATTGAACGGGTGGCAATGAATGAAATCTGAAACGAAGAACGATCTAGTGGTGGTTAGTCTCCTAGAAGGAAACGGTGGTAAAAGCATTCATATCGTAGTTCTTCGGTCTCTTTCACCTGAGACTCAATAGAGACGCTCCGCCAGGACAGAGGGCGGCGGATCTCATTTGAGCCGCTCAGCTCTGAACGTGCTAAGCCACCTCCCAACTTCAACCACCAGTGTGGCAGTGTAGCTTTTTGGAAAAGCACACAAAGCCTTTCTGGAAGCTCAAATACCAGCTGCATGCAATGGTCTAAATCATGGATTCATGGCTCTAAATCGAAGTTCTAACTCAACATTAATATTTTTATCATTGAAACTGACTCTATTTTATATCACTGTTTTCTCTTCAAATCCAAAAAAACCGGTTTCATTTTCCTACAAAGTTATAACAAGATTGACCCAAGTCAGCAAAAATTTAGCTGATTCCTTCATGCCCCAATTTTGTGCAAACAGATTTTCATGCTCCATTAAACATAATTCTGTCAAAAGCTACACTTTAATCTCTTTTAGGTTGATTGAACAGAGGAAGGATTACAGGTCTTTTATCGACCAATCTGCAATTTTGAAACAAAGTTTATCCAACAATTTCAAAGAAAGCTAGCTATTTGGACTCTTTTAGAAAATTTCCTTGGACAATTGAAGTATTTTAGTAGTTCTAATGATCTTAAAATAAAAATATTCAAAAATGTCCTTAATTAAAAGCTGTTTTGAGGCACTTTGACGTTTCCAGGTTTTTAACACTATGTATATAAAAGGAGGGGGGGGGGGAATTGAGACATTTTGCTTCAATGGCTACTGAACTGAGCGGGCTCCTACAAAGCAAGTACGCTTTGTACAAAGCCACTCATCTGGGGGAGAAGATCCAGATGATGAAGGAGAGGAAAGGAAACAGTACGTTACTATTGATAGAGGGCAAAAATGTCTGTTCTTTCTATTGGCACACACTTTCCTACTGATAGGAGGCTTTAAAGGATTAGTTCATCTACATCAGAAGGACTTGAAAAAGACTGCTACAATTCAAGAGGGGTTGCTTCTTATTATCAGGAAAGATTTATTACATTTTCAAATTCGTATTTAGAAATATCTAGCATGCTACCATCTCGATCGTTACTTTAGATAATTATTCAACAAATAACTCGTAACTGTGAACTACTTACACACTCTCTTTTAGTTAGCTCAATTGGTTCAAGGTCTGAGCGGTAGTATGGCAGACTGAAAATTGATTTAGACAAACATTCAAGATTTACCCATTATAAAAATATTTCCGAGATATAGTGTAAGGTTAAAGAATAGTAAAATCGTTAGAGAAGACAAATTTTTATTATAAAACAAGAGATGTGAACATTAGGTGAAAGTACCATCAATATAATGTAAATGTTTTGCCCAGTATTAAAAAAAAACCTCATCCTCGTTGTTTTTCATTAACAGTCATAGTGGTGATATTTGGAAGGACCTTGACTCCATCCTTGTTGACCACTTGGACGTGGAAATTAGGTAAATTAATGATGAGACGTTTCTGGATTTCAGCGACACACTCGACCATCACGTCATAGGCTTCTTTCTCAGTGAGATCCGGTCGACAGTACCTGAAGAATAAATTAGTTGATATCAAACTAGTTCATCAAAATATTACATTACAGGTAATCAGCCTGGCAAAACAGGATTTCACACAAAATGATTGAGCTCTTCTCAGAGCTTGAACACTTGAGTTTTAAATTATTGATCCCATGGAAGGAGACAGTGGTGGGATAATACCTAAATAAAAATGTAGTGGCAGCATTTACGAGCATATTAACTAATTTTAGGTTTTGCAGCAATGTTCCCTCCATACAGCAGTACTTCCCTTTCAAATAATTTAAAAAAAAATAGATTAATCAAGTTTTTTTTATGGAACGATTTTTCCACTTTTCATTGCAACAAGTAAGCAAGGTCTTAATTTTTAACTTCTACGTAGGAAAAATTGATAACAAAATGTTTTCCTCCAGTCTCGCCATCGTTACCCATCTTCCTTTACACAAACTATCTCTATGATTAATGTTTGGATAGTCCAAGTTTAATATATTGCTAGAGAAGCCGAAGCTACTCCTTTGTATTAAAGCTTAACTGATTGCTAGACCTTAGGTTGGGTATAATAAACTGTGATAATATTTAAATTCAATTCTTTACAAAAGATGCTGACCACATTTCACACACAAGTTAGTTTGAACAATATTATCAACAGAAAACCTCTGGCGATATCACAGCCTTTAGTGTGGGAGGGAAAGGTCAAAATGTAACAAAATTGTCACAAATCAATGGAACCTTAGCTTAGGAGACTAGGCATGACCATGTTGTACTCCACATCCCTCTGTTTGTTTTATCAGAAGGAGGAAATGCTACTGACTGTTTACGTGGTGCCTTTCAAATTTGTCACTAATTTATGAATATACATTCCACGGTTCCACATTTAGATCAGAATCTGTTGGTGGACCTAAAAAACAACCTCATTGTAGGAGATTGTAGAAGTTAATAACAGTTCTCTAACCCAACCGCTTTGACAGCATCCAATGCATGGCATCCACTGTTGCCAGACGCTTTAGGGGGATCATGTCCCTCTTTTTCGACATCAATTCCCTCTATTCCCCCGATAGGGTTCAGATTAGGAATTTTTTTTTACTGGCACAGTGGCAACCCTTCAACAGTGGAGAAAGAGCACACAGAGAACAGTGGAGCCGTAAAAAAGAAGATGACGATTTGTTGAAGCGAGGACAGCAACTATCTCTGCAGCGAATTTCCACAAAAACATACCATTACCACCTCCACTCACTCACCAAACCTAGTCATTCCCGTTTTCTGTTTTATTTACCGTTAATTCTGGAACTTTGCTAGTGATTTTTTTGTGATGGGCAGGACGAATGATGACAATGGAACCCCATACCAAACTCCTCTTAAGTAGTCAACAGAGTCAACACTATCCGAACCCTAAAAAAAAGAGTGCAAATATACCACAATGCTTTTTTGAAAATGCCTCTCAAAGGCACTGCTGGCGTACCAACGCCAAGTTCTTGGACAGTGCAACAGGCATTTCCATAGTTGCTCTCCTGAATATGTCATTGAATTGTTTGTCCCTTAAATAATAATACGCCTTTCTAATCGTACAGCAAAACCTTTTTATAACCCCTCCTCCCTTAAATGTTGTCTTTTTGCGTTTCAGATGCTTAGATTCCAAATCTGCAATGTCCGACCGGCATCATGGCCATAAAAGGAATTAGACTTGATGTGAAAAATGTTCTTTCTCACATGAGCTCCGGTAGGGGTGAAGTGGGTCCTAATGTCTAGACAGTCCGAACGCCTAACATGTATGGTTACTATGGGTCAAAAACTACACAAAAACGTGGATTTTTTTCAAAATTTAAACCATATCCAAGAGGGGTGTCATTTCCTAGCAATTTTGTTTGTTTTAGATCCGTGTTAGGTGATGGAATCCCGTAACGGAGGTTGGTGACTAAACTACATGTGTAGCTACCAACCACAACATTCCCTAGACGACAATACAATGTGATTTCGATTTTAGGGTGATCTGGAAGAGTAATTATATGAACTGTCCAAGCGCTACAGGTGTAAAGCATTATGTGACATCCTGCATCAAGTCCAACCTAGTGATTAGTGGTAAAAGAAGGACTTCTGTACTTCAATTTTTGAACTGCTGTCAGGCAAATCTTCGCTCAGGAAAAGGAATTCATACTGGCCACTGTCGCCACCTGGAACGTTCAACTTCACTTCTATCAACAGCTGTTATCTCTGGGAAGACTGTTTTGCTAAGTTACTCTCATCGCTATTAAGAAGGGAAAACGAAAATTGCGTAATACTTCCCACTTCGCTCTAAAATCTAATGGTCACTGCCACGAAAAACCCTACTTAGCTCTCACATTTCATAGGGAAGACAAATGCATTTACATATAAATATGCGGGGTTATAGTTTCAGTAGCAAAGCACATTTATCATTATTACCTGTCCAGGATGGTGAGCGCCATCATACCGCCATAACCGTGTGAACTGAACTTGACTTCCTGGGACGACGCGAGGTAGTCCATGAAGAAGAGCTTTCCACCTTCCTTGGGATCGTATCCTCCGAGAAGCAAATTCACGTTGTAAGGAGTTTGACTTCTCAAGTACTCGGCAAGATTTTGACGAATGAAATGAGCGGTAGAGTTGGGCGATAGTTCATAGCCATTTCGCATTTTATACAGCTGAATATTTTTCACTATGTACTCGGCAAACTGATGAGCATCTCCTTGCTGTCCGATCGCAGCCATAATAATCTTGTCTGACACTGGATAGATCTTCTTTTCTTGAGTTTGCATGACCATAATACTATTAGCGACAGTCATATCTGTCGCTAGCATGCAGAAATCATTGGCACGGATTCCCAGGATTGTTTCCATTGTGTCAACTAAAAGTAGGTAATAAATAGATATTTCCTTACAGGTATCCTCGAAGGAGCAAATGGGGAAGTCACTACGGTGTTCAACTAAGAAATGGGATTGCAATTAATAACCAAATCCAGCTAACACACAAATGCACAAAGTCATCCGGATTCCGGGATCAAATTCAGGTTACTTTACGCATAGGTTACAACGAAATTGTTTGTCACGCGCAACCAGTGTGACCACTCAAACACAAGAGAATTCTGTAAGGAGTTCTTCCAATACTTCAAATGATTCAACTTAATTCTATAATTATAGTTATGTTTGCAGAAAACTAAATTGGTATTTGCAGACTAGGAATTAAAGAAAAGACGGTACGATTGACACCTAATCACAGATTGACATCATAAGAATTGAAGGTATATTCGATTATGGATGATACAATTGATTGTGGAATGATATCGATTAACGATCGACTTTTTTAAATAAGTGGATACTTCGTTTTAACAATAATTGCGAAAATATAGTAGGTAACAACTATTTGAATCAATTCAACCAATCAAAAATTCAATCTCAAAATCCAATTTCAATGAAGATTCAATTTAAATTTATTTGAATATGGGATTGAAAATGCACCAAAATTAAGTGGGTAAGTCCAAGTTTCACCAGCCATTTATTTCATCAATAGTAACTACTTCTTTTGAGCGATTCAATTCAAGCTTTTGATTGAAATACAATCGTGTTGTTAAAGAGTCATACACATAGTTGATTAATACTCAAAACTCAGCTACATGCTTAACTAACCATTAAAATCGTCAGAAAATACGATCTGTGGTAGGTACTACTTACGTTCCCATTTCAATCATTGCCATGTACTTACATTTACATTAATTCGTATCAAAGTCTCCGTAGGTGTTTATTTGATATCAGTACCATATCACGCTATTTCTCCCATTCTTCATTTCTACCGAATTGAATTCAATTTTGTAAAACATTCAGGAAGGTACCTACAGAGAACGTTATTAGGAATTTCCGATTGAACGAAGTTTCGTAAGTCCCAACGCAAAGAATTTAACAAATCCGAGAGAATTGAAGGAAAATTTCAATGGAAAAAAATTTAAGGACCAACAGTCAATGGTTAAAAAAGAAAAAACTGTTAAAAGATTATCTTTCGATTGTTGAAAATAATCGATTATCGATTTTAACAATCGATTATCCCCATCAACTTGCTAAGTGATCTCTTCTGTGTGAAGCTTTGCGACGGCGAAGATCCATAGCGTCTTCTGGGTGGATCGTTTTATATGATCCATTAGCCACGTTCGCCGTCCCTTCGTCAATCAGCCGATCCTGGCAATGTTCTTAGAATTTAGTTTGTGATGTCGGATAAGACGCGATTAGTAGTCAATTATTTCAATTAATTTTCTTTTTCGGCATTTGTATAGACGTTACTAAAAATAATTCACAATGCTGATACCGAGGAAAAGTATACTTTGTTTCATCTTCTTGTCCGTCATGAAATTGGCGACATCCGTCGAACTCACTTTCGAGCTTGTGGACAACGCCAAGGATTGTTTCTACGAAGTTATTCCGAAAAATACGACCTGCATACTTGAATTCCAGGTAATTGTTAAATTATTACACATGTAATATAATCTACAATACCATTGCACGATGGTTCTACGTTATCGAAGTAACCGATGTAGCTGATGGTTCACGTTTCGTTCCTCTGACGTGGATCTAATAAGAATGTAATAGGTACTATTTTTTGATAATACGGGTTTGAATCTTGGTGATAGCGAATCTTGGAATTGTGCGGATACACCATTATACGTACTTAGATCAAATATTGAGGAAATAAAAATCGTTCTCCATCAATCGTTACTCAGTGAAATGAACTATCAATATGTCATATTGATCATAACTTGATGATGCGTCTAGTAACGATTATGTAAAAAACACAAAAGGTTCAAGGTAATAAAAAATATCTCTGACATTCGGCTGCATGTCTTGGAAGGATAGAACTGCATTGGAGAAAGTTCTGTTGGCTCAAAAAATGTTCGTCTACTACCTCAGTATAAGAAAGTTTTGGAATGAATAAAAAATATGAAAATTAAAACTACCATAAGGGGTTAATGGGTGAAATCAATATTATTCCGATTGGGCTTGAGGCTCAGACAGCACTGCTTGATGTTATTCTAATTAGACAGGAGTACTTGTAGTAATTGTAAGTTGTAAGATCGTGGGTTCTAGTTAAATGGACCACAATTTCCCTATGAAGCGGATCTTCATTTCATTTCCCTCCACGATTGTGCAAACACGGCTTTCACCTATGAAGGATGGCTTGTGTTCATCACTTTGCTATTTCGTTCAACATTTTACTGGTCATTTCGAGAAGATACATGAAAATAAGCTTATTTGTTCGATCTTTCCGTTGAATAAGTCTCGAGCGCCTGACGAAAAAGATTTAATATCTACAAATGGGATTTTTGAAACATTTAGAGCTACCACATCGGTGGCTATCGCAATTAAACTTCCAAGAGTGTTTTTATATAAATATTGTGAGTAGCATGTATGTAGTTTGAGGGGTTTTTCGCTTACGTACCTCGAAGGCCTCCATGGAATATCTAGGTTGGGTTTTCTTTGTTTTTGTACGAAACGGTTTAGGCTCCTCTTGATTATTCATGGTGTTTGCACTAAGAAATACTAAAAACTGTAGAAGAATTAGTTTTGTATCGATTTTATTATTTTAATTTATTTACGCTTCTCCAACGGTTTAGATTAAAATATAAAGAGGTATTCTTTGTGAACAAATCAGATCCGATTCCTCTTTTGTTTATTCGCAGAAGGTGGTTAGGATGCCTCTGTTTACCCCCTTGTTGTTTCGATAAAGATGGTTGGAAACCTAATAATACCGTTGGTTTACTTATGTGCAAAATCTGATATCAAGATGTTCTTTTAATTACTTGTCTACTGAAGTTTGTGTTGGAATCCGTGAGAAACCTCTCTTCTGTCCCTTGCATATAGTCCATTACAATAGAGACCCTTGTGGTAAACTCGTATCCAGGTTCTTGCTCTGGTTCAACCAATCCTTGCATTTGGCATCGTACATGGATGCCATAACATTCCATCGATTAAAGCTAAAACTTCAATTATTCCATTTTTCTTTTGATCATTTTTAGGTGGTGACGGGAGGCTCGTACGATGTAGATGTGACTCTTCAAGCCCCAGACAAGAATATCATTTATCGTCAAGTAAAATCTCAGTTTGACTCTCACACTTTCGTTACGATGATCTCTGGCGAATATGCGGTCTGCTTCAGCAATGAGTTTTCAACTTTTTCTCATAAGCTGGTATACATGGATCTCCAAGTCGGTGAAGAGGCTCCTCTTCCTGGTATGGGCCACTCAACAGTAATGACACAGGTTTGTTAATGACTAAAATACCATCATAGTAATTTGCAATGTACATTTTCCAGAATTGAGGTGCCACATCACTTTCTTGCTAAGTTTTAAAACAGCTAATCTTTGCTGGTGGGTTGCACGTGTTAATCTATGGACTGGGAAATATCTTATCCTGGCATTTCGTTTACTTTTTGCGTTGATGTAGTTCAGTTCTCTTATATTTCAAGGTTTACCTCATAACTGTGTTAATGGAGGGTAACAGTGGTTCATTATTTATTCAAAAAGTCGCCCGGTTTCTCTCTATATATTTTCACTTTAAAGCTTCTATATAGGAACATTGCAATTACAGTTTGAAAACTTGCCATGTTCGATTTACAGATGGAAGCGTCTGCAGATACTGTGCATAAAGCTTTGATGACAGTAGCAGACTTCCAGACTCACCATCGCCTCCGGGAGGCCCAAGGCCGGAAGAGAGCCGAAGATCTCAACGAACGAGTTTTCTGGTGGTCTCTGATCGAGACCATTTGCATCCTGACAGTAGCCATTGGCCAGGTTTGCGTTCTCAAGAATTTCTTCTCAGATAAACGGCCTCAGACCACCTACCAAAGACTTGGATAGCGCCTTTCGCCTGCCCTCTCCTTGATTCTTATCACGTCAAAAACTGCCTGGAAAACCTCTCGTTCACTTCTGGTGAAGTCTCTACATTCATGCTGACAAGAATCACTGAGACGGTTCCAGTTAACCTTCATTACTTGGTTAGCTTAAATTATTTCAGTTCTTTAGCAATCAATATACGTTTCTTTTCATGTAGGTTGGATTTTTTTCCAATTGAATGTTGGTGTGTCTTTTCTCACAGTATTTTCAATTAAAACACGACTTTAACCTGTTGAAAATTCATTGTCATTGTCTTCTACGTGTTTATTTATAATGAAGTGAGTTCCCGAAACTTCTAACAGTCGTTTAAATCAAAGGTCAATCTTCTCCTTTGTCATTGTTATCCTTCTTCTATTGATTTTAATTTTGTTTTCGTTATCTACTCGTGTCAGATGGTTTCAACCACAACAATTGTACCTTAACAACAAAGGTACATACATTTCTAATTGAGCGAACCCTAGTGCCTTCCGTAACACAATAGTAGAAAAACTTGCATTATTTCCTCCTAGTAATCCACCCCAGGACAGAAGTTGTGGAAATTGAAGATCTTAGAATTGGCTTGTCAAGTTGGTATGTCCCTAATATTTCTTGTACTGGATTGTAGACATTTCTGGAATTCAGATGACCTTCGGCATAGCTGTGAAATTACATCATTTCGAGGAATGAAATGAGATTACCATTTCTTTATTCAGCTACATTCCTAGTTGTCTTTTCTTTGGATTTCTCTTGGTTAAGACTAGTTTATTCTTTTTTTGTAGTTTAGTTAAATTAAGTACTTACCATTATGTTCGTAACAAACACTTGGCATGAGAAAGGAGAAGAGTGTCCGTAGCTTGTGCCTTTTACTTTAATGTATACCTACCTATATTATCAAAATTTTTCGTATGTACTTCTTCACAATTTTCTGTTGGTTCGCTCATAATTTAGAATATTTGTACATTTTATAATATTCATTCTATTATGAGTTCTAGACTATTCATAAATTCATTCCACATCCATTAGTTAGGTGAATTCGAGGATTTTTTAGTATTAATGAATTCAATAATACTTTACTGAGAAATGGTAATTTGTTACTTGTGCTACCTTCCTCTTTTGTTTAACAACCCAAATGGCTATTTCATCTGTCCAAATGATCCCGGGTCCGTGTTCATTTTTCTAATTCATGGAGTAGTTACATCATATAAATCTCATAAAAGGTAGGAACAGGTAAGATTACTTGTGGACTGAACGTAAATTTATCTTGATGAAACCTCATGGGAACTATAAGGAATAGTAAATTGGCAGGTTGTTCCTTATCCCATCATTTATGTTCGTGTACCCTCGTTGAATGGCATTATCGATAATTGAGTTCTTATCTCGAGACTATTCTGACAACAGACATTCATGCTAGAAAATGTCGTAATACTGATGACGTAATATTCTAAGCTATCAAGATTCTGCGTGATACATCTAGCGTTCATCAGTTAGATCATGCCAATCTCAGAGTCACGAATTCAGGGAGAATGATTGTGATTCCCACGATTGACTTACTAGTACACCAAAAATCAAAACTTGAGAAGTGATCGTTCTAAAACTCCAAATCTGGTTTTAACTCATCATCGTTCTTGTCACCTACTGCTCTCATTGTAACAATATTGCACTGACCTTGCCTATTAGCAAATTCAGGCCATTGGCTTTCCAATAATCTTCGAAAAATAGTAATTGATACCTAGAGATCCGTTGATTTTAGTGGACGATCTTACTTGAGTTTGAATGTTATTTATTTTAATTGGTGATCTTTCTCATCTTCAAATTTATTTGGTTCATTGTGTTACTGCATATTTATTTTTTTGATTGTACATTATTTTCTGTATAAATCCTAGAAACGTTATGGAATTCATATTTTTTGTTTGAGGAAAAATAAAGGCGTGGCCTTTCACATGTTCATTTCTGATGTTCCCTTATAATGTCGAGTTAGTTTGTATTTAAGGAATTAATCATTGTCTACTGCAGTGGCGTCTCCTGTCCTGAAACCCAAGGCCGTAACAGACGATTACGAAAGAAACGTGAGGCAAAATTGAACTTTTCTCAGCCAAATACAAATTTCAACTACCAATAAGCAAAGGAGATCAATCTTGTTCCCTTTCTCGGCTTCAAATCGTGAAACAAACGACTCAAGTCTACCTTTAAAAAAGTTCACTAGTAGGTATATAAATACCTTTAAAAACATGGAAATTTTGGAATGATTGTCAAACTTCGGAAAACCGTGTTTTGCTACAGTTAAATTCATATCTGCGCAGCAAGAACCATCGAGGAGGTGAAATCCTAATTCCATCTAACCCAAGCTTCATTCCTATTATTGCACCAAAGAAGTCAAGGGAAGCAGAAAAGTTTATTACTTACCTCACATCTGCAGACCAATCAACCTTTTCGTCGTAATGAGGGTTGAACTTGCAAATCGTGGAACGATTTATGTCTCTTTGAGGTTTGTTGCTGTCATGTCAATAGTGGTATAATAATCTCTCTTTGCTCCTCCGACAATTTACGGAACTCACGTTTTATAGCACTTACTGTATCCATCGCGTATTTACAGCTAATACGCTGTCAAGTGTTGGGGACAATCAACAGATAATAAGGATAAAAGTGTGTTGTGGTGAGCAGGTGATGATCAATTATTATGCTCCGCCACGCTCTTTGAATCAACTCACGTTTTAGGCGTCCAATTCATCTCCCAGGCGACAGATTCTAAAATGGAAGGGACAATCAACAGATAATCAACAGATAGGATAAAAGTGTGTTTTGGTGATTTTAGCGGGTGAGTGATCAACTATTTGTGCTCTTTGTAAGCTCTTTGAAATTTTGCGCTCACTATTTCGTGCCCTTTCATTGGTTCATTCTTTGCACCCGGGTCCAATCAACGCTGTGTTCCCCTTCTATTTGGAGCAAAGGCGGGGTTTAGCTCCCGGACAGCGAACCCCTAACCCCCCTCACCAAACTCACAACTTCACCATCCTGAGGCTCTGTTTGCCACGTGCAGTTGAAACTCTTCTGCTTTTCAATGAGGATTCAGTGGGAAAAGTTGGAAAACAGTATGATTAAATTATTATTATCAGGTATCTTTTTCATATTCCTGTCAGCAGCCGAACCTGAATGGGGTATCACATTGTGTGGGGTCCATTCTTATCGAAACCTTGAACAGATTAGTGGTCACACTATTTGAATTAATAAGAGTTTGCTTGAGGTTAAATTTCACTGTTATGCCTGTTTAATTTTCTTCTTGAAATCATTTACATATTTTTGTTTTGCATAACGAGGGCCACATTCCTTTTCGTTTAGGTCGATTTTAAAGTGGAGCGAAATTTTCAGATAACGGCTCCACATAGTTGGGAAGCCATTGAAGCGGAGTTGTTGGATGTTACGGCTACGGTATTGCTTCATTTTTATTACTTTGATGCAATAATCTTTTAATAGCCGGACAGCTCTTAGTTGATTATAGTTTCTTCATCCAACTGTGCGTGGTCCATTACTTTCATTATTTATATTTTACATCGTCAAATTTATATTTTTCAACAGAATATTACTCAAACAAATGTTAACAACAATTAAATAGGTCATTTAAAAATTTGAATTCAAATTCAAGCTGAAAATCGTTCTTAAGTTTAATTTAACGGAAAGAAAGAAATTTATTAAAGGGCTGCAAGTTGAAAAAAAAAACCAATATCTTCGTTTGAATGGAAGAATAATATTTACAACAATTGTTTTCGAAATGGCATTGGTAGTTGGAATTTTTTTCGCACAAAAGTGCTCAAATTTCAACTCAATTTAACACAAATGTCGTATGATAATTCTGGAAAATTCATACGATCATGCTTCATGACTGGAGCTTCTTGTCAATATGAATCTTCAATGATTACTCCAGTTGTCAAATATCTTATTCAAACTTATGGTAGGTATTTAGTTTTCACTCCCTCTTCCTTTTTTCTGCATCTTCCGTTAAGATTGCCTTAATACATTGACTGATGTTGACTGAGATGGTTTAATTAATTAGCTCGAGGAAATGATTTTTATCATATAAATTATTAACAGGAGTACAATCCAATTCTTAGCCGCAGACATGAGAGTCCCCCCCCCCCCCCCCCCCCCCCGCTCAACACTCCTTCAATGACCTTTTTTACTTTGTTAAGAAACTTTTCTGGACCAGGGGGTCATCGGCTTCCACCTTGGTAAGCACTAGCCTCTCTGGTGCTCCGGTTGAATCCACAGATTTTTCCCCCAGCCTTTCATCTCTGTTTACTGGCTCCTCTCCTCTGAGCTAGAATCCCATATTTGTAGGTTGCATAGACAATTTTTCATCTAATGTGTAAAATTATTCGTTTAAATGATCTGGCTGTAGAAGTATAGAGATCTACTATCCCGCTTTTTTACTGTTAAGAAAGGACAAAAATCGACTTAATTAATAGTGACATCCTGACATTTGATTATTTTCTAATTATTAATAATAATGTTGATTTTATAACATCTAAAAATAAAATTCAAGGTGAGGATTTTGTTTTGGGGTCCCAAGTTGAAATGGGTGACACCACCCTTGAATACGTTTTCCCTTGGTGCTACTCATTGTTTCATTTCTGGTATTCGTATTTAGTTTTCTAATTCTAAATAAAGTTAATTAATAGGTACAATAGGTGTAACACTTTCGGTTTGAATGTTATCAATACGCTTAAGTGAAAAATAATAAAAAACGCAATTGATATTGGGAGTTAAGAAACTGTAAAAATATATTTAGTGTTTCGCATTTACATCTTTACATCATTTATGGGCGCTCATGAATTCTTCCATGAATTGGACTAGCGTTTGGGTTTCTTCGATGGTAACAGCGTTGTATAGTGATGCCCTGATTCCTCCAACAGACCTGTTAGACGACGTAAGAAGCAATTTTAGTCAGGTAAACTTTACTTGTCAAATCCAAATTAATCCTACAATTTTCTTGTTTCGTTAGAATCGAAACAATAAAATCGATGAAGTGGTCGGTTGTGATTAACTTTCTGTTTCAACTTGAAACTCCGACCACTCATCGATCGATCATGTCTTGTTTACATAATTAAAATAGTTACATTATTACATATTATGTAATTAATGCCTGCAGTTTGGGGTAATGACTATCTGTCCATTATCCTGAGAAAGTAGGTAATAATTCTCTTTTGGTTTGTTATTTTCAACAATGAACCATTGCAATCGACCCTACGTTTTTTTAATGTTTATCTACATTGGTTTTCGAAATACAAATGTACCTGTGTCCTTTGAGTTGGATCATGCCTTTAGTTTGGGCTTCCTTGAGGAATTTTTGCTCTAGTTCTTCGGTTTTGATCCTGAATGGAATATTCATTCTGGATCTCGATTCCTTCTCAATCGGGCAGGAGTAGAACCCGTCAGACGAATCAATGACGCCGTAGACAGCTGAGCTCTTGTAGATTGCTCTCCTCTCCATCTCTGCTAACCCACCTTGTCCTTCTATCCATTGGAAAACCAATCCGACGAAATAAACTCTGAAACGCATTTCTCGATTACGTTAATTTTCCATTATAAAACGAGTTTGTATTTTACTGAACTGGTTAGGATAACTGCTAGATAATTGAGGAGCTTGTGTGCTACAATACTGAACATAAAGTGCTATACATTATCTTATAGGATTTATCAGCTTTCAAGCCATTTTTCAAGGTTTTTCAATTATTTAAACCTTATTTTTTTTTAGTTTGTTTTTTAATAGAAAGAATGTTGACTGAAAACCAAGGTGAAACCTCTGAGGTGGCTTCCATAACAGTATCCCCATCAAAAACTGCCACTCACTTTTTCGATAAGCTTGATTTGGTGCCTTGTTTTTCGTTAATTTCGACTGAATATAAAGTGCGCAGTATCGAGGAATTTGTGTGAATTGAAAGAAAAACTATTATTCTGTAGAAAAAGTAAGGGATGGAGGAGGGCGGCAGCTCCATCCAACTGCAACATCTTGGGAATGTCTTTGCAACAGCTTTGGGGAGATTAGTAAAGTCCTTGACAGGAGAAAAGATTTGATTTCAAAACGTGATATATCCACTTTGTTTGGTTTCAGAAAGTACTGAACGCCACGTTAGACTATATCTAAAATCTTTATATTTCAAAGCTCCACCTAAATTAATTGGCGTATCGAAATAACTTGCTTCTTTTGCGAAAATTGTTATAATAAATGGAGAATACATTTTATCATTTTGGTTTATTATTCAATAATAAACCATTGTAATCGCTCTTGAAAAAAAAAATTCTAACCCCCCCCCCCCCCCCCCTGAAAATTTCATGGTTTACGTTTCAAAGGGTGTAGAATCCGAATCTGCAATAGAACTTTTTCCGTCCGTCCGCCGTACGCACGATTTCTCCTATACGGTTGGAGCAAAAAATCTGAAATTTTCAGACATAAAGACGATAGTTACGGTTCCCCGAACAATTCTCGGCAATTTCCAATAAACTCCTTTGCTTGAAAAATCATTATTGGTCCGACAACGCCCCAATTCTTTAGCGAGCACTCTCACTTAATTTAAAGTGCCCTTTGAGGGTTGTCAAAGTTTTGTAAAATCCCTAAAAACCTCAAAAAAAGTCGAAGGCGGCCTAAATTTGGACTTTTTTAAAAGAACTTTCTATGAGGAATCGAATGAGCCCCTCCTCAGGTCCGTAGCTCAAACCATTCCCGATGTATGGCCCGATTTATGGTGCCAACATTTGCATCTACATTCACTACATCACTAGGTTACTGCGATCAAAACAAACACATCGCAGTAACCTAGTGATGTAGTGAATGTGGATACTGGAGTGAACTCCTATAAGGGTTTATAGCCGATACACGGGTTGAAGCATTCTGATATGCATGCTCCGTCTTACGAAATTGAAAATTTTCAAATATAATATTTTTCCATTGTAATCGCTCTTGAAAAAACGCTGCAAATTCTTTCACTGGGGTTTATTATTCAATGATTCATGATTTGAATTTCTACTAAGCTTTGGAGTGTGCGTGTTTCACAGGTGATAGAGCGATTATTGAATTTCAGGAGGCACAATACGATCAATTCAAATAGGTATTTTGGTTGAGAACCGATTTAATTGCTCTATGCATATCTCCTGAAATTCAATAATCGCCTGTGAAACACGCACACTCCAAAGCTTAGTAGAAATTCAAATCATGAATCATTGAATAATACACCCCAGTGAAAGAATTTGCAGCGTTTTTAAAAGTTTTTTGGCATGGGGCAAGTTTTTAGCTTGTGATGGTTTTCCGTGAATTTCTAGCTTATGACCAAAACGGATATTGCACCTTTTGAAACAAGCTCCTCAATTATAGCTATCAACTTACCCAAAAGTCGGAGGAGTGTTGTGCAGTGAATTATCCTTGGCATTTATTGTGAAATCCATCACTATAGGACAAATTTTCATTGGTTCTCCTAAAAGGTCTTCTCGAACTATGACCACCGTCACTCCTGATGGCCCGACATTTTTCTGTGCACCTGCGAAAATCACTCCGAACTGGAGTCCGAAAATATCGATTACGTTTCAAACACATTTTGTACAACGTCTAACAATTTGTGTCCATTCTGTGAAGCATGCGAAGAATCTCATTGTTTGGACCACCATGATGTACTTAATTGGTACTACACATTTGCCACTTAGTTTTTGTGATTGAACGAATTGGCGCACTTAACTTACTTTGCTGACATCAATGGGTCTTGATAAGAAATGAGATGACATGTCAGCTACAAGTGGAACACCGTTCGTTTCAGGAACGTCTTGAAATTCGATACCTGAAACCAAGAATTTATTGATACTTATTTATAGATTGAAAGTTAAACGTGGGTCCATCTGCATGGATTCGAACCTGCGCAGCAATGCCTATCTGTTGCAAATATTTTCTGAATACTGGTTAGGCTATTCTACAATCTACTAGATTGTCTTCAGATTGTATTTGAAAGTGCTGGTTTTGTGAACTTTGTATTTATGATGCAGGCGCATTGATTCAATCAGAAAAATCCAGCCCACTGACTATCAAAAACTAATAGAATGAATTAATGAAAAACATGTGTATTAGAAAAATTAATTACAAAACAAATGTATAATGAACATGATATGGCTGTGGGCTGAGCCCGTCTGCCAGAGATCTACCACCAATCCACGAACTGACTTTTCTTAATAATAGTGAGTTTATTGGGAAAGGTCGTATAGAATAGTGTAGTTCAAATCCAGTTAAAGTCAGAAACAATTTCAGATCTGTACGACCACGCCGCCTCACAGTACCTGGCTAAATCCAGCCAATTTGCACCATTCAACACATTAATGAAAAACTCATCTGAAAGCTCTGCTAATCCAAAGTTTTCCACTCTTGAAAGACCGAGCATCGGGTTGCAAGATACAGAATATTTTCAGGTTCCCCCATATTGCAAGTCAGCACATCTCCCTGGCTGACGGTTAAGCGTCAGCAGGTCAACCCGAACCTTACAGACTCATCTCAGAACAAACACGGAAGCCTATTGGGTATCAATGGTTAAATCAACACAACGAATGTCAAAATTCAAGCGTCGGTAAATTCGTTTCTGCGATGTTAGAGCTCGTGCCAAGGTGGCTTCTCTCTATGCCATTCCCTCCTTTTCTCATAGGATTCCAAGCTTAATTGACCATGATTCCAGGTCATAAAATGTGGTTCAAAAACTAATACTGTAAGTTCCTATTACCAAATTCAATTCTATTGAGTCAGGTGTAAAATACAACTTTTTTCAGTACTTTTGATACTAAAACTTGAGATAAAATCCACCTAATTTACTGCTGGATGGGGCTTAATTTTGAAGATTCCTAAACAGTCATACATCATTAGCACTGATATAAATGTGATAGAACCTCCGTAAATGCGCAAACCTTTTCAATACCCCCCTGTTTTGACCCATAAGATCCTTCTCGTCTATTATCTGTTTATAAGTTTCCCGGTAAGTATGACAAGATACCAAACATTTCTTGCTACGTTTCCAGTTAAAGTAGATATGGGTACATCAGCCAGTTTATTCCAAAAGTAAGAGTTTTTTGCTTACCGTGGACGGTTTCATTTGAACAATAGTACACATAAGAGGCGTTTGGATCCAGGTTCCATGTTTCCTGGCTCGGTATCCCTGTGTATTTGTCGGTTTTGGGAAGGACTAGGTTAACTTTACCGTATTTGGCTGCTTCTTTGGCAGCTTTAGCTGACCATGACCCTGAAATGAAATAATAAAACGAATTGATGAACATTAACGTATACTTGAAGTAATAATATGTGTTTCCTTTAACCCAATAGTTCCATTACCTTTTTGTGTAGGTACTTCCAACGGTTGAGTACCTTTGACAATTTTTTCTTACACATTTCTCTGCAGTTTTAAACTAATATAGAGCCTAAAAAATGGCTTTGGAAAAAAAGGGTGTCCACACATGATATATCCAATTATAAACGACTCATCAACCACTGCATCACACTATTAAAAATAATGAACCTAAATTCCACATATTATTTACAATGGATTATTACTTATCGACATATCTAAAACCCCCATTAATCAAATGTCAATCATCAGCTGGTATAACCTTTGCCACTTTAGTGCTTGATGAGTACCTATATTGGATGATCAATTCTAAGCATCGTCAATTTTCAATTAAACACTTCTCGACAATGAGCTCATTCCTTTCCAAAAAGATGCCATTTGTGGAAATGACACCAGAATCAATGGAAATGGATCCAACTGGGTTGGGAATTTTCAAGTTCTCACCTTAAAATTTCTTTCCACTCTAGGTTATTATAAGGGTACAAAGAAATCCCTTAAAATAAGCAATCCACGTCAAAAACATAACAGTAAGTCAGAGGTGCCCCCCACCCACCAAGCTTCATGACGCACCCCCACCATGTAAGTTAGTTCCACATTCCCCAAAACAAAAAAGTAAAAAAATACTCGTTAGCACCCCTTATCTTATCTAAAACTAATCACGGACAATATTCGAACACTGTCATTGTCATTTATACATTTTTTTCAGATACAAAAAAAAAAAAAAAAAAAACATATTTACACTATTATCTACGTTCAAGCTAGTGATGTAATATATTTTTGAATGTCGTCACGTTAAACCCTGTTTCAATCTACTTTACCCCCCCAAATTGTTTTGGAACCCTCCAAGAATTTCTATGACGCAGTCTGCGTCATACCCCCCCCCCCCTCCCTGTAAGTGCAAAAGCTAAGCAACTCCAAAGAATTAATTTGCCCCGATTGGCGTTCGATTCCCCATGCCAACACTGATTTTTAAGTACCCTGCAATAGTCTTGTGACAGACAATTTATGATTTGATAATATTGGCAAGGGACTCTTATTAACATGTAAATAATGAAACATAAATTTACCTAGAAGACTCACACGGGATCGATAGCAGAAAACGAAATTTTTCTGTTTAAAGGGAAAGCCCGCCCCATCAAAGGGCATCTCCACAGTAAAATAAGCTGAATTAAACATGTCTCTTATTTATTAAGAGAGTTCCTCACTTTGTCTTGAGAATCAAAGATATTCTGACATTGTTTAGTTTCGTTTGACTGATGTGAATAATGTAATAACGTTTAATTCTTAAATTGCGATGTCTATGAGAAATTTACCTGTCACAAAATAATCAGCTGATCCAGTTCTGCCCATGAGATTCAGTGCCACAGCAGCGAACATCCCTGTTCCTCCACCCTGGAGGAAAAGAATTTTGTAGTTGTCTGGAACATTTCTGAAAACGTGTTGAGTTCAATTAGAATATTATTTTATTTTTCAATTTTTTGGCAATCTGTAGTGTCTTTGTCAGGCCGTGATTTCCAACATTTTTAAAATTGGATATCAGTAATTCAAACTTACAGAATCCGTCTTAGGCTCTCCTGTGCACTTTGGTTGATGTTGTCGTAGTGTGTTGATCTATGGCTCATTTCGATGACGCTTAGTCCACTGTTACCGTAGTAAATGAACTCCCTCTGAGCTTGCCTCATCACCTGGTTAACGTTTGGCATTAAACCTTTGATCTCCTTTATTTGTATATGTTATACGTAGTTATTTGTAGGTACCTACATATTTGTTTTGCTATAGTTACCGAATGATTTAAAAATGAAGACAAATTAATAGTAATAAAGTTCGTTGATAGATTGGGCACTGTGTAATTACACATCATCCGTATAATATAAGGATATTATTCCATCATTCGTATATGAAAAAGCATTAAAGGACGGAAATCGTTTCATCATGCCTCAAAACGGTTCCCAATGAATGCAATTTTTGAATTTTTATTCAAGTATTTTTGGGTACTTGTACGAGCGTTCCCCGTAGTTAGCGAAGGCGATGTTTTGCAGTCATAGGCATGTACGAGCGGCCCCGCCTGGTCTAAGGGCACAGATTAGAAATGGTTAGAGAGGCCCCGCTCGAGCAAAGGCCCGCAGGCCAGTTGAATCCAGTGACTGGAAGATATCCGAGCGAAGATGGAACCCGAAGTAGCCTTGTTAACGAAAAGTTCGCGTGGAAATCGAGATATGATGTTGGTAAACGGTTACCGTAGCCAAGTATGTCCAAATCGTTTCTTATAAGTACCAGCCCAGATCGAATAACTGAGAAGTACCTACTTGGGTCGGGAGTCATGTGACTGTGATTGTCTATTTGCATGTTTTGACAGTGTTCATTTTAGAGCAATAAATTATACGCATAAAAAAGTTTCGAGTTGGTCCTATTGGTTTCATTTCCCATATTTCCGTGGGGCCGCTCGTACATATACGCCTAGACCGACCGGGGCCGCTGGTACAAGTGCTCCCACACTGAGTGGGGCCGACCGGGGCCGCTGCCGTCAACCGTATTTTTTGAGCCATTTCTTCGACAGCTTAATTTCTACAAAAATTCGTTAAAACATAGTGAGCTCAGCTCCATTCTTGACATCAAGATTGCATTAGCTGTAATATGAAAACAATTAGATTTGTCTAATTCAATTCAATTTCAATTTTTAATCAATTCTTTTTCACGATATGCTTGACAACAGCTGCTTTAAATTGTCGAAATGAATCTGATTTTCAGCGGTTACCGACCATTTGCTGGAAATTTACAGCTTCATCCGCGTTCTGAATGGTTCCTTCCAACTTGACTCATCGATATTAAATGAACAAGCCAACCTGCTACCTCTGATTTCATGAGAAACTCTTGAGAGTTAAGTGAGAACAACTTTACTCGCAACAACTGTTTAGAGAATTTTCTTTAAAAACAAGCTATTGCAATGGCTTCATCAAATGTAAAATACAAATTTTCAAAAATGTTCTCAATCAAAATCCGTTTTGAAGCATTCGGAAATGATTTCTGGATTTCGTATGTACATAGGGTTCCCCACTTAAGAGTAGACTGAATGACAAAAAGTGCGTACTAGAAATATTTTTGTAGACACTTCGTTCCCGAGTTATTTAAGATTTTTTTCGACTTTCCGTCCCAAAAACAGCCATCACTTCCTCATTTTCCAACGCATCTCAAATCTGAGAATACCCTCGGAAAGAGCGTTAAATTACCTAATATATAAATATACATATTACGTATTTGACATTCGAGACGATAACTCTCTACAGGGTTGAGATAAAAAGTCTTTCTTTCGCCAAAAAATCAGGTATTCCAAAAGAAATAATGAGTTCATTGATAATAAATAAAATACAATAAATCGGTCAAATTTCAAAAAAAGGCTAGGAATCATTAGATTTATATTTTTTCAGAATATTTCTCAACAGAAGAGTGTCAGCCAGGAGCTGTCATTCGAAAATTGAAGCTCAAAGATATGCTTAAAACTGTAATTAAATTTCACGTAAATGTGCTAAAAAAGTCTTAAAATCCAAAATCATGGTTTGAGTAGAAGAATACATATTTAGAACAACTTTTTCCGCTATCCAATTCATAATTTTTTTTGGGGGTTCGACGTGCTGAAATTTCAACTCAATTTAACATGAATTAAAAAACGATAATTTTGGTAAATTCGCTCATGCGATCATGTTGCATGAGTGAAACTTTTAGGAAAGTACTAAATATCCCACGTAGGGGAATATGGCTTTAATTTTAGGATTTTTTAGAGGCAAAGGAAATGTTAATGTTTTAGTGGAGTTGAGAAGAATTCATGTAAATGAAAACCTAACGAATTAATTGCAAAAAGAGCTATTTTTCCTCAAGACATGAGTAGGGAACCTAATTCTGCACCAGGTGGATAGTTAGAATGTGTTGGTATATGTACATGAAAGTATTCATGATCTAACCATTTGGTTCTGTTTGGAGGTAATTGGTACCAACTTACCTCCTCGGGCATTTTTGCCGGTCCGGCTCCGAAATTGATCGTAGGCATCGTGGACAGCTGGGACTCTTGTCGGAGAAGGCTCGAAAAATCCTCTCGCCGACGAAATGGAAGAGAGTTTAGGGAGGAGCGCTCGTCTTCTGTTATCTCCGAGTTATGTAAGGTCGTTGAAGCTGGTACGACAACGGTTGGACCCCCCCAGCAGTTAATACGAACCTATTAAGGGAGATGGGAATTAAACGGCTCCTCCCTCCACGAATGCTCGAAACATTCTTCGTGGGGTTCAAGGTTGAAATGTTGAAAAAAATGGTCCGTCTAACAATTTAGGCACACCTCGTGAGAACCTTTCACTGCAAGCTCAAATGGATTTGCAAGACATAAAGATGATAGTTATGGTTCCCCGAACAATTCTCGGCAATTTCCAACAAACTCCTTTGCTTGGCTAATTTATTCTAGTAGATGACAGACAGTTTATGCGGATTTGAAAAGGCCGAGAAATACATACGGATTGTCAGCTATACGGGAAAAAAGAAATATTTCGGATGAGATAGTCACTGATTTGACCTTCTTTAATTAGACGCTAGCAAATGCGTTTGTTTGGTGTCAAGTTTTCAAAGGATTTTGGTTGGTAGACACCAGGAATACGCTGCATAGGTTTTCGTGGCAATTCAACTCAATGTACCGGTACTGTCGAATCGAACACCGCATAAATACGTGTTTGGTACGGATTTTGGCAATTTTTGACATGTCGTATCAATTGAGACGATTTTTAGGGCTATCCGATCAGATACAAGAATTATAGCCAACGATCTCGGACGACAAATCTCAAAATGTGTTCAGGTAACAATAACATAATAGCTGACAATAACTTTCCGCTTTTGGTTTATTATTCAATAAAAGCCATTGAATCGCTCTTCAAAAAAATTTTTGCGTCCGTCCCCGTACGCTGAAAATTTCATGGTTTACGTTTCAAACGGGTCTAGAATCCGAATCTGCAATAAAAAATTTCAAAAAATCAAAAAAAGTCAGGGGCGGCTAAATTTGTACTCTTTTTGAAGAACACTCCACGAGGAATCGAATGAGCCCCTCCCCAGGTCCGTAGGTCAAAACCATTCCCGATCTATGGCCCGATTTATGGTGCCAACATTCGCGTTATTCTGGTTTATTACAGTTTTTGTGTTGCTATCAGTAACCTAGTGACGTAGTGGTAGTAATGTGGATACTGGAGTGAACTCCTAAAAGGCTTTGTAGCCGATACACGGGTTGAAGCATTCTGAATAACCAGAAAAAAAACGATGCAAATTCTTCCACTGGGGTTTATTATTCAATTGGCTTGCGTTCATGATTTGAATTTCTACTAAGCTTTGGAGTGTGCGTGGCTCACAAGTGATAGAGCGATTATTGAATTTCAGGAGGCACACAAATGTGATCAAATGATCAATCCAAATAGGTATTCTGGTTGAGAACCGATTTACGTGCTCTATGCATATCTCCTGAAATTCAATAATCGCTGTATCACCTGTAAAACACGCACACTCCAAAGCTCAGTAGAAATTCAAATCATAAACGCAAGCCAATTGAATAATGAACCCCAGTGAAAGAGTTTGCAGCGTATGTGCGGAGTTGAATGAATCTTTCTAGTTTCTGGGTCTTCTGGAGCTTTAATGTTTTTTATTATTCCAACCCCTAAATTTTAGAAGCCCTCGGGGTTGACACGAGATTTCAAGTACATCGCCGGAAGTTGTATGATTTTGGAGTAAGGTATTGCAACATTTGAACTAGTAGTTCCGGGCTGTTGGGCGGATTTTTTAAATGTGATTTCTGAAATCTTATGGATCCTGAAACGTGAACCCACACGCGGTAAGTGGGAGTTATTTCTATTTGTTTGGTTGGAGGATTAGAAAGGCTCATTATTGAAAATGAACTGGGAGAATCATTTGCACCGTTGGGCTATTCCAGAGTGGCTCTAGCCGTAGAGCTCACCTAACTGATTTGGATGGTTTTACACGTCATGGTAACATTCCACTGACTACATGGGCAATAGGCCGTTAAGGCTGGAGACAGACCTGCTGACAGATCAACAGCATCGGCTATACGAATAGACTAGTCATATCGCTGTCTCCGATCGAGTTTTTCATAACTCACTTATATATTTGGGAACAATTGAAACTTCAATAGGTGTATTTTACCTATTTAAATTTCAATTGTTTTATTCGTGGATTTCTACAGCTATACAGTATATTACAACGTTTCAGGATTTCGATATCAGCTTCTGTTAAATTGCAGTTGGATTTCGACTTGTTACCAGTGTACCCAGGAATAATTGTAGGACGGTTATTAATTGCAGAAATAATAAAAACATTTGTATAATGATTTGAAGCGTTTTTCCTTCTGACTCGTTCACTTTTATGATCTCATCCTAACCTAAAAGCAGTTCCAAACCCCGTTTTGACTCAACGGATTTCGCCATAACGAGCATATCTAGTATTCTGACACTGTAGAACATCTTCGAGTGCTGAAGAAGGTTTTAAATAAACCGAAAGCTTGGCGAAGAGGAGTCCCAATTCACTTATAACCCTAATCCTGATAATATGATTCCTAATAGTGGGTAAGGTTATCGAGATCGGTTAATATTGAGAGAAATAACTTTATTAATACTTTCAGAAGGATCTATCTACCGGCAGGGTAGCCTGGAGGCGTATTAATCCACTTTCGGTTACACATGATATAATTTTTGGAAGTACAGTAGGTGAAGATAAACAATTCCAGGGTATTGATGTATAAGTTGAAGTTTGGTGTAGAGGAAATAATAGATAAGCCTGAGAATACACTTCAACGCTCTGGCATGGAGTATGAGGTCGATTTCTTTAGTCTGTGAACCTCAAAGCAGTTACCAGAGCGGCATAACACAGTTCCATCACCCTTCAGGAACGAATTAATGTGCACTTTTCCATCAATAGAAATGCTCGTATACAGCTTTTCATATTGGATTGTTGGGAGACATTTTTAATTAGTTAAATAGAAAAAAGATGCCTTGTCAAATGTAACTATGAACGTATACTAGTGTATCTCATTTTTGAGCGATTAAGGATCTCAATAGCCAGCTGCAGATATCACGTCACCTCCTTATCGATTGGTCGTAATGTTTTTCCTCTTTATCTTAATCAGGTGGATTGTAAACGATAGATAAACCGATGATGTGAGAATTGCGTAATGTGTTTTTTCATGAAAACAAAATGTATAACACCCTAGCACTAATCTGGATGTTCACTACGTGACTACCAATTCCCAGATGAGCTGACAAATGCACCATCGTTGGTATGTTTGTATTAAAATGACGGACGCAGCCCAGGAGTTAAGGTCTTAGGAAAAAAAAGTCTTCGTTTTCACAGATGGGTATATTTTCACATCTATAGATTGATAGTATGTACAATCTTTGGTAGTTGAATCTCACACAGGAAATTATAATCTCATTGACCAAAACTACATGCATTGTCTCAAAGAGACGAGTCAGTGTTCACGAAGTACGTACCAACAATAAATTATCTCTTACTCCGAACCAATATTGACATGCCGATCAATATCACCTACCCATATTATTCTTACCATAAATTAGGTTCATGTTTTCAAGTACTTACTTTTATTTTATTTTGTAAATATTCTCTTGTTTTGTAAATTATTAAATTTACGTGTGCCATCTAATTCTTTCAAAGGTGCACCAGATTTATAAATTATCAACCTTAACATCATAATAATCCTACTTCAAATTAATAAGTAGCCAACGGAATAACTCGATAACTTAACATTACTTTAAAGTTTTCAACAAATATGATAGAACAATAAATTAATTAATACGAAATTAGGAGAAATCCATTTGTTCCTTCACATTCCGCCAAAAAAGGGGTATGATAAATTTTTAAATAATATAAAAGGGTAACTTTTCTTCTATCCACTAACATCCTTACAAAACTATGTACTTCCATCAAGGACTGTAGAGAACCTTTATGCATATATGACCATCAACATTTTCTGGATATTTCCAGATTTTTAAAAATATTAACCACTGAAATCTTTAGCCATTCGATGTTAATAAGCTATGATTCTCATTGGTGCGTGAGCAAAACAGTGACGTCATAATACATAAAAATTCTTGAACCCTCGCGCAAGGTAACAACAAATAACTTGCACGATGTATAACACACAATTCTAAGACACTTGTCTACGTCGCTTAACACGTTTTTATTGATAATTCAATTCCGTTTAAACGTATTCCCACCATTTGTAGGTGAATGCGCGGATTTGCAAATCAGGTACGAAAGGAAAACAGGAGCTTTTAGCACCTACCTATTTGTTCACAGACACATTAGATTTGTTTCAACAAGCTCGAAAGAGAGCTCCAAGGACAGTTTAGCATTCTAACAAGTTAGAGGCAATGAGCACAATTGCTCGATAGTTTCATAAAGTTCTGCTAGAAGTTCCTAGGTCTGTGGTTTGTGTTTCTGTTAGTCTCGGCTCCGTTATTTTTATATACTCGTTTTGAGAAGGAGATTAGACTCAAACAGATGTAGGCAACATCAACAGCTTGCTTCATTGACGCGTTTTGAACCGTGCTAGAGCTCCCAAAACGTGGGAACGTAGGTCCAAGAACATGGGATATAACAACAAACAAAAACATAGATCTAAGAACGTAGCTAACATCTAGACTCTAAGAATGTCACCCGAACTTACTGGAACGGAGCTATTCAGAATGTTCGTTTATGATTTGACAGTAGAAGTAAGCTTGTTTTGTCTTGGTGTAGAAGACCTAAAGCGATGATATCAAACCCGTACATCGGAGTCCAAATAAGTTCTTGGACTCAACTTCAACACGTAACCAATGGAATAAATTAAATAGGTACATAAATGGCTCTTCGGAAACATGTTCAAACGAAATCGGAAACACTATAAACAAATTAACAATAACTAGGTACACATGGGATCAACTACGTTAAGCGAATGCCTTAACTCAACGACTTCAGTTTGGATGGATAAATCAACTTTGAATAACAGTAAAAATTATTTGATTCCAACTAATTACCTATTTATTAGAAACAAAAACATCTAACCCACATCATTCAACAATTTACAAATAAATTATAACAATGTACAGGAGTACGTTCAGCGCATCATGTTCCAATTTCTTGATTTTATGTTTATTGCTTTAGTCCATCCAGTACCTAACGTACATGACACATACGCTCAACATCAAAGGTAATGGGTACAATATTTTCAAAATATGTCAGATAAGTAGATTTATTGATGTTCTACAAAGATTTTCCTATTAAAACGAGACATTTTGTTTCTACGCCGTCCATCATATTAAAAAATAATTGAAGCCTTAATTGACCTCTCTTTGATATTTGATCGGATAAATAATGAAAATTCTGTTTTCCCCCCCAAAATAGTGACCGTACATTATTTGAGCCGGTAGTCCGATACCGTTGTCGATATTAGACTACTCATGACAATATGGTTCAATATGTGTAGTGAAAGCATTAATAAAAAATAAATAAAACATGGTTGATAAGAAGTGACATTGTGATTATCGCGTTACTACTCAGTAGAAAGAATTAAAGTATTTTTGATTATATTCATTTTTTTACCTAGTGTAAGTGTGAAGTTCGAAAATCCATCATGCTGGAGTAAAGGGAACCTAAGAGTAGACCATATATATTTATATGGTGAGCAAAAAAACTTTTTAAATAAACAAAAAAGTCAAGGGTTCGTAATGTGGGAAGTTATCAGTGCAAAACATGAAGTCCAAATACAGATATACCCACTATTGTTTATTTCCCTAATCAGGTAGTTCACGATTTGACGGGAGATACGAATCCAACGTAATGGACAACAACGTAAATTGGTAAAAATATGAAAAACGTGAACATTAATTTTTGTTGTCAATATTTGGAGAACCTATGGCACCACTGTCCTGCAGCGCTTGATGTCCTTCCAGTCATCGATCTTTTTGATCAATAACATGATCTTGGCGATCAGCAGATACCCACACATTTTTGGGTTGCTTTTAACTAATTTTATCAATGAAACCATCCAGTACATCAAGGTTATTTCGAATCATCAAAGAAACCATAACGCTGGCAGTACTGGCATCTGCCCAGTGGCCACAGGTCATCCAAACTTTGAAAAATCTTAGAAGTAAACTACTCAACATAAAAAAAAATTGTATTAAAGTAAGTAGGCATCCCCCTTTTCTAGAATGATTGGATTGAAATTTTATGCATTGAAAAAGTGGGAGCTCTTCGCGAATAGAAGTCAGACAACAGCTTTGCAATTATAGAAAATAAACGCCAGATCATGTAGGTGATAAACTTTCCTCCTTCATAGATCAACCTACGAAGTCGACCAAACAACATTAAAGTATCAGTTTTGTGACTTTATGGCATTTTGTGACATTTCATTGCATCAAACATAATTGATACGTTTGAATAAGAAATTGAAATTAAGCAGGGTAGACGTCCGGCCAAATTCATCAGAATTGAACGCTAGAAATAGATTAGTATTCGATCCAATGATTTAGCTACTGCTGCACACTACACCGTAATTTCAAACCACACTAAGAAAAGTTTTCTAAATATAACCGAGAGACTATTACAACTCGATCAACCAACAATAAGTTTCTCGATTCCGCAATTTGGTACTGGGCATATACTAACTGTGGTAAATTGACCTTTACAAAATTACTGATAATTAGAACACATTTTACCGTAGCAATTCACGTCCGCTTAGAGGCTCCATTTCATATTTGAGCAAATACTAATAATTATAAAGGAAATCGGCCTCAGAATTTCTTTCAGTGGTTCAACGTGGTTAAACATGAAGCCAATAGAAAGAAAACAAGCAATTTCCTCTTTTTCGCAAATAAGTTTTAGTATATTTTGCTCGATGAGAACAATGCGATCGACCTACATAGTTATTGTACAGTGAAGGCAGCAGGAAAGGCTTCAAATTTGCCTACAACAACGCGCGTGAAAACCAGAAGTGGTAATCTATGAAGAGTTTTCATCAACTTACTTTGCTCCTTGACGAGCAATCATGGTCGCGAAAACCATTCTTCATCTCTTTGGATGTTCTATCCATTTTCCTCGTTCTTTGTTTCTTTTCCGTTTTGTTGATACTTTTCATTTGTCTTCCCCATATTAATTTTCTTTTGTCCCGTATGCGCTGGATTTATCTCTAAGCACCACACCTTGGAACATTTTTATTCCACGTTCCTGTACCTTGTTCCCCAGGTAATTCGTTTTTTGTTTACGCCATCCTTTCAATTACACAATATCATGCCGTGAACATGCCCGAAAATTCATTAAATAATATTTTAGCATGTGAGGAGTGAAATTGGGCATCTCAAATTGGGAGCAGAACCGACAATCTTGAAGGTACAGAAGAAAAACCGGTTATCTACAAATTTGAAATCGTTAAAGTGACGTTCATCTAGAAAATTACGATTCAAAATTCGCAAAACATTGTGGTCTAAAGCGATTTTCTGGAGGGTGGTACAAAACTCAAGTCTGAATGAGGTCCAGGTTGTTTCTAGACTCTTCACGGGTTATAATTTAATAATAGAGAGTTCTTGCTTCACGCAGTTGGTACTGTAAGGCGCTGTTACGTGATCTGAAGGTGACCGAAGATGGCATGAATGGCTCCCAATAACTGTGCACTAACGAACTGCGCTAAGAACTCTTAAAACGGACTGCCAGTACCACTACGGGGCCTAGTCAGGGGATAGGGGTGTCTCATGACACTGCAGTAAGCCAGCGGTAAACACCATGCTAAGAGGTTAGCATCTCCCATTTTCCCTAGATTTATGGTCAAGGTGCCGACCAAGCAAGAACTCACTAATAATCTCATAAATCACTAATAACTCACTATCCCAGAGAGGTTTGATTTAAATATTGCAAGAATATTTGAATCACGTCAAAATAATTGAAAAATGTGATGGAAAGTTGTTTTTACAGGCCCTGAATAGCGAGGCCATTGTCAAGAGACCGGCGCTCCTGATCTAGTGTGTTATCACACAGTCTTTGGTCTACTTCGTAGGTCGACCCAGATAAAGGAAGTTCATCATCTACTGAGTCTACCAAATAAACTAACAGGTTGATTAAAGTCTGAAAAAATCTTCCATATAGCATGCATCAGTATATCATAGTTTCGCGAGACAATATTTTGAGGTTGAATCTGGCCTTGAATTTAATAAAAGAACCTAGTGTTTTCAGTGATCACCGGGCCTTCTAAAGGTTGGACATGCAAAAAGTGTGGCTAATCAATGGCTTTACTAAGTCATGGCTGGAAACGGGCAAAGAGTTGCAATAAGTTTGAGTATAACACCTATAATATCTATGAGATCACAAAAGTGCGATTATTAGGAGTGGGGAACAACACAATGATTTTTAGCAATCAAACAACAATAAAAAAAAGAAGAAAACAGTATGGATCCTAAAGCAACATTTGTATCAAACTTTTCTCCCTTATTAGATAGAGTTTCAATTTCAAGTTGATTAATTTACCGAGTAATATCGGAGTATTTAACTGGATAACTAGGTCAATCCATCATCTGATTTTGATACACAAAGATGTGGGCTCTCTTTGGAATGTTTCTGGTTTTGAAGAATACCTCAGCAGATGCCCACAGCAGATTAATATTTGGTTATTAAATGAAACGTACCTAAGTATGTTTTTTTAAAACTTGAAGACTCAAGAAAAAATGTAACACGATGGAAGTTCCATTCATAACGTTCCAACCTCGAACAAATTAATTTGTACGTTCCATTATGATAAAATTTACTTAAAAACGAAAAAAACCATTTCGATATGACAGGTACCAATCAATGACTCAAGAATGATTTTTTTTTTTCAACAATCCAAGTATGTATACTTTCGAAAACACTAATTCAATTGGATGGTACCAGAAATGTTTTAATTGAAAACTTCAGAGTGACCTAGGCACATCTAACTTGAAACTCCTTACAGATGAATAACGAGACAAATAAATAGGTTGATATTCAACAGGGGTGATCCGGTTGACGTAAGAATAAGAAAGGTTAAGTGGGTTTTGCATAACCATAACAACACATAGGTAACCAAACGATGTTTTTGCCATTTTTCCACGATAAATTAAGAATACTGATTATTAATATCGGTTGACTTGAGTTGAAAATCATAAAAACACGATGATTACAAGTTAATAACTATTACTTAAGCTATATTAAATTACGGTGGAGGATATGTCAGGGCAGCCAACAGAAAGGAGAAGATCCACAAGGCTAGACGCACAGCCTTCTGACTGCCCGCGAGCTGCACTTCGGGCCAAACTCAAACAGCTTTTTCCTTCACTGTCCAATAAAGTAACATCGGCATTGTGCTGAAAATAGAACCCCGAGAATTAGAAACATTGATTACATGTAAATATGAGTGGTAATGGTAACACTAGTTCTGAGTTATCAATACAACATATAAGAGAAGTGAGGAAGATGTCTTATTCGATTATTGTCAGAGCAGTGTGTAGAGGAACTAAATGTAAGCGACTGGGCCAGTTATAATTTTCACTCCTGTGAGTAGGTACCTAAATGGTTGAATGTAAAGTTGGCCAATCCGATTCTTACACGTGGACAACCTCCAATAAGAATCCGTGTTAGTGCATAGGTACTGGCCACTGACCGCAGGTCATGAAAATTATCTAGTACTCCATGAAAAATATGGTAAGAGCTCAAGCAAATAATTTAAGCAATATTGCAGACACTTGAAACGAAGATTCCACGATGTTTATAGCAGTTACTTATGAACTATAGAGGTTCTGCTTCAGAGGTGTCATACTGTAATATTGCTGATTTCTCTTCAAAGGACACGGAAAAGTAAGGCAGTGCAACGGGATCGTTTCCATCCAACATCACTCGCCTTCCTGTCATCTATTAAGAATTCGCTGTAATAATTAGTTTGTTTGGGCTGTTTCTCATTAATTGCACCTTCGTTATAATATTGAGATGGCTCTGACGTCGTCAGGGTACTTAGCTGATGAGTATGTCAATCAACTCTGGTGAACTCATACAGTGGCAACTTTAAAAAAATTAAGTTCCATGGCAACTTACAGTAATTGTTTTTTGAACCATCCCTCATGAACTGCCTCTCTTTTGCCAGTTTGCATGAGTTCCTAGGCAGCTGCACCCTTTTGTTTTATGGAATATGGCATATAAGTATCCATACCCATATTCTTTGTTCTCTGTTTTTCTACCCCCAACAGGTCGGACAATTGAACCGCTCGTTTGCAAGTCTAATGCTTACTCATTTTTTTTTAAATTAATAATCGCCCCTTGAATTGACAGCAATTAATCTTTGCAGAGTGCTACTTAGTTGGGGAGGTGAAACGTCAGACCTTTTTTCAGCAGGTAATGCCTGAAATTAGTTTGGAACGCTTTTGACGAAAGATCTTTGAGTATGCATTAAGGACGATTAAGCTCGAACAGTTAAAGGGTTTTGGTTAATTGTATCGATAGCCTATTTCTAGGCTTTCTCTAGAAAAATTTAGTCGAATTTCAAAGCATAGAGTCAAAATAGTTTACCAAGCAACAGATTTAACCAACAGGAACCCAAGAATATTTCAGTGATTACTCCAGCTCATGAGATCTCAGAAATATTTCAAAACATGCTCACTCTGTATTGTAAACGTTCCTAGGTAAGAGTAGTTTTCAATTATTGCTAGTCTTCAACGTATTCTAACGAACATACCTTCATTCGCCAATGTGATAATGAATTCTTAATTCGGAATTAAATACATTCAAACAGATATTGTGTTGATGTAAACATCAGATAATATAATTAGCATACAATTCAAAAACAAATGTAGTCTAGCTGACGGGAACTATTTGAATATTTTACCCATATTAAAAGTTGAGCGATTGCCAAATTTCCATAGCTGCAAGCCACATGTAGCGGAGTTCGTGAGTCTTTGGAGTTCAAGGAGGAATTAACGATCTCTGAGTCCCCTCTGACGATCACATCAACCACTCCCCTCATGTCATTTCTAAAATACAAAGCAAGTTCCAGTTCACGAGATTTATTTCACAAATATAGAATAAAAGAAGATAGGTAATGAAGCATTTTCTGGAACAGATAGTGTACCTAATTGAAAGGTAAGGAAAACATAATCAGAGTGAGAAAAAGTATCAGAAAAAACCGACGATTTCCTATTGCAACCAATAAATAAAAATCATGTATCATGTTTTCCTCATGATGCGATGAAAGTATTGAATGTAAAGACAATTTAATCAGTACGATTTGGGATCTGTACTTCAGTGGGATTCTGTGAGACATGTGATTTATAGTACGGGCTTTTTGATAAATGATACGAACCGAATGGTACGATGATCATCTGGAACCAATACTCCCTAAGGTAAAAGTGCTAAGGGGTCCATATACTAAATAAGCAGTCCACATAATTGCAGAAATTAGCTTGAAGAGAAAAGGAAATTTGTACTTTTCCAGCACACAACCCAAAGGTAAAACTTGATACATGTTGAAATGAAATATCCTGTTCCACTCGAATTAACTTAACCCTGAATGCCCAAACTGGACCAAACAAATTTGGAGATGAGTGGAAAAATGTAGGTACCTAGTAATAGCATCGAAAATATGGTGGGGGAGGCGATTTGGAGATTCCAGAGGAGGTAGAAACTCTTTGGTGATGTACTTGGCAGCGGCCCACCGCTCTTTCTCTTCACGGTTTGAAGTCGGGGTGGGCTTTCTCCGTCCTTTTAAGTCACCTTCCCATATGCTGTTCGCCAGTCTGTTCCCAATGGATAACATAACGCTCAAGTGACCGGCTCTAGAACAAAGAAAAATACCATAAAATGTTACTCAATGTCGGGAATTAAAGTGATTTCGTGTTCGAAACACGAATCGACGAATTTGAGAACGACAACAGCAGGTGCTGCAACTAGCGGACAGTTGGAAAGTACCAATAATTTATTTTGTGTGATGTTGTTGTACAGCCAATCTTGAAGTGGCTATTACATGGCACTTTAGGGCACAGAACTAAAAATCAGCAATAAAATTAAAGATGTTTTAAAAGTTACTAGGAAGATTTCACTTACGGCCATTCATCCAGGTGAAGAGATCGCACCTTCGATATGTGCGAACCCAAATTCCGATGAATGCCAGAGCACTCGATGCAAAGGAGGATGCCAAGGTTGAGGCTGGCCCAGTCTGGATCTGAAACCACAACATGATGATTTACATAAACATCTAATATTTTCTGGTGTTAAACACTTTCCCAAATGGTATGCTCAGATTCAGAGTTGAGGGTACTTCAAACGAATTATATTCAATGAAAACTAGTTTGATACTAACTTGGTCTAACGTGACACCCTATCTAAGTGAGTCGAATTAAACAAGAATGAAACCACTTACTGGGAGCATCACAGTCAGCGCAGAATCCGTTTCCCTGGACTCTACTCCTGATGGATTGAATAGATGCAGCTTCAACCGACGAATTCAGCCTCAATTTTCCTTTGCTGCTTTCTACGCTCTGAGAATTTAAAAATTAAAGATTAAATGCTATACAATCAATTATTTCACCTACTGAAAAGGAACTTAACATTTCATCTTCATTAAAGAATATACAAAATGAAAGTAAGCTGCAATGTAGAACGTTAGGCAGAGTGGTTAAACTAAGTTAGCAATGAATCCTTCGTCTTTCGTGAAGTGTTTAACAGTATTAATAGCAATTTCTTCTGAACTGTTGATTAGTTCCTGTAACTTGATTTAATTGTCTTTTACAATACAAAACAAATAAATAAAAAACGTCCAGCCTAATTCTTTTACTTCATTTCTTTGTCAGAAGATCACAATGCTAACCTATTAACAATACCCTAGCATCTTTCAATATCTCAAGGAAACTAGAAATATAATCAGCTGTGCAATTGTCCGCTTACTTGCAGCGTATTTAGTATTTGGTTTTCTATTGCTGTCACCCATTCATCCCTCTCTTCGTAACTGCCCGCTTCGAAATGCCACTGTTTGTTGTCCAACGAGACGATCAAAAATTCGTAGCCATCTGTATCTGTAATATTGGTAATGGAAAACTGATTCATAAAAAGAACTAAAACGCCTGAACGAGACACATAGGATTGGGTAAAACGTCTGATGCTCAATGACAAAAATTTAGATAGAATGTTGGACTCATTTTATCTGATGATTTAAAATCTCATTATTAGATGCAGATGTGTGCTTAGGTATTAATGCATTTGGTACAGTTGGGGTGGATTTGTAGCCCACAAGTTGGGAAAATCCTTGTAATACCTTGTAGCTCAACTAAACTCAAAACTTTGATTTAATAACCAAAATTTAATTACCTATAAAGCTTGTTAAATAGTTTAGGTTTAACCTACCATCGCAGTCGTGATTTTTGACACTGCTGCTCTTGATCCTCCGATGCCGTTTTTTAACGTTGGGAGTTTCCGCTTTGATTTCAACGCCGTTTGCCACTGAAAGACTGTTGTTGATTATCAAGGATTCGTCATTGCTGAAAAACAAAGTTCAATTCGTGCTTAACATTTTAAGTAATCATCTTCCTGGAGGATGATCTCTGTTTACATAAATAAAACGTATCGATATAGTGACCGCTGCAGGCTATAAACATAATTTATAACTAACTAACTATAAAGCACTACAGGACGATGTGGCCCTTGGGCTTCTCCGCCTCCAGGTGCGGTCATCCGCCTGAGACCTCTTCATGCCCACCACCTGGAGTTCCCTCATGACCTCATCATGCCAGAACGTCCTCTTCGTCTTCCAGTTTCCATCCGAGCTCGCAGCATCATTTTTGGGTAGGCATCCCTTGCCATGCGGCCTACATGCGCCCAGCCTTGATAAATCGAACTGTCTGCATGCTTTAACAACACATCAATTTCTGCTTTTTGTATAGTTCTCCAACCTTGAACCTCTCTGACTCCACCATAGATTCTTCTTACAATCTTTCTCTCAAATACCCGCAGTCTTTCCTCATCCTCAGCTCTCATCATCCAAGCCTCCGGTCCATAACAGACCTCAGGCCGCACCAGGGATCTGTAAGGCCTCATCTTTGTTGTCCTGGTGATCACTCTTCCCGCCACATGAAAACCTTGAAAGCTGTAGCGTCAAGACTTCGTTCCATTAATGCAATGTCATCGGCATATGCCAGAACTTGCCATGTTTAGTCGACTACTGTGACTTTCTTATCTGCATTCCCGACAGCCTCATGCAGAGCTAAGTACAATAGTGTGGATGACAGTGAATCTTCCTGTCTGACGCCCGAGCTTACCCCAAAGGGTTCCCAAACATAATTAATATGGCAAATATGTAATTTACTAGGACAAAGTGCTGGTACTTACTTGGGTATCCTCCCTGGTTCTTTCAACATCTCGAAAGCAGTGAGCGTCACTTTATCTTGCACTTTCTTTTCCTTATGATGGAAGTCTAAACAAAAAAGAAGTTGGAAAAGAATTATTCACAACTCGAATGGAACTTGCTTGTAAATATTGAGAAATCAATGAGGTAGGTGTAGGTCATGAATAAAACTAACGAAAAATGAGTAGCTTACTCGTGATAGAAGATAAGGCTTCGTTGCTCCCATTAGATTGGGATATGGTTTTAGAACCTCTTGGCTTTTGACCCGGCACCTTCACCGTCACGTACTGCAGGGGAATCTCCTTGCCGTGAACATCCTCCATATAATCCTGTAAGAAAAATGAGTAAGGTCACGAACATTTTTGAAATGTATCAGCCATTTGGGGCGAATTGAACGATCAAATTTGAATAACCGGCAAAAATTTAAGTTAATCAGTCATGATTCGTACATATCGTTCCATCGTGAGTTACCAGTATCGTAAATCAAAGTTCAAATCTCTAAACTGAAATGACTTTACTGTATATTTTATATCTCGGTTAACATGGTTTAGTCACACTGGAACAGGGGTTAGCCCATTTTTATTTGAAACAAGGTAATTTTAATTTTCCTTAATTTTCTTTGCCCACATAATTAGAGGTGTAAAAAGAGTCATATCATAGGAAGATCAACAACTCTTGTCAATGAACATCGATACAAAAAAAATTGTTATTACAAATGTAGTTAAATGAAGTAAAACATTTTTCATGCCAACAAGCTGAATTAGCATTTAATGATTCAAAAGTATTTCTATCCTCTTAATATTTTCTTTTCAATTTGACGTAAGGAAAGGAAATGAATCAGATAATTGAAAAAATGTATTATAACTCGTCCTCTAAACTTCAAATAAGACTGATACTTTGAGAAATAAGTAAGTTAGTTGGTTGTTCATCTGGTTCTTTTAAGAATTCCCCTTTTTGAACTCAATAGACAATGAAGTAGTGCTAATTACGGCCAATCCAGTAAAGAATATAAAAAATGAATTAACTCGTCCTCTAAACTTCAAATAAGGTTGATAATTTGAGAAATAAGTTGA
Organism: Creontiades dilutus; assembly: GCA_031894815.1. Taxonomy (NCBI): domain Eukaryota; kingdom Metazoa; phylum Arthropoda; class Insecta; order Hemiptera; family Miridae; genus Creontiades; species Creontiades dilutus. The sequence continues at coordinate 525,154 of JAVIWC010001591.1, forward strand.
ATTTTGGTTGTTCATCTGGTTCATTTAAGAACTCCGCTTTTTGAACTCAGTAGACAATAAGGTAGTGCTAATGTCCATCGAGCAAGGATTATCAAAAATGAATTAAGGCAAAACAGTTCATCAAATTGACACGTATTTGCCATTTTAACGCCATACGATACTAGTACCTATGTAATGAAATCTCAATTTTCAAACTTCTTAAAAAAAAAAAAGGACGACTTACAATATATTCAACTTAATAGGCTGTATTCATTCTTACAATTATTTTCATAATTTTTAGAGAAATATTAAAGCAACAAATCTTTATAAATGCTGTCTATTCTGTTTTTAAATCCGTTTATTCCGTATACATGACATGTTGAATGTATGGCAATATTTGACTAAAAAAAGGTTGCACCTAAACAATGCTATTCGTGAATATTTGATATTAGTAGATACACTCCGTAAATATACATAAAACGTTATGATAAAGAACTTACATGCAAACTAGGATGATAGGTGAGACGGCCGTCGTCGCACAAGGTAACATACTTCTTTTTCCATTCTTTATTCAAAGCCTTGCTGCTCTTTTTATAAAGGACACCTTGTTTGACGGGTATCGCTCTACCACTTCCCAACTCTCCTCCGTTCTTCAACTTGTCCTCGCCCTTTTTCGATGGAGTGAAAAGGTTTGATCTTCTACGGTTTTTCCTGAAATACACATTCGACGGTATAGAGGGACGCGAAATGAAACTGAGGACTTAATTGAATTTCTCTTTCAAGCACGTGAACTAATGAATGGTAATTATGGAGAAAGAGACAACGTACTTCTTTACAACTAAGATTCATTAACAAAAATTATTTAAAAGCAGAATTGTCAATGAGTCCTGTTCATGAAGAAATACCATCTGATATCTAGTTTAGAGAATTCCATCAGAAACACTCATTAAGCTCACAACTTCCAAATAATGATAGGAAAAACAGGGACTCGTAGTTCATTACTTACTGGTGACAAGCAAAGATTTTGCCGTAACTGAAGACCTTGAGTAGTAGTTTACCCTTTCAGGAGAAGTAGAATAAGTTGACAACTTAAAGGACTTGACGGCTACCGAAAACTTTGTGAAATGAATTACCTAGGAATAAACTTCAACCAAGCTCGTGTAAACATTTGAAGTTTTTAACGTGAAAAGGTTGTGCTACGTGTACCATTATTGATGCGTTATTCAAAGATATCAGGGAATACCTTCCTCGAAAATCTGCTCTGCGATAGGAGGCGGACTTACCATAGAGTACTCTCTTGGTTGAAAAATATTTAAACGGTTTTGACATTTAAAAAGAATGATTTTTGAGGACAAACATCAGTTATAGCAAGTTTTCATTGGTCTAAACTCCGAGAATCATCAAGAAAGCTATATACCGTCACTAATAGAGTCAAGATTCCCTGAACATTGATGAACTAAATTGGAAGGAAGACCAAACAGATTTTGAAAAGGAAATGACTTTGGAATTAGCCTCCCCGTTCCCGAAGCAGAAATGACCCTTGAGAAACCTGGGGATAATTTAAGAAAATTAATTTTCTTCCCCCGCTCAAAGGCGAAGTTTCAAGTGAATTGGACTTGAAGTGAACCAAGGAAAACCTCTCGTGCGAGGACTCATATGACTTTCTCTGTTACGGAGGCTAATACTGTAGTTAAGTCAGCGGGCAACATTTGAGTGGATTTAGAAAGATTAATGGAGATCGAGAGAAACGTGGAACATGGGTGGGCTTGACAGGTTCCTTGAAGAGCTCACTGGGGAGTAATTTTTCCTCAAAAACTACTTTTATGGTAGGTACTTTCCAACCCACAAGGTAAGTATGTTGGGAAAATAAAAAAAATTGAACTCCAAATTTGCTGTTTTACGGTTCAAGATGTGCATAATCCGAAAATCGATTGACAAAATCCATCCATCCGCAGTCCGGAGCTTTTATCCGAAACTACTGGGTGTCATTCACAAGACATGGAGATCAGTGATAAGCTGAAGCCCCTTGTGGTTAAGTTCGTTCCTAATCGATTTAACGCTGAAATACAAAGGGGCTCTTTTTACGAGCCGCCAAGTTTAGATAATGTACCACAGACTACGTGGTCGAAAAAATCTTTAGTAGACACTTTTTGTTGCAAATTAGTAGTAGAATCGATCCCTTGAAGGAATGAAATCAGTTTTGTAGACACCCTGTATATGGACTCGACGTAGAAATCCACGAATAGAACAACTAAAAAACGTCTGCCAAGTGGGTGTGGCACATAGCTTCCTCGTATCTATAACATGACTGTATAGATAATTGAAAATTGAAAAAAAAAAAAAAATCCCTGAAAATTTCATCGAAATCGGTCAAGAACTCCCGGAGTTATGCTTGTGGCAAGGATTTCACATTTGCGTATGCGCAGAGGCTACTATTGATCCGGGGGTCATGAAACTCATAGGGGACCATCTACACATCAAACCGCACAATCCCTGAAAATGTCATCGAAATTGGTCAAGAACTCCCGGAGTTATGCGCGTAATAAGGATTTCACGTTTGCGCATGCGCAGAGGCTACTATTGATCCGGGGATCATGAAACCTATAGGGGACCATCTACACTCCAACCCGCACAATCCCTGAAAATTTCATCAAAATCGGACTATAACTTCGTGTAGTTTTGCCCGTAACAAGGATTTGCTGACAGACAGACACACAGACAGACACGGAACCAAAATTGTTCAGAAAGGTCTAAAACGCAAAATGCGAGTGGAATTTTTGATTTTGGAGACAAAAAAATTTTCACATTCCGAAAGTGAAAACAATGCTTCCGCTACCTTGGTGGACTCGGAAGCAATTCAAAGTTTAACTAAAACACATCCTACAGTTCACTTAAAGGAACTCTTGAAACAAAATCCCACTCCGATTGCATCAGCTAATGCGATTCGCACATGATGTTTTACCATTCGCACTTGTGTTGAAGTTTCTGTCTGAGTCCTTTAGGAAGAGGGATTGGAAGAACATAAAGCGGTCCGGGTGTGTTCATTCGATTCACTGAAGGGATTCTATTCTATTTACAACGAACTTTAAGCATTACTGTTTTTCTACAGTACAGTGGATTTTTGAAATTCCAGCCCTTTGATTTCAATCTTTGGGATTGAATGGGATCGATAACGTAAATTCAGTCCCAACTGGACTCCAAATATAATTGTTGACCCAAGTTTCATTAACTTTTTGTTCAGTAGTTTCGGAGAAGAGCTCCAGAAAGAAGGTGGCGCACGGCTATAGCGGGCGGACGGATTCTTTAAAAGTTCGATTTTCGGATTCTACACATCTTGAAATTAAGACAAGCTGTTTTTCTTGGTCGATTACATTGCAAATAATAAACCAAAATTATTGAATTAGGTTCGTTTTCAAGCTGATAGGGAAAGTTCTCAAATCGGTTTGGGAAGTTCCCATTTTGGTTCATTTTGTAGTTCGTTTTGTTTGGTCCCATTTTGGAAGTTCCCACATAGAGCAGTGATTTAGGTAGAGATTTAATGGTTATTCTAATACATTAATAATAAACCTGTGTAATAATTTGCAGGGCTTTTTTTAAAAAAATGTTTGGATAGAATATCCATGTACAGCTGTATCTGCATGCAGTGTTATGTTATGTTACATGTAAACTTTAATAAGTTCCTTGACAGTCGTTCCTGGTACATTATTTGCATCTCTGTCATTCAGGGTCCCTACAACTTGATAACTATTGCATTTTCATCGCTGCGTAGTGCTTAGAACTCAATCTCCGCATGTATATTATCAGAAAGGTTTTTTAATCACTTCTAAGAACCAGTTTTTAATGAACTAATCCAAGACGTATCAACCTTGAAAAGGATTTAATATGTCACTAGAATATACTTGAGTTTATACCACTCTCAACATACTGGTAGGAATTGATTTAAACTAAATCCCTGCAGGTAATATCGGATAACTTTTTTTGAAAAAAGATTTCCAAGTTCCAATCTTTAATGAGCCTTATGGCATATTCCTTGAAATCTATAGAAGTCACCGTATCACTCGTACCAGCTTTAAAACAAACGAGAGTACAAATTTTAAAGCAACAATAGTTCACCTGGTGGCCGTCGGTGTGGAGCTGGGTGTAGGTAGATCTTTGGCCGACATGTTGGGGTTGAGGGTGAGGTTGTCCAGCGTGGGGAGCCTCGACAGATTGTTGTTCTCGCTCGTCAGCTCTTTGTGAAGGGTGTGAGAGCTGGTCGACAAACTGTGACTGATACTCCGGTTGTTCGTATCCTATTTCAACATCAATCAATTGAAAACAAGGTTTTGAGTTTCGATGGTCTGAATAATGACCAGCGAACATCACAAGCTGAACCCTACCTAAGCACGCATGAATTACAACAAAAATTATTGCTCTTAATATGATATACAATATTCAAGAGAAACAGCTGTTTTTGATTGACTTGATAACAAATTCAAATTTTTAATGAATCAGAATGCGAAACGTAATGTTGAAATGCTCAATGGATTCTTCTTTCCAGTAATGAAGATGAGTCTTCACCCTGCACGCATGATCTTCTGATCGACTTCTCAATTAACGTAATATATTTTCGATAAATTATTAACTAGGTATCAATTTTGACGGTGACATCATAAGCACCGAATCCCAGAGGAAAGTTTTCATCAAAGATTGGTAATGCAAAACACAATCCACACTTACTTTGATGAAAGGTTGACTATGAACGGGCGACGTTGGTAATATTATCTGAGGAAGCGGTGGCATCGAGATGCCAATAGGAGTTGTAGGCCTCGAGTCGGATGGTCCTAAACTCGAATTCGATTGGCTCAACCGTTGTTGTACTATTTTTTGACAAGCTGGAATAGAGTAATGATCAATTAGTAATTATGATGACTTGATGAGATAAAGATACAGTTAAACACGAACACAATGGTTGCATGTTGTTCATTGTTTCTAGCATCAATTGAAACTAACCTATGGATATAATTTTAGAACCATCGTGTCTGAAATTATTATTAACGTCTTATCTTATTGGAGAATCCATGAAAGAGTACTCACTCGACGCCCTGATGATGATGTACATACATCGAAAGCTCTCGCCACCAATACGGATCCTCCAATAAGCTACATTAATAATAATTTTACTCTTATATCCAGCGGAATTAACCCCTTACACCTTACACCATCGTGGTTTCTTTTCTTACGGCACATTTAATACTGATTATAATAGTTCTTTTATTGCAGTAAACACGGGCATATAGCCCAATTACAATGTACCGATCGCGTGATGAAGTAGGTTTACGATCCAACAATTGATGAATGAAAATGAAATTAATAAACACAACAACGAATAATACAAATTAGAGCCATTCACAAGTAACAAATTAGAAAAAAGCGTGATAATGGATTGCACTTAAAAAATACAGGAACAAACAAATACGTAAAAAATCAAATTAAAATTAAGCAAATTATTTCACAACGTTTCACTATTTTGACTGCTCCTCCCTTTTAAAAATTCAAAATTTTTCAAAATTTTCACTCTTAAAAACGCTGGGAATTGTAACACGTGGGTTAATTATTTTTGTCGTGTCATCTTAAGGTATTTAGGTTTAGAAATGGCGATTATTTGCTATGGGTAAAGTTTTCCGGCTCAGTAAATTTTTCGATCAAAATTACTAAAAAATGAATGAAAAAATAGCTATTACAGAATAAATTGAAACGCAAAAATTAGTTTCTTGGGTAACTTGTTTGAGGGGAAGGTAATTAACAAGGAAAAATCTGGTCTGGGGTCAAAATGAGAAATTTTCATCATAATTTTCGATAAGAAGGGGCAATTTATGGTTCCTTTTTAAACCTCGTGAAAACGCTTTTAATTGTCCCAATTGATATTGTGAGTCTCTGTTAAAGAGAAAATAGGGTTAACGAGGTTTTGCCTGAAGATTAATTTGCAAAACTCAATAGGAATTGGGGTCCGAAGTTAACCTGAATTCATAGTGAACCTTTGATGTACAGTGACATGAAGCAATGTCAGCGCAAATAGACAGTTTCAGAGCTTTAAACATTTTCTTGGTAATTTGATTTTCACGTACTTGCTGTATCAGAGTGGGTTAGATTGTTTCAGGGACCATTCTGGCCCAATACAATTTGACAGGACTTGACAGAAGCGGCAGTAGTGGATTTCCCTCACTCTTTCTTGATGATACAGCAGGCCCTTCTGTATCCTCAAAAGATATAGAGTGTGGATTTAGCCACACTCTGATTGTGCTCGGAATGGAGCACGTGGAGGTCCCAGGATTTGATGGGATGCAGTACTGATTTGGGGCAGGAGTTAATGACACCGAGGTACTAGTCCACATCTTCTTTTACCTTGGACATCCCATAATCGGATGTTATTTTTAGTTGGGTCCATATCTTGTTGAAAAAGACTGAGACAGGACGAGCACTGAGTAACCTCCCGGCCAATCACAAATCATACCTTACATACTAGATTCCAAACTACTATTTTGCCCTGACTATCACAGTTCAATTCTCGCCTACAATCCAAGTCACGTTCACACAATTAACACAATCACAACCTATTAACAAGGACTTCCACACTAGCCAGGGGAGCTGGGGAAAATTGTTCACGTACCGTCTTGAAAAACCCTTTCAACGTTTAGGCCGTAGGTAGCACACGTTTCATAGTAAGAGCACCTTTTGAGATCATTGGCAAGCTTCCTGGCTCTTGCGTCGTCGATTATTCTTGGATTACTTTCACTAATAGCATCTGAAAAGAGTACAAAATCTTAAATTCATTATTTGGGTTCGTTCAAGAACTCGGTTGGTGCTGAATATAATTATACGATGGGCTTACCAGCATGGCATTGAACATCCAAACAAGCAAAGTATTAGATAAAAGAAAGCTAAAAGAGATTCCCAAAGGATTTGAAAAAATAAACCTAGGTAACCTGAATCGATAACTATCGTGAACGGAGAAATCCGATTAGATTCATTAATCATCTAATTTAAATTTCAAGTCATTAGGACTCTTCCACATTTGGGTCAGAAACGGCTATGAGAACAGTAGTTAGGTGATCAAATTGTTTACTAGAATGATCTTTGCGGTTTATTTCATCTTTAGACCATCACGATTGTAAATGAAACGGGCGTTAACATATAAGTTTTGTTTATAGAACTATAATTTAAGCAACAGATTCAGCGCCTTTGAGAAAATCATACTGCCAATATGCAGCTCCCAACCCCAACAAAAAATGAATCAATTAAATACGTCATAGCTGTACGGCCTCCATGTTATACATTGAATAGCCCAAGCTGACAAATGGCAGGTCTTACCTTGAGTTCCGACTAGAATGAGAGGTATTTCGGAGGAGTTGCGGTAATGCGCCATTTGCGTGTAGTAAGTGTAGATGGCGTTGAAACTGGCTTCATTTTCAAGAGAAAATACGAAAATCACGGCGTCCACCCAAGCAGTAAACTGAAACAAGAAATGAAACATTCCAAAATATAATCAATTATTTTAATCAATAGTAGTCCAATTAAAATAAATGCTAAGCGTAAGAAAATGAATATCAAGTTTATTAAATTCCAGAGAAAACCGTGAACTATAAGCTATGAATGCTTCGTTGGGATTAATGTTCCACAAAACTATGCTTATATTTCAATAAATGGTATTTAAAAAAGCTATAAAATGCATAACGTTCGGATCGAACGCAATACTACGACCTTCGGTATTATTCCACTAGAACAATAAAACCCAAACCCAAAATGCTCCAACTTTTGCAAACACTTCCATCAAACAGATCTTCAATGGTCCATCCGTGCAGCATCACTATACGAGAGAATTTTTGCAATCCCCTCATTTTATTTGTTCAACGATTCATGCACCATTTAGAAGGAAGATTATTGATTGTTTTGGCCTAAATGAGAGCAGCGTCAATTTATGGAAAATGTTAAAGAATTTCTGGAGAAAAACTATTGAGAACGCGCCAAAAATTGAGAATTACACACGTTTTCAACATTTTTACCCTTGAAATGAGGTTTTCTAAGTCAGATGAGCTAGGAATGGTCTGGAATCCATCTCAACCGATGTCAAAATTGACTTGCTCTTTGTGAGGTTCGGAGGCTCACTTTTAGAATCAGAAATTGCGATAATTTGTTTGGGATGCATTTCTACGGATCTGCAACCTATTCCAGTCGATTTTTGTTCAGAATTAATAGAGAATGACACACCATTTCAGAATGCCTCAAAACGAATCTCAAAAAATGGTGAGCATGTTTGGAGTTATCGAAAAAATCCCACAAAAACAGTTGAGGGTGAATCCTAGCATGGTTTAGGTCGAGGCATTCTAGAATGTGTAACAGGGGTATACCAAGAAGGAGTGGACTCTTTTTCTAGAATTCAAAATTTAGAATTCGACGTATACTCTCTCTCATTTTTAGAAAAAGATTGGACAAAAATGAAAAATTATTCCTAGAGCAGAACTGTTTTAGGATGCCTCAAAACGGATCTTAAAACATAATGAAAATTTTCAGAGTTATCGCTAAAGGATGAACCCTATCATGGCTTAACCGTCGTTATTCTCTGTGGAGTAACGGGGTTACACCAAAAGGAGCAGATTCCTTCTTAGAATTCGAAACTTAAAATTATTCTTTCTTAAATTTTCTTTTCCAATTCCAATTTTCGAGAAAAACACACAATAAATTAAAAATGACTCGTGGAGTAGATTTGTTTCAGAATTCCTTAAAACGGATTAAAAAAAAAATGATGAAAGCTGTTGATATCGATGAAACATCAATAAAAAACAGTAAACGAATAAACCAGAATAGCTTAACACTCGTTATTCTGCGTGGAGTAACGGAGCTATACCAAAAGAAGTAGATTCTTTTTTATGAATTTCAAAATTGGAATTCGACGTACATTCTGTTTCATTTTTAGGCAGGAAAAATTGTTCCTGGGAGTATAACTGGATGGTTCAAAAAGACGGATTTTAAAAAATGATGGTGATTTTTTGAGAATTTAGAAACAACCCTCAAAAACAGTTGAGGGGAGAGATACATTCCATCATGGCTCAACTCTCGTTATTCTCTATGGTGTAAGGATTATACTATTTTTCAGAATGTTAAGTTTAGAATTTGACGTTATTCTTCCTCATTTTCAGATCATGATTGGATGATCATCTGGAGAAAAATGAAACATTATTCCTGGAGTGGAGCTATTTCAGAATGCCACAAAACGGATTTCGAAAAACGGTGAGCATATTTTGAATTATTAAAACTTTTCCACAAAAACAGTAGGGGGATAAATCCTATCATGGTTTAGCTCTAAGCATTCTCTGTGGTGTAACAGGGTTACGCCAAAAAGGAGTAGATTCTTTTTTTTCTGCTCAGAAATCCTTTCAGACTCGCTGGGGCCAACTATGTTCTTATCCATCCTTCACATAGGAAACTCCCTTCCGACAGTAGAGGGGAAGAAGAGGTACACACTCAATCACTAATCTATTCAGATACCGGTAAACCACGCGATCTCTCGGCATCCCCCATAATCCGATCCGAAGGCGGGAGAGGAGGCCGAGAGATGGAAGATAGCTCTATACAAAAGGAGAGTTATTGAGTTATGACGGAAGGTAGAGTTACAGAGAGAGGGGGCCCGAAGTATAAAATTGCAGAGGGGGCAGAAAAGGGTAATGCGAGGGAAAGTGAGTTTATTAACTATAGGTCGGGTTGAATGAGAGAGAGAAAAAGAGAAAGGTGGGGGTAGCTGGCGCCAAAGGCCTCGGATACGTCTGACGTATCGTCGCCGCCCCTACACACGCAAGATTTTACCGGCGCCAATAACAATCCATCCCCTCCCCACTTTACGACTTTCCTAAATACTTAGCACTTGTCATAAACAGCACGACTTGGTTATGTCTTAGGAAGGGACTGGGTAACTCTTTCAATATACTCCCAAATAACTCCTAAAATATAGAAATTTTAAGAAAAGACAATGCTTGAGAACTATGGATAGTATATGCCAGGGGGTAGGGGGGTTTGACAGTTTTAGGAAAGGAGGAATTACTTTACGCAGAGAGCTGTACAACTCTACTGGATAACACTTTTATGAGAATCCCAAGTAACCACTAAAATTCAGAACTTTTATGCAAAAACAATGCTTGAGAACTATGGACAGTATATGCCATGAGATAGGGAGGTTTGACAGTCTTAGGAAGGGAGGAATTACTCTACTTCAGAGTGTTGTACAAATCTACTGGATAACTCTTTCATTATACTCCCAAATAACTCCTAAAATACAGAAATATTATAAAAAGTCAATGCTTGAGAACTGTTGACAGTATATGGCTTAGGAGAGGGGGGTTTGACATGTCACGTTTTGCTTTATTAATTCCAATAATGACCATTTGTAATCGACCAAGAGAAGAATGTTCAACTTCCCTAAAAAGTTGTTGGTTTATGCTTCAAGAAATGTAAATATCAAACCCCAAACCCAATTGAGAAAATTCCGCCCTACGAAGCTTTTATCAAAAGTAGGAAGGGAGGAATTACTTTAATCAGAGTGCTGTACAAATCTACTGGATAACTCTTTCATTACACTCCTAAATAACTACTAAAATTCAGAACTTTTATGCAAAAACGATGCTTGAGAACTATGGACAGTATATGGCTGGAGATAGGGGGGTTTGACAGTCTTAGGAAGGGAGGAATTACTCTACTTCTAAGTGTTGTACAAATCTACTGGATAACTCTGTCACTATACTCCCAAATAACTCCTAAAATACAGAAATATTATATAAAGTCAATGCTTGAGAACTGTTGACAGTATATGACTTAGGAGAGGTGGGTTTGACATGTTACGTTTTGCTTTATTAATTCGAATAATGACCATTTGTAATCAAGAAAGGAATGTTCAACCTCCCTAAAAAGTTGTTGGTTTATGCTTCAAGAAATGTAGATTTCAAATCCCAAACCCATTATTGAGAAAATTCCGCCGTACGAAGCTTTTATCAGAAGTAGTAATTTCGGCGTGTTAATCAATCGACGCTTAGTGTTAATATTTAACAATTGAACTATCAAAAAAATCGAAATCGCTTACGAAGTGAGCGGGTTATTTTTGTTCGATTGAGGTTAGTGAATCGAATGACTCCACTCGGGTTGCTGTATTATCATCCTTTCGCTCACTATTTGTCAAATTAGTCAGGTAGACGGTCGGGCTACAGAGCCTTAAAGGTCTTAAGCGGGTGGCTCTCGACAGACCACATACCACGGTTCATCCTCGGCAATTATACCGCCCATAACGGCATCTCCCAAGCTTCAATTCAGTCAAGGAGAACAAGCAGAAACATTCTTTGTGTCTGTATTTTTATTTTATCTCGAAAAATTTCATTTGGATTTTTACGAGCGCTTCCTAGTGTACTTAGGAAGCAGTGTCTCAGACTGTACAGTCCAGTTACGGAAATCCGGTGATCCACGTAAAACTTTTACCTAATTGAAGAAAAAATAAATAAAATAATTTAAACAAAAAAAAAACATAAAAAACAATGAACCGTTGTGTAATAATTTGCGTTTTTTTTTTTTTTCAAACGACTTCTACTTACAACGGAACCGTTCCTAAGGAATTGTATCTCCGTAAGTTTCCATCCGACGGAAATGGTTCCCCACTTGTTGGAAAGATCTCTCAATTTAAGCTACAATCTGAGGCTGCCCAAACAATTTCGAAAAATATATAAAACCAGAGGGGTACCGGTGTTTCTCACGAAATGTAAATATCCCGTCGAAGGCTTCTCAAGTTGTCACGATTTTCCGCCGTCAATAAACTGCTGTTGGCAACTGTAATAACGAAAGTTCGGGAACCAAAAAAATCGGTCGCGGAGGGTAGCGCCGTTTATGAATAAGAAGGATGTTTTGGCCATTCCGGCCAAGCTTATGTTGTGCGCTGGAACTCGCTGATCATTTTATGACCGCTCCAGTCAAGATCGGTAGGCAGTTTTCCGGTCTACTGAAAATACACATAGAGCCATACAACAAACAAACATGGTTCCGTACAAAACCGAAACAAATTCCAGTTTAATGGGCACGATATAAAAGCACGTGAACTCAAAGCTCAAAATATAAAACTAATAAATAGACATCCTAAGTACCGTGATCGGGTTGTAAACAGAGAATGAGGTAAAAAGAAGAGATGATTGAGAGTTCAATACACGAGAATTATTGCTAATATCCTGATATCTACTTCCTTCTTACATACTCCAGAGTAATTAATAGGCGCCTACCACCAAATAATTGGTTTACTGTACAACTGTTATTGGCTTATTTCATTGATAGTCATCACATGAAGGTATTGAATGTATCGATAAAAACAAAATTTATCGATAGGGAGGTCCGACAAAAGCTCTAAACTCTCGTCAGTAAAGTGACGGTTTTAATAAAACTGCTATTATATTGAGCTTTTAGCCGATTTTTTCGAGAGTATAGTATAGTACTCTTTTCGGTCGTCATCATGTTCGCGAGTGATAGCACATACTAAAACAGCAATGGATTTTATAGGGACACTTATATACATGTTTCACTATGGTGATTAAGTACCGAGATGGAGTGGAGAGGGAATGAGATGATTTTTTAAACAAATAAACGAGCGTTCGGATGTGCAACACATTTTAATAACGGACATGATAAGAATAAATTTTACAGAGATAGATTGAACATCAATTCACCCGGGGCAGGATGGGCTGCATGGATTGTTAGGGTGTTCGCGGTGGAGTAGCCAGGAATCAGTGGCGCCAAATAGGTATTTCGGTAGGGTTTGAGAGAGGGCACCGAAAGCATAACGAGAGGGTAGCATGACGATTTGAGGTAAATCGAGAGGCCTTTGCTACGGAAATTTGAAGGATGTGGAATGACCCATGGCCTGGCGGGTCGAGCTTTGTGAGCTATAGGTTTTGATATCAGATTCTGTTTCTTACAAAGGGTCTAGTGAAGGTTGGTGTTAACGGAATTATATTTAAGACGAAGTTATCTAACTGTCTTCGGACATGTAGAAATCGATTACAAGGTATGGAGTTCAGTGACCAGCTGAAGGCTATTGTGGCTTAATTTGTTCTTAATTGATCTAACGTGATGAATCATGAGTAGAGCTGTTTTTATGCCATCTAGCATGATCGAGAAAAGAAATGGAGGCTCGAGGCAAGAGTTTAAATACGTACACCTCACTATGTATAATTTGCAGTGTATTCTTGAAACACTTTCAAATTGAAATAAGTAAGATGAAATGAGATCGACCCAATAGCTAAACCACTATCCACCGGTAAAAGGTGGGTTTTGGGTTCTGTACTGAAGGGCACACGGTGAGTGAATTAAGGGCAAAGCAAATTAAGAACAAAGGGTTTAAACGGAGCTGTAGTATGCAAACTGGGATGGCGACCCGATTGAGGGGCTGCTCGCCGCGGCGCCTACGCTATCGACCACCGTCAAGTCTAACTTCGATAAATTGACGAGGCACCGGCTACAGTCGGCTTTGACGACCGCCGTTCGACGCCGGGTAAACGACGGCGAGAGCTTGTGTGGTCGATACCCGTACGAACCGGGGTGAATAAGATATTGACCACCGAAAAATCGGATTTTGGTTTCCACTTACACAGCGTCGGCTTAAAAGCAAAAGGCACTAAGCCCAATTTTTGGAAATTTTCGAGTTTTTGAGGTTTTTTCCAAGTTTTTTCCATTGGGACAATCAGTTTTAGCGCCAGGTCGAAGTAAAACCGAGAAAACTGAGTTTCGTACCACTAAGCCACAAAAACACATTCAATCAGAAATAACTTGTCTTTCAACTGTCAAAAATGTAATTTTCTTGTCATTTCCTTACTTATACATCATTTAGTTTCCGATGGAAAAACAAGAATTATTTTCTGATTATTTTTATTTATGTGTTAACTACCCTGTCAATTAATGTTTTACTTAGTTTGTTGGTCGATGGTTCGCATGCAGCACATCTTGTTAGGCATGAAATGTTAGCTGCGAGTTAAACTTACACCCTGTGTGACAAAAAACATTATTTAGGAAGGTATAAAAAATAAAAACGGCAAGAATGGGGTTCCTTTTAAATTACAAACGGATGACAGCAGGCGTTAAGGGCCAAGGAGGCATTCATCAAACTGTAATCAATAACTTCCACACTAATGGGATAATTTTTGTGAAAAATTGCTAAGATTTAGTACTAAAAAATTACAGACAGTTAGAACAACTACTGCAGCACTATTCCAAGATTCTATGTAAAATAAAAAAGCAGCTAGTATTTCGCTTTTGGGAGAATAGGCAGAGCGAATGCACTAATTCTTCTGGTCTGGCGAAAGGCACCAAGTCATAGTTCTTCTTGTTGGAACTGAACCCAATAGGCGATTCATGTTGTTCCATGAGCTTGTGGTGTTCACTGCTTCAGGTAACCATGTACAATAACCTATAGACGATGACCCAGAAACGTATGAACTTCTACGTTGAAGCTACCACGATTCTAAGAGAGCCAAAACTTCAAATTCGATTCACTCAAAAGCTGATTTTTGAACTTGGTGTTTTTCGCTTGTAAGCCGATGACAGGGTGTCAACTAAGTTATGGGTTATGGGTCTATTAAGTTCTAAAATCGTTGTTTATACAGACAAGATCCGTTATTTCGCGCATACTTCATAAATACATACTTCACTTCAACAATAGGTCCTTAAGGCTTAGCGTCATTGGTGAAAATAAACATATGACCAGTTCAGACCTGATAATTATTAGATTTAATTAATTTGAATTAATGTATATTATTACGACAGATTCAGATGCTGTAACTGATTAAGCCGGTTATTCAAATAACCAGTAGGAATCCAAGATGAAAATCTTGTACAAAAATCATTAAATAGTTGAAAAATAATGATTAAGTAATGGGCTATAAAAGAGCACTATTAGCCAACTATTTATGTAATTGCCATGATACAGTGGTGTATTGTGAGTATTCGTCTTGTTCTGTATCCATTTTCAACATTTGACCTTTACACACGTACATTAATGATTCACTTGTTGGTATCACAACAGAGAATGACTAAAAGGGTAAATGACGAAGACCTTATTTGAAAGAATAGTTCAGAAAAATATAGTAGGTAGGTGTAACATTGAGACTCCTTTCCCAACCTGTAGCAGGTCTTTGAAACCCACACGTGAATGTAAAACTGGTTTAGGTCTTCAGTCTGAGTGTGTGGGTGGAGAAGGGCACCCTTCTTATAACGTATGAATCTTCCAATCAAGATTGCGACGTAGTATGATACAATATTTAGCTTGAAATTACGATGTATCATCGTATTCAGTAAAAATCAATTACAATTAAAATTCGGGACAAATCAAACAATCTAGAAGGTAACTGGACTCTATTAGATCGTGGGAGGATGTTGTGAATTGCGTTGTGTTTTGATAGATATTCGACGGCTCGACTTTTTCAAGCCTTTAAGAATTGAAGTGTTCCATCGATTTTACCAAACGGTTTTCAGCGGAAACGATTTCTTTTTTCTTTTTCTTTTATTAAATAATCGAAGAGGTTACTAAACGAGTGTGGGTTGAAGCGTCTGAACCTCAGAGCGTTTGAAGGCCGCAGTAAGACGAGCGGGTGGGCGAAGGGCCGGGGGTACTGCAGGGGCAACATTATCGAACGCCGCGCTATCTAGGACGACCATGTCCAGGTGGTTTTTCAAGTTGCTCCTTATCTATCGGGATTCTCTCATTTCATTCCAGACAGCGATGGGACATCTGGCTATTGGCGTTCAGCCGATGCAGCCAGTTGGCAACGCCAAAAAAGAGAGCAGACGTGACCGTGGGCACAGCCTTTACGAGGGTGAATGCAGCCCGACCCATCAGCCAGAACGAATCTTTAGTGTAAGAACACAAAGAAGACGCCCATTCGTGCATCAAGACTGATTTTTTAAAATACAGAAACTGCCATTTTTAATAACTCAAGGTTTAAATGATTGTCGAATCTTGAAAAAAAAAAACACCTAAAAAATTCACCAAGGTATTTTACACCTTTTATCAATAACTTCTTTCATGCAGATTAGTTCCGCAATTGAACTGAAAATGAAATAATTTGCAATCATAGTTCTACACGCTCATAGACAGCTGTCAACATTTTTTCAAACGTTTTCCCGTAGTCAAACGTAATTTTCTTCGAAACAGTTCATGTGACATTGTTTTAGCTTGTACGGTTGGAGAGCTGATGTTCTGAAGAAGGTTTTCCTGAGAAGTGGGATCTACAAAACCAGTTTACACTTGCTAGAGAAAACATGGAAAACACGTTTTTTTTCATAAATTCTCCAAATTTGGTCTTCCAAGTCATGGCTCTCTCCGAAGGTGTTTACCAAAATTGATATTGAAGAGTAGTTTAAGAGAGTTACGCCCATTTTAGTGGAGTAAGATCGGAAGAACGAGAAAAATCTTGAAAGTGAAATAACTCGGAAATAAAGCCTCGAAAGAAAATTTAGGAGGCATTGTTTGTTGGGAATGAGCTCTTGACGAAGTTTGATAAGTTTGACGAACTTATGTCAAGACACCCTGGTAAATACATTTCCGCCCTCCGACGCTCACTAACTAACCGAAACAAGGAAATTCGCTCAAAAATCACAAATTAGAAAACTTTTAATAAAGGGGTTGCCTTCATGTTCGATTTCTTTACAATAACTGTGAATCAATGAAATGAAAGAGACCACTAAGGTTGTAGTTTGAAACGATCGTTCTTTATAAATTAGAATTATTACTTGTAGAAAAAAATGATTTCATGTATTACATTTTGTAAATTAGTGGTATGTATTACCAATCGAAAAGAAGTGAAGTGTGCAACAATGATCAATGTGATTAGTACGACAAAGCTCTCAAGTCAACTTTTTTGCTAAGAAATCGGAATTCATTATCAGTTTTCAAACGAATATTGACATGAGAGGTCATAAAATGACGTGACGTGGTCAAGTTAACAATTACAACATTCGTATAAACCTTGCTTGAATGTGTTTCTCCATTTTGTAGATGATTGTACATTACAATGAGATACTTAACTAATAACGAAACTTAAATCATTTGAACTGTAGCTTTTACAATACCGAAACGGTTCTGTATCCAGATGGGTTACCGGTTAATAATTAACAATTATTGTTCTTACTCCAAAGACCTAAAACTAGGTAGAGAAACGAGGACGGGCATGATTGTTCATGTAGTCTTGAAATGTGAGGTAATTGTTACCTAATAATTTGTGTACTACGACGAGAGGGAAGCAATAATCGTTTGTCAACACATTGGGATTATTGAACTAGGTCATATTAGGATCAACCGTCATGTTGGTCATCTCCTTCTCGAGTCGGAGTTTGCCGTGAAACCTCGGATACCTACGTTCGATCTGCAAACCCGAACAATCAGCTTCACTTAAAGTCGTAGTTCATAGGTTGTTATTGACGATGAGTAACGAATTTACAGTTTTAACTTGTAAGAAGATCTGATACGGAGATTTTTCTCTGAAGGTGATAAAGAAATCTTCAAAAATGGGGAGGATCGGGCAAATGCAGAGTGCAAAGAAAATTTATTGTTACAGTTTTCAGATCAATTTTGGTCCGTGTGTGATGAATCTATACACCTGGCAAGATTATAAGGAATTGGAAAGGATTATTCAAATTTTACACGCGTTGCAAACTAGATATTGCGATGTGTTCACAGCATGGCAACGGAGATAAAATCAAAAATATAATCCTCAATAGGCTTTTGTGTTTTTTCGTGGATTTTGGGAACGCCTTGTCTAAGTGCTGAAAGATGTGATGCGTAAAGATTCAGGCAACGCATCTTTGAGCTACGAAAAACTAACGACTGTACTTTGTGAATGTGGGAGAATAAAGAACAATAGACATTTACCAACGCATCTGAAGATCCTGGTGATCCAACTCCTTTGTTGTCATCAACGTTTCTCATTAGTCTAACAGGGAATAATGTTGTGAATCTCGATCAACTGGAAACGATGGAGATATTTGCAAGAAGTCAAAGAAGAATTGCGTAGCCGATTCCAGAAGGAGTATCTCGGATTTCTGCGCTCCAGTAGCCACAACAGACTCAGTAGACAATACAGGAGTTAGCGATGGTACAGTAACTATAAGAAATGGGATGGAACCGTAAAGAAAGCAAAGTTAAAAACTGCCAGAGGAATAGTAAGCCACTCTATCATCTTCTCTACGAACTGGAGATTACGAATAAAGCACCAGAGATCTATCCAGAAATGATGGACTCTCCTGGGGAAGCTGTTATTGAATCTGATCGAGAAAATCAGCTAATCCCTCCCATTACAACCAGGAGTGGACGATTAAAACGAGAGATTTTGGATATCTACGTTTTATCCAAAAAGGTGGGAGGATGTTGCGAGAACCAGATGTTACGATTTCTCCACTGCCTGGATAGCAGTGACGCAACACGAGACGCTTTACGGCTCAAAGATACAGTTCTCACATAGTTTGGATGTTTTTTCGTGGATTTTGAAATTATGTATTTGACAGGAATATTTTGATCATTGAAAATATAAGTTTATGTTCGAGTGACAGAGTTTTGTGTTGGTAGCAGAGGAGTACACAGATTAGCCAGTGCAGAGTCCTGGAGTTTAATCGCACATAGCAGGTTCAATCAGTCGGATCAAAAAGGGCAGATCCAAATGTGAATTGTGTGGACCAAATAAGCTCAAAATCCGAGAGTTATTTTAAGATGGTTCAAAACAGTTCTCACAAAGTTTAGGTTTTTTCGTGTATTTTGACCTTAAGTACGTAATAGGAATCCTGATAAATATTTTGAGTTCAATTAGTGTTTTGAGTTGGTTACAAAAGGAGTACACTGATCAGCCATGGCAGAGTCCAGGGGTTCAATTTCACATTATAGGTTCAATCAGTCGGATCAAAAAGGGTATGTGCGCAGATTCTAATGTGAATTGTATAGCCCAAATAAGCTCAAAATCCGAAAGTAACTTCAAGATGGTCGTAAGATGAAATAGGCACTTCATACCGACCCAATTGAACATTTGTACTGCGAGTGCGCAAACCTAAAATCCCTAGTTATAGGCAGTAATACATATTTTCCTCTTTTTGTTCAAATTTTCAAGGATGTAAGTACGGTTTACTTAGTATGGGACTCAAGTCGATACTTATCATAAAATATGACGTTGTTCCGTTGTAAGTGTAACGTGTACAATATGTGTGAATAATTTCTGTATAAAATGAATACCTTTCCTTGCGCCATTAAAGAAAAACAGTGTTGCCTTTTCGTTTCGATTGTTTTAGAGGTAACGAATTAAACAAAAAACATTCCAATCTTTAACTTTTATTAGAGTTTATTTGAAAATTATTCCGGATCGACTTGTTTCAAAGGAGGATATGCCATTATTTACTCATATCCTGAACACGTTCCATTATTGCAAGAAAGAATTCGTAAGTTGGCGACGGCGGACGGGCAATTTAAAACTTTTTTTTAAAGGTACGATTTTTTAAATTTTAGTATCTCAAAATGAGCCATAACAGTTTGTGGGAGGGTCAGATATCATTTTAAAACACTGAAAATAGTAAAACGAAATGAATACCAAGATGATACAGTATTCGTTCTTGGCTCAAGATACGACATTCCAACTCATAACTGAGTTTTTACCGTTTTTTTCCATTTCAGGGCTTGATGTTGAGGTTTAACCGGTGAGAAACGCCAGCATCAAAACGAAAGCAAATGCATAATTTCTGTAAGCCCGCATTTGAAAGAGAGACCGAGGTCCTTGATATTTAATGAGAGAGGCTTGTCTCAAAATCTCCGCGAGCGATTCCATTTTTAATTGTCCTGAACGTGGAATATAGTCGAGTGGGAGTTGAGTTCCCTGTAGACAAGTTGACCTTTCCTTTCAAAGCGCGTAGCTAGTCATCTAATATCAAAGCAATTTCCTTCTCTCCACCGGGTTAGGTCATATCGGATGATCTCGTAACTGGTAAATATAAACTCCAGCGGCATCACGTTACACCAACGAATGAACCATTCCATGAACCGTTCCTACATTAGGTAGGTGCATCGAAGTCGTAAGAACATACGAACACCGTAATTGTGCCTGTTACGTTTGAACAGAATACGCAACATTCATTAAATCTGAATCCGAACTTGGGAAATGGGAATTTCGTTAAAATCATAATAATCTATCTGTAGAAGTTATGATTATTACAAGGATTGTTAGTTTGTGAAGAACATTTTAACAAGTATTGCAAGGTAGTTCTCAATATTTCAGAGGAACTTTCAGCATGTTTACATTGAATGGCTTCCCGTAAAATGACAACCTTGACAATTTTCGGAATAGAATACGTATACACTGTGGAAACCATCTCACTATACTCTTCATCTCTTGTGAGGGAGTTCTCCGTTTTTCAAAGAACACTGATCGACATGCTGAAAGGATATCTATCACAGGTAGCTAGTAGGATGGGTAAAATCTAATTTCAAATGTTCATAATAAGGGCAGTATTATGTGGGTGTCCATGGCAATGAGTATGCTGATCATCTTACGAGACAGCCATTGGTGATAGCAACATAGAGCCAACTCCTTTGGCATCAGTAATGGAAAGGTGAGGTCGTTGGTTTAGATGGTGTTCTTCAGAACACCACTATATCGGTCCTCTCGTGACCCAACTTTCCAAGAGGGGCTGAATCGTGGTCAATCAGGAAGCTACTGGCCAAACACGTCATACTCACGGACACCTGCTGAATGCAGCAGCTTCCAATGTTATGCGTGGGAGATGTGAGGGTGATCTCTCCACCCGCCACATTTGTAATTGAACAGCCCTTAAGGACGTCAGAGTCCTGCATAGACCCTTTCATTTTGTCGATGTTCTATCAGACCAAGACAGAGTCCAGTTCTTGCTAAATTACTAGCTCTACTATGAACTGCAATACTTCTATTGTGTGATATATTCATTTCCACTTAATCATACCTAATTCGACTTAGATATAACACAAGCTCAGCCGTCTAGCCTCAGTTCAGTTCACCAGTTGTAGTTTAAAATCGTGCACGACACAGTCCCCCACTTGACACCAAGCGCAAAATCACTAATGACCACCCAGGTTTTGGTGCCAGTAAAGTCTCGAAAAAAAAGGGCATTACCGCTCCCAATTCACCGGTAAAGAATCCACCTCCGAACTTTTCGCCCGAACACTAATCAAGAAGAAGGCAGCCTAATGGAAGACGGAGCCTCGCTGTCCCTCCTTGATGAGTAACATTTGTTGAAAGATATAGCACAATAAGGCGCTGTTGCGTTTCTTTCAAGTCAAGCTTACGACTATCGCTTTGGCCATAAAGGAAATTGTACCTCTTTCCATTCCAACAAAGTTCTCCAACTAGGAAAAAACTAGTTGGTACGTTCATATACGGTTACAATTTTCATGCTGGTACGAATAATTTTTATAATTTTTATAATTAGAGAGATAATCACATTAAACAAGAAATAGCCACCAAACTCGGGGGTAAGCTCCGAAAATGTTACGTCTTTCAGGAATTTAACATCACAGCGAGAGCATTTTCTACTATTCTGTCCAATAAATACAAATTCAAATGTTTTAGCACAGTTTAACTCTTTTTTCCATATTTCAACGAATCCGAACGGAGGTTGTTTGAAAAATTTTGTATTTGTGATCGCGCTAAAAACTACCACTGGGAAATTCAAGATTCAAAGATGCCGAAGTTTTTTCAAAGGCTTCGTTTTACAAATCATTGAAGATTTTAAAAATCAACCGAGAATTGAGGGGGTTTTAGGGGGAGTGAGAAGATTTCAAGTTTTCGAGCAAGTTTCACAGGAAACATGGGCCTTTGAGAATTTCGTTGAATTTATTTGATCGTTGAGAGAGTTGTGTGAAAGATTTCTAGCCACGCAGACGGACAGAAACAATATGGAAAACTACAAAAAATAATAATAATAAATAGAGCATTTCATATTTATAATTTTAATTTGTAACTAAGTTTGTGTCATCACTGAAGAAATGGACATCGGAATTCCTCTAGGTAATATGCATGGAGACATTTTGGCTTATTTATATAAATAGAACAAAATTGGATGTGGTTCCACCTGGATGGTTTTGGAATTTGAATACCTGTTTTGTACTAATTCGTTTGAAAACCTTGCAGTACAATGACCTGAGTGAAAGGGATCGGATGTTACATCATAACGGCCGGAGTTTTTTCCTCTCTTCTCTAATAATGAATCTGAAATGAAAACATATCTCCACGAAAAATACAAATTATGAACAGACAAAAGACCTTTGCGAGAAGACCTGGTGAACGGAAATGAAAAATAATGACAGCGAATGTTTCAGGTTCGGATTTCCAAAAGTGAGGACAAACATTTTCTGAAGCCAGATTTCAATTCTTAATTGATATTAATCAGAATATATTGAAATAAATCGTTTTTTTGAGGGGCGTTAATGGTTTTGAAGCAATTTAAAACGATTTCTCAAGGTAACATTTGGTCGACTATTCGATTCGGTCTTTCCGTCATGATTCCAACTTGAAGGCACTTATTTCGAGCAGGAGAGGTATTGCACTAGTTGTACGTTCTCAAGATAGAAATTTCACCAGACTAGCTCGGTCCATTTTAGAGGCAAAATGGGTTAGTATTTCACGTTTTTACGCCTTTTTCGATCTTATTAATCCTGTAGTGAGTACTAACATCGACATTTTATTCTTTTATGTTGCTTGAGATGCCCTTAACGTTGTACAGGAGTTTTGTAAGTCCTTACCACCCCCCACATTCATCCATCCCTTCACGTGTAATACATCAGTATGAAATGTGAAAATATGAGCTCAGATAATAGTAAAACGCATCCTTCTCAAAATTTTTTTCAAAAAATAAGAGGTTAGTAATACCTCCCTTGATTCTTCTGGTCGTTACCCTTAAAAAACACACAAGGTTCGCCCAAGATTTTGGCATTCATTAACAACCACTGATCGTAAATATAATCATAACATTCCGAACTCAATACCTCAGGGACAAACCTCAGAGATAATGTCCAAAAATGCTAACTCTGGGCCAAACTCAAGGATTCGATTGTATAGGTCATTTCTAACAAAAATGCCTCTTAGAGATTTTTTCTTACTCAACTAGAAACCCTTTTTTTCACTTTCAAGTCTTCTCGACCTTACTTTAGTTAAACGTACTTAACTCCCTTAATTTTCATGCAAAATAAAATCTGAGGATATCGTTGAAAAGAGCGTCAAATTTCTTATCAGTTTTATACAAAATTCAACTTTTTTAGCTTAGTCATACCGGTAAAAAAAAAAATTGAAGGAACTTTGAAATTTGACGATTTTGTTAAAATCAGCGTTTTTTCTTCTGCAATCATCTTTGTTATAACGGAGGTCAATTGTCGGGCGCTCCTCGGGAAAAACTTCCTCAGAAAAAATTCTTGTAAGTGAAAAAAAAGGGTTTCTAGTTGGGGACACTGTTTATGGTAGGATTCACAAACTTAAAAAACGGATTGTGAATAGAAGAGAGATGGGCTACAGGTTTTTGAAGAAGTATCATGTTGGTTTCACGTGTCATTGGGCAACTTCTCGTATGGTTGGTGGCAGGAAATGGATTAGAAATCAAGGAATGACGCATTGTCCATGAAGAATGTTCCAAGGTAAAAATCAAGAATTGAGAGAGTAGGAACGTTGTGAGTGGTTGCTTACTGTACGTAGACTTTAAAATAGGTGTGTCGGAAATTTCATTCCGATCCCCCGTAAAATTTCTGAAAATGTTACGAAAGTTGTTTTCTAAGGTACAGAATTTGGAACAGCAAAAGCGAAACGACGAATTATAATTAAATAATAGCTAAACTACCTGTTACGAGTCGCTGGTGTTGTCTGGAAGTAGTTTACAACACAAATATCATCCGTTTTTCATGGAAATTTTAATAATTTACGACCGACGGGTGCAAGACGGGAGGGCCAACGTTGGCGGCAAAACGGAGACTAGAGTACGCGGGAGCCGTAAGGCCGGCGCCCGGGGGCGGCGCCTGCGCCAGGGGTGGTACGGAAACCAGCCAAACAAACCCACCCCCTACCGCAACAATTATTAAGCGTTTACGGATTTTTCACGGGCGTAATTGTAACCCGTAAAATTCGACGGTCGTTAAAATCTCGTTAAAACGGAAGCGAAAAAAAGGGAATACAAATAAAACGGAGATGGGATCCCATTCCTAGCAAAATAGTTGACGGCACGTGCCCATGTCCGAGGTCGGATCGAGCGGGGGCCGAACGGGTCGACCGTGACCTCGAAATTTCGCTCCATATTTCCGTCAACACGGTTTACGGAGGAAATACGAATCAACACAAACGTTAGCACGTCGATTCGAAATGGCCACTACATGATTTTGGGGACTGGTTCTTTGTAGGGCCCGGTGGGGCTAGCTTCGACACCGTTACGTGATGTATGAGGGCGCAAACAACACGTTAGATGTATGATATGACTCGAAATTTGTAATGTACCTGCAATTGTTTTCCCGGAGAAATGGTATCTTACTAATTTTTAGTGGAATCAGTAACGAGTATCTGTAACTAACTGTTTTGTGGTACCTGTAAAAGGTTGGCTAGAACAGGCTTTTTACAGATTAAAACTCTCTTTTTTCGTAGCACGCTGAGGAACTGTTTCATTTTATGAAATCAATTGAGAAGGAGGTAAAAGTACCAGTGAACTACACGACTGTATAGAAAACTTGCAGATTTTAACTCACCAAAACCTATTATGAATATTATTTAACAAAAAGAGGGTTCTGACAATTGGAAAACGATTGGTGATGAATCCTCACCAAACACATATGAGGGGTATTCGTGAATGTGAGGTGGTGTCAACATGGCAAACATCGCCATTGGAATTCTCTCTTCAATCAATCAAGTTTATCATCACTTTTGTCGCTTACAAATAGACTAGTAAATAGCAATTACATGTTTTACTTTACCTTATTCATCTTCAGTTGGAGGGAGCGTTTAATAATTATAAACCAATTAGCATAGGAAGGCTATTTGATACAGATATAATAAACATTTTTTTAATTTGTATTGATGAACTAATAATGGGTTGTTGAGCGTAAATTAAATACGTTTGTCATTTTCAAATTAATTCCGGTCTCGTTCTCCTACTAGTTTCACATTTTCTTAACGGCATCATCAGGCGGTGATTGGAAGTGAAGCATCGTGCGGAGTCATAAGTTGTAAAATATACACTTCTCACTGTGAAGTGGGAAATAATAAGTGTGGATGTGGTTTTTCGTATTATTGAAACTATCTATTGGAATACGCCTGAATGGATCGGCTAATATCCCTCCACACCTACTCTCAACCTCAAATTGAAAATTCCCGAGGTCTGTTGCATAACTATACCGAAGGGGGATCGGGGAAAAAGTCAGTACACCATAGTGAGAAATGTGTATTTGACAAATCATGACTCCGTGATCATAAATCCAAATCTTTAGTTCCGGTCAGTCCCTGATGATAATTTACGTGATGTAAATGGCGAAACTAGTATGAAGACAAAAACAGAACACATTTGATGAAACTAAACCTATTTTCTTCACCCTAAACCACTTGCACATTAATTTGCAACGTTTTCAAGTAGAAAGTAATTACTCCTACACTTCCAAACCGAATGAATATCTTAATCGTCCTAACAATGATTGATAGGCCATTTGGGAGAATTGATGAGCATCTCGACATGACAAGCTTCAGCGTAATCTCGACATCACATGTCATGAATGTATGGAGAATTTCGAATTAATGAGTGACCTCTTCACTAATCATGTCTAGACTTCTAATTTGGGGTATTATCCCTGGGCTGAAGAATAGTACGTTCAAAGAATGAATTTGGTGATTCGCAAAACTAGGGAGGGATCTAAGGACTTTTCCAATTGGAGAATAACGATAACAGATTCGGAGCGTGAGAAGGGGGGGGGGGGGGGGACCGAAAATCTCAAGGCCAATCACCTACATCGTTCAGGGAAGATATCTACTATTTTAATTTCTGGGCCACAGCTAAAAACAAAAAATAAACTGTTAGATTAGGTTAATGACGGGAGACAAGAAAGGTGGTCAACAATAAAATCCCGGTGCGACTAGATATTTGGTTCAGGATGCTCTTTAACATAAAATGTTGTTTATATTTCAAGCATCGGCAGAGAAAATTAGAGTGATTTTTCAAATTAATGCTTCTGTTTAAATGCATGAGTAATTATACATCCAAATACATCGTCTGACAAAGGATCATCCTTATCATTTGCTTTCACATATAAGTATTCGGGATTTTACGAACCTTACGAATTTCACGAAAATCGGCAACTACGAACAATTTTCAACCCAACTTACTAATTTTGTAAGATATGGCATAGAAAGTTATATACGCGAGAACAATAAAGATCAGGGAGCTGAGGGTCACCTATAAATTCTATTATGATATTTATCATCTAGTATCTATTTCTGAAGGTTATCTTAACGGATACATATCAGATTGATCTTTTTGGAAAGCCCTAAACTATGTCCGTCCACAAGGGCAACGGGTGTTGCTGGAGGTCAGGCTGATAAATTCGTTCAACCTCGGCACAAACTGTTGTGCTCCACCCCAATTTCGGTAGCACATTTTTCAACGTAGCTCTGAGAGCTAATTTTTAAATGTTATAAATCATAGTTGTCAAACATTTTCCCAAGTAGTTTTCTGCTTAAAAAAAGTAATTTTAGCTATCTTTATCAATTTTTAAGTATTTCTAGAACTTGGAAACATTTTTCATGTTCAAAAGCCACTAATTCATTCTCTCTTTTGAAAGGTCTGATTTTTTGGGAAAATAATGGATTTTTAAACTCATTCCTAAGGAAAAATACTGTCGGAAGTGGCGCATGGTTACGAAAATTGTTTAAATCCAGGATTAGCTGATTTTCATAAAGAAAATTTAAAAAAATTGACAATAAACATTCTCGGACCCAAAGCGATAGCATCAATTTCTTCTGAAAACCGTTAAGAGAAATAAGAGGTAAATTAGTACCTAATTATTTAATTTTACTATTTTTTATGATGTGAACTGTAGTAAATTAATAGATTTTTATAGTAAGCTGCGCGGTTTCTTATAAATTCAAGGGCAGTGTGGTATCACTACTGCTTTTCTGGCGTTACGTATTTGTATCATAGCAATAATATTATGTAGAGGTTGTAGAGAAAGGTAGTGAGCCACCGGTGTAAGTAGTGACATATTCGCAGAGGGGGCTATTAGGGACCGCTACGGTATCTGATTACGATCGATAGGTAACCAGTCATGGGTATCGCAAGTAATCCTTTGAATAAGACACAAGATACAGTCAGCGTAATGTAGCGAGAAGACCTGAACTGAGGAATGTCAGCTGCTTCATTTCACGAATCCGAGGAACTCAACTGGAGTGAGAAGGAACTCACTGCGAGACTGAGCACGTGGGTCGTTTGTCACAACGCAGATTTCCGTTGTATTGATTCACTAGGTAGCTGAATCAACTATTATGACGTATAAAAATAATATGTGACGCTATAAATGCAATCGATGATAAAGAAAATAATGTTGCAATTATTACACAACTACATAATTTCCGTATAATACAGTTTTACTGCACAGATCGCTAGTCAATAGATAATCACTGAACAGAGCCAGTTCGATCAACGTTTGAACTTTCTCATAGAAACCACGAAATTTCAGTAAGTTTTAAGCTCAAGTATAAAGATGTGCAATGTTTTTTGTCCAATTGAATACTATATATACCAATAAATTAATAATTATAAACCATATTTATTGAAAACAACACTCCTAAATCGGGTATCATTTTTGGCAATCCAATATCTTCAAAAGTCCAGTACCGATATGTTTTTCAAAGGTTTTTTCTCAGCCGTTCAATTGTGGTTTTGTAGTATTTTTTTCATGAAATTTCACGGAGAGTTCGGATTTGCGAATGAGATTAGGGTTGGCATCTAATAATAAAAGCACTGAGCACATTTTGCGCGTGAGCACCCTAGGAAAAAATCATATTTTTTCAATATTTATGTTGAGGTATCTTAAAACTTTTGGTAAAACATATTGTAGGTCCACAATGTGAGCTAAGAACAAATGGTTTGTTGTTATCGGCAGAAATAAATTACATATTTCAAGGAATGAAATATGTGTTTGTTGAGATCGCATCCTTACAGAAGGTTATGGTGGGCTCCAGCTTGAAAATAAAACAAATAATAATCGAGGTCTTCTATAGGTCATAGGCATCAAAGAAAACGTGTTGCTCTCACGGTAATGCCGTTCCTAACAAGTTAGATTGTTTAATGGTATCCTCTAATCTCCAAGAACGAGTCACGAAGAATAAGCAAGAGAGATCTGAAGAACTTGTGGTACAAAATTGTTATAGGAACACACGGTGAGGTAGAAACAAATGGTTTGTTGACAAAGGCCCAAATACGTTATTTCAAGGAATAAAATACAAGTTCGACGAGACCAAATCCGTACATAAGGCCGCAGTGATTGAGGGGTCCAACTTGAACGTACAACAAAACGGTTAACTAGGGGTGGGGCAGATCGGATACCTGTCTCCTGATTGACGTGTGCCCTACAGAAAAGGTAGCTATACGTCTGGGTTTTAGAACGAGAAAGCAATAGGGACGTGGAAAAAAACAACCACCGAAGGGGAGGGGAAGAGAATTCTTGAAAAGAGATCTAGAATATGAAAGTGAAAAGGGGGGAACGTCGAAAAAGGAGGACAGAGCGAGCTCATTAACTAAAGAGCCGGCGGGAGCATTGTTCCTAAGACGTCGTTAGGGGTTGGACACGAAGCTGAAAGGCCGGGGGGAGGTGTTGCGGGTAGGCAAGATTAGGGGGTATACAAGCCCCGTGGAAAATACACAGCTCAAAATTATGAAACGCACTCTTGAAAAACACCTTCTACGATGAAAAGGCGCACCAATTACGAGCACAAACAGATCCGGCAGACGGAGTAAAATGCGTGAAGCTTTTATAAATGTGAAATGCCTTCGACTGGGTGTTTACTCGCCCTGTCGAAGTACGGCCGCCCCGACGGTGACAGTCTAATTCATTCCTTACTTTTGGTTTATCATTCAATAATAAACCATTGTAATCGCTCCTGAAAAAAAAAAATAAAATAAAATAAAAAAATCTAACCCCCCCCCTGGAACTTTTATGGTTTGCGGTTCAAAGGGGGTCGAATCCGAATCTGCAATACACAATTTTTCCGTCCGTCCGCCGTACGGACGATTTCTCCCAAACGGCTGGAGTAAAATATCTGAAATTTTCAGGAAAAATCAATATTGATCCGACAACGCCCCAATTCTTTAGCCAGCACTCTCACTTAATTTAAAGTGCCCTTTAAGGGTTGTCAAAGTTTTGTAAAACCCCTAAAAACCTCAAAAAAAGTCGAAGTGGCCTAAATTTGGACTCATTTTGAAGAACTGTCCATGAGGAATCGAATGAGCCCTTCCCCAGGTTCGTGGCTCAAACCATTCCCAATTACGGCCCGATTTATGGTGCCAACATTTGCGTTTTTTTGGTTTATTATTGTTTATGTTTTCATCGCAGTAACCTAGTGATGTAGTAATGTAGTGACGTAGTAATGTGGATACTGGAGTGAACTCCTAAAAGGCTTTGTAGCCTATACACGGGTTGAAGCATTCTGATACGCATGAAACGCTGCAAATTCTTCCACTGGGGTTTATTATTCAATTGGCTTGCGTTCATGATTTGAATTTCTACTAAGCTTTGGAGTGTGCGTGTTTCACAAGTGATAGAGCGATTATTGAATTTCAGGAGGCACACAAATATGTTCAACTGATCAATCCAAATAGGTATTTTGGTTGAGAACCGATTTACGTGCTCTATGCATATCTCCTGAAAAATTCAATAATCGCTCTATCACCTGTGAAACACGCACACTCCAAAGCTTGGTAGAAATTCAAATCATGAACCAAGCCGATTGAATAATAAACCCCAGTGAAAGAATTTGCAGCGTTTTTAAATTGATGCTACGGAAGAGAAGCTTTGTATTCATGCAGTAAATCAATACCTAATTTAACAATCCACTCTCAAAATCATGTGAAGAATGTGGTGGACATGTTCCTTTATTTCATTTTGGGGTAGATAGATAGTTTATTTTATTTACATAATTTCACATGTTACATTCTTCAATTGAATAATAACTGATGACCGAGCTGGAGAGAGTAACACTGTGGCTCAGCCCGGAGTTGGTTCTTACATCTAATTTTTATAATGTACGTACCTATAACACCGTATTTACACCACACTGATTATTAAAATTTAGATTCCACTTCCATGAAATGATGTACTTAGTAGGGATGTGCATTGTACTGCGAAACTGATGGTTTGATGACTTGATAGCATAATGCAATGGTCTGTTGTATAAAATGATGACAAATCCTGGGGAAAATGTACTTTTTAGACGAAAATCGTGTAGAGGACGTCGAATATGACTTTGATTTAGCACTGCATGATTGAGAAATGGATAGAGTAGGTACGTTTTGCTCGGAATACACCTCAATTGTTCAGTACGTTTTGGTTGAAAACTCGATTTTCATCGCTCATTTTTCAATGGATAGAGCACGATTTGAGATAAAACGACTTCATTTTCCTGAAGAAACAGTTTCCAAACCCGTAACCAACCATTAGTTTGAAATTGAAAAAAAAGTGTTTAGTACTTTTTACGATGCAACCTCTTCACGTATGTGGCCATCATGGACCAAGAGGAGAACTTGTGAATTGGGTAGTTAGGAAGCCTTAAAGAAATTAATAGTTTGATGTTCCTATCGCAGATAGTGTCACAATCCTATCACCAGTACTGCTCTGGCAGCATAGTTCTCATGGCTGCAGAAACAAAGAAGACGCAATATACCTCCAGGCGTGCGAGCAGAGACACTGTCCATTCATCCCACAAGTTTGTACAATGGATCCCGTATCAGTTCCCTAGATGATGAATCCTGAGACTCTGGGTAACAATTATAATAAGCCACAGGCCACTGTGCAAGGTTGGCTAAGAACGAAAGTGGTTTTTCCTCTTTTAGTGCTACTACCTGTTTATGCACATGAGGGACTCGAAAGACTTTGAAGAGCAGTGATGAGCTGTTATGATTGGAGCCTAACCTTCAAACCTAAACCTCTGAGGGACTGTCGTTTTGTGTCAAGTTCAAGGAGAGCATGAGCTTCAAACAAGGATGGTTCCCCCCAACCTAACTCTTCCCTTTTAGCTCGATGTGTGCCTAAATGTAACCAACTTTTCAAAAGAAAATTGGGGTAACTTCCAACAAAAATAAATTAATTATAACTTATCCGTTTGTAAAACCTAAACACCCACATTATAGAGGAAATGTTTGTAACATGAGAGGGAATCGTATACACCATATTTTCTTCTAACCTACTTCGCCACCCGTTCAAGCTGTAACCCCTGTCCGCGAACAGGGTGAAAAGGGTGCAGCTTTTTTGTCTGAAAACCCTTAAACTGGATCTTTACAAGCTCACCCTAAAGAAGTAGGCAACTCGCCAGGCTTTTGCTCGACATTCTCTCAGACGGTGACCATGTAGTACATACCCGCTTTTCAGCCCTAATACTGAGAAAGGAAAATATTGCATCCATGTGATAGGTCTATGATTTTAAGAAATTAATTAATTTTACATTTCGTATGAATGCATCCGTGTAGCTCCACGGGAAATTGTCTGACTTTGGATATCTCTGGACTTGTGAAAACACTACATTTTTTGCATTTGACGGCGATGGTGCCAATCGATTCGACGGCAAAAAATTAATAAAAAACAATATTGACAGCGACTTAAAGTTGAAACTAAAAGAGGTAGAAGCCATGTAACTGGTTCTTCATGTTGCATGGGGTGCTGACTTTATTGAGGCTAATGCATTCATATCCAGGGTCCCCGAGTCCCATTGCCTTAAATGTTGTGTTTAGCACAAATAGGGATGACATCCATGTGATGAAAGTTCAACTTCCAGATTTGTCATAAGAACATGTACGTTGCACTGAATGCTGCATTACGACTAAATCGTCGAGTTGACTGATTTTGAGAAAATTTTAATGACTTGGCCTAAAACTCGAGATGGAGGTTCCAAAATCACATGCATTCCAATCACAGGGCACTCGAAATCTGAGCGAGTTTTATCGTTTTAATTTAACTTTTTAGTTGTTGACTAAGCCCTAAAGATCCTATAAGAAAAAATCGCGACTCATTTTCTCTGTGAAATGAAATGTAACTAGGTACTTGCATATAAATTGTGATTAATTGTTTAATTAAAAGAGCTGAAATGTTCCATTCAAAATGTTTAGTACGGCAGGATTCAATATGTGGAAATTGAAATTGAGAGCAGGTTAGGCACGACGCGGGAACACCCCAGTTATCTCCCCATATGCCGCGGTCGTTGAAGTTTGCATACTTGAGCCCACTTCCACTTAACTCATTTCATCAATAAACAGAACTGCCGCTATTGGGACTCAGAAATCGACAACGAGAATAGCTTCTAAGACACATCTCCACAGGGGGTTCTGCGAGCGTTCGACATTAGTGACGTAGCACGGACGAGTTCAATGAATGTCAAGATTTACAACTACGGATAAGATAGGAGGCCTGAGGAGACCTTATTGACGGATGGCAACGAGTAGGAAACTCTAAAATGGGCACCACTTCCTCTACGTAATGTCTCTAACGATTTTAACTGTGTACTAAAACTTGATCGATTGAAAAAAAGTTTATTGATTTGTACGTGAGAAGCAGCGCGCTACAAACTCAAGACGATTGGAATAGTCATTTAGTGGACTAAAATGTGATAGAAGATGGAAAAAACAAAGAAAAAGTAGATTGGCTGAGATAATTTGTATTCATGATTGACATTTTCATGAATGGTTTTTTAGAATATGTATTCAACTCTTTTTCAAGAAAAATATACGTGGGAAGATTGCGAAAATTTTCGGAATAATGTTTTTTTCCCATCTGCGTGTTGCCAAGAGTCGAATTTCCTATTTCATTATATTTATGGAATACCAATGAATATATATACATACTCGAAACGTTATAACAAAGGAGGAATTGAGTAATTACCCCTTCCTGGGGTTGGGGCGATTAGACTGCAATACAATAGGCAGGGCACTGGTAAATATGTAATTGTTAAGAGGTACGAGTTATTGATTGCTCATTTGCATATAGAGCTAGGCGAGGGAGCAACACGTCAGGATAGCCAATAATAGAGGGTATGAGGTGATCGGAACCACGCGCTGCTAACATAAAACAAGGAGATGATGGAATGGACTATTATATATTTACCCCTACCCTGTCTTTTGTGCCTATTCTCTCCATTCAGCCCTACCCCCAAAGCTCCAGGAGTATGATGGACATGGACAGTATCCCCTTTCCGTTTCTTGAAACTGTTGAACTGAGCATAAACTTGAAGTTGTATTGATTCAGGTCTATTCCCCGGGTGTTGAAGGCTAATCGCCTCATCTCTTGGAAGGGGCAACTAGTACATACCATTACCTTCTTGTTTAAATGAAAACATACAAAATGAGAAGGTTTAAGAATTAACCTTTAGGTGTAATCAAAGAGACTCACCTGAAGTTCTGGTGGACCTCCCTCATCTCGGATGAGCAAGAGGTGACTATGGCCATCCATGAGGACTTCCTTCTTGAACCTGCCTCCTTCTGGAGACTCCTCCTGCATGTAGGATCCTGTCAGGTAGCGGTGGACAAGGGCTGATTTTCCAGACGATAGCGATCCCACTATCCCCAGGCGGAGGTCTGGCACGCCGCGGGAGACCGTCCATTCCTGGCTGTTGACGAACGAATCTGAAACAGAATGGAAGCCGAAGGTTAGTTTCCAAGTGGTTTAGCTTTGATACAAAATGACAGAGGGGGGCAAGACACTAACAAGTCAAGACTTCCATACTTCTTTTTTTCAATACCGATATTCAACAATGTATATAACACTCCAGGGACTTATTTTCATTCCAAAACAAAAACAAATTATTCAGACCATAACAGTAAGTACCTTTCGTTGTTTCTACAGCTGCAATCCTTCTATTGCAACCTCAACTTCGTCTTCGACACCTGGGGTCCTAATTTTGTTCCCGCAGGGACGGGAGAAAACTATACCTTGGTCCTTACCCACCCTAATACATAGGGACACAGTTTGCCAAAATGTGTGCATTCATTTTTAGAAGATCTCAAATATTGTGTGGAAAGCGCAATCGCAGCAGATCACTAAACGGAGAGAACAAGTCACGGGGATGTTTTATTTCAAACGATTTGAGCGTGCAGGAGGTTTGGTGGTTTCCCAGTCTTGTCCCCCAGACTTTGCGAGCGCTGAAAAACGGCGTTCCCCTCAATGTCCCAAGTACCCCCATTTTAATATCTGCTGGTGAAGATTTAGTGCCAGCATCTCTCATGACGGAGTAACTTTCAGTGCATCGATCAAAATGCAATTGGAAATCCAATCTGAGGAGTCGAACCTAAATTCTACAAACCCCTGTTCGTAATCACCAATCCTAGTGTACGTGAGATGAAGGGTAGTAATGTTACAGTATAAGTAAACAAGGGTAGTGAAATAAATTAAGGTTATTCAACTTGATTAAAACATATACCTCTCGAAAGTTCGCGGGCAAATTGGCTGCGGATCAGCAAAATCTTGCACTATGATAGCGAAGGAATGACATTTGATTGCCGTGGGAAATTAAGTTGAAACTGTTCTTTAGTCTTTAATTAGCCTTTAATGGGACAGTGAATAACCTGAAGAAGTAAGAACTGTGGATGTTATGTCTGGAACAGTTTTGTGTGGAACTAGTAAAAAACCCCAGTTAACCACCACGGTTGACCAGCTGGAATAATTTCATAATCTAATTGACGGACTAGTGAAGCGTAAGTAGGAGTTTTATTCAATCTCATTAATTTCCAGTTGATGGGTGCCTGCGCCTGGGTCGATGGTATACTTAGATTATATTGTACCGTTGTACTTGGTTACCAGCCCGTGTTACGTACGAAGGGACTCGTAAGATGTCGGTATTTTCTATAATTTTATTAATTTCCTTCCTGTTATATTTATTTAGTTATATGACTAGATTACGGACCAAGTTGAATAACTGTAGATCTCGCGGCAAGGGATGAAGGCTTAAATAAAACAGAAATAACTCTTTTTGTTTCAAGATGTTCAGCGTTATTCTGCATTGGGACAGTTGTGACGGCACATCTGACGTTTCTCCTCTCTTCAAAACTCATTGGCTCAATTTTCAACCTTACACCGATGCCAAACTTTACTGGCACACAATTCAAAAATCCAATTTTAGTGTATTTAGGTTATTCGATAAAAAAGTGCTAGTTCAATTTTGGTTATTATTTTCAGTAACAAACCTTTATAACGGACTAAGAAAAATTATTTTAAACCCCACCCCTATCAAATTTTATTGGATTGCGTTTCAAAATATGTAGATTTGAAAGATGGAATAGCAAATATTCGTTTGTACTCCGTCCAAAGCTTTTCTAATCGAAACTACTGGACCAAAGTTTGCGAAATTTTGCTCAAAAATCCAACATCGATCCGGGATGTGCTTGTGATATTGGCATCCTGGAAAACCAACCCCACGGGATTATATCTAAGGATTAATTGAATGAGACCACTCGCGTTAATGTACAATCATCCATTATAAAAACCAACAAATTTCGAAGGGGTTAACAATTTTTCTTTCTTAGTGGAATATAAAGGTTCAATATCGGAAATAATAAATCAAAATCTAATTGTACAAAACATCCGAACATCCTCCGTAAAGTCTGAACTACAGAACCGAAGTTTACGAAATTTGGCTAAGTACTTTTTCTGGGGATGTGCTCATAATCTCGACAGTCAGTTCAATATAATTATCTGCAGTCCACTGATCTCTGTAGGAGGGCAAATGACACAGGAATACCATTGTGTATTAATTTGCAGAGTTCAATTTTTTGTCATGAAACATACAATTCTAATTGCGAACACTGTGGACAGTTTAATCGTTATAACCATAATCAGGTGTTAGAAGCATACATGTTTCAGATTCCTGGAAGCATACATTTTCCAGATTCCTAAACATGATTTGAGTTTTTGTCATCCATTTCAAAAGTATGTTGGACGCCAATCGTTCCTCCACAGAACTAACAGATCCTTAACAATTCTGCTTTGAGCAAGTAAAAGTAGAGTAAGTTCTTTCGTTCCCATCCTCGCATTTGACCTGATTGAGTTCCGAGGAAGTGTCGGTTTCACACGTACCTCCTGTCGTCTTCATTTAATGACTTCTAACAAGCTCAATGACTTTAGTTTGACCGCAGTTATTATTTAAAACGGCTCCGAACCCGGATCCCGCGATGCTTGAGATGAGATGAGCCGGCCGCATGAATTAATCACACGACAGGGGGATTGAAGACACGAGTGACATCCTGCGGAAAACGAGGCGCGTACGTGGTGGCCCAAACATACGAGATACGTGCGAGCAGTTGGGCGAGCGACATTACGAAAGCGGCTCACGGCCTGTGGGACTTCCTTTGGGGCTTCTTCGCCAGGTTCTAAGTACATACCTAAAGGGAAGAAGGACGAAAAGATAACAAGTCGAATTGGAGATTGCGAAGAAAGATACCACAAGAGAAATAAGGATAATTGAAAAAAATGCTTATAAAACTATGAAGTAGGTTCATTCAAATTGGTCACGGCAGACGTGCTTCGTCCCATTCTACGTAATAATAACATCTCCTTCTGCTGGTTCGAGCACAAAACTTCAGAAGTAACGGGTTAATTGAGCCGCTTCCTACAAACAAAATTCAAGAGTAGAGAAAGGAAAGGTCGAAAACGCTGCGAATTCTTTAACTGGGGTTTATTATTCAATTGGCTTGATTCATGATTTGAATTACTACTAAGCTTTGGAGTGTGCGTGTGGATTTCAGGAAGCACACAAATATGATCAACTGATCAATCCAAATAGGTATTTTGGTAGAGAACCGATTTACGTGCTCTATGCATATCTCCTGGAATTCAATAATCGCTCTATCACCTGTGAAACACGCACACTCCAAAGCTTAGTAGAAATTCAAATCATGAATCATTGAATAATACACCCCAGTGAAAGAATTTGCAGCGTATTTTTCAAGAGCGATTGCAATGGAAAAATATTCTATTTGCAAATTTTAAATTTCGTAAGACGGAGCATGCATATCAGAATGCTTCAACCCATGTATCGATTATAAACCCTTTTAGGAGTTCACTCTAGTATCCACATTCACTACATCACTAGGTTACTAAGATTAAAAAAACGCTGTTGTTTTTGTTTTGATCGCAGTAACCTAGTGATGTAGTGAATGTGGATGTAAATGTTGGCACCATAAATCGGGCCGTACATCGGGAATGGTTTGAGCTACGGATCTGGGGAGGGGCTCATTCGATTCCTCATGGAAAGTTCTTCAAAAAAAGTCCAAATTTACGCCGCCTTGACTTTTTTGAGGTTTTTAGGGATTTTACAAAACTTTGACAACCCTTAAAGGGCACTTTATATTAAGTGAGAGAGCTGGCTCAAGAATTGTGGCGTCGCCGGACCAACATGGATTTTTCCTGAAAATTTCAGCTCTTTTGCTTCAGCCGTTTGGGAGAAATCGTGCGTGCGGCGTACGGCCGGAAAAAGTTTTATTGCAGATTCGGATTTTACACCCTTTGAAACGTAAACCATGGAATTTTCAGGGGGGTTAGACTTTTTTTTTCAAGAGCGAAATGTTTATTATTGAATAATAAACCAGAAAAAACTTAGGTCACGTTCAGCACTGTCTCAGATAGGTGGTGTTGTCCAGCCTTATTTCAAGCAGGTCATGTTGCCACTTCACCCTCGACATAGTCTGTGGTACTTTATGACCCCACAATACTTTGTAACGTTACAAAATAAATCCATCTGTTTTCAACGTAAAAAGAGCTTATATTGAACACTGTTCAGTAAAAAGAGCTTATGTTGTACCAACGTACACGATTAGGAAAGAATCAGCCACAACGGCCCTTCAGTTGATCAGTGTGTCTCGCTATCTTGCAAGTTACTTCTGGACCAGATACGACAGGATGACTTCGAATTTTAAATTTAATTCAACGAGGTGAAATCAAACGTATACTTATGCTTCACAATTCCTTCCACTAATATAGAAAACAATACGTTATACAATTTGTGAAGAAAAACTCGATTTCAACAGGAACTTTTGGAAACAAGATTCCATTTCAGTTATATCACCTGATTCGTCCAATTTACCAGGCGATCTTAACTATACGTAAGGATGTTCAGATTCACATTTTCGTTAGCGTTTATTTTCTGTCGAAGTTCTAGCCTTAATTAAATCTAGGCCTTCCGCTCTTCCACAGAAAATAAACTAAATTACAGCGGAATGAGTGGGCTCATCCGATTCGTTGCAAAGATTTCCATCAACAGGAAACATACAAACATAATAATGTTCGAATAATTAATTGACAGAAAGTGATACCGATAATTCTAGAACCCAAATGTGATTTTTGACTCAATTTTCATTCAGCATGGTTCATAAAGAGGAATTCTGGAACCAAAATATACGTCAAATAGTCGGAACATATACAATTATTGGTCCATAATAACGAATAATTAATTCAAAGAAGTATATTTGATTTATGGCAGGTATTGAACTTCTTTAAGAATAATTTCACGGTTTGAGAAAACTTCTTTACTTGTAAATACTAAGGGTTAATATACAGGTTGTATACTCTTAAGGTTAAATAATAGCTTTTAAATTTGAAAATCAATTTTGCTCATACACGAAAGCTACCACACACAACGTAAACTGCCCAATCCCATTCAATATAATTATATTCGGAATGAAAAAGCAAGAGTCACGATTGATGAAACGATGTGGGTTGGCCCATGCGCAGTGATGAAATTGATAGTCCTACAGAGTTTTGGGTAATAATAATGAGCTATGGAGTATCCCCAATCGTGCGATTGAGTCCTTGGCTGGCTATTAATAGGAATCAGTAGCCTTTAATTGTCGCTGTTTAAATGCTTCGATTTATACGGGCAAGCACCCAATTATGGAAATATTAGAGGAAAATGAATAATAAAGCTTAAGTGGGATAACTCCACAAATATTTAACTGCGCTAACTAGGGCATCGTCGGGAGTAAACGAGCTAGGTAATAGTATGTATATCGTAGATCGTATCTATCGGTTTAATTTACATTCTTTATTAGGAGAGAAGTTTATTGACAACAAAATCATCGTAAAATAACTCATACGAAGGGTTGTTAAACACTTGGTATGATAATCAACATTTACGATTTAGAAATAAAAATAAAGTATAGGAGAATTAAATTGAAATTAGCGATAATAAAAGAAGCGATGAATAAGTTTCCTTATGTAAACATTAGAATCACAATCAACATAGCTAAGTACCATTAATGAGGTAGAGAATATTACGAATCTAGAATGATATCAATTAACTCCTAAAATACCAGTCTTGTGTCCTTTGGATCATGAATTTTTAATTACTATTCCCAGATTAGAAATTCCCATTAAATAAGATGTAAAGTTTCAGTGGCGAAAAAAGTATATTTCAAGTTCTACGAGATATGGACCACTCTTAAAATCGGATTGAAAAAGACTTTAAGAAGATTGAGGTTTAGATGGGTAGAAAGTGACAACACTGGTCTAGCTGGTTGAATTAATTGCGGAACTGTTGTGAACTCGACTTCCGAAGTCTCAAAACTTCCGGGGGCAAAAAAAGCAAACTCAATTATGCGGCTCTTTGATATTTAATGCAGTAGACGGTACCACCAAGACTTCCTGAGTTTGGAAATATGAGGTATGTGGAACGCTAGTTTTGCTTCCTTCAGTTTAGTCTAATTACATGTAGCGGAAGCTTTGCCACATTCAAACGTCAATTTCTCCCCTAACTTTAAGAGTGAAATATTGCTTGATTATACCGTTGGAAAGCTGAGATTCTGGCAGATATTTTAGAACTACAGGCTAATCTCATCTCTGGATCACAGCGACCAACGAGCAATTTAAAAAAGTACATTTTCTGTTTTCAGAAAAACGTAGTTCCACACGGTAAAATCGACGTTACATGTCGAAAAATAACACGTCATGAAAAAATGAGTTTGACGTTGAATTTATGTAGGTATTCAATTCCAGCGGTGTCTTCAAATTTGAGGATTACTGTGGAAATGAGGGAGTTATGATTACCACTTCGAGCTTTTGGCATGTCAATTTATGCTTTTCACAAATCCCAACTAACCCAACATTCCACCCCATATAATGATCAATAAAATTTTTTTCTCTTTCTCTCTCCGAAAAAAAGGGAATTATGTCCGTTTTAATGAAGTAAGGTCGATAACACGAAACAAATCTTCAATCGTGAATAACTCTGAATGTGTGTTTAAAAAAAACTACAAGAGGCATTTTTTGTTGCAAATTAGTTGTGGAATCGATATTTAGTAGGAATGAGACCTGTTTTGTAGACACCCAGTATAGTTCTTCCGTATACATTTTAACATAGAACTAGTTGTTAGTTAACAGTAGCCCAACGGCGAAAATAATCAATAACTTCAAATGAAGTAAGGGGTGGGTGGCGTGATCGAAAAAAACAGACGCGGCGGCGCCCGGGTACCCGAGATGTGGACTGGGAGCTAAAACGATCTCCACTGCCCCCGAAAACCGAGAGGCCGTTACTGATTTACTTACTGAACTGACAGTGACTCAGCGGCCGTTACTGATTGACTTACTGGACTCGGCGGTCGTCACGGTCCGGGGAAACGTCCGTCACGGGCAACTTCCGTCGACTTCCGGCGCGGACCCACCGGCACCTCTTAAATTCGGGAAGTTGAGACCCCCGTGACGGTCTGTTTGCTTTTTGTTATCGGATTACTCGCGAAACAAAACGAGAAATGAAACCAAACGGCAAAAAAAATCGCGATATAAAGGCGGTTGGAAATGAATATAACGAGGAGGTGATGGAATGAACAAGTTGCCCCTGTCAAGGTCTGATCCGATAAGCCTGCAACACCAAGAGGATACCCTTGAAGATAAATTCATCCAAATGGGTTTCAAAGCAACTCGGATTGCTTTGTAATGAGATTTCCATCAGTGGTTTTCAGTGCGATAAATTACCTCAAAGTGAATGTGTTATTGAGCAAAAAGCCAATGGTGAGATAAAACTACAAGGTCCAACCCAATTTTCCCAATCTCATAGACCATAGACCACGAATTTTCTAAAACCAAATTCATGGAACAATTGCACGCGAATTACCTCGGGAAACTGAAAAGAGATGTTATTGGTAGCTCTGTTGAAATATTGGGAGATTGTTTAAAGATAATATTTGCACAAAACAAGCCTGTGCCTGAAAAAGCCATCGTCAAAGCAGAGTACTTAAAAAAGGAATGCCATTACGAATTCCAATTACGTTCGAAAGATTGTAATGTGCATTCCCAACCCATTAGAAAGAATGGTCAACGACAATGCAATTACTTTTTCCCATTACAAGTAATGGAGATGGAACTTTCAATTACCATCACAATAAAGAGGGAAAAGTTCTGGGTGCCTGGCTTTACTATTTCTTCATTTGTAATACATAACGGGAATGGCATTACTTTCAAATTTCTTTTTGGAAATTGTTTTTGGAAATGAAGCTATTGCAATACATTCGAAAAATGTCAAAACATTTTCTTCATAGAAAATTCAAGCATTCTGGAATGAGTCCACATATATTTCAGAATGCCCCAAAACTTGCCCTGTAGTGGAACATTCCTTGTTAGGGGAATAGGATTGCACATCACATTCAGAGTAGATATCTGTGAAAATCCTCTGTCTGCATTCCCTCATCTCTGCACCTCTGGTGGTAGGACAATCTAAATCTAACGTAATGTGGAAGGTACTTAATTGAAAGAGTAATCATAATGAGTAATCACGTTGCAACTGTGGGGGAGAGTCATCAGATAAAAATGAAATGAATGATGAAATTAGTAATGAAAAAAATTGTCACACGTTCAATATTCAACGATCCTCCGAATTAGAGCGAGATCGGACTCGTGAGTCATAAGGAATTCAAGATCTGATGATTCAGCTTCTATGTATCCTTGAAAGATCCTTAAGAATGTCATCGAACTCGGACGGAAATATGAAAGTTATGCACGTCGCGAGATTCAGCAAGGCTATACAGTCACATAGACCGGTAGAGGAATTAAAATTGTTCTGGTAAATGTAAGATTAAGTCTACAGTTAAGATTTCGAGGAGTAACAGATTTAACCTTATTTAAGCTAGTGTGAACGCAATGAAAAGGAAATTTCACAATTTAACCAGGCTATAATGGTCTTGATTTCACTCAATTATAATAGAGACTGTTGGTCTGACATTGATGAATTTAATAGATAATAATCTGACGATCTGTTTTTTGCTACTCCCTGAATGGGAGCGAATTTGGGTGAGTAGGTCTCAACTCAGTGCACTCTTTAAATGTATTTGGTGGCTATTATAGGTCAGATTGTGTTGAAATTTATGAAGACTCATCTGAGATTCAATGTTTAATGTTAGTCCAAATTTGAGAGATGAAAAAACTTGATTGAAAATTTCACTTTTGATAGTATAGATCGAGTCGCTACCTCCAATTGTTACAAACGGGCAAGGGTATAGCTCTTCTCGCCAACGAGGAAAAGAGACACCTGTCTCTCTAGGCTCATCCCGAGCTTTTTATCTTCGTGAAAAATGATCAGTCGCAAATGAACTCATGTAACCTCAAGGTTGTGAGCAAGCGCCGCTAATGTTTGCACTATTCAAATTCGTGAAGCATAAAACAATGTTCTTTGGGCATGAGCGATCCGAAATGAAACTATTCAGAAACTTGTTCAGCGACGTGACAACAAACCAACGAACTGTACTACTGGAATGAAAACTGGGCAGGTTGGAAGAAGGCCCAAGCGGTCGGGCTGGAGTCTGCCTTCCACTGATTATACGGCCCTTCAAGTATGCTCTAAAGTTGAATTGTTTATTAATTCTATTACGATGGGGTATACAAGGGAGGTACGAAAATTCAAGTTTTTTCGGTGGAATCTCTTTCAGGAGCATAAAATATTAGTATTTATCCAAGTTTAAAAGAGTTTTAATCCTCTACAAAAAACAGGATATGGTTTGAGAATATTCAGAGCCTGAACGCAAACTAATATCATGGGATCCCCACGACGTATGTTAGTGACTTACTTGAGGATTTTTCGCGTCCAGATGGCTGATTTGTTTAATTTTCTTAGCCATCACCTTCAGATAACTAATATCCCATTAGTTGATAGGCTTGTCAACGTGAATTTTGTACTCCGCTCATTTACCCCTTAGTAATTGAATAAATTAATAAATCGGAAGCTTAAAGATTCAACTCTGGAGCATACTTGAAGGGCGGTGTGTCAAATGCGTTTGAAAGTTGTGGGGATTTCATGTGTGATGAGAATCTGTAGACACAGCTGGACATACAATCCAGGGTCAGCTGAAACTACATTCAAATCCGCACATTCCCTGGGAATTTAGACAAAATCTGATAAAACTGAAGGAATTAGACTTGCTACAATTCCACGGTGGCGCCTGCCTAGTAGCTAAAGATGACACTATCACGAAATTCATATGAAATCATTACAGCATTCTTCCTCAACTACCCACTAAA
This sequence comes from Creontiades dilutus, assembly GCA_031894815.1. Lineage (NCBI taxonomy): Eukaryota > Metazoa > Arthropoda > Insecta > Hemiptera > Miridae > Creontiades > Creontiades dilutus. The sequence continues at coordinate 568,898 of JAVIWC010001591.1, forward strand.
TTTGACCGCAATCAGACGATTAGAACCTGAGAAAATGATGATTAGTTAATTTTAAGTTTGCGCTTGCGCAGACTAATGCAATGATTTGTGAGCAATGAAACTCATAGGGGACCATCAGCTATACCCGCATATTCCCTGAAAATTTCATCAAGATCGGATCAAAACTGTGGCAATAAAAATACACTGCCAAGGAGATGGCAGTGTATTTCCTTTTTACAATCAAAGTTCTTCAAAATTCATTGAATCAAATCAATCAAAATTTATTGAAAAATGTGGAAATTACAGCTGTTTCAAGAATTTCACGTTAGCGCATGCGCAGAGCGTACCGCTGATTATATTGAGTTGAAATTCCTATGGGACCTTAAGAGGTCTTATCCGCATAATCCCTCAAAATTTGAGCTAAATTCAATCAAAATTGTGGAAGTTATGGCTGTAACAAGGAAATGCGGACAGACAGACTGACAGACAGACCGACAGACACGGAACCAAATTTGTTCAGTAGGCTATGAAACGCAAAAAGCGAGTGGAAATTTTGAATTCGGACAACAAAAATTGTTTGGCTCCCGAAAGTGAACACAAGGCTTCCACTGCTTCGCAGACTCGGAAGCAAAAAGATAACTTATCAACGGATATTCGATTAAGATATCGAAAATCCGAAAACGGCATCGTGTTCAAAAGCTTCTCGTCTCTCAAGAGTGACAATAAAACCGATAAAAACGGAGTAAAATGGAACGTTGTCTATATTTCCACGAAAATAATGTGTACACAGTTAAATCGATTTCGACGGCTAGAACATGAACTTTCGTTCACGTTCATGTTTTGTTATTGATGATGACCTGTAACAGTTCCTGGAACTGCTACGCGAACGCGGACCGATACTTCATCGCTCCGCCTCCGCGCTCTCTCCCCCAAAAGGCAAGTTGTGAGATGAGTCAATCCCTAGCCGTCTTACAACAGGTAAGTCTACTTCCACATTTGCGGTTTCCTTAACATAACCCAAATTTTCTCTTGATTTCATATCGGACCTATTTCAGATTTAATAAATCTATATAAACTCCAATCCGATTTTTATCGTTTAAATGACTAACAGGAGTACAATCCAGTTCTTAGCGACCCCCCCGCTCAACACTCCTTCAACTAACCTTCGGGTGGGCTCCTTCCGCCCTTTGTTATCCCGGCATCACCACTTTTCGGTCCGCCCAAGGGGGTCCCCCACCCCAGCCGTAGCTTTCATCTCTGTTTACTAGCTCCCCTCCTCTGAGCTAGAATCCCATATTTTTAGGTTGCATAGGCAATTTTTCATCTTTCGGTACTTAAATGTGTAAAATTAATCATTTAAATGATCTGGCTGTAGAACCATAGAGATCTACTGTCCCGTTTTTTTATTCATAAAAATACCCAATTCACCATTAATTTCTATTTTCAAATTAACATTATTGAGATAGTAAATTAGGTTTTTGGGGTAAAAATAAGTGTTAATTACCATAGATAATTCCAACACTATTGCGGACCTAACCGTCGAAATCAATTTAACTGTGTACTCATCATTTTCGTGGAAATATAGGAAACATTCTATTTTACGCCGTTTTTATTGAAATGGGTTTCCATAATTCCGTCGCGAGTGACTTAGTCCGAATAAACCCGATTCCAAAATTCAGAAGCTAAGGTACGTTTTTTGTGGAGGACAAATAAGATGGAAATTATTAGAGATAACTGAACAATGGTCACTTTGTTTTAGTACGTCGATGCCTAGCGTGTGATACTCAACGTCAGAATATTTTAGTAAGGTAAAAAGATTTGAATTCGTGAGGTCAGGCACGCAGGGGCAGATCCGCATGTGCGCACTTATCACGTCTCCTCTTCAATCTCCTCGAACAAATATGAAACCGGAAGTTAAATAACAGGGCAAAGTGTCGGGAAAGGGCCCCCGGAACCAGAACGGGATAGCTCCAGGTTAGCGGCAGGTGGTCGAGCAGCTTGCGTCGGCACCGGGCGGAAAGTGGTTGTAGAAGGAGAGCACACTTACCCGGGCCGGAAGGAGGATGCTGGCACCTACTTGGAAGTAGGAAGGCCTAACCCTAAGTGCTCTCTCGAGTGTCCCGAGGACGTATATCGAGTAACTTATCGGGTACTCGGCCACAGCGGCGTCCTACAACACGTGCCGAAGTCGACTCCTCTTCAATTTATCGGTATTGTGAAGACACGCCCTAATTTCAAGCACCCATTCGCTGGAGCCAATCATCTTCTCCACTATCTCGTGTTCTATATTGTGTTTTAGGCTCATATTTTAACCATTTCATACTACACGGGGTGGTTCTTCATCCTTACACAAAAGAAAATTTGAAAAAAAAAACAATAAATAAATAATTGAAAAAACCAAGTATTTTACTTTCTAGTCTTCGCTAACGACAGGGAGCAGAAGCTTTCTTTTAACTTCCGGGAAATGCAAATTTTTCCTCCTCCTCCTAAATCAAGATTTCCGCTCGGAATTTGCGTTTTAGACCATACTGAACAACTTTCGAGTCGTATCTATCTAGAATCCTACAGTTTTCATCTGATCACAGTTCTTCATCTTTCCGGTGAATGTGCGGGGTAGGCCCTATGCGTTTCATTGCTCATCAATTGATACTTCCCTTAGCGCATGCGCATACGTAAAATCCACCATGCATAATTTTTTCAGGATCTGGTGGTCCAATCGCGATAAAATGTTCAGGATAGTCGGGGAAAACCAATCTTTTGATCTCATGACAATTTAAACGCAATAGTATAGTTTGTAGTTACTGCGTAAGCGCGAAAATGAAATCCCAACATACCTAATGTTTAAATCTTTCGTTCGATTTTGATGAATATTTCAAGGAATGAACGAGGTGCGTATGGTCTATGAGTTCCATCGCTCCCTAATCAATACATCAGTCTGGGCCGAGTTCCAGTGATGGGAAGTTTACACTTGGCGTTTGCAACAGGCTAGAAGGGAGTGTGAAGGTCAGCTCACTTACTGGACTGAGAATGTCGGCATCTGAGGAAGTAGGAAATCCTAAGTGATCTCCTCAACTTATACCAAACTCGGTTAGTGCGGCGTCCACTTCAATTCATTAGCGTTTTGAAGCCTCGCCCCCCTCCCACCAATCTCAAGGAGCTTTTGAGTGGAGAAAAGTCTATACTCCTTCTTCCTTCATGCTATGTTTCAGGCACATTTTTGCAAGGCTTCGTGCTAAACTATATACTTTAGTGCCACAACCACAATTCGCAGTAGTACAGCGAGAATTCTCGAACTATGTCATTTTACGTTTCAAGGTACGTAGATTCCAAATCTGCAATGTCCGTCCACCGTATGGGCCATAAAACGCTTAGAATTGACGTTAAAAAAATCCGTACTCCATTACGGTACGCACATGGACTCCATTTGGGTTCCAGTTGGTCCTAAATTTAAGACAGCCCGATCGCCTCACGTATAGATCCTGAGGGCCAAAAACTAGGCAAAAACGTGGGGTTAGGTTTTTACTGACATGGAAAACTGTGGTGTGATTTTCAAGTAATATTGGACGATGAAGCTATTGAGACGGGTCCCACAACACCCCGAGTTTATCTAAAAATCTCATTTTAAGGGTGAAAATGATGAAAAATTCCGTTAATTTCAATTTGTCAAATCCCATATCTTTTCCATTTTTGATTTTGAGGACTCGGGATTCATGAGAAGGAGTGGAGAAATAATTTGGGGGGTTCCCCATACGAACAGTTCTAATATACAAAAATATCGCTTTCTCATCTCGCATATTCTGTTACTACAATGTTCTGTGTAAACTAATTTCTTGAACAGCAATTTTGGAATCGTTTTTGGAGCAATTACTAGACATTTTTTCTAGAACATTAATTCGAGGTCAACGAACTTGAACTGATAACCTTCCTAGTATGTAAATGGATTACATGATTTACAGCCGATTTTTCAACAACGGAATATTCAAACAGAGGTTTGTGCATTTTATTTGTTAATAATTCAGAGGCAACAATATTTGTGGGCACATTTCTGGTTGAGCAAGGAAAGTAAAAATCCAACTCAGCGGAGGACTGAAAAGTGTTTTGCCTTTACGTCAGATGTAAGCTTAGCGTAGCCCGTGCTCCTGCTGCATCAGCATTCGAATGACCCCCGAACGAGCTAGTTCTTACCGCTCATGCTTCAACCCTATCAGCCTTCAAAGTAGAGATTGCCCTTCGTGGAACTTCTCAACTATCTATCTCTCCGTAATACGCTTGAACTCGCGGTTATACTTTGAAGTAATGAGAGCGGCGTAACCTGGCATTATACGTCAAATGGTAGGGAAAACCGATGGTATACAATTTGTAATAAACATCACAAGGACGGGAAATTGGTGGCTTGGTAATGGTTGGCACTTATACTGGAATTAGTTTGTAGTGGGCACTGTGGGTTCCTATATTGTTACCAGAATCATTATCAAATACGTACATTTTGGTACATTCAAATATATGTTATAGTACTAAAAATAATCTTAATTGCCTCTACCAATTATTTTTTTGATAACGCACCGTTGGTTTCCTTCCCTGAAGTTTTCGTTTTTCCTTTCAACATTTATGGATTATTACCAGGTAAATGGTGAATATAGAATTGAAAAAAACTATCTGATTTTTCTTTTAAGTAGTACCTGATAAAACCAGTGCTATTTGATAGAACCTAAGAAGATAAAATTTAAATGAGTCCATCAAGGAACAAGGATCAGCCGCCGCTATCTTCTCCAAAAATCTTGTTTTTTGATGATATTAATAACATTTCTGTTTATTATAACTGAAATCTTTATGTTCATGATTGATAGATATCAATGATTGTACAATTTAGTTGACATATATAGGATTGATACCGCACGGACTGTAAACAGAAAGGGAGCCAATATTTCAATCAAGTTACGTTGCAATTATTGACTCACTGAACTTCTAATTCAACAAGAAAACAGTTTTTTCAATTATATTAATAATAATAACAAAGGTAAAATATTTAGGAGCTTAATATGTTGAGGAGGTAAAATATTTAGGAACTTAGTATTCCCAAATATTTTGAAATAAGAAATGTGAATGTGTAAAGACTTGACTTTTGCTGGAAGTAAAAATTACCTTATAAAATAAGAAGATCGAGTCATCCTGGAATCAAGGAATTCTCTTTTGAAGAAATACAATTTATTATGTTGGGTATGGATTGACGGACAAGTGAAGAGTAGGTTTTATTTGATTGATTAATTTTCGATTGTTACCTTTAATCGTAATTTAATTAGTTCATGTTTCTGTCTACATAGTTAGGTATTTCCGTAACGTAACATTGAGTTCACTTAATATAAATATCGAGGTTCATTCTAAAATTATGGTTGGTTTTGAGGGCAAAGAAAATGTCTAAATTGAAATTTGATTTTCCCAATTTTTTCGGTCCCTTCCGGTTCTTGAACCTGTCCACAGACACAACGTAGAGTGGGTATATACTTTACAGCATAGTTTTAAAGATGTGGAATTGAGGAAATCCTTTTTGTGGGGCGTGAGAAAAACACTTCTGTAGGGCATTTCTTTGTATAGGGTAGTTCTCTCTGTCTGTTAGCTGCCCATAAGTGTTTCGTGTTTCATGCTTAACTGCCTCGCCAAAAATCAATCTCTGCCGAATTTCCCCACAACCAATTCTCACAACCTATAATTACGAATATTCCTTCTTTTATCAAGAGGTTATGAAGAGATGCCAGGCAGCGTGTAGCTGATTGCTGGATGGAAACAACGTAATATCAAACTTGATTGAGAAAAAATCTCCTACAACAATGAAATTTGCTTTTCCCAGTCATGTGTTGTCAAAGTTAAGTCATCTTCCGACTAAAACATTTTTTGAATTTTTCAAATGTTGATCAATGGCATCAAATAAAAAAGTCAAGTATTGAAGCAACACCTTGTGACAGTTTTAGGTTGTTAGAAATTGGGTAGTTAATCAAATATAATTAAATACCTAATTACCTATTAAACTCAAAATCCATGAATTTATGTAGGAGCCAATGTTTATGTTCTACTCACTCGGAAAAATTCCGAATTTATAGCATAAATAGTATGGCAGGCAAGGAATTGTGACAGAAAATCACACATAATTTCAGAATGACCCGTTCATCACTAGATATCTGTATAGAAGAGATATCTAAAACAGAAATAATGAACGTCTATCTAATAACTTCTAGTATTTTTGAGGATGGTACCATACCAGTTTCACCGTATTAGTACTGTGACCTTTAAATCAACAGGAGAAGTAAATTCTGAGATCTAATTGATTAATTTTACGGTCACCGGCTTTTCTATCTATTTGCAGGCAACTTCTCAAAGCCCACGCTCGTAATCACGTTAAAGTATTAGAATTACGGGGAAACGGGCAGCCCTTCAAGTGGCTCACGTTTGTGTTCTATAGATAGTCACGGACCGACCTGTATTTCATCAGAGATGAAACAATCAGGTGCCAAAGAGTCTGCGAGGAGTTTGAATAGAGCAGGAATTCAATTAGTCAGAACGTCCCCACCGGTTCAAACCCCTTTTCGAACGTAAGTACGCAGATGTTGAGTCTTCACTGGATGGGAAATTTTGAATCAAATAGGAGAACAGAAAGTGTTGAAATAAAGTTAAATTTTGACTCCCGCTTTCATAACAAATTACCACACATTTGATAGCGTCCACAATTCAATCCACTAATTGAACTGTACGAGGGAACAAGGTTGCAGACTCTTTGTCTAACTCAGGCCGGCGGAACGGTCTCAACTTGGACGTGGGGTTGCTGTTCAGTGATATGTATTGTCTTACAGACAGTTGAAGATAAATTGGCAACAGACATATGATGATGCAAGAGTGGGAGTCCAATATCGTCTTATGAACCCCCGAGTGTCTGTAAAACCATGGTTCTCGCAGTTCGAGTTTAGCAGGCCGGAGATCCGGGCAATCAATAGGTTACGGTCCAATCACGGATTGTGAGGGGCGTACCTGCATCGCATTGGGGTCAGGGATTCTTCGAGCTGTGACGTTTGTGGCAGGGAAGAGGAAACTTTGGAGCACATCTTCATGGATTGTCCAAGGAACTGGCTGGCAAGACACCACATGCTGACTTCAGTTGGTCGTCATTTGGAAAATCCACTATATTTTGAACAAATTATCCATTGCAAACTGTTTTCCGTGTACAAAGAAATACGCACTTTCATTAAAACACTCAATACAAACATTTAAAACATCAAAAAATTAATAGGTAACAATTTATAGAGCTGTTATTTTATACAGTTGTTATTTTGCAATAAAAGCTTCATGGCTATGGCTGCTTGCTAATGCCAAATGAAGGGGAAAAAAACCTGTACGACCGCAATTTTGTAATTTCTAAAATTATATTTATCCCAAATATTAGAGAGTAATGACCATTGCGTGCTCTAAATCGATTCTAGTAGGTTCACAGAGACGCCTAAGAAACAGGGGGCGACCTTAAACTCTCTCACAATGATTAGTAATAATACCTCCGCGAATAAATTAACAGGAAAAATATAATTTTTATTGTTATCCGATGTTTGTCATTCCCCAAAATCGCGATATTATCGTTATTGTATAAACCCAAACTACACAGCACCATTTGAGTTGCCCTTGTCCCATTTCTCAGTCCACAAGGTTCAAAAGGCGGGACAATGGACCCTAATCGTTGCGTTCCCCACGATTTTACGATGTGGGAAACCAAATTGACCCTGGGCCTTAAAAACGACAGCAAATATTTAATGAGCAAATAATTGTGGTGTTCACTCAGAGAGGTAAATAAGTGAGGAAGTAATTGGGCAGCTCTGAAATTAGCACGCACGTGATAATATCACAACAGGGTACAGAATATTTCCAACTCAAGTGCTATACACATTTTTTCACGAGATTTCTGCAGCATCTTCACGTTTTGAGTTCACCACCATACCTCTCAAAAGATAACCTCTTGACTACCAACTAGGAATCAATTCTACAAATTTATGGCCGAATCCCCTCCCCATTCTATTCAATTAGAATAATTGAACATTTTCTCCATAATTGAAACACACTCGTACTATTTTTGTAACACAACCCTAACTTACTGCGCGAAATTTATATTTGTGTTCATCATCTATCTATCCATATCATCTGTAATCTTCAAGTGTTGTATACATCCATATGAAAAGGTTTTTCAATTTTTTTGAAGACGAATTACTAAGATTCAGTACTATTTTCATAGCATTTCATATTTATCACTCATATTTTATATTTTTACTTTACTTTTTACTTACTAAGATTCAGTAACCTATAAATATGCTTATTTATTTTTTTAATCCAAAAAAGGTGCTGGTAGAGAATCTGACTTTTTTAACCGCTATAATTTCGGTATTTTTACAACCTCTATTTATTCAACCTTGTTCATTTAAAACCGCCAGTTTTCCCTTCATGGTAAAAATGAGAAAGAACGATGACATTATAGAGAAAAAAGGGTAAAACCTAGTCACAATATGACAATACGAAACCACCTTACGAAAAATTAACTGGTGTTTTTAAGTATAAAAAGTTAAAATTTTTCATAATATTTTTTTTACGGTTCAGAGACATTTTGACTGAACACGTGATTCGTGATGTTGAGGTCAAATGTGTCAATCAACACACTCAGATCATCCTAAATCCGTAATAACTGAGGTTTAAAATTTATTCAACTCGTTTTACCGAATTTTTGCAGGAAATGAATTTATTGCAATGGTTCAAAAAACTACAAAAATTATAGTTCCCGAAATTCACAACATGGAAATCCGTTGAGCTTTCCAATTTGGGAGCTTTCTTTGTTTTCAATTTATGTTTCACACAATCAGCCAATTCTTGGAACTTCACGGTTTTAATAGGAAGGTTATCGATTAGTATGCCGGCTTAGGGCTTGATCCCCAACCTGTTGCTGAAATGGAGTGAATGTTGACGAAAGATGATTCGCAAAGGCAGCAGCTTTCTCTTTCGCACTTTTTGCCCAATTATTCCCGTCGATCCGAATGGGTACAGTAGGTGGATGCGATTTTTTTTATACCTTTTACTGCTTTGTATAGCGAATAATCCGTTGATTGATCCGCTGTAAGGGCGTTAATTTTTTTAGAGAGCGATACTTGCTCAAGCTCCTCGAGTAGGGCACTCAATTTCTTTGTGAGACGATTTAGTTCAGCCTTATCACCAGGATATCGAGTTACCTGCCATTTTTTTTCTCGCTTTACGCTTTTTTCTTACTAGTTCTCGAACTGCAATGAATAGTACACATCATTACTCCGAGGAGGTTCCTTGCTATCAGGGGTGGCGCTCCACGCTGCTGCTTTGCTTGTAGCAGTTCAGTGAACTCCTCTACTTCCACTTCAAGTTGTTCCGTAGTTCTTAGCGGTTTGTTCAGTAACACCTTGGAAGAGATGTATGCCCTGAAGACCTCCCAATTCGTTTGCTGGGTTACGAGTCGGGGTACTTGTTGCTTACTTATAACGCTTTCGCATAGGGTTAGAATTACTGCTGAGTGGTCACCAGAAAGGGCATCACTCCCATTCACATGGGTATAACTACATGAAAAGCCTCTGAGAATGAAGAAGTCTAAGAGATCTGGTATTTTATTTGTATCGGTAGGCCAATACGTTGGTTGCCCCGATGACAGGAATTTGCAATGGGCCTTTTGTCCAGCCATAAGCAGCTCGCGCCCTTTCGTTGAGACGAGCCTAAACCCCCATATGGTGTGTTTAGCATTATAGTCCCCTCCTATAATGAAGCAGTGTCCTAGCTGTGCAAACAGATAATTGTAATCATTTTCTTTTAGGTTGTGTCTAGGTGGACAATAAATAGACGCGATATTACAATCCTTGTCTTTAATTGAGATATTAACTTTGGCTACTTGCATTGTTTCTTTTTCAATCTTACAATTTTCATAATGTTTAATTGAGCTTTTAATTATTACAGCTGAGCCACCTCTAGCTTTATTGGCTGGGTGTAAGGCGTGGTAAATCATGTATCCCTTGATACGCAAGAATGTCTGTTTAGTAAAGTGGGTTTCAGAAACTAAACAAATGTCAATTTTTTCATTATAAAGGAATACCTCGAGTTCTGAAGCGTGGTTCATGAGCCCGTTTGCATTCCAGGATTTATGTATGAATATTTATATATATTATATATATATTTGAGGTTTAGTTGTCTATGAGAATATATACTCAAACAGGGTTTTGATTTGACCAAAAAAGATCCATTACTTTAAATTTTACCTATATGCTTGTGTTACCTTCACAGTAGCCCCTAGAAAAACTACTAACGATTAACTATGATGAATACGAAAGGGGAAAACATTATGATAATGATACATTCCTCGTAGCACGAACAACTGAATAATGTCTACAATTTCATTTCGGTACTAAACCTGAAATTCGATTAGCACATAGAGTTCTAAAATTTCAAATCAATTTTTATGAAAGTAGATACCTAGTATATATAAATCATACGATTATTCAAACATGATACTTGGCTGGATTTGTTTCGATTTCATGTGTTTAAACGTGGTTCAAAGTTTCAAAACAAAGGTAAACTCTTTTAGTATGGAGGAACTATTTTTTTGTATAATTCTTAGGCGGATCATTATTATCATCTTTCTATATGAGAATCGGAAAGCGGCACTGTTTTTAATAACAACATTACACAATCACATTCTTCAGTTCAGCCTGGTTTTGAAACATGCTTATACGTATGTGGCACAATAAATCAAGTTACGGCGAGCTTTGATTAACCATCTTGTGAGAGTGAATGTATGCATCTTCTTAATCTGTGATTCTATATTTAATACAATGACTCTCCATTGGATTTCCCAGGCCGGCCGATGTGACGCTAACGTTGGGAAAAATTGTACAGATCCACTTTCACTCGTCAAGGGAACATGAATGGGAGCCGTTCCCAGACGTCATGATCCGCCGAGACGAACGCAACAGTCTCACCGCGGGAGCGGATGGACTTTTCACCGGGATTTTTCGCAGGGGTACGACGTTGGAAATCATCTGGTACTGACAGGTTACACAATGACAACGCGCACAACATGGGAATGACCGGACAAATAATAACGACGAATGGAAACCATTGATTGGTAGGCAACCGCAGTCGGGGGATAACAATAACGAATGACGTGAACGTGTCACATCAAATCGACCGATTCGATCCCTCGTCCAAGAGTGAGGTGCTTTGACGCAATCCACCAATTCCATTCATTTTCAAGAGTAGGTATATAAACACCCAAACACCTTTTCTTTTTAATAAACGTTCCTCAAATGTGGAGGGGCACACCACCAATTAAAAACGAAAAACTAAATCCAATCAAAGCGAGGAGGACGCCCAGGTTTAACCAACGCCGCACAGTAGGAGGAGAACTGAATCTAGCAGGTCAAATATGAAAAACGAAGGTTTTCCTTCCTCTATAAAATCATGTTTGCCTGTATATGTCTTGACTGATCCAGAGCGAGAAAATTGAACTTCAGAGACCGTCGAAGAGGATTGAACAAGGGGCTTAAAGAGAGTCAGAGAGTAGCACATATTTTTCGTCGAATTCACCTTGTGTAGTACAGGATTTGTTTAGCTCATTACCAACTTTGGAGAAATAAGGAATTATGGAACTGAAAGAATGAAGCACAAGGAATATTATCCAGAACTTATTCGAAAAAAATATTAGACTTAAGTATATCTTTAGTAGCTCAAAATATGGTAATTTTGTTCGAAAATTCAGAAAGTTTCATAGGCTATTATGGACTGCGTTCTCCAAGGAATCTATCAGAATGTCTGACCATATATTTTTTCTAAGTCTGGGAGTTCTCCTGAACACAATCATTCAAATTTTGCTTACAATTTTCGCCGGTTTTTGTGAAACGGAGGATATTGTTCCTTTTATACTTACTTTTATATTATATTATCACTTTTATTACTTCTGTACCACTCTTAAATTGAGTTGACGTTTGAACACTTTGTGTAGAAAAAAATTAAATTTTCAATTTTATCGCCAAAAAAATTGTTGTAAATAATAAAGGCAAACTTATGCTTTTTAGATTATTTTGAATTTCAATCGATTTTAAGGACCTTTTAGTCAAATTTATGTACAGCTTTCGACGTAAGTTACAGCTTCAATTTGTGAATGACCTAGTTAAGCTGATCAACGTTATTTGAGTAACATTCTTGAAAACGATACATAGATATAAATATGAATTTAAAAATGATTAGGTGTAGGTATTTCAAATTTTTTTGTGATTTAGTATTCAGTATACACTTTTTGGTATATTCCAGATGCATGTAAATCGATCTTCAATTTTTTATCGTTATTACAGAGTTTTGAGCCGCTAGATTCGGTTTTCGTCCCACGATGCGCCGGTCCTAAGGATTTGGGAAGTTGAGAAATATTGGGATTTGGGAGGAGGGATGAAAGAGCTCCGAAGGACGCGGGTGGTGATACCACGAAGCACTCCGGGAGAGATGCCCAGCTTGAGAAGCTCCGGGTTCCTTTTCCTGCCCTAAACCGCGGGCCATCGCGCGGGCCTTGATGTATTTGATTCCTTTTAGTTCAAATATCACTTGCTCCAGGTCATTCCTACCATATTCACTTATTTTGCCCCTCCAGATCTGCCCCATGCCCACGCTGCCATTGATAACTTGATCATCCAGGATAAATGGCAGACCCACCAGGTTTGGGTCAGATCTAGTTTCCTCCCCTGGTCGCTCGGCATGTGGCACAGTCTCTCCCTTTCCAAATCTCAGCCGCTGAATGACGAAGCCCCTGCTTTCTGCTTGGAAACCGCATCATGACACAGTCCCTGAGGCTATGAACACACGAACACTCACACATACACAGATTTACATTTATATAACACAGTACGTTACCAGTATAATTATCATCGTTTCACAGCTTTCACATTTATAGCGGTCACACTTCCCTAACAATTTTTCCAAACCGAAAATTCTACAGAAATTTGCATGGGCCCCGAAGTAGAAGAGCCATTGAAAAAGAAAAGAGACCTCATAAAACAATCCCTAAAAACAATAGAACACTGATATGATTTTGAGGCCTTACTCTTCTTCCCCATCTCAACACAAAGTGATAAAACATCAATAAAATAATTAGTAGCTATTTTTTTATTGATATTTTATTAATTTGATTTTAGTTCAAACGCTTTTCCGAATAAAAAAAGGTGTTACATAAGAGGTATACCATGATTGTAAATGATGTTATACAGTCACCAAACCCGCAGCGGTTTTGTGGAAACGAACTACTTTCAGCGTCAATTTGTTCTGGTTATGTTTTTCCGCTAGTAACGCGCTAGATATTGCTGGGTGCGAATTTAAATTATTTTCCATTTGTGAATATGAAAGCACATACATGGTATCGAATTTTGTTGATCAACTTGTTACACACGAGCTAGTCGCGGTCATAAAATAAATCGACCCCACTGTCTAGGAGGTAAATTACGTAATCTTTGGCACGGAAACCGCTGAGCCCTTGAAACCGAAAATATACCGGAAACCTGGCAACCAACAAAACTACGGGCCAGCATTATTTTCAGAGTTCTTCGAGGGAAATAAGGAGGATTCGAAGAGCAAACAAATAAATCGGATGTCAAGATAGTTTATCAACACGTTAGTTTCTATTTTAATGTACTCTGCTCGGAAGCGGACGGTACTGGACAATTACCATCATTTATGGCTATAGAAATGTACGATCGTAATTGCATTAATATTATGGACACTTAGTACGTCTGCATTCCCCTAGCCTTGGTCTCAAGGGCTCTCTAAATCGTAGTTTGGTGATTATGACTTGGGGAACGTAGTTTCTGAAGCAAGGCCATTACTGGATCCACTATACTATCACTGGCTGATGTACTGATCGTTGTAACTCGTGGTATTCGAAGGCGGAGCAGGAAGTAACGTCAGGGATCGATCTTATTTTCCCAAACTCAAGGGCTGAGTTACAATCACCGAAATGTGGCCATCAAATATCACTTTCAATGATTGAGAGCGCGGACGTTTGAGAGCGTTTGTGTCATTCTGAGTATTCGAGGGCCTCTTCCCAATATGACCATGTGCGCTTTATTTGTACAGCGATTGCGGCTTAGTGGACAAGATAAAGCTCTTTCTCTTTACTCTCGTCCGTAATCAATAAGCAACAAATACGTGGCCACAAAAATCAATGAATTTCCTTACACATATTGTAGCCTTGTTCCGATTGACTGACGTTTGGCTATCACAGAGAAATCGCGTGAGTTAAGGAGATTAGTCACATTTCCATCGTCCTCGCCCTGGATCATTAAGCTAACAATGGAGAAAAAATGTTTGTCGCAGAATTGTGCTACCTAAGATCTCAATATCACGCTCAAAAGAAGAATATTTTGTTCTGATATGTTCGAGGCAACAGCATAGTTATTTGCAATCGAAGTTGCGCAAGACCGTTTAAAAAAACTAGAAGTAGAAAACTCCACCTTATCAAAGCGCCTAGAGAACCTGCAAATCATGTGGTCAATAAATATTCGTAGAATTATTCAAAATATTTCAAATACATGATAGGGTTTCGGGTGTTAATTGTAACTCCACCAATTTACCAAATACTGCTCCATTTTCTGCCAACGAGACTGGATAGACAAGAGGAAAATCGGAATTGATTGAGGTAAATCGGTATATGATGATTGCCGTTATCGGCGAAACCGATTATTTATCGGAAAGCCTCTTGGTTAAAATATTCTAGCTAATGAAGTCCTTGGAATGATGATGAGTTATAGAACTAAGATGGAAGAATCGCGTTGAAAATAAGAAGGAAGAACTCATAACGGAATTAAGAAAGGTATACTATAGCGATCCATAGTATACTATAGTTCCAACTTAGTACAGAGATATTGTATTGTTGTAGACCAGAACACTAGAAATGTTAGATTCCACAGCTGAACTTATAGCTGGAATACTCTCACTAGGTTTATTAAATGGTTACCAAAGGAGCCCTCAAAGAGTGTTCAGGTACATTGTATTAACACCTACTTTCCTGACACCTCCGATCGACTCTCCCACAACATTCTTCCAGAGAAGCTGATGAAGTTTGGGTTCTTACGGACAGCAGTTTTGGTTTGAGCTGACCTATGTCAATTGCACGACCTTCCCATGAGTACTCATTGTACCTCATACCTGGAGAACCAAATGGTTCACATTTGGGTTCTTTGTTCATAACCGTAAAGTTCTCAAGATCACGATACAAAACTATTCAGCAAAACTATCGTGCTCGACAATTTTCGTTACTATTGCTTCATCAACTGATTGTGTGCTCCAATAGGAAGTACGAGCGTAGCAAATTCTAAAGTGGCGGAGTAACTATGGTGCATATCAAACGCTACGTTAGCTTTCACCATACAATGATAATACGCGTATACACGACGATATTGAGGAGCAGGCAACGATTAGAGTTAGGGGTTGAAATAACCAAACGACATGGAACCTAGTTACAGAGAGAGAAAGAAAGAAAGAGAGAGAGAAAGAGAGAGAGAGAGAGAGAGAGAGAGAGAGAGAGAGAGAGAGAGAGAGAGAGAGAGAGAGAGAGAGAGAGAGAGAGAGAGAGAGAGAGAGAGAGAGAGAGAGAGAGATGTACTTAAAACAATTAAGTTGAAATGCATACGTTATTTGTACGAAGGAAAAACTTTTTGAAAGAGTAAACACTCATTTTATCCAACTTAAAACACATCGTGAGGCCAGAAAGTTGTTCTAATGAAGGGCAAAATCCAGGAAGGCGCGGAAATAGAAGAATTTTATGAAGATTTGGTACATCTACAAATACATATATGTGTGTATTACACACTGTGTAATAATCGAACAAACAAGTTCATTGTTGGAAATGATAAGCAAAATCCACTTGAATTTAGCGTTATGTACCTTTCTCAGTAGCTCTTTTTATATGTTATCGTCGATTGTGGCGACGGATAAAATTATAATGTGACGGTTTCGATTTTTATAACGTACATTTTCTAGAATCTTGTGGATACACATCCCATCGTGGACGGCCCCACAGTGTTCGGTCCGCTGCAAGTTTTGTCACCGTCTGACCTCAGATTATTCAACAAAGTTACGTTTTTAGTTCGCTAATTAAATCAACAACATCGTTGTCAGCGATATGAATAGTTTCATTACTGAGTTGAACCCCTTAGCCCATTTATGATACATACAACAATTGAAATAATCTTCACTATTTAGTGTTGATAATGTAACCGGACGTGTAGCAGTTTTATCGTTATCCTAGGTCAGTATCCGGTCATACAATCGTTTAGTCGACACCACGATGCAATTAATTGGAAACTATTGAGCTGAAGTGATAAGAATACTCAATTATACAACTCAGATTTGAATGCACAGATAAGAAAGAACTATTTATCTCAAGTTGTCAATTCGTTGAGTTCAGTTTGTTTTTCATTCCACGTTATTGATATTACAGGTACTTTTTGACGATTACCTGGATGTTTTGTGCGACAAATAAAAACAGGACTATTTCCTTTCTTCCGAACTCGATAGGTGGAATTATATTTTACAGAAGATCCAATGGGTTGCCATCAGCTGGCTGTTCGACGTGATTGAAATTGTTTTACACGGTCCATGACGTATTGACGCAGGAGTAGAAAATCACATTATACTACATAAAGCTTTATTTTATAGATATCAATTTATGAATATTTTATTTCTCTGAATCTAGAGAGATCTGGTTCCATTTTATTAGGTACATTTATGTGTTTTTCTCCCAACCGGAAGGGTAAGTAGTCGGAGATCTTTAGCATTATTTATGGTTACAGAACGTGATTCGTTATGTTTACATTCTTTTATTGTTCCCTACATGAATAGCTTCTCTCGTTCCGCCGACACAGGTATGAGGCCATTAAACGGGCAATATTCTTTAGAAATATTCAACTTAGGTAATATATGGAACGACTCCGATGTAGTAATTATCAATATCTTAATACATATTAATAATATTTATTATTTAATCGGACCGTGAAATGTGTGGGTTATTGCCATCATCAGGTTGCTTGATCACCTAAATCGATTTCGTTGTTAGCTCTTCTTTGTTGGCGTCGTTATAGGATTTGGGACTCTGGTAGAGTTTCAATGAAAAGTCTTCATTTTTCCATTGTCAACTCTTTAACAAGTTCAAGAATATCATTAAAAATGCCAAAGGGTTGACAATTTGTGTGTTTTTTTTTTTTTGTAAATATTTTTTTCTCAATTTTTACTGAGCTACAGCGACAAGATTTAATTATTGCCATGTCAATTCCAGTACTATTATCAGCGCTAAATTGACGCGGAGGAAGACGCAATGCTCAAATACTAGATCTCTGGGTTGTGAGAACAGCAACGGAATAATTCCCAAGTATTTTAACGAATCAGGGACGGATAGGAAGGAGGTTGGGTTAGGTTAAGGTTTAGAGATGTACCGGTATGGTTTCTCACTAATATTTTGCCAAATTCTGTGGGGATTGAGGCAATACTTAGTTATTGGTGAAGATAATTGTGGTTTCAATTTAACTAAATTCAGAAATAAATTTTATTCTAAGTGAAATTTCAACAGTGGATATAAAATACAAGATGTAACAAACCTAGCGGTCAAAAATCCAGGGATCGATTCTTGAGATCATTCTCAACAAAAAATGCTTAATAGACTTTTTATTTTAGAGGCTTTGTTTCCCAGTTATATAGTTTTAACGATTCTGTGTAACTCTCTTAAACAACTCTCTAAAATAAACTTTGAGGTCACCTTTTGAAAGATCTCCCCCATCTCCTGAGGACAAAATAAGAAAATGCCAACATGACTTAGAAGGTGACAAATTAGCCTGAATATAACATGTTGAGAATTTATGAAAACACAATCTTCTCCCTACGTTATCTATCACTCAAAATTAATAGGTTTTGTAACTCCCACTCATTAGGGAAAACTTCCCCAGAGTCTTAGCTTTCCAACGGTATTATCAAAACAATTTTTTCAAACGGAATTTTTTGAAGAGAATCAAGTTAAATCGACGATTTTCACAAAAAATGGACTTGCCACAAAAGAATAACTTTGACATCGATTTTGATGTATCTTTTTTTGGCTGAATCAAATAGCGACCTACTCAAGCCTCTTCCCCAACAAAGATTTCCAGAATGAAATGTCAAGATAAAACTTCAATTACTACGATACGAATCGGTACCTGTCGATTCGGTCCTTCCGACCCGGGAAAAGGGCCTGAAAATCCTTTATATGTAAATAAACCCACGTTTTTTCCGAATTCCGACATAATTTTCTTCAAAATATTTTCCTCGTGAAAAATATTTTTCATTCATACCGTCAAAAAGCATATTATGAGAGAGAAAACTTAGAAAAAAGTCGTTCCTTTTCATAAATTCTCCAAATTTCATTTTCAGATTAATTTGTCACCTCCTAAGTCATGTTGAAATGTTCTTATTTCACCCTAAAGATACAATCAATTTAACGCTATTTTCAATGGTGTTCTCAAAATTGATTTTAGAGAGTAGTGTAAGGAAGTTATGGCTATTTTAGTGACGGAAGGTCGGAAACAGGAAACAATCCTAAGAAGTTTCTAAAAAGGAAAGTCTAGGAGGAGGCATTGTTGTTGGAAATGGCTTCAAGAATTGATCCAAGGATTTTGGACAACTGTAGAAATGATCAAATCAGAGTTTAATGGAAAAGTTTTGGACATTAAGGTGTTTCCGATATAAAACTGGGTGTAAGAACGAGCTAACCCCAAGATATTCAAGATTACTATCATTAGCCCAAAATTAAATCAATTTCTAATTCAAATGGAATCAAAACAAAATGCCGAAATTAAAAGTGTTTAGTTGATGGAGGAAGCGGTGTCGCAATTATTTTGGTATAAATCGTTGAAAGAATTATAGTTTAATGGAGATGAAATAGCTTTCGCAGTGTGGCTGGTTGCTAAATGAAAGGGCTCATTGAAGTTTTTTAATAGTTTCTCTCATTTTATAGGTCAAACATACATGGATTATATTTTTAGTACACACTAATGTAAAGCTATATGCCTTCAGAACTACAATGTGAATAGCACTGTATGCGACCAAATGCTTATTTTAAAACAGGGAAAATATGTTTTGAAGCTTTCACCACAAGAAATCGAAGAGATATATCCCGTCATGAATCAAGATATGTACTTCATTCCTTTCAAGATATTGAAATATTAGGTTTCCACATCTTCAAGCACGATTGAGTCCATAATTTGCAGTGTTCTTTTCCCCCAACCGTGAAGAGTTCATTACAAATCCCTTCACAAAACGTGGCAACCGAATAGTTTTTTTTCTTGCCATTCTTCTAAGCGAGTAGAGGTTTCTATTACAAGAAACTTCAGACGTAATCAACACCGAACTGAGGGCACTCAAATAAAAGTAAGAGGTGAAAGTGAACGCAGTCTCTTGGAGGTTCGTTGCATCACGACGACCCGCAACCTAAACGCTCAGATCTCGTAGACAACTTCATGCAAAAGTAAACGCCTCGTTTGAATGCCCTCATCAGGTCGAAAATAGACAGTTTTTTTCACTCAGGAAACCGACTCGCTTTACATCAGTTGGTGACTAATGTCGCGTATTTGTGCCAAAACGGAGACAGTCTCATGTGTCTTTTCACTTCAACGGGCGGATTATTCACCCCGCGGGAAAGCCAGTTGGTGGAATATTTATTTTTTGCACCGGCTCGGACGAGAGGCCTTGAGGTAGGTGGTGCTCTCCTTTTTTTCCCGATTTGCAAACACCAGGTTATGCATTCAGCCTCCGGGACCCGTTCACGCATTGCCGGAGTGACTGTTGGCAAACACCAGATGACTCCGAGCGTCTATTATAGACTAATTTCGCCTTGACATCCCAAATATCCAGATATCCTCGCGCTAATAACAGAGTTTAAAAGAATCAATCCTTCATTTTTCTGATCACCAAGCTGTTCTATTTGCTAATCCGACGATCTCTCTTGTGAAGACAAGCTGTATAATGAATACACGATGTAAAGGGATCACAGTTAACATTTGTCGTACATTCAACAAAATTCGCAATTTATGCCCCTCTTCCACACCTGACAGAATGGGAAACCTAACAACGTCAATGTCCGTCTTTCTATCGAATTTTATTTACGGAGAATTTTCCAACTGCCCGAAAAAGCATTTCATACAAGTCCATTAATATCAATTTCCACAAATTAAGATCTGAACTCATTCATACCTATACAAATCGGAGAAATATGCATATGAGTGTCAGTAATTATATAATTGACGAAGCACATTTTGGTACCGAAGAACGACATGAAAATACCTACTTCAGACTTGGGTCTCTGCCTACAAGAGTGGAATATTATCAAAAACTGATCATTAAAAATCAATCATTGATAAATTAGAAATGGCGAAAAATATTTTTAGGGTTAATGGTTTATATTCTTCCCTGAAACTCACTTCAACATTGTTGAAAAGTTGATTTCAATAATACACAGAAATACTAATAGCGTAATAGCGAAAATAATCCAAAATTCTTGAAGACGGACAGTTGAAACTTGAATAGGGTAAGGGAAAGTAGAGCATAACACTTTATAAATTAAACGTAATTCTGTATTGAATGGTGTTAAATTTTATCTGTATGATTCAAAATAACTATTGAGTAAAAAATTCTTAACATTTCAACATTTTTGAAGAAGACGAAAGTAAATTCTAACTTCACTCAAGCTCCTTATTCCGAACACAAAAGCTCGGTACCTTACTAAAGTCTCCCAAACTAATAATTAAAATATGTAATAATAACATCTTGAAAGAGAATCCGTCCCACGTCAATACTTGATAGAAATCTTTCGTTTTTTTTAACTTAAAGACTATAAGGTTCCTTCTGTTCTTTCTAATGAACATAAAAGACTATTTAAAGTCTCTTACTTTTATATTTTTAAACATCGGATTATTGCTAATTACTTCCCATCGTGAAAATAACAAATAACACCATTTAATTAATCGGTTTTTTTTCTACTTTTAATTTTCGTTGTAATTCGAGGGTTTTAATTAGACGAATTAGGGGTGTTGAATAAAATGAACTGCAATATCTCGACGAAAGTATTCCATGAAGATTCCACCGTTTAATTACTGGCGCCAGTCTTCACAAGAGTTTCTCAATATTTATTCTATTTTTTTTTTTTTTTTTTTTTTTTTTTTTTTTTTGTAAAAATACAAAAGCGATGTTTCTAAAAATATTTATTAATATTTGAGAAGGTCTTCTGGATTGGACATCTGGTGATAAATGGACGATTTGACAAACTCAAAGTAAATTACTGCATTTTGAAAATTTATTTGAATGTTCGTTCATTTAATGAAAAAACAGTTTCTGTAATTCATGGCAGATGATATAATATTGCATATTAATCAGTTTTGTTTTAGAACTTTGTTACATTATTGGGAATCATAACTTTAGGCTTCATACAGTACGTTCACCATTCAAGGAGCTTGGCACCAGCCAAGTTCATTGATTTTAATTCGTTTTTGTAAATGATTTGATGAATAGGCAGACTGTTATTTCTTTGGACATTGTCTCTGTTGTTTGTATAAAACTATTTCTTGTTTGTTTTAGGTGTTATCAACAAGCTAATTGCATCTTGGGGAGGTCCAAATGATAATTGACCAATTGAAAGAAATTGAAATGATCATCATCTCCTCCTGTATAACAGTTGTATGTAACTGCAGAAAGAACTGCAACGCAACAAAAATTAACAAACTTGAGAGTAGGGGCAGTAACACGCGATGATGCAACTTACTATGTAGGTATAATGCAGAATTCATTACTGCGAACCATTCCACTTTTAGAATGTTGTCACATTATGTGAAACAACGAAGGAGACAGCTCTTACCGAATTTTCGTTTTTCGATTAGATGGGCAACGGTTAGCTCTTTAGAGTATATACATGAATGGCAGATCACGTGGATTGGCAGGTGGTTAGTTTGGCACTGCTGTTTATAAATATTTTTGTTCACTGGTAGATCTAAAATTTAGAAATTTTACAATTTAATTGTTTGCGTACAGGCGCATTTCGGACCGAGGCCTAACAGGTAAATTGATAAATTTGAAAAAAGCTCGCCTTGTATAACAACTGTGTGTCATTACAAAACCAATTTTAATGAAATAACCAAATTAGGGAGTAGAGTGTAGTTGGTACGAAGGTGATTAATGCTGATTTTATAACTGCGTACCAATCCAGGTTTACTTTTAGAATGTTGTCACATTATGTGAAATAATAAAGCGAATTTCTTCCCGGGTTCCGTTTTTCAAGGGGTTGGGCAGATGCTGCAGCTTCATGGTTTTGAATAGGTACCTATACGATCTGATGGACGGGCAGATCTGCTGGGATTCGGGCCACTGTTGATTATAATGGTATTTTCGTTCACTGTTTATTTTTGAGATTTGTTTGCAAGACTTGGATTCTGTACTACTCTGGACTAGGGTCCGGCTGATAGTTGTCCAATTTGAAAAAGTGGAAACGGGTAAGAGCTCATCCGACACAAACGAACGTTAACATAAAAAGTAACCAACTTTGAAAGCAGATGGTAGTTCGTAAGCATTCAATAACTGCTGAATTTGTAATTGGGTCCCATTTCATGGTTGCTCTCAGAATGCTGTCAAATTGTGACACAGTGAAGGACAAATCTTTTACAGGGTTTTCGTCTTTTCGACCGTTTTTCGTCCTTTTGATTACGTTAGTGATCGGATGGATTAACAGGTGGTTATTTTGATCAGAATAGTTTACCAAGGTATTTTCTTCACTGTTAGGATCGGGATTTGTTTGAAATCAATTGTATTTTGAACTAGAGTCTGCTGATAATTAGCGAATTTGAAGAAATGAAGTGATTTGCAGCTCCTTCTATTTCAACGAACTGTAATGTAAAAACTAACCAAACTTGGGAGCAGATGGTAGTAGGTAAGTAGTAAGAATGCAGAATTTGTTACTGTCTACCATCTCGTATTTGTTTTCAAAATGTTGTCACGTGATGTGAGATATTGAAGGGATCATTTCTTATGGAGATTTTCGGTTTTTTAAAAACTGGCCAGCAGCTGGATGCTTTATCCTTTTGAGTTCGTGAATGATCTGATTTATTGGCTGTTCCACCTGGTGTTTTGGTCACTGTTGTTTATAAAGGTATTTTCGTTCAGCTTTTTGGTTTGGGACTTCTTTGCAAGTCATGTGTATTTTGGACTACTTTAGACTAAGGCCCTGCAGATAACTGGCAAATTTGAAGGAATTGAAGTGAGTTGCAGCTCCTTCAATTTCAACGAACTGTAATGTGAAAAATAACCAAACTTGGAAGTATGCTGAACTTGTTATTGCCTACGATTTCATGTTTGTTTTTAGAATGTTGTCAAATTAGGTGAGATATTGAAGGGCACATTTCTTACTGGGTTTTCGGTTTCATGGAATTGGGCAGCAGCTGGATGCTGTATCCTTTCGAGTATCTTATGGATTGGCAGTTCCACCTGGGATTTTAATCACAGTTGTTTGTGAAAGTATTTTTGTTCAGTGTTTGGTTTGGGACTTTTTTGCAAGGCATGTGTTTTTTGGACTACTTTGGACTAGGGCCCTGTTAATGATTGGCAACAATTTGGAGACATTGAAGGGAGTAATAGCTTCTCCTGTATAAACGAACTGTGATATATAAAAAATGAGTTAAATTGGAAGTTGGTGAGCAGTTGGAATAGTGGGTATTGCGTACCATTTCATGTTTGTTTTTAGAATGTTGTCACACTATGTAGGATAACGAAGGGCACATTTCTTACCGGATTTTCGTTTTTCAAGGATTTGGGCAGCAGCTGGGTGCTTCGTCCTTTTGAGCCGGAGGGACCGGCGTTTGAGGCTCCTGAGGAGCGATTCGGAAGGACCTCCGTGAGACTTCTTTTCCGGAGTGAACCACTTCATGGCTTGACTCACTGCCAGCATCACAAGCAAGAACGAAACTAAACGCCCAGCCGGCTATATCGTGGACACTACGTGTCGCTCGACTCGGAGCTCCGGATAATGGGATTTCAAAAATCGAAACAGCTTCGGAGCGCGGTTCTTTTTTTTTATTCACGGCCCGACCCGAGTAGATAACCGTCGCGGAGTCATCCTGCACTGCCGGGCCCCGTGTTTGGGCAGCGGTGCGGAGGTATAGTGAGCTGGCTCGCGCATGCGCTCTGCGCCGAGTCGGCCCTCCCTCGCTTTTTTCTATTCCCTCCTTTTGTATATCAACTATCTATAGGTGAGTCGCATTACCTTAACGTCCTCTAGGAGAGTATTAATTAAATTACTCGGCAGACGACCCTTCAGGCTACGAAAGGTTTCATTCAATAATGGATGAACTACGCCATATCAGCCGAAGAAAGAACTCTTCTGCCAGATTTCGCCTGCATTCCATTCAAAACCAGAGATTACACAATTCATTATGGAAACACCGCACCAGTCATTTCTTACAGTTACCTAATAGAATGTGGTGTTTATAGAAAAATATACATTCTCTATTCTTTGAAATTAAAATTGTGCTAAAGACCCAAATTTCCTCTTGCATTTCAAGTTTTGACAAATTTTGGTTCCGAATCTGTTTCATAATTTGCATACCTATCTTTGTCACAACTTGATATTATACTTGTTTCATCGGAGTTTCAGCTATTTGTTCAGTTTTTGACAGGTTTGAAAATGGGTTTGAATATAATAACATCATACTCATTTGTACGCAGTAAATGTTGACTACCTCTGGCATGACAAAATGTTTCCTATGATTTTTGTGCACAAATCGTTGAATGTTCTAGTTCGAAGATGATAACACTTTTCGAAATTAAATAGGGACATACATCTGAAAAATTAAAACCATACAATGATTCATTTCATCACTGGATCGATTAAAAAAATTCGTTCGCTATCAGGAAGCTACATCTTTACTGAGTAGTAAAGAAAATGGGAAAGAAAAAAAGAATTCCTAGAAAATATAGATCCCTTACTGAAAAGGAATAATGTACCCTGAGTTATCAAACAACCAACAAAAGTCATTATTTCGCGTGCGCTGCCAAATTGTTTGACGTTATACTAATTAGTGCCCTATACACTCTAGAATTAATTGGGTACAAAAAAGTTCGCGAAGGTCCATGCTTAAATTCCAAGTTAAGAATGAGCCACAATACATTTTGGTTTAAATTATTAAGATCGAATAGTACATGTAAGATTTCTGATTTTAAGACTTTCAAAATATTAATTATGTTAAGTAGTGATAAAAGATTTTCTTTCAATAAAATCTTGATTTTTTTTAATTATATTTTTTGTTGATTTCTTTTTTGTTTGGAGTATTGTTCTCAGCCAATCCCCACAACAGAAAAACATTTGGTACTACATTTAGGGCTTGTGCGTATTTTTCGTATTTTCCCTAATAATGGTGAAAAGGTTGAATTTAAGATGGAAGAGATCGGATTTGACTTGGAAATTATAAAAAAAGAAACCAACCATCTTTGGAACACCTAAGTCAATTAAAAGTTATGGAGATACAGTGTTCAGCTGAAAGACCCTTGAGGCTAATTTCTTCCCTAATAGACCTACCGAGCTAAAATATAAATGAAACTTTTTTCATGGCGCCTAGAATGCAATAAAAGGAATGGAGGTGGGAGGAGCCGAGTTCAGATAATTTACCACATGCTACGTCTAATAATCGTAGGTCAGTGATTAGCATAGAAGGGTTATTCTAATTCACCAATAATAAACCTCTGCGCAATAATTTGCAGTTTTTTCCTCGTGGCTCCCTAAGTATTGTCATTGGCCAATTAAATACACGGGGAACATATGCTTGCAGTTGGTAGGGTGATGATTTGATCAAAAGCAATTAGAGGAAATGAAAACCCGTGCCCTCCTACTTTCCTCATCGTTTTTCCTGGTCAGGAAATGAGAATTACTAAAGATTGGCACAAGTTGGTGGGTAGTTGACATTGTTGTTAAGCAACACGTGCAGGTCGTAAGGGCTAATAATACCCTCTCGGACGTGACGAGGAAGAAACAACGAGTATAACTATCATTATGGAAGTGGTGGTCACTGGACGAGCTTTCAAAAGGGGGCATTTGCGGTGTAGACGCCGATCCCGTTCGCTCAATCAGCCCAACGGAACGCGTCGTCAATTAACGACTTTCGACGATTTGAGACGACTCGGAGGCCCCAGGTTATGACAACTTCTATTTCCGTTCGCCCCAGTTAAAAGGAAGATGGGAGAGAAAAAATTGGGAAGGAAAGGTCCCGGACTGTTGTTTTGATGACCTGCCAAATCAAGACACCGTCGGGCCTCGAGCCAAAATGCCGATAGTTTTGACCCAATTTTATGTTTTGTTTGTTTAACATCTACAGCTTGTTGAAAACAAGGAACGTCGATTACATCATGGAAATACACTTATTTCACGCTGGATGACCTACTAAAGTTCGTTTCCCAACGGGCCACAGCAAAGTTAAATCTAATGCCAGATACAGTTTAACATAATTAAAGTTACATACAAAAGTATTAATATGTATGGATTGACACACTAGTATGTATCCACGATCAAAATGTATGCACATATGTTGGTGTAGAAGGAGTCAACTCATTCCAACTTTGTTCCATGAAAATTTTCATTCGTGCTGCTCTCATGGGAAGATACTTTGTTTTCACCTCCGGGAGATGTCAAAATTTCGATGTGAATTTTACTTTTTAAATCAGTGTGATTTCACGTCTGTTTTCCGGAGAGCCCCGCAAAGCTTAGTGTGTACAACTTTCATCAGATTCCATACTATTTCGATGAGATTTTCAGAGAAAATGTGGGTTATCTACCAATCAGTGCCTACTTTACTATATTCTTAAGCAAACTTGAAACCCATCAACATTAAGCATAATCTTCTCACGGCCTAATCGTATTATCTTAGTTTAATTCGGAGAGTAGTTGACAAAAGATAATTGAATCATCTCTTATCGATAGATCACAATCATATCATCAAGAGCTACTGCGCATCGGTGAATGTGAAATCCTTGCAACAAACAGAATGTTCTCGGGACGTATGGATTTGATTAAGGTGATGATAGACTCTTTTACATTTCAAACCTCAAAATTAGATTGTTTTTAATCACGAAAGAACATTTTTCTGGGCC
This sequence comes from Creontiades dilutus, assembly GCA_031894815.1. NCBI lineage: Eukaryota > Metazoa > Arthropoda > Insecta > Hemiptera > Miridae > Creontiades > Creontiades dilutus. The sequence goes on from JAVIWC010001591.1 coordinate 596,090, forward strand.
TTGAATGAGAAGCATGTTAAAAAAACGGACCTGAAACGATTGTACGAACCGTTTCTCGAACGACCCACGACCTTCGCTTGCTTCTTAAACGATTTTGACATACTTGATTAGGGCAACTTAGGATACCAAATTTGTTTGAAATGGAGACGAAACACCGGGGCAGGTGCAAACCAAGGCGCTCGAACGTAAAGCTACCGGGCAATTAATGTGGCAGAAAAAAAACACGTTAGACATAGTTTCGACAGTTCATTTACCCAAAAACGAATTTATGAATAATAAATTGGCGGATAATGAATTAACGAAGCGTTTGGATCGAGGTCGTTCGCCATGCGGGCCATAAGGTAGGCCAACACATCTGCCAAGAGTGAGGGACGGGCAGTGGCAGGCGAGCGGGAATGCCACGCGGCCTGCCACGTCTGGCACGTTTTGTTTTCAAACGTACAATCTGCATAAAATATACCGACCAGTAGAATCACTAATGCGTTGCACGGGAATCGCTTGATACGATACACAACAGCAGTAATTCTACTGTTTAACTCCTCGCTACATGTCACACAAACATATGAATCCAAAAAGGAAACTTTGTGAGACATAAAAGCGAGGGTTCTCAATCGTTTGTACCACGCTCATACCAATGTAGTACCACGATTGTGATATTGAAATGCTATCATTGATTGGTATTTGCAGAATTTTTTATTGACTATTCGCAATAATTAGTTCTTTTTCCTTTTAAGAAATCACGTAGTCTTTCATCAGAGGCTGGTGTTATGATCAAATCATAGCACTTCTCAGGGTTCGCTCCATTTCTTGAATCGGCTGAATTATTTGGTAGACAAGATACCCTCTAAAAGATATAAATATTTGAGAAAAACTGAATCTCTATTGGAAAACGATACTATATTAAGGGAAATAATGAATATCTTAATGATTCCAACCCAATTCTATTCCCGTCAACCATTTGCATGAACAAAAACTCAATATTCAGCGCAAGATGATGTCTCAAAAGTTCGGAAAGGAATTGAGAATCCTCGATGGAAGGTGGCAAACATACCATTAAGAATAGATAGTTACATAAAGCGGAATGTATACCTAGTGCATCATCTAAATAGTGACAAGCGCCGTTTGAACTCATGACAAATCGAGCATTTGTGGGTTTTCAACGACCACGGTTGCAACGAGCACCACTGTTGGTATTGCCCGAGTACTCCCGAAGATTAGTCGCTCGCGAGCATTTATTATCGAGATTCGACGAACATCAGTCCGGTTTTTTTTTACACTGAGCGGGAGACGAACGAGCATCTCTTTGATGATTCGTCGGAAAACCGACATCGGGTAGAGACTCGAGCACGAGCAAGTCTTTCGCGCGAACATTGCTGGGTTAAAAGCGACTGTCTGCGAATGCTCGTTCGAAGCCACTGCTCACGGCAAATCCTCGAGTAGTGGAAACGGGGCTATAGACACCGAATGTTCTCCGAACAGATACGAGCAGAAAAAACGCCCCTAAGATTCGAGCAAGGGAACATTATTCCGAAGTCCTACGTTCAAGTCACGGAACCCCAGCGGTTCATGCACGAAAAATTAGATGCTACTTGACTTCCGGAATTTTCATTGTCTCGTTTCCCACTCATTTCTACACATTATTTACATAGAGATTCACTTAAGAAGCGAATCAATAAACTTAGTTAGGGCAATGAACTTAGTTAGGGGGTTGTATGGTTTCATTCAATTCACGCAGTAATTGTTTTTTAATTTGTTTGTTTGGGAAAATTGAGCAGTCTTTATTAACGAAAAATTTAAATTGCTGACAGTGTGTTGATCCTTGGGATGTTTGGAGTGAATAAACACCTTGAGATGAAATTTTCCAGCAAAGTTTGAACTGGAAGCGTAAAATGAAGAAAAAAAAGTGGGGAGCGATGGGAGAGAGAATCTAAAACAAGAAAAGTTGTAAACGAAAAAAAGAGGAATCAACATAGTGAAATGATCATGAACTAAGTACCCAGAATTGCATCTACCCTTGGGGTACTGAGAGCCATCTGTCCACGAAAAGCAGACCCTTCGGAGAGTGGAAGAATCGGAAGGCAATCATATTTCGATTTGTATCTGTTAGGAATATTTTAATGTTAGTTTAGAACTCATTCTCCCAAAATATCAGTAAATTGGCGCCCATCAAGGGGCCGCTTTGCCTCAACAGTAGCAAGGCATTTTGACAAAACGTGAGATCGCGACGGCATCTTGATTCCAAGCAGTGAGTTTCCTGGAGTTTCGTATTTCGAGCGGACTCGGATTCTAGTCCTGATAGAATGAGACACAGCAGAGATAGAGGATGTCCGAGATAAAGACATCGTCAACAAAGGGCTTCGCTCCGGCGGTAACCAGGCCAACCGATATGTCCACTGGTTTCTCAAAGGACGGCTATCAACATTGTTTGCCGACGTCCGTTTGAAGTTAGTTGTCAAGTTTGTTTGAGCTGTTGACGAACTGAAACCGCTGAAACCGTGGTTGGACACCCTCTCGGAACTAATGAGAGGCTCAACTAAGAGTTGTTCTGCACTAAATTATACCTATAAAAGCGGCGAGTTTCATAGAAATGAATAACATTTCCAGTCATTTAGCATGAATAAATGAGCGAACTCAAGTTTTTAAACAAATATTCATGTTGAGTTGCTTCATACTCAAAATTAAAATCTACCAAGGATAATTATCTCAGGGTCTAGACATCAATTCAGGGGTGAGGTGAAACCACGGTCTTTAATATTAATGGATGGTGTATTTTTTTCCATAGAGAAAATGATATGTTTACGGGTTATAGGAATTTCTCCAAGTGTTTATTCCTTAGTTGTCAAAGCAGAATGAAGGGGGGGGGGGGTGATAGCAGTAGGAGTAAGTGCGTACTTGAATGAAAACTTGAGAAAAGGGAATTTAAAAAATAGTTTTGTTTTGCACAACCTTTCTTTATTTTAATCTGCCGGACTTATTAATTCAGTAGAAATACAGCGATTCCGACACTAAGTATGTACACTATACTTTGCTTTCAAAGGGTACTTTGTCCTCAAATTTTGAAAAATCCAGCTACTGATTTATTTTCCAACCCCCCTCCTCCTCCTCTCTCTAAGGTGGCCGAAAAATGTCTGAGGGTCCTACGTGTGTGTGGCTCAATTCCAAGCCACTAAAGGCTTTTTTGATATACAAAAAACTTTTTGATTTCTATTTCCTGGTCAGAAAATGAAAATCACAGTATCATTAGTCTCTGATCAGATAAAATCATTATAATCATTGGTGATACAAGTCAATATTTGAGGAAAAGAAAAGTGGTTAACACGAATTAAGATGAATATGATATAGGTATGAATACAAGATTAAATTGTCTTATTTTGATCATTTTCTAGAAAAAATTAGACATTCGTGCCAGACTTGGTACTACCAGCCAAACTGTACAGATAGAGGAAAAAACAAGCCCGCGACCTTCAGCACGGCAAAGCGGACATTCGGTTAGCGTTAGAACCCCACAAACACGTAACATAACGTGCAGGTGACTCCGGATGCGGCAGAGATACGCAGCAACAGCGACAGCGTCTGCGACGAGAAAGATAAAGGTCACAGCTTCAGAAATGTTTTTTTCGAGCTCCATCGCGAGTTTTTCACCCCATTCAGACATCTGGGACGCCATGGTACCGTGTAGCGGTAGATCCAACACAAGTGCGTCTTTTTAGCGAGTTTTCGGGTTGGAGTCGGCCTTTCGTTAAAAGGTTCCTTAGATTTCATATTGTAAAAACGATGACAACCTAATACATGAATACCTAACACTCCTCCAAATCGATTATGGTTTTCAACAGCGATCAGGGAACTATAGCTTATTTAAAATTGAATTAAACAGCTTTAAAAATGAAAAACAAAAAACACTTTTCAAAATG